>CM060978.1:115679968-116318579 GCA_030765065.1 Deroplatys truncata | reverse complement strand
CCAAAATCGTGCATATTGGCTATCCATCACCTGCCAACACACTCAGTTGCCGCTCAAGCTGTACTCCCTGGCCATACTGAAATATTCTGTGGGGTCTGGGATCAAGCATGTTAGTACTGTTGAATTTGCACATAAGATCTTAAGAGCTGAACAAATGAGTTTAGTTAACTTTATCTGTTTTAATTTTTTCTTTTTGTGTTAGCAGCTTCATGATAAAATTTTACTGTAGGAATCAAAATGCTATCAAAGAATCTTGTGCTTAGAATTAAATATTGGTATAAAAATGGACCAAAAAATAAATATTAATTTGTTTGAAATATATAGAAACTGATTTTTCACCCACTATTAGTTTGCTATTTCTTATCCTGGAGATCAAAAATAAGGAATATTACCCCCTGTAGACTATAGCACTCAGAATGAAAGTTTCATTATGCAGGTGGTCTATGGTTAAATGGCAGTCTATTATTTATGTAGTTTGAAAATGCACAGAACAGGTTAGGCATATTATAGCAGGGGGAGAAAGAAAGAGCGAGCATGTGTATATATTGAAAGAAAAAGCTCTGCAATATATTTGCACTTACTGATGTGCACTGGCTGGTATTACAAGCAATTGTAAAAGCTATTTTGTAAAAAGTTCTTATTTTTTGCTTTCTAAGTATCAAATCTGTACTTAAAAAATCTGATGTGTTACACTCACATGACTTTCTCTACTCTTGTAAAAACTATTTTTACAAACGCTTATTCTCCGTATGCTTCATGTTAATCGAGATATCAAGATGTTAATCTAATTTTCTTGTAGATACAAGAGGAATTGGTAGGCTTTAAGCTATAGTCAAATATTTTAAGAGCTGGTTGCTATGTGGAGTATTCCATTCTCTTTGCATTACCAGGACAAAAAAAAATGTGAATTGTTACACTCGCATGACTTTCTCCACTCTTGTACAAACTATTTTTACAAACACTTATTCTCCATATGCTTCATGTTAATCGAGATGTTAATCTTATAGCTAATTTTCTTGTAATTGCAAGGGGAACATGGTAGACTTTAAGCGACAGTCAAATCTTTTAAGAGCTGGTTGCTATGTGGCGCATTCCATTCTCTTTGCATGTCCAATATGTACAAAAAAAAAATTAATAAAAAATTCCCATTTGAGAAAAAGTATTGGAAAATTTAAGGGAATAACAAGCAATATCTCGAAAATGGTTCACTCAACAAAAAAATGTATATGATATAAATTGTGTATTTTAACGCGATCTACATTTTTTGTGCAGTAAAATTTTGTCTATCTCTTATGATTTACAGTTATGCAAAAGTCGTTCACAATGAAGAATACTTTTAGAGACATTCCCAGAAAATTCGAGAACTACATTTCATTTGTCATGAAAATATCTTAAGCATATGATATTTTAATCAAAATCGTTAGAACCATTTTTGAGAAGATTAAAATTTTGGAAAAATGTTCCATGTAAAGGTAATCTGGGGTGGGGGGATTTTCTTGACCATCGTGTCGCATCTCTGGTAGATACTGAACCTAAATACCAAGTTTGGTGTTTATCCGGCTGTTCGTTCTGAGTTATGCTGTTCACAGACACACACACGGACATGTTTCCAAAAATGCTTTTTTGGATTCAGGGGTTCTAGTTCTAGTTTGAAAAGGGGTGGGTTTTATGCCCAAGCACTGCAACCTTTAAGATCTATTGCGCATTCCCCCTTTCATCAGTTAAGTCTATTGCTCGATATGAAGTTAACCAGACTGCTAAATGAGGCTTTCAATAGTTCATCTATCTTTGGAAAGTGATTGCCAAAAATACTTGCTCTTTGATTCGCAAGAGCAGGGCAATCACATAGCAGATGAGTAACAGTCTCATCTCCTTCTAGGCATCTACTACAGATAGGGTTGTTAAACAATCCCATTCTGTATAGATTAAACTTTAGGGCACAGTGTCCTGGTAATGAATCCTGTTGCCCATGCATGGATTCAGGGGTTCTCAAAACATATATTTCCGGTGTTAATCTTGGTATCGAATTTTTGGGTGGCATACAATACTTCCCCTACTTTATACATAGTAGAGAAAGTAAAAACTTATTAGTTATTGTATTTAACTTTTGTCTTCTGACACACATTTTTATGCAGTTTTTATTTTTTGGTTTCAACATTATCGTTAAACATTATGTTAACTGTAATCAAACATATTAAACAAACAAAATAAAAAGGAAATCAACCTAATCCACAGGATTCCATACACATACTAAAAATAAACAAAATGAACAAGCATTGCAAACAAACCTTGTTTTTGTGAAAATTAAAGTTTGATGTTTTAGTTTGCAGAAATAATAAGCTTATAATTTATTTTCAGGCATATCGATGGATAATTGATTCAAGAGATGAGGCTACTGAGGCAAGGCTATCAAAGCTGAAGGACCCATACTCGGTCTATCGCTGTCATACAATTATGAACTGCACAAGGACTTGTCCTAAGGTGAGCAAATGCACTGAAAATGAATTATGCTTTGTATGCAGTGGTCATTTGGTTTGTCCATCCAAACTCACAGATTTGAGTTGAGGATGGAACTTTTGGGTGGCAGAGCTTATTTGTTGGGTCTAATGTTGTAAAGACAACCACATCCAATAAATTTCCAGTAAATCATGAAAGTGTATCTTGCTAAAAAAAATGCAAGCATTGCAACGCAAGATTATTTCCATAGGGCTTGCAAAATGCTGTCATCGCTCCCATAGTAAGTACACAAATTTTTAAGTGAGTTGCTAATATCTTAATAAAATTAGTATATTAAACCTGAAGACAGCAGCCACTCTTCTGCCTTTTAACAAAAAGAATTGTTCAAAATATAATTCTTTCATTCATTCATTCATTATCTGTTTACCCTCCTCTTATGTAGGACTTACACCCCCCAGGACTTACAAGCGGGTGCCTGGGGTCAGAGGCCCGTCGAGGAGCAGACACTCATGGATCAGACAGAGCATCCAGGATGGGTGATCAGCCCGATGCCTGGTATGGGATGAAGGAAGTAGATGAAACGAAATGTTGGTGAAATGGATGAAAGGAAAGGTGATGATGGAGCAGTTGGTGGAATGAATGGCGGGGGAAACCGGAGAACCCGGAGAAAACCCGCCCAGACGCCGCTTCGTCCACCACAAATCCCACATGCAATCCCTGGGATTGAACCCGGGTCGCCTCGGTGGGAGGCGAGCGGTCTAACCACTCGGCCACGGCGCCGCCTGTTCAAAATATAAGCTGAAGTTAAATTATTAATTATTTTGGGTGCAAAATGTGACAATTTACTTCTCTTTTTCAAACAGAATATTCTGAAAAAAAAGAAAAAAAAACAATACAAAATTAAGAACCTTTATCACTAATAACCAGTTGGTTTTTCATTTAAAATTGAATAGTACTAGTTTTACTTGACTTATTCACCATTGCTCTCAATTAAATATCCTTTACTAAACTAAAATGAGTAATAGAATTAAAAGTTTCATATCTGAGTTAGGTGGCCGCCATAAAAAAAAAAAAAAGTGTTTAAGAAACAAACTTTCCTATTATGATAGACATAGCAACTAATTACAGTTAATATCCTATTAGTTGTGACTGAATCAGCACTGATACTTCAAAATTCCTCATATGTTGCATTTCACTTGTAGTTTAGAAAGAAATCTAAATACATTGTCAAGAGAGGGACAGATTGAGAATTAAAAGATATACAGGATACACTAGCGACCATCAAATCTATTACACCAAATCTGTAATGTAACTGCTGTGGAAAAACCTAGGTAAGGGGTATGGAGGTAAGGGAAAGGCAGGCTGGCTTTACAGTTGCATATGGAAGAGATAGCCAAAAATGCAAACATCTTAGATAAGAGGTCATTGCATGAAAATTAGTAACTTCAGTTATCATAATTATCATTTCATCTTGATAAGTTTAAATATTTCTAACTTCAGATCTGTTCATAATTAAAAATGGAAACATAAATAGTAGCCATTAGCAAGGGAGCATGAAACGGCAGAGTTAAGATGCTAACCTATGAAGAGACCAGCTGTATACACAGTAAAAGAGATTTTGTGCATACATCAAAATGAACAAGAACTGCTGCTGTTGCTATTCATTCCAAATATCAGTTTTTTATAAATAACTCAGCCATTCTTAGCAACTGATTTTTTCGATGAGGAAATCTGCAGAGGGCGTCACATATTTTAGGGAGTATATGAAGGTAAGAGATGACGGGGTGCATTGAGATTCTAAAGTGAAACTCGCTCTCTGATTGTTTGATTTCTTATGTTTAACATAGACATAAACATGAAAGCTTATAGAAAACAGACTTCTGTGTTTGTAGTATAATTTTAAGGTTTTGTTTGTGTTAACATCAGCCAGTGTGAATGTGTACATAAGTTAACATGAAAAACCTGTGCTGTATAATTTTCATTATGAATAGCCTTAACTCTTTCAAATAATTGCCCATATTGTATTGCAGTCTTGCATCTTCTAAAATGAAACCAATTAGTAATTACTGTTTTAAATCGTTATACCCCTTATTCCTAAAATGTGATATGAGGTATTGGCATATCATCATAGGTGCTACAGCCCTATGTGAGCCTTGGTCTCCTTCAAAATTTGCCTCCATTATGTCCCATATCTTGCTTTCTCACTCCATCTTGTCACCTTCATAATTTTTAGGTCCTCCGGAACACTATAAAACCATCTGCTTCTCCTAGCCCGTGCTTTCATCTTTCTTTTAAGAATACTATTTTCTTCCATGCGCCAATATATTTCCTTTTTATTAATTGATCAATTTCAAAGTTATATCTGGTTCTCCAGTTATCCTGTTTCTTTATAGGACCATATATTTTCTGTATTATTTTCCTTTCAAATTTTCTCAGCATTTCTTCATCTGCAATGGTCATTGTCAAAGTTTTAGCTCCATGTGTGACCACTGGTCGAATTAGTGTTTTATATATGTGCATTTTTGTTATCATTATGAGCTTACTTTTTATTAATCTTAAATTTTTAAAATATGTTTATTCCCTGCTTTAATTCTGTCTACAATAGTGCTGCTTATTTTAATTCCTTGTCAATTATGTTCCCCAGATACTTAAATTGGGATACTCTAACACTTTTTGTCCTATTACTAGGCTCTTTAATGTCCTTGTTTCTGAGTTGATATGACCATATATTTAGTTTTCTCTACATTTACTTTTAATCCAACCTGCTGTGCTCTTTCCTCCAGATCCTCATAAGCCTTGATTAATTTCTTATTAGATCTGGTTACGTTGTCCACATGTGCTAGTATCTGACTTGACTTGCTAACTATTGTACCCCTTTGGTCCAGATCTTGTATAACATAGTGCAGGGCTAGAATAAACAAAGTAGTAGATAATCCATCCTCTTGCTTCACTCCTCTGTTAAATTCAAAACATTCACTTATTCTATTATTGATCTTGACTTTTAGTTTAGTATTCCTCATAGTCAATTTTACTAATCTTATCAGTTTTTGAGGAATTCGCATGAGTCATTATCTCATACAGTTTGCATCTATTAATACTATCAAATGCTTGTTTGAAGTTTATAAACAGTATGTGTAAATCCAAAACATGCTCGTAAAATTTTTCAGTCATCTGTTGCATAATGAGCCATTTATCTCTTGTACTCTTATTAGGGCAAAATTCACACTGATATTCTCCTATTATAATTTCCATTAATGGTTTAAGTCTAAAGTTGATAATACTTTATAGGCTACATTTAACAAGTAATACTTCTAACTTCTGCTGTCAAATTTATCCCCTCTTTTTAAAAATTGGGCAAATTATTACCAGGTTCCAGTTCATTGGCATTATTTCCATTTCCTATATTGTTACCATTAGTTTATGGAGTTCTTGTATTCTCAACTGTCCTCCATACTCTGCAACAGGAGCTCTGCAACTATGACATCCTCTCCAGGGGCCTTATTATTTCGCATTCTTCCAATACTTTCCTTAATTTTGTCTAATGTTGGTGGCTCAATACGCAAGTGTCTGATCTCCCTCATCCTGATCTGGTACTCCATTCTGTCTGCTTTCTTCAATATCTCCTATAATTTGTAAAGTTTCTTTAAAATATTCTGCCCACGTCTTCACAGTCTCCCTTCCTACCCTCAGGATTTTACCATCTTTTACTCTACATCCATTCGTTCTAGGTTGAAATCCTTCCCTCATTCTATCCACTGCCGCATAGAACTTCTTACTTTCATTCCATTTACTCAGTTGCTCTATTTCTTCCATCCTTAACCTCATCCACCTTTTCTTCTTTTTCTTAATTATTCCATTAGCTTTCCGTCTTAGTTCATGGTATTTCCCCTAATTAGCCCTGGTTTCCTTTTGTATCATTAGTTGTCTAGCTCTATTCTTCTCCTGTATGATATTAGCCCATTCTTCATCAAACCATCCCTCGTTCCTGATTCTCTTTTTCCCAATAGCTTCACTTGCTGCTTCTGTAATAGCTTTCCTTATTATTCCCCAATCTTCCTCTGTTACCAGTTTCCCCATTCTGTAGTTTAACTGTTACACTATCTTATATCTCTTTACATCATCTGGTTCTTTAACTTGAGGTAGAATATCTTTACGTTATTGGCACCAAGCTTTGGGCGCCTAACTTGAAGTAGTTGAATTGTTGTTGTGGTTGCACCACGTTCACTTTTCCGGTGGCCTTCACCCCACGTTTAAAAAATCAACTTTGTATTTTAATGTTTGTTTAAATATTATATATGTATGCCTCGGCTACATCAGTAGTGATTTTCAGAACACGTATCTCTTAGCAGGACTTGTGTGGCAAAGAACAAGGCTTACACAAAGTATAATTGTATTGTACTTTGTTTATTAATTCTTCACACAATTAAATAACACTTCACTGATATATCCTACTATAGAGCTGTGAGATTATTGTTTAATTGCACTTTTTAACAGGTAAACTATATTATTTCTCACCGCAATAAATTTTTATGTCTCACATTGAACACGTACCAAATCTAACTGACTGGATATGCTATCTTGTAGCGTCTCCCGCCTGAATTTGTACAATTTCTCTATTTTAAGTCTCTGATTGGCTAAGCTTACTCCAATAGAATACTTTTATTTAACTTGAAGCTTTTCTAGTTTTTGTTTGGCTATTTATAAACTGTTTTAAATATTACATTATTGTTCCAAGAATTATTAGTAGCATTATTAAACTTTCTAATTTATTGTTAACTCATTGCTAACCTCATTGTTAGCAACTTTCGGCTTCTACTTTGTAATTCTGTTTGCTACAAAAGGCAGCTTGCTTCTATTCTCACAGCTCCTACATTGTTAAACTACGTAATGCATTCACATAACATTATTATACATGTACATAATAATATAAAAATAATATAATGACTGTTGCATACACTTTATATTTATTGCTTTAAGGCGGTCTGTTGTTATATTTTTTATTATATAATTAGACTGATAACATTTAAGTGTTAAAAATACTGCCTCAAACTTTTCTATCTCCCATAAATTTTTTTTCGTTTTTGGCATTTTCTGTACATTTGCTAGTCATTCTCTCATCTTTGCCTTCACTGAAATTCTCTACCTTTGCCTTCACTAAAGTCACAATTAGTCTGCAGCCTCTGATGTCAATAATCGATGAATATCATGGCGACACCAACACTGGTTAATTTGGTTTACTTTATCTGTACCTGGTATTCTCCAAGTTCATATATGAATTGATTTATGTGGGAACATTGTATTTTGAATATTAAGTTTCTTCCTAGCTGCAAATTCAGCTAACAACTTAGCATTATTATTGTTCCATTCCTTAAGTGAGAATGAGCCAGCCATCTCCCGTCGGTTCCTTTTGCTGCCGATTTGCGCATTGAGATCCCCTAAAATTATCATTGTATCACATCTACTAACTCCTCCACATATTTCAAGTCTCTCATAGAACTTCACTTTCTCCATTTCTTCAGTCTCCTCCATCAGTGCATATATTGCTATTCCTGGATGATGCTTTGATCCTGACTTTACACATTGCACCATTAACATTTTCGTATTCCAGCAGAAAGTTTATCTTTTTGGATATAATGAAGCCAGTTCCAGACTGGTCTCCTCTTCCTTCTGTTCCACTATATATCATGGAATATTCTGGTTTATCATATCTCCTGTAAAGCTAAGATGTCTATTTTATACTTTAACATTTGTGAAGCAATTTCCTTCACTTCTTCAGCTTGCTTCATTGTCCCAACATTCCTGTTGCCATAATCAAGTCGTTTTTCTTGCCATGTTTTTCTATTCTACCCATTCCGAGGCTGTTTATTTGGCTTCTTAACTATGTAATTTTTACAGTGTGGGTTAGTTAACCCCATGCCCAACCCCCAACCAGGAGGACCAGGTCCCATATTTATATCCCATGGGACAGGGTAACCCAGGTATAGCCCCAAGCATCAGGTGCCCATTAATATTGCCTCTTAAGACCCATATGGGCTATGGTGGGTCTATTTTATTCCTGCACCAACATGGCAATTGGCATATCATGTATGAATGAATGGATTTATTGTACAATTTGTTCTACATGTTTACAATACATACAATGTATATTTGTTTATACCCCTACATCTATTGTACAATTTGTCTGGTGCTTGTTTCCTTATTGGGCCACTCAGATTGCTTGGCTCCCTGGCCTTTTTGCTCACTGGGCGGCCCTTGCTTCTCTTACTTTTCTATACCATTTTCTTCCCTTTACCTTCCTTATTATTCTCTCAGTCATTGGTTTTGTTTCTTAGAGTCTTTTATTGAGTCAGTCATCTTTAAGATTTTTACCCCAATTCCCCATTTTTCACACTTTCTTAAATTTCATGTATTGCTTTTGTAACCCTATCAACGATATGGTGCCTACCATAAAATCGTCTGCGTATAATGAACCTGAACCTGGAATCTCCTTACCTCTTATTACTGGATAATGCTAATTTCTTATTTTTACTCCTAATATATCATCTATGAATAGGTTACTAATATGAACTCAGTTTACATCCCTGTCTTACTTCTATTTCTTTTTTCTTTTTTTGCATATCAATTTACTTCCTTTCCCTATTTGTTCTTTGTTTTGTCCTGAGACGTAAATTTCTCCTTGCTTTTCTGAGTCTAGTACGTCTGGATACCGGGTTGACACTTTCCTCCCCTTGTAGCATTACCCTCCCTTCTCTCAAAGTCTATTATTGTATACCCTCCCCCTTCTTGCAATTTCTTCTGCTTTACTGGCCATTCTGACTCTTATTACTTCCCCACTTCTCACTCGTGTCACTCCCTCCTCCGCAAACATATTTCTTGCTGCAGTGTTAATCATCTGTTCTCTCGGCTTCTCCCCACTTCTTCTTTGCATTTCTTTTCGCCCCGCCTCTCAATTGTTAGCTCCTCTTCGTCCCCCTCCCTAGCTGCTGCTTCTTTCTCATTTTCTTCTGTACTCCTTTCATGGCTGTTTCCCTCCTTCGCATATGCATTTCTTACTGCAGTCATCTGTTCTCTCAGCTTCTCCCCACTTCTCCTCCTTTGCATCTCTTTCCGCTCCACTGCTGCTACCAACATATCATATATATAGTGATTTATCACATGGAACTATGTATTTATAGAATCAGTGCCATTTACACCAAGATGGATCTATTCCATCCGTAATACCTTGATAGAGCAGTTACATTTGTAGTGTAACTGACCTTTTTCCAGAACCATTTTATGCAAAAGCAACATTCCAAACTAATATTTATCTGAAAGCATGTTACATGTTGATAAGTGATCCTTTGCATTAAGAACTATCTTCCTGAAAATGTATTGAATGCATTTTCTTAGCAATATCACATTCTGAGATATATATATATATATATATATATATATATAAAGTAATTTACAGCAGAATGACCATTGTGCTTTAAAGCTTTATTAATTTAGGTATTATCTGCCATGTTGGTTTCCAGTGATATTTTGCTGCTTTTCCACTCAACTTGCTCTCTGTAAAGAATTATTCTGGCTGGAATGCTACAAGAACTTGATCAACTAAATGAACTAAAGAAAGAATTTGTATGTGTTCATGGCTTTACTACATGAATCATGATGACTTTGAAAAACAGAGAGAACCATCTTGTAATGGTATTTTACCAATTTACTTTTACTTGGATTGAATATCTGGTTGAAGAGCGCAGAAAATAATTTGCCTCTGCAATACACAGGTACCTTGCATAATCATATCAGCAATTCATAATGATAGGCCATTGCCTGAGTTAGGGCTTTCATAACGGTAATAAGCAAGTAACAGAAGATATTGACCCTTTTTGTATTTAGTTATGATGGTTCCACAGAGAATGAACAAGCTTATTCCGAACCAAGGATTAATGAATTCAGAGTGGATTGTTTCCTGTCACGCCATTGGCATATAGGGATGACCTAGCAGTGCTTTCTGTAATCACGAGAGGTACTGAACTGCCACTGAGAAGAAAATTAAAATGGTAGTTTTATCACATGAAACATACAAATTCTATGGATAATGTATTATAAATCATATCCACATTTTCATCAATGCCATAGACTTGAGTATTGGAATTAAGGAGTTTTGGAAAAGATGGCTCTTAAGAAAAATGTATATGGGTTATAGGGATCCAAGTATGTATTATTTTTTGTAACCATAATTAAATTGTTAAAGCAGCATTTCCTCTTGTATTTTAGGGCCTAAATCCTGGGAAAGCGATTGCAGAAATAAAAAGATTATTATCCGGTATAGCGAAGAAGGATGCTCCAGGACTTGAGACTGCAGCATTACAGAAATAAGTTATTAAAAAGAAAGTAATTTTTTGCATATTTATTGAGCACAATGCCTGTTAAGTATTATATTTAAAATAACAAAACCTGTGATCAGTACATCCAGTTTGGCCTTCTTTTTCTTAAAGTGTAGATTACTGTAAAATATTATATAAACTGTACAGAAGCATTAAGTGGTTTTCAAGAATTGTCACGCCGATATATTCTTCCATACTTGTTATTTTTCTTTTAGATATTAATTACCTAATTAAAGAAAACCAACAATAAGTGTCTGTTTTACATTTCAGTCATGAACATTCAATTATTAACAAAGCAATTGTAAGTATACATGTTGCATCAGATGTATTTTAGCTCATGATGATAGTGTGGCATAAGTATTCACAAAGTTGCATGGTGACCTACATAAAATTAGTGGAACTGAGGATTTTTTTCAATTTGAAAAGAACATTCTAATATCATGCAAGTTATAGCTTGTAACTTGATAAGCCTTCTATTTGCTGTGAGCTATTGCAAAAGCCAATTTCAGAATTTGTTCCTATTTATACTTACAAGGTACATGCTATGAAATGGAGGGCATATTCAAGAAAACAAGCATTATAAACTGTTCATTTATACATCAGCTTTCTAGGTTATTGTATTGTTGAACATATTTAATAGCTGCTGCACTCAGTTGCGATCATCTGAGGTTCAGAGCAACAGCTCTCCTAACTGTGGTAGATAGAATCTAGAAAGTTGAAGTATGCCTGTACATTTTTTAAGTTTATAATGTTGATTAATTACTTCACTGTGCTGTTTCCAAATGTGTTTCATCAACAAAGCCAGCCTTTTTTTTGTGCTTTGATTTAAAGAACATTAATTTTTTTATTTAATATTTGCATCATGAAGAAACACAGCTTTAAAAAATTAAAAAGCAAGAACCAAGCTTATAAAGCTCTTCAATGAGTGCAATTCAATACAATGAGTCATTTGCTAAGCCTCCCTTAATATCAGCAACATTTCATGTGATGTCAGTAGTGGCAAACAAAAATAACTTGATGGGAGAAAACTGGCT
Source organism: Deroplatys truncata (assembly GCA_030765065.1). Taxonomy (NCBI): domain Eukaryota; kingdom Metazoa; phylum Arthropoda; class Insecta; order Mantodea; family Mantidae; genus Deroplatys; species Deroplatys truncata. The sequence goes on along the minus strand of CM060978.1, from coordinate 116,306,719 downwards.
TTGTCTGTGTTTCATATAGAAGATTATCTAAAAGGAAAAGAAAGAAAATAGCTTCCTTTTTCTCCTATATATTAATATGCATGATGGACTCTCCTAATTTTATGGAAAAAATCCAAGTTATAAATGATAAATGTAACTGTTTTCCCTTTTGATTTTGTTGTTTAAAACGATTTCTTTCTTTGCTGTAGTACGTTAAACTGTTACATTCTGAGTCTGAAATTGAACAATTTACTTTGCAATATTTTCATAACTTGAAAAAAGTTCAGAGTACATTATAAAATTGATAATAAAAATGAAGTGTTTAAAACAGTGGGGCATGTTAATAAAATGTGTATAAAAAAAAAGCCACTAGTCGACATTTAAAAACACTAATTGCTGCACTTAAAATTGAATCGGACATGTTTCAAAGAGACATGTTCTCCATCCTCAGCGGATCGGCCAACTGAAGTCCACATCAGGTAACTATCTCTCCCTTACCTTATTGCCTGGTCTACCACTCTTCCTATTGGTCATTTGCCAATATTTCAAAGTTCATAACTCGATTTATGTTGATGCATCTATGTTGTTGATAATGGGTCTCATGCTATCATCAACCCGATGTTACCAAAGCTGTATTGTCTACCTAAAATTCACAAAAAAGATGATAGCACGAGACCCATGATAGCATAGACACACCAACATACCACTTGACTAAATGGTTAGTTGATAATTTATATCCTATTGAAATATTTGAATCCTTGAGCATTAAGAACATCTTTGATCTACTGTCCATTCCAAACCAGAGTTCCCTCTGATGTAAACAGAAGCACGTGCACGAACCCAAGAACACACTCTTACGCCAACATAAATAATTCATTAATACATGTATTATATTATGAAATATTGGAGCAGGAAAGGTATAGAACTGCACATTTTATTACGGTTATCATAAGAACTCGTCGTTAAAGGTAATGGATATATACTAGCTGTCAAGAGATTACAAAATATTATTTTCGTCTGCTATTGCACTAACGCCGAGAGCATCTTGTTTGTTAATACCAACCGTATGCATGTCTGCCACTCTGTTACAATATACGAGAAATGCAGCAATGAATTCCCATAGGTGCTATCTGAGTACCGAATAAACACTTTGCGTAACACAGGAAATATGATAAACGAACGGTCATTCATAACACACTAGCACACACATGCTCAGCTCAGGTCAAATTTAGTCAGTTGGTATTTGAGTTCACATGCCAGAGGAAGGTCCCTGTAGTGCGAATAAACTGTTCAAACACAAAAGAGGGAAACAGTTAAAAAGTGGCAAAAAACAAACAATACAATTTTTTAATTGCAACAATGCCTAGTTACATCAACAGAATAAATGTAGGGTAAATTAGAATGTCAGTGGCATTTGTTGCAAGATTCTAGTGCAAGTGGTTAACGAGAAATCTTATTTTGAAACTTTTACGCTCCAACACTTGTACAACCTGTGGTAGCACAAACTAAAGAAAAACAAAAGGGAATTATAAGAATCCACAGAAGTATTGTAAGTAAAGAGAACATAGCCCTTCAAAGGTTGTGTTCAAAATGTCCACCGGCAGCTTCAGTACACGCTTCCAGTCTGCTATGGAAAGACTGCTGCACACATTCTAGCATTTGAGCAGAAATTTCATATCATCTGGTGTAGTTGGTACATCCTTGTAGACAGTGTCTTTCAGCCTTCCCCACAGAAAAAAGTATAAAGGGGTCAGAGCCAGTGAACAGGCCGGCCAAGGTACAGGTCCTCTTCATCCAATCCAACGATTTGGAAACAATCCTTTTAAGATAAGCTGTAGTACTTTGTGCACTATGGGCTGGACAGCCATCATGTTGGTACCTCAGGTTCCTCCTAGTCTGCAAAGGAACATCTTCTAGCATCTGTTGCAGATGGTCTGTCAGGAGGCTGTGATACTTTTGTGAGTTCATTGTTCCTTCTATGAACAAAGGGCCTATGAGCTGATGGTTCACTATCTCACACCACATGTTTAAACTCCCTGGATGCTGACGTTCCACCTGACAAAGCCAATGGGGATTGTCAACAGACCAATAGTGCATGTTTCTGCAGTTTACCTGGCCATGATTAGTAAATGTTGCCTCATTGCTAAACAAGATACATGATTCTGGAGTATCATGTCTTAATGCCTATGTATGAAAGTTAACACAATTCTCAAAATCGTTTCCATGCAGCTCTTGATGGAGAGAGATGTGATAGGGATGTAACCTATGTCGATGGAGAATGCGCAGCACACTTGCCTGCCTTATGCCACTTCCACGTGCGATTGTGCGGGAACTAATTTGCAGATCTACTGCAATGGCAGCCAAAACATTAATTTCTGCCTCTTCTCCAGTCACTTGCTTGTTTCTGTTAGTTTTCTAGGTGTTACAGTACCACTTTCACGTAATTGGTTGAAGAGGTTGATAAATAATTGCCGAGATGGTTGACGTCTATTGGAATACGTTTCCACATACACCATACGGGAACAAATTGCATTCTTCCTACGCTCTCCATATGCCATGAGCATGTCTGCTTTTTCTGCATTAGTAAACCCCGTCTTCCACTATGACTTACTGCTTGAACTGTCACAAACTAATTGACCAGAAAGTCACAATGCAATCAATGAACAGAAAACACAATACAAACAAACATAACATTGTACCTAGCAACTAAGCAGGTTGAATAGGACAAACAATTGTCGGGGTGGAAACTTTTCAAATAAGATTTCTCGTGAACCACTTGCACTAGAATCCTGCAACAAAGACCATTGACATTCTAATTTACCCTACCTTTATTCTTTTGATGTAACTAGTCATTGTTCCATTTAAAAAATTGTATGTTTGTTGAAAAAATACAAGTTCTCAGTATTATTAAAATCTGTTTATAGGCTAAATGTACGAACCCCTGACTACCAATCAATGCTGTGAAAACTGCACATCAATAGCACTTTCCATTTCCAAAATATTTGCGGTGCAAGTTTTAGGTGATTCATCCTGTATAGGCACACTCATGCTTATTAATTAATTGTGAAGATTGACAAGCTAGTAACAGTGATGTGTCATGATTTAAAATAAAGAGAGTTGAAGGTTGTTACACATCATCACTAAAATGTTCTTACTTGAACGCGTTTCGGCAGATGGTTTGCTCCCATCGTCAGCATGTTTTCAACTGATTTTGCCGGTTATTGTCTGGGGAATGTGTGTGGCTAGTGGTGTTTTCTGGTGCTGAGCTGATGAACCTCCAAAGGCTGCTGGGTGGCAGTAGTTGGAAATTCATTAGGTGATTCCTGTGTTTGACAGTATGTATTTTTTCCCAGATGACCAATTCATTGCTGCTGTTGATCGGTTTTAAGAGTTTTATGTTTGGAGTGATTTAATGGTTTGAAGACCAGAAATGTGCTACTGCTGGTTTATCCGTCTGTTTTTGGTAAATGCATCTCAAATGCTCTTTAAGTCTTATTTCAAGATTTCTTTTGGTTCTTTCTATGTATACCAGGTTACAGTCATCACAAACTATTTGATATATACCAGCTGATTTATCGTTGGGATAGGGTCTTTTGTTCTGTTGCATAGTAGTTTCTGTATATTATGGTTATTCTGTGGAGACAATGTGATGTATTTCTTGAAAATCCTTTGAAATTTATGATGTGTCCAAGGGTGGTAAGTGGACTTCCTATATGCTTGTTGTTTTTGTTGTCTGAGTAAAGTAGTCCATTGGAGAAAGAGGAATACCAGAAAGAATACCAACACATTATCCACATAACCACCATGAATGGATACCAGAAAAAAACAATAGTTAAGATAAAAAAGTTTGAAAGACAGAAATACATCCAACAAACGACTACTTGACTTCAATTGCTGGTATATCTCTTGCATTGTGAATTGCCCGTCTAGTTCATTTGTTGTTTCTATTGTTCCTCTCTCATTTCTAATTTAGTCTTCTTTCCCTTACCAATCAATTCTGTAAATATCTCTGCAATTTATCTGATGTGATCTCATTTTTCCTTCCCCCTTCTTGTTTACCCTTCTTACTACTTCCTATACTTTTTTGCTGTCATTTTCCCTCTATTGCTTCTTTTATCTTTTTCCTTGTATTTTCCTGCCATTTTTTTCTCTTAATCTCTAGTAGACATTTATATCTCCATTTCCTAGCTAACTGGTTTTTCTTATCCGTTTCTTCTTGCGTTCTCCTCCATCTGATAAGATCTTCAAGTATTTATTTTTGTCTACTCTACACTCTTCATCAAACCACCCTTTACTTTCATGTTTCCTACTCTGTCTTGTTTCCATTTCTCTCCCTGCTCTTGTTACTACTAATTCCAGTAGCTATAATGCTTTTCCTGAATTTTCTTCCCATTATTCCTCCTCCTATAATTTGTCCTATCTTTAAATTTATGTCTTGTATAAAACCCTCTCTTTATTCCTCCCTTCATTTGAATGCCTTTATTTTACTTGTCCGCATCTTTTCCCCTCTTTCTACCTGTTGTTCTACCTTTACTTTCAGATTTATGTCTGTTATTAGTGGAAAATACCCACTACTTGTACACAAATTTATGACTTTAAAGTTGTTTACTATGTATTTGGTATTACTTGACTATAATACATAATCAATTGCACTTTGGCCATCTATATTTATAAAGGTATATATTCCCCTTGTTCATCCTCTCCATATTTCCTGTTCAGAATATCAAATTCATTTAGTTCACAGAAGTGAATAATTTTCTCACTTCCCCATATCCACAACTTTTATCTTTACTGTGTCTAAAACTCTCTGTTTTGTAATACATCATTATTATCTTGCCCATTCATTAAATTTACATCCCCTATTCTTATGTTGAAATCACCCATTAGCATTATATATACTTATCTGTTAACCTCTCTCTATATCTTTCTCTAAAATATGGTGTAATTGTGGATTAAGGAACTGCAAATTAGCTGGTGGTTTATGTACTACCTTCATCTAGCTGTTTATCTTGAATTATGACTCATAATACTTCCTTTGACCTGGACCAAGTTTCTTTAATTGTTGTACTCAGGGTCTTCTTAATAAACAATCCCAGCCTTCCTGATTCTCTCCCATTTTTACTAGCATTTCTCCCCTTCTCACATAATTATAATCCTTTATTTTTCTAATGTTTCCCTCCTTTAATCATGTTTCTACCACTGCCACATAGTCTAAATTCTCCAGTAAATGCTGTAAAGTTTCCTCTCCTTAATGTAATTTCCTCCATGCAATAGCACATCTTTAATTTATTATTTTTGCATGTAGTAATTGAAAGCAATTTATTAGAAAAATCACGCGGTTTTGCTTAGTGATTTTCAAATGTGCTTGAGAGAATACCAAGTAGTAATTGGTAACACTGTAGGAGTTGTCATACAGTAGTAACTCAAGCCATACTCAAATTTCCATTAATCCCTTGTCTAAAATTGTTATTCTCAACGAAACATCTTGAAATAGCAAGAGAAGGGTCTTAATTAAATTTATGGGTACTTCAAGGAAAATATTTTAGAAATGAAAAAGTGAAGTTTGCTGCCACAGTGTTAATTATTATGTACTGTGCATATTAATGAAATTCTGAAAGATCAGACTCAAACTGACAATTATTTGACCCTACAAGAAAATGCAAAAGAGCATTGTTACTTATTTTGGTTGCTAATTGTAGGCCTATTTTGGGGCACAAATAAACACCTGCCCCCCAAATATTTGGATAAGTTTGTAGATACGCTGTATTCATGTGAATCTAATGTGCATCCCAAATTTAAGTTTAAAATCATAAAAAAGGGTTTGTGCAACAATGGCTTTGTACATAAAACAATCGGAACATAGAATTTATTAGCTGCCAAATATTGCATGTCATAGTCATTGTTAAAGAAATTACCATTACCTACTAAACTGAACTTAAAATACAATACGCAGACAGTCGAATTGAACAGATACTATTGTCAGCATTAGAAGCAATTCCAGGTGTGACTCATTTTTATTCACTAATGCTTTCATTACTGCAATCCTTGGATTAAATTGAATTGGGTTTTATTTATGGACGCTCTTCAACTACTGTAGTCCTTAGGGTGTCATTCTATATTGGGCATGAAAGACCGGAAATTTTGCTCAGAGGCCTCTTATCAAGCTTGGTTATTTGACGTGCCGTAAATCTATGACACAGGTTTTGTTGTAGATTTACAGCCGTGCTAAGGATGTTTACACCCGAAAAAAAATCCATCGCCTTTCACCGGGCTTCAACCCGCGACCTCGAGAACTAGAACTAATATGGTACCCTAGACTACGAAGGACAACGCAATCCTTGGAGGTGTGTTTCCTTTCTCCCCATCATTCTCCGTCCCAGAGTATGTCATCTTTGCTGCCATCCAAAGCATTTGAAATGCAGCATTCCTTCTATGAATGTTACCATCATTGGTGCTTCGATACTTTCCCAGGCTATAGAAGAAACCCAGTGTACATCGTGTGATGCATACTGCTTCACTTTTCCTGTCAGGGTCAATTCACAGTTTTGTTCACGTTTCATATCCCATCTTAACATAGCTCTTGAAAGGTTTATTTATACTAATTCCCGGAGGTTGTTACGCGGACATTTCCTTCCAGGAATAATAACAAGGTCATTCATTAGGCTGTGTGTCATATTTTTTCAATGAGATGATTATGAAATGCATCTAGGCCTGGCATTGATTATGGATTGGAAAGCCATCAGGACGGCTTTGCCAAATATTTTGGAGCCAGTTGTGATTCAGTCATCCTCATTCCTTATCTTGGTTTCAAAAGGTGATGTCATCAGGGAACAGCTTTTCATTCATAGGGGTTTTGGGGCACGTTTTCCACTTCAAGATTATGAGAGATAGAAGTTTCCACCCATTCATCTGCTCTGATTGCCAGCATTAGTATTACGCGCTGTGTTTCACATCCTTATATTTTTTCCCTTTCTCAGCAATGGTGTAGACACACAGCATATCAAATCAAATTGATATCTCGACAGCATTACCAATCTGCCCCATTGAAAAATTCTTTACCTTCCGAACTGTGATGGTCTACCTCTGAAGTATTTGCAAGAGGCCTCTATCAGGCTTGAGGTTCTTTTACGTGCCGTAAATCTACGCCACGGGACCACCGGCTTTACTTCCCTTCCGAAGGATTTCTTGCTAAGGATTTTAACGCTTGAAAAAGTCCATCGTCCTCCATCGGGTACTTTCCGCATTGCCCACATACACCAGTAACAGTATGGAAATATTATTGACGATTGTATGGCAATTATGGGCAATACGGTGGTCAATGGAGGAGGCATACAGTTTCAGAGAGCTACCGCTCTGTTTGCGGGAAGAAGCTCTGGTTCTGCATTTATGAATCACGGGTTATAGCTTGTTAGGGCAAGTACTAGTTTAATTATTTAGGATGTAGTCTCAGCTATATGGTAGGAACTAAAAGAGACATTAATAAACACTTGCAAGATTCTAAATGATGGGTGGTATAAATAAAAGCAAGCATTAGTTAATTTCTCACTAATTCCAAACAATTGCTCGGTTTCGTATAAATAAAACTTTTCTGCTCAATCTCCTCGCGAGCAAAACCTTGCTGACCGTGATCGCTGAGCTATTGCTCGCAATTTGGTATAAATAACAAGCAAGTCATGCTCGCCTTTAGTAAGCTTTTGCTTGCTATTTCTTGAGGTACCTCCTTAGTTCATGATAGGAATATGATAGTTCCAAATAGGAAAATAAAAATCACACGACTTTATCATCTTTTACAAACAATTCTTACAAAACTTTTTTCTTGTTATCTAATTCTTGTTAATCGAGACAAACTACACATTTTATTGTAGGGATAAGAATGCATGTCGTAGATTTACGGCACGTAAAAGATCCTCAAGCCTGAATTAAGAGGCATCTGAACATAATTTCTGGTCTTTCACGCCCAATATAGAATGGGACGCTAAGAACCATAGTAGTTAAAAGACGTGCATAAATAAAAATCAGTTTAATTTTTTGTTTAAGAAGTTTATATTTGCATCTCCAGACCCTAGCTTGTAGCAATGGTCTGAAATGACTACTGCAAAGGCTGCTTAATCTTGAGGGTTTCCAGTTTTCCCTTCGAACGACTTTAACCCACTGATCTAAAACATCGAGCCTTGAATGCAGAAAAGTGTTTAAATATTAAAATGACATACAGTCTACTAAGTAATCATGTATCACGTTTCATATTCTAAGTTACTCATTTAGAAGTTACATTGATACATCCACACATACGAAGTGCATGTCAATAATTTAAAAGATGCAGATTCTTGTGTTTAAGTAGCTGAGAAAGCTCCAAATTTTGTCCTCGGACCTTTAAGTGTAATTACAACCGTATATTGCAGTGTATTCATATGATTTGATTTCAAATTCCATTAAAATACACTACAAGCGTATTATTGTATTATTTAATCAATGAAAAGCATACAATGTATTATTGTACTCGTATGTATGGATATAAGTCACGATATGACTTAGTAGTCAAAGCGGCTATAAATAAAGAAAAATAATAATAACAACAATACTACTACAAACTTATACTTTCCAATGGAATCTATACATCCAATATGGCGTCTTGTGTGCTGACGACGGCTCTGTTCCATTCGTAAGAAGAGTAGCGTTCTCATCGTAAATACTCTAGTACTCATGCCCATGCACGATTTGTGATGTCACTTCCTGTGGAGAAAGTGATTTCATCTCTGCATCTCATAGAGTAGTGGGTTTACCATTTTTGGTTAAGAAGCAGAGGACGGACTGTGGTCTGTGTTCGGAATTTTGGAGTGGAACTAGGATAAATTGGAGTAAACTGAATGTTTCGATGCGGTAAGTTGAAAAGAAGAGCACTTTGTAGTACGTTGTACGCTAGTTTACAGGGGAAGATGTTTGTCAAAGCAAATGGAGAGAAGAATTGCTTGTAGGAGTGGCAGTTTTAATGCTTGATGAAAGTAAAGAGAACTTGACAAGCTCCATTAAATGAGAATTGGACTTCGTAGTATATACTTGACTTTTGTTTCATATATTTTTTTCCCCATCTTTTAAAAATGTTAATCGCTGGAATTCTCATTTTCCTTAACCCGAAAAAAAACCTGTGTTCTCGCTGTACTCGCTTTTACATTCAGTGTGTATTGGCAAATTTTGGTTTTACGCTAAAGCTGCAATCATAATAGTGGAGTAGCGCTCATTGTACTTTAGTATAGAGTTTATACTCTGCGCATTGTTCATATTTTATATCTAGTAGAAATATGGATTTTATAGTAAATGAAATCTATTGCATATTCTGTGTTGCTTGATACTGTTCATTTAAAGGAATTTGTGAACAAAATGGTAGGTTCATGTTCAGTCACTAACATTTGCATTTTCTGAAGTTATAAAGATGTTTATTTCGCACCATTTTTTTTCTAGATTTTTCTAGAAGGCGTGGTACCCCATAGGTGACTTTACATGAATGCCTCTTGTCATTTCCAAGTGCACTTCTTCTTTGCTCAGTTGGTTAATGGTTCCATATATGTATACCTTCCGAATAAAATGCTAAAGGAAGATGATTTAAGTAACGAAATTGCATAAATCATAGAATTTGTAAGCCTTTAATCCACCTACCCTCCCTTTTTAAGACACTTCCAAATTGCTACACTCCCCTCCTAAAAAACATTCCTCGGCTATGCTTTGAGGCTGAGGGCCCTCACAATCCCTCGGCTACGCCTTGAGGCTGAGGGCTCTCAATCGTGTTTGCAGCTATGTTGGGTTTGAAGACCAATGTAATGCAACTTACCGACGGTTTCAATGAAGACCAAAGTAGTCCAGAATGGCCAATAATAATATAAATATATTGGTCCTGTAAATTGTACATTGAGTTTGTAAAAACAAATGATACTAGACAAGTCAAACTTAAAATTAAATGCAAAACAAATATTGTTAAACTCTTAAATCAACTTATTTTATGGCGAATTATACATTAAAATTCATATATTCTTCAGTGGAGTAAAGACAATGATCAAGCAGATATACCTTTGAGATTTAAATGTGATAACTTTGTAGTTTCTTTTATTGTATAGCTGGTAATTTGTTGTACAATTTTACACCCATATATTTTGCTCCATTTTGACAGATTTTGGTATTTTGCCTCTCTAAGTGAATTACATGAAATTCATTCCTAAATGTCAACAAAACAAGTTGTTAACCAACTTAAATGTAGTAGCGTAATTCATTAAAATAGCAACATTTGAAACCAATAACTATGGAAGGAATAAGGTGATTTAAGTGTAGATAATTGGGTATATTGTATTGTGATTACTAGAATTAAGGAAACTACTTAAACAAAGCAAAATTTAAAGAAACTGCTCACTCCATACTCATTTTTTATTTTTCCTCATGGTATTTTTCGCTCAGATGTTGGTGCTCTTCAGTATGAACAACACTGGCCAAAGTATGAACTAATTATGGAAGTCGATTTGGAATAAACCCCTAAAGGATGTATGTAGAGGTTTTCGCTATTCATTTTATCATTACACTGAAAATAAACAAGTCATTGTAATAATAACATGGGACAGTCTGAAAGTAATTGCATTCATTAAAATTTGTGAGAGTATATGTTCATGGTTTAAATAATAACTATAAGATGATACTTGGAACATTACAGGACAATGTGGTGTAAGTTTCCGTAGGGGGTAACTGATTGTATTATGGCTGATAGTTTTTACCTTTATTAAATACATTTTTTTGTTACATGTGTACTGTATTTGTATTGTTTATTTCGTAAACTCGCTGTATGCACATATTAAATTCTTGAAAAAACAAAGGCATTTTTATCTCTGGAACAAATGAAGATTTTTACTGAAAAAAGTATTGGCTGTTACTAGACTCCTATCTGAATTTGATATTTCCTGCAATTTCACAAAAGGATAATATTATTTGAAAATAATTTTCTAAAAAGAATAAAATGCAGTAAAACGCATTTTCACCTTTTAAATGAATGTTTTTAGTGAATCTTGGTATGTTTTGATATTAATAAGTTTTATAACAAAAGAAATCAACCCTGATCTTTTTATTTGGGTTTGATTTGGTTGTATTTCCCTAACCGTAGTCAGTGTTTGCAAATGTGTATCTTGAGCATTTTTAGTGTAAAAAATAAAAATAGTTCCAAAATTTGCATTTTGATTTCATAAACTTTCAAACTGCATTTATGTGGACATTCACATATAAGCTCCTCAGAAACAGATTTCAGTGGAACAGTTCTCCATTATAGTTTTTGTGGCCTTCATCTTTCACTCATGCTATAAGTATGATATTGTGCATATAGTTTTCTTCATTACTAATACCTCTTTTCCTTTTTGTTTGTGGTTCTTAATCAGAACTACTACCAGCTATTTTCTGAATAAATTACTTTTATAAGAGTACAATATAATAATGTTAATTATTAATAAGAGCACAGTCACTTTAACCTGGAAGTAACAACTGTTTAGCGCATAAGCAAATTGATTCAGACGAAACAACGAGGAAAACAGAACATACACTGTTGTCAATCGCTTGTGTTAAAACTAAACAGTTTTACTGCAGAAACCTATATGTAATATTGCTTGTGGGGTTTGTGCTCTAAACTGACATTGAAGACTGTTTTTAACCTACAAGAAGGAATAACAGATGACAGTTTTCTGTACTAAAATATGGTCTACAATAGGCAAGGGGACAAGAGAAGAGGTAGCGATTGAAAGTGCCTTACTCACCCCACATTCTGTTGACAAGTGGCGAAGAGAAACGTACTTGTTTTGATACAAACAAGCGCAGTGGTGGCTTCGTTCTACCTGTGCAACAGTAATAATTTCTACGCTGGTATTAACTAGTTTGTTTATATTAAGTATATTTTGCATACAATAATTATTACAGCCACCTACTGTGGCTAGGCAAATTATATGATCAAGTTTATAGCCTTCCTTTATGTTGTGCACGTAGTATTCTTATGCTGCCTTGTGATTAACATACCAAATTGTTTCTCTTTCACAATAAATAAAGTAACTAAGCTCCATTGCTATTTAACCTTAAAACATATTTTGGAACTATTTGATTGACATAATAAATCATTTGGTTTTAAAATCACTTGTGTTCAAACTTTGAAACACATTATACAATAGCTAACTTTTACACACACGCACACATGTGCGCTCGCTCAAGAATATACTGCTGTAGGCATATACTGTTAATGTTTTTGTGGTTAATTTCCCTCGGAGTTTCTTATTATTTACTAAAAAGGATATATTTGGCTCTAAGGTGGAACAACTCGATCACAATACTGGGACTAAATGCAAGTCTGTGATCCTAGACCTAGGGGCACGTTTGTTCATATTCATTGTGGAAAAAAACATGGATACAATACATCTTTCAAATTTGCATAGATTAGGGAATTGCTCCTCTGGGAGCCATTTAAAATATATAATCCAGTTTTTCCTGCACATTTTAGTGGTGTGCTCTCTGCATTTCTATAAGCTCTAGCCGAAGTGGCTCTGCTGCTTGGCAACAACAAATATGAATGGATTCTTGAACAGGCACATTTCCTTGTCTATTACAGTTATTTCTGAAAATCTTTCTTGGAAACATTCGCTAAGGGATTGAAGTATGCTTTTGTAACTGCTATGTGCTTGATATGATGGGATTTCTAACGATCTCAAAGATAGGAAATGATACATATTGTTATTTTCAAGTTGATATGAACTAGATTTAGTTTAGCTATGAAATCTTTTACTAAATCAATCATAGTAATCAAGTGCTGATCTTTGCCTTGCAACCGAAGATTCAGTGTGTCAAGATGAGTTGAGAGATCAAAGTAAAATGTTAAATCTTGGATCCAGTCTGGTTGTGTTAGCTCAGGTATCACTATTCCCTGTAATAAATTGCGTATGTCATAACATCATAGTGGATATTTGTACCACCAGCATTTTTAAAATACTCAGTAATTCTGAATACAAAATACATTACTCACTTTTGTTCTTAGAAAGCTATCTATTTCATTCCTTAGTTGAAAAAAATGCCTTAATGTTGTTCCTCTGCTTAACCATCTCACTTGACAATAACAGGGCAGATCTTGAAATTCCGATTGCATGTCCTCTAGGAAGCTCTGGAACTGTTGGTGTCAAAGACTATTTTCTTTTATGAGGTTACCAGTCTTAGCCATTATGTTCATAACATTTTCAAGATTTGCTGCTTTGGCACAAAAAGCTTCTCTGTGTATTATACAATGGATAGCTTTGACATCTTCCGAGTAAGATATGTCAGCTAAGGATGTATGCAGTATTCCCACAAAACCATTTAACCTTTCAGTCATTGTGGGTGCTCCATATGTGGCAACTGACACCAATTCTCCCCAGTCTAAATTAAATTTAGAAACAACATTCAGCACAGCTTCGAAAATGTCTTTACCACGGACACTGTCATGCAAGGGAACCAGATCCAGTAACTCTTCTAAAATATTACAATTCTGATCTACACCCCTTATAAATATAGCTAGTTATGCTATATCTGTTCTATCTAGGGCGATAAAAAAAAATGTAAGTGTTCCAGTTTTCTTTCTAGCTGGTCCTGTACATCATTTGATATTTCTGTAATCCGCTCAGTGACCGTCTGAAGAAAGAAAGCAACTGCATTTATATCATTCACTGAATTTGGAGAAACCTCTTGTGTAGCAACCACTAACATTATTTAACAAATTCCACATCAGAAAAACAGCGCTTTCTTTTAGCTATAAGCCAAGATGTTTGAAAACTTTCCCGTAATACCTTCTCTCTGAAGGTTTCACTCAGGGGTACGTATGACTTCAATTTCAGTTCGTTAAGCTTACGTTCCCTCTCCAACCATAAGAGAAATGATTTAAAATATTCTTCAGATATAGTATTAATAAAATATAATATATATATATATATATATATATATATATATATATATTAAATCGCATCAAATAGATCTTGTACGCACTCAACTTTTTAGATAAGTAAGTTCAGTTCCAGATACTTAATAAACTAGTAAGAAGCTAAACCCCAAAAATAGCAGAATCATATCTTGCCTTTTATATTTTTACAAATATTCAGAAAATACCTTTCGAAATTGTAAATAAATACCTGTAAGATCACCAAAGCCTGCTTTTGTTTCTGAGTATAGTGGCATTTGATATTGTAATGTTTTATATTTGCAAATTGAAATCCGCATTCTAAACAGCAAGCTTCCCTGTTTTTGTAAGTTACAAAATATACTCTTCATGAAACGGACGTCCTGAGTTCGAAGCCATACCCTCCACTGAATGAGGCATGTCAGAAGCAAAGGTGAAGGAGAGCAATGGAGAAGGGGAGGGATGGCCAGTGGAATGAGGCAAGGATGCGTTTCAGTGCAGTGGCTCTTTTGAACCGGTTTTCCCCTTGCCTGGTCTACAATCTGACATACTGATTCTCCCCAAAAAACAAAAAAATGAATACTGATTTTAGAAAAAATGTTGGTTACCGAGTTTCTGAAAGAAACAAATCACAGTTTGAAGAACATTTTTGGGTACCATTGCACCTCCTCTGCAAACTTAGTTGTGTTGGAGTATATGTGAGTTGTGTGATTTAGCTTTTGGGTTAGAGAGATTTTGCTTAGGTGTGAGAGATTTTATGTAGCGGCCACATGTGGAAAAGTAAATTGAACTCATATTTTTTAAAATATTAAATAATTTCTACATGTGTCAATTACTGTAAAAGAAAACAATTTTTATAAGATTATCTCTTAAATGTTTGTAGTTTTCGAGTTAAACTTCTGTAAAATTTGCATTTTCCGAACAAGACAATTTCTGTGGCGTGTAACTGAAGAACCCTATATTGGACTTAGGTGAACTAGGATTCATTTTGAAGCTGAATATCTGTTGTTGATGGTGGAATATGCCAATAGCATAACAATAATTATACAGTCTTTTTAAACTTTTTATGTATTAAGTATGAATGCATTTTTCATAAAGATTAAACTTACATAGACTTGAACCTCATTTTATTACATATTGATTTCATTTTATGGAGCCCCTTGTGTGATACGTGGAAAAAAAAAGTAATGAAAGAATAATTATTTAAACTCGCACTGTACATGCTGTCAGCTGCCATTTGCCACAACATGCTAAGAGGCTTGGAGAGAATCAAGATCACCAGCAGGCTTCAAGGTTGATTGGTTACGTCTTCTTATATATCGTTATTCCCATACACACTGTGGCATATGAATGTCTTTGTCACCATTTTTTACTTCGAAAGTGAAATGAATGCATGTGGTGTTAGGGTACCTGGAACTATGCATGTATGTTCGAACCTAGGATGAAGCACTTGTTCTGTAACTTTGTACTCCTCTTTTGGAATATAGCAGAATGTTACAGTTGTCAAACTTGATGCTGCCCATTGATACAACTCATAATGTGTGGTTATTTGATGTCTTGGATGTTGAAGACTTGCTCGAGCTGCTAGTCTCTTGTTAGTTCCCCCAACGCCATCTCATGGTCCCTTTCCTTGAGATGTTGCAAAAAAGTGCCATTCTACTTTTATTGCAAAATCTTCTAGATGACTGTATAAATTTGAAAAGTTTTTCTGATTTTTATATTGGGGAAACATCAGTAATGTAAATTATTTTAGCCAGATTTTGAAATTTATCTTTGATGAGCTTTATTAAATATCTCTGAATCAAGTGAACTGTGACTGCATAGTGTTTTAAAAAGTTGGAAATTGTATTGAACGGCATACAACTAACAGAACCACCATCACTATAGTAGATAACAAAAGGATATGTGGCTGGTTGCTGTTCCAGTGAAACCCAGAAACCTCATCTTGGATGACAAATGAATAATTTTCTGAAAAATCCATTAAAACAGCAATTTTTTGTTGGTTTCAGTCTGTTTTTTGGTAGTATAAATTTTGCTGTGATGCTATAAACAAGTGTTTTTTCAATACTGTCAACTTCTCGGATAAGACATCAATAAATTAATCTGTAGGTTTCTCCAAAGTCTGTAATGCTGTTCTTTCAGATGTAATTCACTGCTTGTACATTATTGTATTCACCAAAGCAGATTGGAAAATGGATTCAATATGTTCTTTCAGTCCTGAAGGGCCTGGGCACATTTTACATTTATCAAAAAGCATGATGGTTGAGGTGGATTACAAATGATTCTTGAAGTGCAGTGGTGGTATGTTTTTAAGGGAAGTTCTCCTGATCATTTAAAAGTGCTAGTTTCGCGCCATCCATCATAAGCTTAATGATCTGATGATACATACACAGACAGTGGGGTGCCACAAATCCTGCTAAAACACAATTTAGGCCGAAGTTGTGCGAATTTTGAAAACTTAGCAGAAGTAGCGTCCTTATATCTGTCCTTAAAATGACGATAGAGTTCCTCTAAATTGTACGGAATTAGTTTCTTTTGCACTTTTTGTTTTTTCCTGTGCTTCCTGTGATGCAACTTTTTTTTTTTCCAGGATTTGTTGGCTAGCTTCTTCCAACTTGTAAAATTCAATGACTTTCTTTCCAGTGTACACATTATTAATCCTTTTGATGCCAAGTTCTTTTGCCACTGAAATCATGTGTTTTGTTGCATTAAAATGATTTTGAGTTTTTGCAATAAACCAATTTAGTGGAGGTAGTGCAAGGATCTGAATTTTAGTGTTTCTATCCTGATCAGAAATAAAGCTTTTTTCAGAATTTCTAAAATTTCTAGGTTTGATTCAAGTGGTTGTGATTCAGTGTCTGAATGCTGAAAAACTTGAACTTTTAACGAAGCTGTTGTTTTTCCTTTGTCTTTTCTATATTGTTTCTGTGAAAGTTTCTTCTTTTTAATCGGCAACTCGCCAATTAGCACAAGAGTTTTATTTGATTCTGCGACTGTATTTTCCTTTATCAGTTAGGTTGAAACTACCCAAAGTGTTCTCACTACTACATTCACTACACTCTACAGGTACATTAACACTAAAATTAGAATTAGTTTGAACATTTACTTGAATGTCTTGTGTCGAGCAAGTAGGAGTACTTATATTTTCAATTGTTCTTAATTTAAGTCTACACGTAGAACAAATTTTTACAGTTCCTTTATATCGGTCTGGGATATCATACTTTTCCATCATTTGAGGTGTTAACTTTTGGAGAGATTTAACATCTACTGATTTGTGGTAGGGTAATTCCAAGAGACTGAAGCAGCACTGACTTACATAATGTTTGTCTCCTTCCATTTTACGCAACCTGTGAAATGCATATTGAATTATATAAAGGTGTTGGGAGGAGAGGTCATTTATTATATATAGCACTTTGTCTTCATCTAACAGCTTATTTTAAATTAAATGGAGCTTTTTCTTATCTTAATGCAGTAGATTTTTATATGAAATTGACTAAAAACTATTATACACTCAAAAATAACTTTATAAGTAAAACACAGTTTACATGGATGTATCACAACCACATCTTGCAAGAAAATGGCTTGCTTAGGTCAGGGGAAAAAAAGAGGGTTGTTTGTTTCATTCACGTTCTTATTGTCTCACTTAGTGTTTTCTCACAGCAAAACATGTAACAGCAGACGATCGACAACGTCCTCATCATGCCCCATGGGTATTGCATGATACAGTGCAGTGCAGCTAGTGGATTTCATACTGTTTCTATTTTTTATTCTTTCTACAGCTTTACATTGAAGTTACCATAGCAGTGTTAACTAATGTTTTGAATTTAAATGCTGAACAATATGGCATAATTTGTATTCATTTAAAATTGCGGTTTTCAGAAAAAGTATGAAATATGATAAAAATATTGAATAAATGCCACCCCAAACTATACATGTTACCTTAATTTTGAATTTTATTTGAGAATTTTATTTTGAATACTTTCTGAGCTACAAGTTCCAGAATCATATAATATTAAATTACAGCAACTTTTACTCTGAAAGAAACTGGAATCGCTTGTTTATCATAGCTGCAGCTTTGCAAAAGATATTAACGTCTATTTTAGATGACAGAAAATTGAACCCTCCAAAAACTGCCAGGTTTCCTGCTGTCCAAATTGAAATGGAACAGCCCTAAGAGTCATTCAGTTGTTCGTGCTGAGGGAAGTTATTACTTTCACCATGAATGATGAGTGTCAGTAGTATAAAGAGCCATTTTCAGTGCAAAATGAGAGAAATCAGTTACTGAAAGGCTTGGATATCATACATTGCCCAGAATTTTAACATAACTAAAGTACAAAATAAGATTTGCTGGCACGAAGAACAAGCCGATCAAGTTTCATTGCAAAGAAGTGAACAATTAATGTATATTGATCCATACCATACAGAAATCTTGGCTTAATGTTTTTTGAAAGGAACAATATATTAGGTGTGACAAAACAAGTATTTGTCTTCTGATGTATGCACTACAACTTCTCTGGAGATGTGTCTGTATGTTGTAATATAATTGAAGTCTCTTCTTTGTGTGAAACAAAATTCCATAACTTGGACAGATGTCATAAAATTCAACTAATAAAGATTCTATAATTGGAATTCATCCAGTTTTCTGAAAATTAAAACAGAACTTTTGCCTTTTATCTACACATTGATTGTGTACAATGCATTTAAATACAAAACCAAAAATAAATGATTTCAAGTATAATAAGTTTGTTTAAAAAAAAAGGCTTATGTTGCATTCATATGACTTTCTACTCTGCATCAAACTATTCTTACAAAAGCTTATTCTTCTATCTATGGTTAATCAAGATACACTTTCAGTACAAATTTCAGTGTAGGTATTAGAAGAATAAGCTAGGCTAAAGCAATATTCAGATTTTTAAAAAAGCCTGTTGCTATGAATGGCTTTGAAATTCCATCTTCTTTGCACCACAACCACGAGAAATAGCGACTTACGACTTGAAAAAATGTGTTAAGTATATGAAAATGACTATCTCAGAAATGGTTAGCAGCACAAAAAAGATATGATGTAAATTGTCTCTCTTAACGAGATCTACATTTTTTGTTTTAGTAAGACATCTTACAGTTTACCAATTGTTATGCCAAAGTCATTCAGAATAAAGACTTTACAGGCTATTTCAAAAAAATTCAAAATGTATTTTTTATTTTACATGCAAATATCTTAAAAACATAAGGTAAATTAATCAAAACCGTTTGAACAATTTTTGAGAAAATACAGAAACTTTTCAGTGTGAAGAGTAGTTTGGGTTTCGAGGATTTTCTTGAAAATCTTTGTGCAGCATCTTTGGAACATGCTAAACTTAAATACGAAGTTTCATATTTAATCAGCTTTTGGCTTTTTATTTATATGGTTCACAGATATATGCACATGAGGATTCCTGCACTTAAATATTATGTTACATTCACACGACTCTACTCATTCTTCTACAAACTACTCTTACAAAACCATAGTATTCTATCTCCTTCTTGTTAATCCAAATAAAATTTCAATTCATATTTACACATTTCATTGTACAATACACTATGAAAAGTGATAGCCAGATTTTTTAAACAGCATGTTGGTATGTGATGTCTTTAAAATTCTATGCTCTTTGCGTAACCACGAGAAAACTAATTAATAAGGACTTCTCATTTGAGAAACACATAATTGTTTGAAAATTCAAAGCAACAAGAAGTAATATAACACAAAAGGACAAAATTTTGTATTTTAATAAGATCTAAACTGTTTTGCATAATAAGATTTTGTTGGTTACTTATGGTTTACCAGTTATGCAAAAATCATTCATAATGAAGAGAACTTCAGATGCTGTTCCAAGAAAATTCAAAATGTACATTTCGTTTGTCATAAAAATATCTTTATTTTTTTTTTTAATTAATATGTAGTCAACTGAAAAATTCAATGCCACAACCCGGATTTGAACACGATTCTCCTGCTCTCCATGCGGTTGCTCTAACCATTGAGCTACTGTGACAACATGCCGGCGGAACATTGAATTCCCCAATTGTCTCAAGCTGCTTCCCAGATAGACCACCAAGGCATCTCACTAGAGATTACAATCTCAATAGCTACCTTCCATCACAAGTACTTCAATACTGGGTGCTTGTGTGTTTCTTAAGGTTTTCATATATGTGTATATTATATACATATATAAACTGTATGATGTTTTAATGAGAATTATTAGCCATTTTTAAAAAAATCAAAATTTTCGAAAACTTTTCCATGTAAAGGAAAAATTTGGGATGTAGGAATTTTTTTGAAAATGTTCTTATTGCATCCTTGGAATATGTTGAATTTTTTTAAGTTATGCTGTTCACATACACTGTACACTTTTTTTTTATCATCATTTAGGGAGTCTCAAAACGTGTATTTCCGGTGCAATTTTTGTATAAAATTTTTGGGTGGAATGCAATACTTTCTCTACTTATTATTGGTAAGTAGTACATTAAATAATAGGTACTTGTAAGAGAAAATGTCTAAGAGAAACTATACAAACCTGACCCAATAGACTTATTTCATAAAATTTGTCAATCCTGCCTCTGCATAAAAAAAGAGAACCGTAAGCTTTGGGAATTGTTACTAATTCATATATGAAGTTTTAGTGTTTTTTACTTTATCTACCACATACATAGGCAGAGAAGGTATTGCAGTCCACCCAAAAATTCTATACTGAGATTTCACCAGAAATACATGTTTTGAGGCCCCCTGAATCCAAATAAAGCATTTTGACTTTGTCTACTATGTGTAGTAAGTAGGGGAAGTATTGCATTATGCCTAAAAATTTGATACCGAGATTTCGTTAGAAATAAATGTTTTTAGGTGCCCTGAATCCAAATAAAGCATTTTTGGAAATATATCCGCCTGTGAACAGTAATACTCAAAAACAAAAAGTCGGATACATAACCAAACTTTGTATTTGAGTTTAGTATTTCCAAGGATGCGACACGACGATTTTCAAGAAAATCCCCCCACCCCAAACTACCCTTTACATAGAGCGTTTTTTGAAAAGTTTTATTGTCTCAAAAATGGCTCTAACGATTTTGATTAAAATACCTTGTGTTTAAGATATTTTCATGGCAAATGAAATGTATATCTTGATGTTTTTAAGAAATTTTTGGCAATTCCTCAAAAGTCCTCTTATTTCGAATGACTTTTGCATAACTGGTAAACTGTAAGAGGTATACAAAATTTTACTACACAAAAAATGCAGATGTTGTTAAAACACACAATTTGTCACATACATTTTTTTTTGTCAAGTGAATCAATTCAGAGATATTCCTTGTTATTTGTTTGAATTTTCCAATACTTATACTTTTTCTCAAATGGGAATTCTTCTTCTTATTTTTTTTAATTTTTTTTTATGTCCTGGACATGCAAAGAGAATGGAATGCTCCATATAGCAACCAACTCTTAAAAGATTTGACTCGCTTAAAGCCTACCATATTTCCCTGGCACCTACAAGCCATACTCCATGGTGTAGTGGTTACCATGCTAGCCTCTAGTTCCTGAGGTCACGGGTTCAAACCCGGCGGAGGACGGTGGATTTTTTTCAGAAGGGAAGTAAAGGTTGTAGGTTTGTGGCATGTAAAAGAACCTCAAGTCTGATAAAGAGGCCTCTGAGCAAAATTATCGGTCTTTCATGCTCAATATTTATTTATTTATTTATTTATTTATTTATTTGTGCTAGCAATCTTCCTTAGAATATGGCTATACATCAACCCAAGCTGTTATCTTGCCATATTCTACCCACATTACATTCTTTAATTATACATAAAAATGATAATGATAATAATAATAATAATAATAATAATAATAATAATAATAATAATAATATAATTACATAACTTAACATCACATGAGGCAACTAATTCACATCTCTTTTTGTTGTCCATAACCATTTCTTTTTTACTTTGGACAGGTACTCTCCTACCTTTTTACTATCCTTGTTAAAAATCTTGCTTAAGGCTACTTTCCTGTCCAGTTTTAACCATTTCCCATTTATAGCTTGCATTCTCCAATGCTGTGTACCTTTACAATCAAAAACGGTATGTTCTAAATCTTCTCTTTCCCCACATATTAGACATTGGTTCTGTGGGAACCCATTTCTTATTCCTATTAGTCTCCATACACCTGCTCATACCCAGGCTATACTTTCTCTTTGTTCCTTATTTGAGTTATCCACATACTGTTCTCTAGATGCTCAATATAGAATGGGACGCTAAGCAGTAGTTAAAGAGCGTCCATACATAAATAAGAATAAAAAAAAAAATTGCATTTACAAGAAAATTAGCAATAAAATAGTTTCTGCAAATGTTTATCTCAATTAACATGAAGTAGATGGAGAATAAGCGTTTGTATAAACAGATTGTACAAGATTAGAGAAAGTCATGTGAGTGCAACACATCAGATTTTTATAAAAACATCTACGTGTGCGTGTGAGAGGAAGAGATAACATAACTCAAAAACGAAAAGTCAGATAAATACTTTGTAAATCAAATATGAGGATAAAATTAATAAAATGATAATATATTTATAAAATATGATGTAAGACAAGCAAATATACACCATAATTTGCAGACTGCTGAAATATTATGCTTATTAACAAAAGAGGCAAAATATGCATTGTATGCAACATAAATATTGTTTAAATAGTTGGAAATTTGATAATTAACTGATATCAAGTGAGTATACTTTCTGACAGCAGAGAAGAAATCTGCATTTTTATTAAAATCCTCTCTCCAGTAATGAACAAAATAGGCTCACAACACAACCTTGCAAAATGGTTTAAAATTTGCAATCTTGCTTTGGTATCTGTACTCTAAAAGAAGCACGTAAATGTTTACAGCCCAGACAGTGGATGTGAATACAGAAACTTGTGAAAGTATATTTCTCAGTATTGAAATTGGGAAGATCTTATGTTTTCTTCACATGAAGTTAGATTTTATCTGTTAAGACACCAAATTATAAACTCCTGCCTCCTGATGTTGATCAAATGAACAATTTAATATTAATTTGCTGCTCTATCTTACTAAAGAAGAGTGAAGTGACATTCCCTTGTGATATTGGAATGCCACTTCAATGAATATGAAATATTCAGTGAATGTGCCATTTTATTTCTTATTCTTACCTCTTATGTTGTGTGATTTTTATAATACTTTGTATTAACTCATTAATGAGGTTCAGTATCTAGCCAATTGACCACCTTGTAATTGTAGTTAATATGTGAGCTGAAGTAGTATTTTGCTTAATAACAAAGTGCCATTAATACTTATTATAGTAATTTTGAATCACTACATGTAACAATGCGGAGAATAGACAAATAAGTGCTAAAACACAAATATATAAAAAAATTATGTGCACAGCCGAAATGAAACTAATCAGAATATAGGAAGATAATGAAACTAGGCTTAGAGCTTTCCAGCAACCTTTAGCTCTGGCTGGGATCTTCCTTCATTGCTAGTTACATTGTTACTTCATAAACGAGAGACCCTCAAAAGAACCCTTTACTCGATGTTCCTTTCTTTCCTTTGGTTTTGGTTTGTTTGTTTTTCTCTTTTAATTTTTGTAAGGATGATTACGCAAAATGTCACATGGACATCATGTAAGGCAAACAGAACCACATTATGTTAAGGACAATGCAAAGATTTAGTTCAATAAAATGTTAATGACCCTTGCCTCATCCCATAGCATGCTGCGTGTGCCTGTTTTCACAACACTGCTTTTTTTTTCTTTTTTTATTTTTAAATCCCCATCTGGAAGGCCATGGTCAAACGATAAAGTTATTAAAAACTTGACATTTCGTCCTCAACTGTGGAGGGGGTAGGCTAAGTAGTTAACGGTGGCCATTCATTATCACTACAAACTCTCAAAGTGAATTGGGGAGCCACCATCTTTTGGGCATGGTGCGATGCATCTACTAAATATCTGGCCAAGCAAAAATCCAACAAATCGTTCCAGGGTAAATCCACAGTATTTGTTTAGTATGGGACATTTTGCAATACATTTCATTGAACTGGAATGCAATTTACAGGTTTATAAAACTGCAGACTGACATACAGTTCAGAATACTTTTCCTTTCTTTATACAAAAATTAGAATTTCAAAATCTGATTTCAATGTCAGATAATATTGAAATCAACAATGTTACATAGGGACAGCAGAAATTCAACAGTCATTTACTGGTTTATTTTTATTTAACTTTTTCTGAAACCATTGTGGTTTTAAAAACATTTTTTTACACTCAGCACAATTAAGAATTTGTACTTAACAATTAACAACGCAGATTCAGGGTTTTCTCTTACATATTTAATTGCAATAATTGAAAGAAGATTTGAAAGTATACCTTAAATCCCCAAATTTTAAACTGTGGATTCAATCATAATTTCATCAGCTGGAAGTGCAAATTGTCCATTACAACAAGAATATCCACAAGCCAAGTGTTGGATACGAGATTGCATAGGTTTAATCTCCAGTGAATGGCAGGAACACAAATTAATACCAGATTCTCAACTCAATGATGGAGAGTAAGGTGTCACATAGAGAGGTTTTTCCTGACCTTTTGGGTTTAGCTGAACTAACACTGCGGTCGGTAATGCACCTTACTGCATTATCAACTGATCATGCCTGCTGCTAGCCCCACCCACCGCTTTTGAAACCTGCTGAAGCCAACCGAAATGAGTTCCAAGTTTCAAATGAAATCACCTGCATTTTTAATGATTTTCTCAACCTAGAAAGAAAGCTATTAAATGCACAGGTGACTTTATTTAAAACTTGCACTCCTTTCAGTTAGCCTTACTTATCTGCTAGAATATTGGTATCATTGTTAATTTACTTAAATTGACAATGTTTTTTTTTTGCTCATTTTCAATAAAGTGGGAAAATATTGTATTATGTAATGTTATTCTTTGTATACAGCAGTTTACCATTCATCAATTTAAAAGCTGTTAATCTACATGAAAGAAATGTTATTGATTTGCATTTTACAATAATATACAAATTATAAGAAGAATTATATCCTACCATGTACAAAGAAGTCAGTATTTAGTTATACATAAAACACTACATACTACATAATGCATTAATACATGTATTGGGAAATAAATGAAATACATCAGCAAAAACAAAAAGCAATTATTCAGATACAAACAAAAAAGATTTTAAATAAATTAGCATCTTATGCAACACAAACTTGAGCAATTTCATACAGTAACGTCCCTTGTAGCAGATTTAACAAACTATGATACATTTTTAATAGCAGCTTGTACATTATCCAAACCATAAATCTCTTGGCAATTAACTTGTGAACATTTATTGCTCATTGTTGGGTTTTTATTTGAAATATCCATTACAGTGTAATCTAGTATTTATTGCCTAGGCTCTTAGGATAAGCACTAACACCATGAATTCTACCTCTTTTTTTTTTTAAGTGAAAGATGGTTAAAAGTGCTGTACATATATTTTCTACTAGTCCAGTTTAAACATAGAAACTTGTAATATGCAGGCCATCAACTCGCTGCTCCATGGTGCACTGAGAAGTGCCCGAGATAGCACGTAGGTACAAGTGAGGCTGGAAAAACAGAGTTAAAGGAAGTAAACAGTGCTTTTCATTTCGACTATGGGATCATAATACTCGACTTAGTGCTTAAAATGGATTCGAACCAAACAGCTGTTTTTAGTAGTTGTGAACATAAAGACAATCTTATTATCACCATATTAGACATAACTTAAATTCTTAATACTTAAAATACATAATTATTCTTTCTTTCAATAGCAGCAGATAAAAATATTTTGTTAATGTGCAGCAAATCAGTTACTAAACCATGGAAAAAAAATTAAACTGCAATACATCATGACTTTTGTTATAGTAAAATAATATGTTTCATTTGAGGCAGTATTTTTAACACTTAAATAAAAGTGTAATTAAATAATATAAAATATAACAGCCCACCTTAAAGCAATATGTGTATGTAATAATATATAAAATGTATGTTAACAGTCATTGTATTATGTTTATATTATTATGTACATGTATAATAATGTTATGTGAATGTATTACGTAATTTAACAATGTAGGAGCTGTAAGAATAGAAGCTGAAAGTTGCTAACAATGAGATAACCTTGAGACAACAATAAATTAGAAAGTTTAATAATTCGTGAAACAATAATGTAATATTTAAAACAGTTTATAAATAGCCAATCAACAACTAGAAGAAGCTTAAGTTAAATAAAAGTATTCTATTGGAGTAGGCTTAGCCAATCAGAGACTTGAAATAGAGTAAATGTATGAATTTAGGTGGTGAACGCTACAAGGAAGCGTTCCCGAGCAGTTCAGTTTTATACGTATTCAGTGTGAGACATAAACATTTATTATTGGCGAGAATAATATAAAGTTTAGGTGTTAAAAAGTACAATTAACAATAATCTCGCAGCTCTACAGTAGGATACATCAGTGAAGTGTTATTTAATCGTGTGAAAGATCAATAAAATTAAGTTAAATACCATTATAATTTGTGTAAGCCTACATTCTTTAGCCGTACTACCCCTGCTAAGAGATATGTGTTCTAAAAATTACTACTGACGCAGCCGAGGCATACATATATAATATTTAAATAAACATTAAAATACAAAGTTGGTTTTTTAAATGTGGGGGCAAAGGCCACCGGAAATTTTGTATCGTACGTGGGGCAAACACTCCAAGAAACATATCTCCTGCAATACGTGGTGCAAACAGCAGCAATTTAAACAGCACATTACTATAAAGCTTTTTGCCCCTTGCATGAAGTTGCACTAATTATGGTATTTTTAAAAAGAAATTTATCTAAAAAAAAATTGACACAAATTATGACCTTCAAATAAATAATAATAATAATAATGACTAAATAAATTATTCAGATTTTCCACAGCATTATTCCTGACTCAATTTTTAAATGAAAGAAGCCTTTTCACAACCACTTCAGGTGTACCATCATTTGTCATACTTGCCATACCAACATTGCATTGTGTGGCAGTTAAGAGTACCATTTGCCCAGCTTCATAGCCAAGTAAGTGGTGCAACCCGAACTATTAACCAGTTTATTATGCCTGTTATAATATTATTACTAACAACAGATTGTAAACTGTAGGATATATGAAATTAAGTTAAACATTTCAAACACAAAGTCCAGATAAATCCACCAAATCCTAATCAGGCTGCCTAGTTGGAATTTGCAGTAATGGTATATTAGGAAAACCTGACAAACAATATATACATTTTTTTTATTTTATTTTGCTTTAATGTCATTGTATATGAAGACAGTGGGTTGGCATATGTGGGTTGCAAATGACAATTACAGAGCAGCTGTAATTTAGGAAAGCTATTGTCTTTAAGCTCGAAACTACTTTCATTAAATGGACTGTTAATGGTGACACTTTACATTCACTGCAACATGAGGATGTTATTTCTTAGTGTTAAAACAATTACAAAGTTAATTGAAATCCTCGCTACTGTTTAGTTTATTTAGTGGATTACAAACAATTTCAGAAAAGCATGTCTGTAGTTAGATTCGGCTGTTAGGAACATCGACACAAAAATTGTAACTTTAAAGCAATAAATACAGAATCACAAAACTAAATAATACACTGAAATAACTGCCGAACACCAACTTCGCTTTTTCTGAAAATTCAGAACATGTTTTCAGTAGTCCTCACTATTTTAGTTAATTTTTTAGCTGATGTTCAAATGAAACTCCAAAGTGTAAGGAATGTTTGATGATATACGACAATAAAGCTGTATAGGTGGAGAGAGAGCTTCGTATGATATTAATAATATTCCTGGAGGTGATTACTGCACCTCAGCATACACAAATTCCCTTCACTATGCTTGGGATATCTGGTATTTCGAAATGGTGAAAGGAGAGAAAACCTTATTAATGCTTCAATAATTAAGTAATAAGGTTAATAAAAGTTCCTGGAAGGTGATGATGGTCTTTGTATCTACAACACCCATGGCTGACGTTTCATCACTAATTGCTGCTTTAATCAAGAGAGTTTGAACTATAAAATATCCTGTTATTTCTAATATACCCTTATACCCTCTGTTCATTTGCAGCTACTGTTTTGTTCGTTATACAGCATATAGAGCAAAAAATTCTTTAATTTTGTAAAAATGCCACTGTATTGTCACTTATTTACTATAAAAAGTTGCTTTTTTATTTAAGGTTTGTTTGGCATTCTTTTTTAAAAAAAATCTGAAAACTTAATGGTTTCACAAACAAATATTTTCTGTGTGAAGATACCATAAGCTGTATATAAGTGTATCAGGTGTATGTACTTAATAAATATCAAGTAAACCAATGGTAAGATTGTGCAGACTGAAACATTACAGCAACTTATAAAGTATCCAATACCAGATGATTTACATCTTTCTTTGCCAAAGTTTGGAAATTTAAATGATTTGTTTGATAAAGGAGCACTATTACTTTGCGAAATTTGCAAAAGTGTTTAATCTTAGCATATGGTACTAGACCGTGGCATAATGCTGTCTCAGAAAGGTTCATGGTTGTGTGCAATGTAAGTCCTCAGTGTAAAAAGAAAAACAAAAGGATAATTTAGAAACATGTGGCAGTAACTCTGACATTAGCTTATGAGAGAAAAACGGAAATTCTATTACATACAACTCACTTCAGATCATGAATAAAGGAAATCTGTGCCATAATCCTGAGAATACTACTTCTGAAAGTGTTGAGCAGAAGAATGAACTGCAGTAGCCCATATATAAAGGATGCACAGTTCTGAAATTCAAATAATGCAAAAGTAAATTTAATATTTAAACCACAGGCAAAAGCCTCTAGCTTTCTAACAACTGTAAAGCCTAACTAGGATACCAAATGGACTCTCTATTTTCCATTAGTGCCATTATTGTTGGAGTTATCATGCATAAGTAGACTAGATTCGAACTACAGTTTACTTACAAAATGTAATGTTAGCCAAGCATATATCATGAGTAATCAATACAATTTTATTTTGAAAATAAATGTATATGTAATGCAATTCAAGTTGTTCATGAATTTAATTTTGATTATTCTATGTTATTATATTCATACATCCTACTCACCAACAGGCCTTTGAAAAAAATAGGTCCTTCCTTCTTACTGTTCTTATGCTCTTGTATGCCTTTCAGAACTTGCCAGTTTTACTAAATCAAAGAATTTTCTTCTCAGATTTACTTTTGCATCCGTTAAAATACGATTCACAGCTTTAAAATTTCATTCTTAATCATAGTAAATGGTACAGTACAATCCGGTCCACTAATATTATGAAAACAACTTTATATATAGTAGACTGATATGATAAATAAAATTTTGAAATATATATGTATATATATATATATATTATTTTTAAAACAATTTAATATTCAACACAGCAGTTAGAGTAATTGTGTTGCACCTTTGAATGTTAAACGAACGGGCTGCACAGTGTCATCTAATATCTACATTTGGAAGCAATGTGGGCATATGTAGTGCTCAAAATGTACCTTTTGGGTGGTCGATGTGAGAACATTGATGCTGCACTGAAAGTTCCCATCAGTCGATATACGCTGAGCAGGAAGCACTTAAAATGATGGCTAATGTCTGCTCCATCCATGTCCTCCCTTGCAGAATCCAAGTTAGCTGCTTCTGTTGCTGATGCCACAGAGGGAGTGAAACTCTTGCTCGTGTTTTGGGTTTTTGTCCATATGGAGAATTACTTCAAAACTCCCACTATCACAGGATCTGATCAATGATCGCACAAGAACTAAGATCATCCAAATCAAGTACATGAAGTTCATGGCCTCGCCTCAACTGACAGCACTATTGCTAAAATGGGTAATTTAACTTTATCTCTTTTATATTTTTATTGCCATTTTTTCCCCATTTTTCCTCCCAAATTTTTTTTCTCCATAACACTAACTCCTTAAATTCCTCATGTAATGTGTTATACTTTCTTTCTCACTGCACTTTTCACATTATCCTTTAGCTCTACCTCATATTCCTCTTATAAATATTGCTCCTGTTCTCATCCAAGCTATTTCTTCTTTTTTTGTCTCTTACAGTAATCTATTTATATGGTTTTTGTCCCCAGTTTCTTTCTGTTTGTAAAATTGTAATGATTTCTTGTTTTTCTAAACTTTCCCATATCTCGTGCCTTTCTATGTCCTCTATTCTGCTTTTTACCAGATTACCTACATCACTTTCATTCCTTTCTTCTAGCTTCCATATATCTATCATTTCTATTTTCTCCATAATTCTTCCTATGCCTGTCTACCAATGGTTTGTGCCCTCTAAGGTATTTTGCTGCTTCATGCATAACTTTAAGATTTCTCCCTCTTCTTTAACCAAACATATATACCAGAATTTTATTATTCTCTTCATTATTATTCCTTTCCTTCTTGTTTTTCCTAGTTCTACTAAAGCTACTTCTCTTGGCGATGATCTTGGTAACCCTAATAGTTCTTTACAGAACATTATGTGCATATGATTACGTTTTCGCCTACATCTGTCCCCCTCCCCCAGATTTCTACTGCATAAAGCATTCTTGGTTCCACTAGAGTCTTGTACATTCTTTCCAGCCACTTGGTTGTTATTTCTAGTTTGTATTTACATATTCTTATTCCTGTCATTGTAGCCCTTGATGCGGTATTAATGATACAAATGTGTTTAACATTATTATAGCACCAAGTTTGGAAGCCAATATGCAACGGTCGTTGCTTTACGTAATGTTGTTTACATCACGTGTGTTGAAGCCTCCTTGTGACGTCACTCCTTGTTTGGTTCGTTTAACTCCATCTGGCGTAGCAATTTGTATCAATTAGTTTCTGAAAGAATTTAAGGTTATGTATATTGTCCTCCGGCTAGCTATTATATTATCTTAGTAGAACAAGTATCTCTTGCAGGGTGTGAAGCGAAAAGGAATCTTTTGTCTAGAAATGATACTGATGAAGAAATTGGTTTTATAACTTTTATTGCCGAACACGTTCACTAACACATTTACATATTTATCTGGATACTCGCCAAACTGAAACTGTTTTTAATAACTTCTTACTTATCACTTTTAACTTGCATACTTCAACATTGTGTAGAATTAACTTTATAATAATTTAGATTCTCGTAATTCTGCTGCGCGTAACTTGGCGAAATAAATGAACTGCGGTATCGACGTGGAGAGTACGGAGAATTTTGTAGAACTGGTGTGAACGCTCCCTTGAACCTACACTATTTATACGCTTGCCTCAAGATACGCCTAAAGATTATAAATGAACTGCTATTGGCTAATAAAACGCGCCAACATTAGCGTCTATTTTAATACATGAAAACCACTAATACATATTTCTTTTAGGGAACATTCTAGAAGCTTTTACCGAAAAGGCGCGAAACATTACGTAACTTCCTGGTTCCCGGCAATGACAAACAACTCACCCCCTTTCTGCATTATTGCGTTATTGTTGACAGTTTCAGTAAAGCCGTATATTATTATTTACCAATAATAATTACAATTAATAAACCTCTGAAATCAATGTCACATAAAAATACATATTCATATTATTATCATTAATTACATCTGAGTAATTTGTGATACAAATTACCGTGTCATATGCCCCACTAGAAACATAATTATAAATATTTATAACTTGTTTAGAAATTTTAAAATTGTGTTTTTAGTCTCCTAAATCTTGGAACACACATTATCACTTTCACTTGACACTTCACACGCATTTAACACACGACATGTTTTTCCCCTATCTCGCCGCTACTTACTGGCTCTGGTTTAATTAATTTAAACATTCATCTGACATCACAAATTTTTTTTATAGCAAATACTTTACCCTAAATTATTTAATTAATGCTACCAAATTGTTTACTCTAAGTTGTTGACAAAAATTTATACATTTAAGATTTTTGTAATTGTTACACATATTTACCAAAATATTCACCCTCTACATCTATTTACATCTCTTAAATCTAGACAATGTTTCACCTTTTATGTTTGCTACATAAGTATTTGTTTCAATTATTTTTAATTATATTTACCAATTTTTTTTTTGTTATTTTATACTTTACAAATATATTTACATCTTTTAAATCTTGACAATGTTTCACCTTTTCTGTTTGCTACATAAATATTTGTTTTTTTTTTTAATTATTTTTACCAATTTTTGTTATTCTGAATTTTATTTTAACAATACTCTTTGAATTGTATTTACGTACTTTTGATTTAATATCATATGAAGTTTAATCTTTGCATTCTTAATTTTTAAATCTTGGAATTGTATTTACGTACTTTTAATTTAATATCATATTAAGTTTCAATTATTACCTTCTTCTTTTCAAATACTGTTACAGTTACTAAAAATTTAAACATTTCTCTTTTCTTTTTTTTTTTTTTTATAATTTATTTCTCTTTTCAAATGACATATATATAAATAGTTAACCCTCTTACGTTCCAATACATTTCTCTGCAAGTCATCTTTACCTATCCAGCATTTACTTTACATCACATTGCTATTTACCCTCCTGGATCAAATTGTGTGTGGCTAAACATTACTCGTAGCCGTAACCTAACCTTCAAATTTTTGTTCATGAATAACCTCTTGTATTCATTTGACATTTCGTTCCCTGATAACATTTGAAAACAATCTACAGTTTCTTGAACAACACATCTTTTAACAACTTTCATTTTCAATTCTTCTACTATCTCTTTAATCTGAGAATACTCTGACAAATCTGTACTAAACTGTACTGGACTGGAGTTTTCATTTTGAACATCTTGATACAATTTCTTTCTTTGCGTTATTGACTCCTTCTGTATTTCTGATATTTCCCCTCTGAAATTAACTTGCGCCTGATTTACATCTACATTCCTAACCTCTTTTATCTCTCTTAACTCACTTGAAATATTACTCACTTGACTTCCTAACTCTATACATTCTACATTAACCTCACTTTTAGTATTAACCTCACTTTCTTTGTGATCTATTTCCCTGTTCATGTCTAACATTTTCTTTGAAACTTCACATATTTCACTTGCTATTATTTCCTCATTTTTATCTCTCATTTCTGGCATACTACTATCTAACTTCATAACTTTCTCTTCCATTTCTTCACTGCTTTGATCTACTTTTGGCTCTAATATATCATTACTCCTACCAATATTTTCAATTGATTTCCTGTTTTGTTCAAAGCTTTTACCAATATCTTCCCTCAATTCCCTATTATTCTTTTGCATATCTTCCCTGTTTTGATCTATTTTCTTACTAAGATCTTCCCTTAATTCTTCTCTCAATTCCCTCTTATTCTTTTGCATATCTTCCCTTAATTGTTCCCTCAATTCTCTTTTCATATTTCTCAGCATTTCCATCATCATACTAGCATCAATAGTAATATTTCCTACTATTCTATTCTTACTTTCTGCACTAACATTTCCTCCCTCAAATATTACATTGTTTGAATTATTTTCTGTAACCTGTATTGAATTACAGCTAACTGTTACACTATCTCCTTCCATCATTGTTTCTTCAATATTACTAGTAGCCATTGTTTTCGTTTTCTAAAAAAAATTACTATACTCTGACCTTTTGTTATGCTGTCTGTTGCTGTTACTTTGATGTCCAGCTTCCTGCCCCATTCTCCTAGATTTGTATGTCGCTTCTGCGTTGTGTTATGATGAATCTACGTCGTCTTGTTGTTTTGTAGTTGAATTCCTTGTTGCATCGTAATCTCGGAATTACGATCGAAGTCTGTCGTCCCTGTTATTTCTGGAATCTGCATCTTGTAGATCATTTCACCGCTGCATTCCTGGTTACTCTGCTTCATTCCTAGTTAATTCTGCTACTTCCTGGATATTCTTGTTCCTTTCCTAGTCATCTAGCTCCACGTTGATGCGCCAATTTGATGCGGTATTAATGTTGTAAATAATGTTGATGCTTGTGATGTTTATGTATGTGTTTACTTTACGCATATTTGCGAGAGAACTTGCTTTACTTAATGTCTTTTTGTTGTCGAGCCCCACGTTGTGGAGCCAATTATGCGACGGAATTAATGTTACATATGTGTTTAACATTAATATAGCGTAAGTTTTTTTTTTATTTGTTAGCCCCACGTTGTGGAACCAATATGATGCGGTATTAATGTTACATATGTTTGTTTACATAACTTTAACTGCCCCACGTATGGGAGCCAATATGTTGCGGTATTAATGTTACAGATCATTAATTGTAGCTCCGCGTTTAGAAGCCAATTTGTAATAGCAAATATGTGTTTACTTCACGCGTTGCTATCTTGTGTGACGTCACTCCTTATTTGGTTCGTTTAACTCCATCTGGCGTAGCAATTTGTATCAATTAGTTTCTGAAAGAATTTAAGGTTATGTATATTGTCCTCCGGCTAGCTATTATATTATCTTAGTAGAACAAGTATCTCTTGCAGGGTGTGAAGCGAAAAGGAATCTTTTGTCTAGAAATTATACTGATGAAGAAATTGGTTTTATAACTTTTATTGCCGAACACGTTCACTAACACATTTACATATTTATCTGGATACTCGCCAAACTGAAACTGTTTTTAATAACTTCTTACTTATCACTTTTAACTTGCATACTTCAACTTTGTGTAGAATTAACTTTATAATAATTTAGATTCTCGTAATTCTGCTGCGCGTAACTTGGCGAAATAAATGAACTGCGATATCGACGTGGAGAGTACGGAGAATTTTGTAGAACTGGTGTGAACGCTCCCTTGAACCTACACTATTTATACGCTTGCCTCAAGATACGCCTAAAGATTATAAATGAACTGCTATTGGCTAATAAAACGCGCCAACATTAGCGTCTATTTTAATATCCAATGAAAACCACTAATACATATTTCTTTTAGGGAACATTCTAGAAGCTTTTACCGAAAAGGCGCGAAACATTACGTAACTTCCTGGTTCCCGGCAATGACAAACAACTCACCCCCTTTCTGCATTATTGCGTTATTGTTGACAGTTTCAGTAAAGCCGTATATTATTATTTACCAATAATAATTACAATTAATAAACCTCTGAAATCAATGTCACATAAAAATACATATTCATATTATTATCATTAATTACATCTGAGTAATTTGTGATACAAATTACCGTGTCACCCTCCCTTTTGCTTCTATTTTCCTACTATGTGCCTCCAATTCCCCTTTGTTGTTCAGCCTCACTCTTTAATATTAAAATTCTTTGACCTCTTAAAATCCTTCCCTGTTTATTACCCACTTTTCTTCTTTTCTCAGTTTAGTTCTTTTTTTGAAAACCACAACTTTCGACTTCTTTATATATAATCCGATCCTCATTCTTCACAGAATTTCTGAACATTGTTTATTGCCCTTTGTAACCCTACTGCCATTATAGATTCTACTGTTAAGTCATCCACGTATAATAATGCAGAAATTTCTTTATTTGCTATTACCGGGAAATATTGATTTCCTTTATCATCTGTGAATAAATTAAATAAATTGGACTCAACTTACAACCTTGTCTCAATCCTATTTTTTGTTCTGTCATTTCTGTGATTTCATTTTTTCCCCATCTCATACAAAACTTTGCCCCTTTACAGATTTTATTCTACTTTATGTAGCTTTCACTTACCCCTTTTCTCCTTAATTTCCATGCTAGAGCTTTTCTGTTTATCGTATCAAATGCTTTCTCAAAATCTACAAAGAACATGTATACCCTTCTCTTTTTACTGAGGTATTTGTCTATTATTGTCTTTATTATGAACACATCTATTGCTTGTTTCCCTTTCCTGAAGCCTGTTTGAAATTCTGACAGCTTCTTTTCCTATTGCCCAATTTGTTAACCTTTCTGCTAATACCCCTTTGTATATTTTTCCTAAAATAGATAAACTTATTCCCCTGTAATTTTCTGGTTTATTTGGTCCTCCCTTCCTCTTTTATATAGGCACTATCATGCTTATTTTCTAACTTTCTGGGATGTCATCACTTTCTTTTATTTTGTTAATAGTTATCATTTCTAAGCCCTTTGTTGTTTCATCATATACTTTCCAAAATACTCCTGGTATTCCATCACATCTACTGCATTTTATATATATATATACCCTTTAATTGCTGGTAGACCTCTTGCATCGTGAATTGCCTGTCTAGTTCGTCGTTTGTTATTTCTATTGTTCCTATCTCTCTTATTTCTAATTTAGCCTTTGTTCCCTTCCCAATGAGTTCTCTAAAATATCTCTGGCATTCATTTGGTGTGATCTCATTTTTGTCGACCCTTTTTTTTTTTACCCTTCTTACAACTTGCCATATTTGTTTTACTATCCTTTCTATCTATAGCTTCTTTTATCTTTTTCCCTTATTTTCCTGCCATTTTTTCCATTTATATCTCCATTTCCAAGCCAGCAGATTTTTTCCTATCCGCTGCTTCTTCCATACTCTTCCATCTAAAAATATCTTTAAATACTTCTTTTTTATGCACTGTACACTCATCAAACTACTCTTTACTTTCCTGTTTCCTATTCTGTCATTTCCATTCATCTCTCTGCTCTTCTTACTAGTAATTCCAGTAGCTCTAACCCTTTCCCTGAATTTTTTTCCTTATATTCACCATTATTCCTCTATCTAAAATTTGTCTTACTTTTGAATTTATGTCTTGTATAAAACTCGCTCCATTTGAATGTCTACTTTCCTTGTCTGCACTTTCTTTCCTCTTTGTACCTGTTGTTCTCCTACCTTTGATTTTGTATTTATGTCAGTTATTAGTGGAAAATATTCCACTATTTGTACATAAGTTTGTGACTTTAAAGTTGTTTACCACGCGTTTGGTATTACTGGATCATAATATGTAATAAATTGCACTTTGACCATTTATAGTTATAAAGGTATATTCCCAGCATTCATCCTCTCCATATTTCCTGTTTAGAATATCAATGCATTTAGTTCACAAAAGTCAATGAATCTATCACTTTCCCTATCCCCCTATCCACAACTTTATCTTTACTGTGTCTAAGACTTTTTGTAATGCATCATTATTATCCCACCCATCCATTAAATTTACATCATTTTCCCCGATTCTTACATTGAAATAGCCTATTATTATTATTATTATTATTATTATTATTATTATTATTATTATTATTATTATTATTATTATCATCATCTCTGTGTGTGTGTATGCACACACTTATCCGTTAACCTCTCAATGTCTTTCTTTAAAAATGGTATAATTCTGGATTATGGAACTTTGAGTTAGCTGGTGAAATTAAACAAATTAAATTGAGTTTTATTTATAGATGCTCTTTAATTACTATGGTTCTCAGCGTCCCATATATTGGGCGTGAAAGAACGGAAGTTTTGCTCAAGAGGCCTATTATCAGGCTTGAGATTCTTTTACGTGTCGTAAATCTACGACACGGGACCACCGCTTTATTTCTCTTCCAAAGGAAGCCATGTAAGGAATTTTACGCCCGAAAAAATTCATTACCCTCCGTCGGGTTTGAACCCGTGACCTCGTGAACTAGTGGTACCCCTAGACCACGGAGGACGACTTGGATTAATTGGTGGGTTATATATAGCCTTCATATAGCTATTTATCTTGAATTATGACCCATAATACTTTCTTTGACCTGAACCAAGTTTGTTATACTTGGGTCTTCTTAATAAAAAAATCCCTGCCCTGATACTTTTTTGTGCTAGCATGATCCCCTTCTTCCCACATAATTATAGCCCTTTATTTCTATATCGTCCTCCTTTAACTATGTTTCTATCACTACCAGATAGTCTATACCTTTTTCACTAAGCTGAAAGGAGAAGTAAACAAAACTTAAATGTATCACTCCGCCGAGTACATGGCAGCACCACGTGGAGGATGACGGGAACTAAGTACCCCTGAGAGGAAATTGCTTCAGACAGAATGCGAATACAGTATATTGCGCAACTTGGGGATCACTAGCTTTTAAATACTGTATGTCTTATTCCTATATTTTGCCTTACATCTTAAACTTCTAACACACAATACGAGAGAGTACATACGTACTAGAGATGAAAATGTACCTGAACTGTTCGGCATCTGTGATTAAACTGTTCTTAGCTTCAGGCCTTAGAAATCATTCATTTAATGACTAATATCAATATACCACTTTTGCTTTAACCGTTTATGAGACAAGTTAAAAAAAAAAGATTAGCATTATAGGTTAAAACACAACAGAAAACAAACACGATCCAAGCTATCCGAGCAACAATTCTGCATCACTAACAAAGAAGTTCAATTATTGCTAAACAATTGGCAACCATATTCATTGTCGATTAAAGGTGGGTACTTTTCACAGAATTTGTTCTTCTTTCCATTTCTCGCGTTTGTTTTCCACAGTGACAGGATTTTCAGCCGGAAACCGGAAAGAAACTGCAGCACCTGCGTATAGCCTCACAAACCCTCTGCTATAATTGTTCATTTAGTTATAGGTGAATCTGAACAAGCACATTTAGTTCATAAATTGAACTGTTACAAGATTGCGTTTTTTAAATTCCTCTGCACGAGAATAACCACAAAACGTTACGATCTGAACCGAAGTGTTTTTTTTTTTTTTTTTTTTTTTTTTTTTTTTTTTTTTAAATATATAGAGGAAGAGACGACATGCTAAGCGGGAAAGGTTGTAGTTTGCCCACCAGCCAATGAAGTGCTCTCTTGTCACGTGGTTTTGTTTACTTCTCCTTTCATCTTGTAGTGAAAAAGGTGTAGCTTCTCCAGTAAATGTAAAGTTTGCGTATAGATTTTGTTTTTAAAATCTTCACAGTTCCAAAAACCAAATCGTCTTACTGGCTGCTACTGCGATCCCATTCTATCTCTAAAACTCCCTCATGAATATCTCGAAAGCTGGTTTGGAGAAAAGACAATCTTCTGGAAGTTAAAATTATATATTTCTTATAGTAGGCATCAAAAACAAAATGAGGATAAAACTAGTTTGGATACTAGTTTGGCATAGAAATATACAAGGTAATGAAATGGCTGACAAAATGGCCAAATTGCCAAGGAAAGAAGGTATTAGGACAGAAGCACAAGTGCCTATCTGTGACTTACAAAAACATTTCATTTGCGAGACATATGAGGAATGGAACAGTGAAATTAAGGATGAGAGAAGACAACAAGGCTAATTCGTCTCCTTGGTTCCAAAAAAATGTGATATAAATTCAGAAGATAATTAAAATTCTTACCAGAATTAAGTTCAGCATTGCCTTCACTCATATTATTTGTAAAAAGTAGGTGTTAAATCAAGACTATTTTTGTGATTGTGGAGAAATAGGAATTTAGAGCATGTTCTCTTTGGTTGTAAAATTCATGATCATGAAATTACCAACTGTTTAGAGAATTGTACGTCTGGGTTGACCTTGCCCTATTAAAATTACAAACGTTATTAGCTATAATCCCTAGTGTCTTCAAACATTCTGAGACATAATAAAAAATGTGAAATGAAAATGTAACAAGAGCACTTAATTATAATTTTAAACTAATAGTTTAACTATATAGGACAATCAGACGCTAAATGGAACAAAATGTTCCAAAGGTGAAAATGAACAGAAGTAGTATTTATAATACCAAAAGGCAAACAGGAGTACAGCTTCCCAGACAGGGATGTTAACCACTGAACTACGGGGAGACCCATCACTGCACTGTAACTACAGGAGGTGCTCTGTAATCATCTAATACTACACACCCGTAATAAACGTGTGCGAATGCATAGTAAATTTAAGCGGAACAAGTTTAATCAATGTTGGCAACCAACATGATTTTCCAACACAATGGAATACATTTTCTGTCATCCTCAATATTTAATATTGTTTTAATGTATATAGTATTCGTATTTACATTACAATGCGGTATATTAAACCTGTAATTATTCAAGAATTCAGAAAAATAATTAGACTGCAGTGCTTGAATATTACGGTTTTGGACAATGCAATAGAAAAGTCTTGAGCCTCGCTTATGATTATTTACGTTTTCGTTTAAGCAAACAAAGCTGCCAATATTTGAAATTGCCCGTTTTTTCTTAGACTCTTCTCAGAGTATTTGTAATTGCAAGCAACAAATTATATGTAGCTGCTGTGTGTCAGAATGGAAGGAATAAGGCGCAGCACTTAGCGAATTCAAAGCTTGCGATCACAGGACTGTGAAGATCTGAGTAATTTGTTTTGTTGAGGAATATTAATATTTGAAAGCGTGATGATATATTGGTTATGGAATAAATTCAATTTAATAATTGAAAATAGTGTGTTTTCGGAATCTACAATTCAGTTTTGCTGTGGGACAGGGGAGATGATTAGCCGCAGTTCGCGACTTGCCAAGAAATCCTTGAAACGCTTGGCTTTCAAAGAAATCCGGGCATTGCACGAAGAGTTCGGGTGATGATTGAGTCATTTAGTGCAAAAGCCTTAAAGGCGGGAAGTCGTGTGCGCTGGCCAACGGCAGACAATGAGATCATACCCTGAGAAAGATTTTAAATTGACTGGGTTATTTATGTACTTGCACTCTGCAACGGTTGATGCTGTCTTTAAGGCCTTGTGTTTAAAATGTGATGTTTAGCCAATATATCTTATCAATTTAATTGTTTGTTGAATTTAACAATGATTTAAATGTACAATCTAAACTTCTAAAGTGCAGAAAATCACAATAAAAAGCAATTTAAGCTTATGAATTATCAACGTGAAATGTATTTTTAATTAATAAATTTCATTGTTTTCAGAAAGAAAATACTCTTTGGGGAAAGGGCAGCTACATTCCTCTCCCCACCAAAATTTGGCTTTTTTTTAATTATATATGTGCTCTAAAAGAAAGCACGAACAGAAAAGACAATGTAACATAACTTTACATTTAATTCATTCCTATCTGGAATTAACTATTTTAAGTATCAGCGTCAGTTTATATGCTCTATGAAGGTGTATTGTTTACGTATGTATTTATTTACGTAAATTATAAGCCTCACGCTTGGGAAGCCAACTTGAAGTATTGTTCAACTGTTGTAGTTTATTGTTGTTGTAGGTTTTACTGTTGGAGTTTTTGCACCAAATATGGACGTCAATTTGAAGTTGTTGATTACGTAATAGTTACTGTTACGTAATATGCTGCTACGATGAGAAGCTGATTTGAAGATGTATTTTTGTTGTTACGCTCCAAGTTTAAAAAATATATTTTAACTTTGTTATTAAACTGCTTCTATATATAGTATTTATGTGTGTATTTTTGCCTCGGCTACGTCAGTAATGTTTGTAGAGACACGTTTCTCTTAGGCAGGGTGTGGTGCGACAAGAATGTAGACTTACCACACTTTTCTATGACAGCGACAGACGGCAACGAGCGCCGAGGACGTCAACAGGAAAAGCACCGCGCAGCCGGTTCGTAGTTTTTTGGTTCATCCTGTATTAAAGTTCGGCATCTTCCAAAAATGTGACACGAAGATTCTGAAGAAAATTCCTCCACACCAAACTTCGCTTCATATGGAAATGTTTTCGTTACTTTTTATTTTCACATAACTAGCTCTAACAATCTTGATTAAATACCACATATTTACGATATTTATATGACTAATAAAATGTATATCTTGAATTTTCTGGGTTCTCTTTAAAGAAACATTTTATTTCAAATAACATTTTTTTTGGCTTCAGCCACTTCTGAGATATTCGTTATTATTTGTTTTAATTTTTCAATACTTTGAAGTATTGTCACCACTCAGTTGTTTCTCGCGATGTCATTGAAAAGAGCATGGTATGTCAAAACCAGCAAGCATATAGCGACCCGTTTCAGTCTCCTATGTTTTCTTTGTATTCGTATCTACAATGTAATTTGTAATTAAACTATATGTGCATGCCTTTATCTTGGTTAACATTAAGTAGATAGAAATGCGAGCTTTGTACTGGTGAGCTTTGTGTTTTTGGATGTCCCTAAATTGGGAAAGTTGTAGTTCAATTCTACTAAGTAACGATATTTTGTTGAAGCTATGTAAGAATAAAGCATGCTCATCCTGCTTTCAATACACCTATCTCTAAAATAACTAGATGTAAACAGCATGGCAAATTCCGGCAACATGTGCATCCCATCCCAGTAAGTGATCTCCAAACGTTACAGCTCCACGCAGCGTTCCGTGCATATGGATGGCCGACTCAAACGAGGCAAGTTCAGTGAAAGTGAAAGGGATAAATTAGTGTATAACATTCTGTACTGGATAGGGTTGCCAGACGTCCGCTTTTGTACACACGGTTTGCATTTTAAACGCTGTGTCCGTGTTTGTATCGTACTTTTTTTAAAAAAGACAAAGTGTCTGTATATTCTTATTTGGATACTCCTGAATGCGAAAAAAATTGTTTAGTTTCCAATTTCAGATACTAGGTATCGCATTAACTTTTACCAAAGTTTGTTATATTTGTCTTTACATTGATGCACCATGGAACAATGTTATACGTTTTACCCATCAAAGACCATGGTTCTTTCACACCAGTATTCTAATAATTTTACGATCTGTTTACTCTTTCGCTTCGCCTAAGTGTATGTAAGCTTCCATTCTAGCATACGAACG
This sequence comes from Deroplatys truncata, assembly GCA_030765065.1. NCBI lineage: Eukaryota > Metazoa > Arthropoda > Insecta > Mantodea > Mantidae > Deroplatys > Deroplatys truncata. Next base: position 116,264,208 of record CM060978.1, on the reverse strand, counting down.
TTCCTTTCTGTTGGCTAGAGATAAAAGTAAGAAACGTAGGCTAAAAAGTTCTTAAAATGTCGAAGAGAAGTGCCTTCTCAGCTGAGTTAAAAAAAGGAGTTTCCTGAATATATGCGTTAAAATCACATTACATTTCCACTCAGATATAACGCAGACGAAAGACGTCTTTCAACCAAAAATAGAGGGGTAGGAGAGAAGTGAGGGAAACAACCCAAGTAATAGTAGGAAATTGGGCGATATGGATTGCTCTCAAATGCAATTTGTTTTTAAGTCACAGCAATCTTAAGACATGTATTCTATTAGCTAAATTTGTAATTATTAAAGCAACTAATGATTGAAATACTTCATTAAATGCTAACTAACAAAAGTTAACTAAACTCTGATTTTGTTTTGTTGAGGGACTGTAATCTGCTAGAAAATAGACTGCATAATATATATATAAAAAAATACCCTCACATCATACAAAAAGTTCAGCGCCGGTAATATGCTAGAAAATAACGTAGAATAAAGGAAAAGCGTCAATTTCTTCAGTCATTGAGTTTACGAGCTTAAGATTATTATTCTCAGACAAGATGCCAGTGAAGAAATACCAGTTCACCGCGTACTGATATATCCTTTTAGCATCAGCAATGATACACATCAGGTGGTATTATTGTTTACTTATGGGGAGGAATTTCGAGGGTCTCCAATTCAACTCCAGGCATGGTCAAACTTTGATGTTTAAATACTCCTGAACTAGAGCACTTAGGTCGGCGTGCACCAACCTGGAGTAAGCTCTACTTTCGTAGTAAACTGCTATTCAAGTCAACACTCGGCGACTTCCATGCGAAAGTAAACTATTTCCGAAGAATTTTACTCCTTTCACATACTCCCAGATTATATTACCGCAGAAGTAAATGTCGGAGAGCACCATCATGTAGTATGCTACTACGGAATTAAATAGAGCACAAACATAGGTTAGAATTTACTCTTGCGACCTGGATGGAGTAACTCACCTGTCGATTGAACTAGAATACCGTATCGCATTTGGAGGAAGGTATTTTTGACGTGTTCATGGATTACTTAGATTAAACTGATGAAGAAGAAAACGGCGATTACTTAGGTTACATTGATCTCGACAAAAAAAAAAAAAAAAAAAAAAAAAAACGGAAATGCGATATTGCTATGTGAGAACCATATGATACTTATACAGAGAGAGAGAAAGAAAGTAAGTTCAATGGACATTTCGGTATTAGGAAAGAATCTTATACACGCCTTTTGAACCTGCAGAACATTTCAACAAAACTCAGACAAATGCAGCTCTATAACCCAAACTGCAATTATTGTTACGCGTCCTATGAGTGTTTCGTGTTTCGTACCGCAATATTTCAGAAGCTTGAGCCGGCATTACGATGAATTTAACGTAATGTGACAGTCTTACACTGTATTAAATGGAGATATTTAGAATTGACTTAACGCGATGTAACTTAAAAGTTTGGCAAAGTCAAACTTTTCCTTCCCGTTACGTCAAGTTTGATTTCACATGGCAATTAGAACCAATCGGTACTAGCTCGAAGTAATAAAAGAATTATGAATCAGGAGTCATTCCCATTATGTTAAGTGCATGCCAATTATACCTTTAGTTTCAACATTTTCATGTTACGCTAAGTAAAGTTCATCATAATCCCGGTATTATAAATAAGCGTTTACCACGCGTCTGCTGTCCGTGTATTTCATTGCGTTGTTAGAGAGTGTTTGAGGTTAAGAGCAAGGTACCTGCACATATAAATATACACGAGTGTTCAGAAAATAAAAGGCGACTCTTCTTCACATCCACAGATTTACCACACATTTGTGTGGAATGGACTGCACGCATGTTACTATTTTGTACTCATCCGTGAATATGGTGAATTTTTCCGAAATTAGAAAGGGTATTTCTCTATCAACACGCAAGTGATCTGCGATGCAAAATGAAGATTAGAAACATTGTTTCCAGAATTTTAAGCTGTTCTTCAGTACGTTTATCGTCGCAAATTATTAAACTCGTCAATCACGACTTTCCAGCATTTCTCTTCCAGCATCTTTATAACACGTTTTGGCTTTTTTACATTACTTGGGTCTTCATTGAAAAAGTTAATAAAAGTAACCTGTGAATCAGGAACCTAAGCTTATATATATATATATGTATGTATATATAAACCTAATCCTAAACTAACCTCCCGTAAATCAGAAACCTAAAAGACTAATAAACCTAAAATAAAGAGTAATTAGGAACGCACGTTGTGAGTGTTGGTGGTATCTCACTGGCTTTGAAGACCAACGTAATGCAGATTATCGCACTTTGTTACACTCATATTGTTTAACTGGGTTTTCTTTATCTCTACCAACAAATATTTATCTCTTTCGCTGACGTTTCTCCCCTTTTCCTATCGCACATAACCTTATTCATGATCGCATCAAATAAATCGCGCAAACAAAATAGTACCTTCGGGGATAATGAGCTCTTCCGTAGTCGTAAGCAAAAGCGTAAATTGTAATTGAGCTCTCCAACGTTACTTTCGGAGTAAATTGCTCCCGCGGTGCGGCTTCTTTAGTAATCATTACTTCCGAAGCAATTGACTCCAACATGGTGCACGCCACCCTTAGACTCGTGCGACAAGCGTATTTAATTTTACATAATTAGAATGTTCTGAATAACTAGATAGGTATCCCTATGGTTTGTTCGTATCTCGGAACGATAAAACTTAAATGTTTAATCGCTAAAGAACTATGTTACTTAGACACGTGCGGGAAATCACAATAATCTTACATTACGTGGATTAATCGGGGGAGTATTTTTAGGTATCCCGAGGTCGGGTTTGAGTCTTAATCATCTTTCTTTCTCTTTTTCTTGTGGTACACGTGCGCACACATAGTTATACCCAAACACACGGAAATGCACGAGGACCTACGGACACATCCGAACACGCATGCATATCTACTCGTCCATGTATAATTAATACTCACACACAGAGAAGCACCCAAAAATGCTCGCACACAAGCAGACCCAGTCATACATACACATATATACTTCCAAACACCCGACATGAGCGAAGACCTACAACACACTCGAACACATGCACATGCATACGCATACAGAAACATACAAAACACTAACAAAGAGACACTCGAACTTATAGGTACGTAGCTCCGTTATAATGTAGTCATATATGAGAGGTTGTCCTATGAATGGTTGTATTTGAATAATGTAGCAGTGATGATGGTGGCGGGAATTGCGGGATTAGGTAGTGATGGTGGCGGCGACTGTAGAGTGATGTTAATGGAGGCATGCGGCGTGGCAGCAGTATAAGGTTATGTTGTATTTGAAAGTGGGATGTTTGTGATGGTGATAGTCGGCGATGACGATGGTTATAGTGTTGAGAGGGCTTTTGGAAATTGTGGTGGTGATGACAGGTAGAGGTCATTGTTTAGGTGCTGACACAGGTTCTTTTTATGTGTACAGAAGGGCAAGCATTCATTACGAAGAAATACACGAACACTAAAACAGTGAATTGCTGGAGTAGCAAAAATGTCTTTTATCGGTGCACAAAATTGTTTCAATATCCTTACAATATCTGATAATGGAATAGATATAAAGCATGGAAAAATGATTATGAACATGAGAAATATGGCTGCAGAAGGTATCGAATTCCTTTAAAAGTATTCAAAGTTCTTGATTTAGGTAAACATTTATGTAATGTACGGATCCGATGAGACTAGGATAGGCTCTGCATTCAGCCTATAAGAGGGTTCTTTTAGGTTACGCCAGATCGGTAAAGGCAAGATAGGGTAGCTTGTGTAAATGCGGTTTAGGCTAGCTTGGGTGAGGTTATGATATGGTGTCATAGATAAATACAGGATGGGCTAGCTTATAACTTTAAGTTATGACTTTAAATAAATGATGAGGGGATTGTTGGCTAAGATTTAGATAAGTTAACATGGAAGTAATCAAGCTAGGTAGTGTGATAGCAGGCTAGAGGTAAAGCTGTTAATACTATCGTATACGGATCAGCACATCACATAAATGTTTCTTTAAATCAGGAACTTTGAATATTTTTAAAGGAATTCGATAGCTTCTGCAAACACGTTTATCATGTTCATAGCCATTTTTCCATGCTTTATAACTATTTTATTATCAGATATTTTAAGGATGTTAAAACCATTTTGTACACTGATAAGAGATTTTTGCTATTTGCTACTCGTAGCAATTCACTATGTTTTACAGTGTTCGTGTATTTCTTCGTAATGAATGCGTGCCCTTCTGTACACACAAAAAGAACCTGTATCAATGACCTCCACCTCTCTCATCGCCGCCTATCACCACCATCACAAACACCCCCACTTCCTGTCCTCCTTGGTGCAGTGGTTACCATGCTAGCCTCTAGTTCCCCGAGGTGGCGGGTTCAAATCCGGCGGAGGGTGATGGATTTTTTCGGGTATAAAAATACTTGGCATGGCTTCCTTCGGAAGGGAAGTAAAGCCGGTGTCCGTGTCGTGGATTTACGGCACGTAAAAGAACCTCAAGCCTGATAAAGAGACCTCTGAACAAAAGTTACCGCCTTCACCCCAGTGTAGAATGGGACGCTAAAGACCGTAGCAGTTAAAGAGCGTCCATAAATAAAGCTCAATTTCAAACCCCGACTTCCAAATAGAACATAACCTCGCCGCATGCCTCCATTAACACCATAACTCTGCGCAGTCGCCACCGCCACCACATAACTCCATTAACACCATCAATCCCTAATTCCGCAATTCTCGCCATCATCACTGCTACATTAATCAATACAACCATCCATAAGAGAGAGCCTCTCATATACGAAGCTATATTATAACAGAGCCACGTACCAATAAGTTCGTCTGTCTCTCTATTAGTGTTTTGTATGTTTCTGTTTGTGTATATGTGTGTATGCATGTGCATGTGTTCGAGTGTGTTTACAGGTCTTCGCTCATGTCGGGTGTTTGGAAGTGTATATGTGTATGTATTTCTCTGGGTCTGCTTGTATGTATCTGTGTGTGTGTGTGTGTGTGTGTGTGTGTGTGTGTTCGGATGTCTTCATGCATGTCCGTGTATTTGGGGAGGTGTTCGGGGGTGTGGCTGTATGTGTGTACATCAAGAAAGAGAAAGAAGATAATTAAGATAGTGTAGGGTTCTTACCGAAGAAACCGACATCGGTCATCGTTTGGACACTTCCACCATCGTCTTTCACAACAGGCAGGCATTTGGTTTGGCTCTGTGCAGAGCTACTAAATTGTTGAAGTTAGAACCATATAAAATAGCTGGCACGTGCTCTTCAACCAGGTGATCCTGTACAAAGGCGCGCATTTTGAGAGTGGAGTCTCTTGTAGTGTATACAATGGCGAACTAGACCCATATTTTTCTTGGACGAGGGCACCTTCATATGTATGCACACAAAATAATCGTTATCGGAGTTATGACTAGCTTAATATTTTTCGAGAAGAATCCCTCCATGACGAAAAAATTGGTGTATTGTGCGGAGAACAAATTATAGGGCCTTCTCTCTCTCTCTCTCTCTCTCTCTCTCTCTCTCTCTCTCTCCAACATTTGACGTCTCCACATACTAGGCGTATTTTTTAAAACAAAGAAAACAGTTACATGAACACGTTTACTGGCCACAGGTACAGCAATGTTTGAGCTATTTTGCGATATAGTCACCACAAGAATTGAGACACTTGTCTTATCGTGGAATCTACTTTTGTATTCCTGAGTCGTAGAAGTCTAACGCCTGTGAATGGAACCAGCGTGTGTTAGTAGTCTTCAGCTCTTGTTCATCGAAACGCTGACCGGAGGACAGGAATTTCTTGAGGTGCAAGAAAAGATGGAAATCGCTGAGAGCAAGATCAGGACTGTATGGTGGATGATCAAATAGATCCCAGCCAAACTCCTGCAGAACAGTTGCTGTGCGCCGAGCTTTGTGTGGATGAGCATTGTCATGGAGGAGCACAACACCTGCAGTAAGCATTCTACGCCTCTAGTTTTGATTGGCGCGTCGCAATTTCCGCAGTGTTTCACAGTAACGGTCAGCGTTCACTGTTTCACCTCTGGGCAGGAAGTCAATGAGCAGGATGCCCTTCCTGTTCCAGAACACCGTGCACATCACTTTCTGACATAGTCTGTTTGAATTTCTTCTTGACCGGAGATCCACTGTGACACCAATGCATTGACTGCTGCTTGGTTTCCGGGGTAAAGTGCTAAATGTACGTCACATCGTCCTTGGCGATCCTGTCGAACTCGTCGCAGTCATCATGATACCGGTGCAAAAATGTCAGTGCTGCTCCTAAGCGTTTCGTTTTGTGCTCGGGTGTCAGGTTTTTCGGCACCCACCTGGCACACATTTTCCTGAACAGCAGGTGCTTTGTGACAATTTCATGCAACAAGGATCGTGATATCTGTGAAAAATGGCTGCTGAGCTCCGTAATCGTGAAGCGACGGTTCTCCACGGTGCGCTGCCGCACCAGCTCAACTGGGTCATCGATGAGGGACAGTCGCCCACTGCTCTCCATCGTGGACACTTTGACGACCTTCGGAAAACTGCCTACACCAGCGACGCATCATCTGTTTGCTTATGATGTTCGGCCCTAGAGCTGACAGAGCTGACGATGAATTTCGATCGGCGCTATGTTTTGTGTAGTAAGGAACTTTATCACTGACCGAACGTCGCAGGCGGCGGGAGAAAGAGTAAGAGCCGCCATTTCGGGCCACTGATGCCACGCTACTGGCACCTGGGTTTTTTTTTTCGAGTGGAGGAGAAAATGATTTAGTTACTGACCTCAGTCCCGATGGGAGTCGAGACTGAGAGTGTGGGACTCTCCGAATGATCGGCATACCCACTAAAAACTCCTCCACCGGAGAGGGAACAGTCAGGAGTGAAGGTGAGGCAGTACCGCATTAAGCACCTGCGGATTGAGGTGATAGGTTGTTTGGCAGGCGTAGCCTATGCCAGGTGAAGGAAGGTGCCAGGACGCAAGCATGACCGAGGCCCTACTTGCGCCCTTGGGAATTTAGGGTGAGAAATATGCTGGAAGTTAGGGTGAGGTTGGGTATGTCTGTGCTAGCGGCCAAATCGGCCACCGCGAGATTTTGAAGCCTGAAGCTGGCTGGGTATCAGTGTTGGAAGTCTTTCGTCCAGCATCGTCTGAAGAGCTGCTACGTTCTCCTCGACGTGCCTTCTGATAGTGGAGGTTATGAAGGCTACTTTTTCTGTCAGGATGTATGTGTTGACGAGCGGAAATCTAGGTTCATCTGGATCTGGATTGGGGTCGATGTCCAGACGAAACTCGGTGACACTCTCCTCCAGGATTGCAATTTTCTCCGACAGGTGCAGTAGTTCCGCCTGAATGTCCTCCAGCTTCTGGAGTATTTCAGGGGCAGCGTCGGTTGTGATGTTCGGAGCCGGAGCCTGGGGAGGCGGTGCGAAGTTCTGCGTTGGTGGTGCGAAGTTCTGCGATTGTGGTGCGAGGTTCTGCGTGAGCAGAGCTCGGTGCGGATGAAGTGGGCACGCGGTCTGGCCGGTGAAATGCCCCTGGCCTCCACAAGAGGCGCAGAAGCGGCGGCGACGTGTGAGGTCGTGTGCCCTGCAGTCGGCGGTAAGTGATGTATTCCCGCAGTAATGGCAGCGGGGAGCGGCATCACAGGCGGTGGCGAGATGCCCGTACTGGCAACAGCGTCGGCATGGCGTGTGACGAACACTCCGGCTAGCCTCAAGCGTTAGGTTTTGCCCTAATAAGGGCAGCCCCGCGCTCAAGGCAGTCGTGTAGTCGCCCTCCTCCAGGAATTCCAATCGCACCAGCGGTGTAGGCCCTCGTTCGTTCCTGATCCTAGTAGCCCTGGCCGCGGACGGCCAGAAGCGTTGCGCGGTGTTGAGGAGCAGGGTTGCCGGGAGTTGACGGTGCACACCCCGGACAACAGCGGAGAAGCGAAGCGGCGGTGTGCTGGTCGGTGAGTTAGCGCTGGTTGCTTCGGCTGGGGGCGGTGCAGTGGCGGGAAGATCTTGTGCGGCTGCGATGATCTCTTCCTTTCCCTTACGGGAAGTAAGCTTGGCGGCTGCGGAGCTGGTGATCTTCTTCTTCCCCATGGTCACTCGACGAGAGCTCGAAGCGAAGTGGTGGGCACCTGGGACCTGTCCGGCCGGCATATGACTGATACGCCATAGGTGTATTACGCATGCGCAATTTCCCCGCTTAAATACTTTACCATAAAGGAAACAAAATCGGGAAACTTATTTTCTGGATGCGTCTGATACGTGAATATAACTTTGTCCCCCTTTATTTTTAGAGATTTGACAGACTGGGAGCGTGCCTTTGCCTTTTTAGTTTCTCTACTACGTTTAGTAAGTAGGGGAAGCATTGCATCCTACCCAAAAAAATTCGATACCGAGATTTCACCAGACGCACAAGTTTTGAGAAAAGGTCCGTTTGCGTGTCTGTAAACAGCATAACTCAAAAACGAAAAGTCAGATAAATACCAAGTTTGATTAAAATATTATATGTTTAAGATATTTTCATCGCAAATAAAATGTATATCTTGAATTTTATGGGAATGTCCCCAAAGGTCCTCTTCTTTCTGAATGGCATTTTCATTACTGGTAAACCGTAAGAGGTAGACAGTTTTTCTACACAAAAAATGCAGAGCTCGTTAAAACATTTTTGGGGGGGTGAACCATTTCTGAGATATTCCTTGTTATTTGTCTGAATTTTCCAATACTTATACTTTTTCTCAAACGGAATTAGCTAGTTTCTTTTTTTCTTATTTTAATGTCCTGGACATGCAAAGAGAATGAAATGCCCCACCAGCTCTTTAGATTTGACTATCGCTTAAAGCCTGCCATATTCCCCTTGTACCTACAAGAAAATTAGCAATAATATAGCTTCTGCAAATATTTATCTCGATTAGCATGAAATAGATGGAGATGTAAAAATGGTTTGTACAAGGGTAGAGAAAGTCATGTGAGTGTAATACCAGATTTTTACTTTCTCTACTACGTATAGTAAGTAGGGGAAGTATTGCATTCCACCCAAAAATTCGATACCGAGATTTCACCGGAAATACATGTTTTGAGACCTCCTGAATCCAAAAAAAGCATTTTTGGAAACATGTCTGTGTGTGTGTGTGTGTGTGTGTGTGTGTGTGTGTGTGTCTGTGTGTGTGTGTGTCTGTGTGTGTGTGTGTCTGTGAACAGCATAACTCCAAAACCAACAGTCGGATAAACACCAAACTTGGTATTTAGGTTCAGCATCTTCCAGAGATGCGACACGAAGGTTTTCAAGAAAATCCCCCCACCCCAGACTACCCTTTACATGGAAGATTTTTCGAAAATTTTAATTTTCTCAAAAATGGCTCTAACGATTTTAATGAAAATATCATATGTTTAAGATAATGTCATGAGATATGAAATGTATATCTCGAAATTTCTGGGAATGTCTCCAAACGTATTCTTCATTATGAACGACTTTTGCATAACTGGTAAACCATAAGAGATAGACAAAATTTTACTACACAAAAAATGTAGATCGCGTTAAAACACACAACTTATATCATTTACATTATTTTTGTTAAGTGAACCGTTTTCGAGATATTGCTTGTTATTTCCTTAAATTTTCCAATACTTATACTTTTTCTCAAATTTGTTATTCATTTTTACTTTCTCTACTACGTATAGTAAGTAGGGGAAGTATTGCATTCCACCCAAAAATTCGATACCGAGATTTCGCCGGAAATACATGTTTTGAGACCTCCTGAATCCAAAAAAAGCATTTTTGGAAACATGTCCGTGTGTGTGTCTGTGTGTGTGTGTGTCTGTGTGTGTGTGTGTCTGTGAACAGCATAACTCAAAAACGAACAGTCGGATAAGCACCAAACTTGGTATTTAGATTCAGTATCTTCCAGAGATGCGACACGAAGGTTTTCAAGAAAATCCCTCCACCCCAGACTACCCTTTACATGGAACATTTTTCGAAAATTTTAATTTTCTCAAAATTGGCTCTAACGATTTTGATCAAAATATCATATGTTTAAGATAATGTCATGAGAAATGAAATGTATATCTCGAATTTTCTGGGAATGTCTCCAAAAGTGTTCTTCATTGTGAACGACTTTTGCATAACTGGTAAACCATAAGAGATAGACAAAATTTTACTACACAAAGAATGTAGATCGCGTTAAAATACACAACTTATGTCATATACATTTCTTTTGTAGAGTGAACCGTTTTCGAGATATTGCTTGTTATTTCCTTAAATTTTCCAATACTTATACTTTTTCTCAAATGCGTTATTCATTTTTTTATGTCCTGGACATGCAAAGAAAATGGAATGCGCCACATAGCAACCAGCGTTAAAATATTTGACTATCGCTTAAAAGCTACTATATTTCCCTTGCATCTACAAGAAAATTACCAATAAGATTGACATTTCGATATCTCGATTAACATGAAGCATATGGAGAATAAGCGTTTGTAAAATTAGATTGTACAAGAGTAGAGAAAGTCATGTGAGTGTAACACATCAGATTTTTTTATGTCCTGGACATGCAAAGAGAATGGAATGCGCCACATAGCAACCAGCGATAAAATATTTGACTATCGCTTAAAAGCTACCATATTCCCCTTGCATCTACAAGAAAATTACAAATAAGATTGACATCTCGATATCTCGATTAACATGAAGCATATGGAGAATAGGCGTTTGTAAAATTAGATTGTACAAGAGTAGAGAAAGTCATGTGAGTGTAACACATCAGATTTTTTTCAACAAGACTCTGCCATAGCCAATATTTCGCTGCGAACAAAAGTTAGCATGAGGAGGACGAATTATTAGTAGAGATTTATGGCTCCCTCCGTCCCCCCGACCTAACCCCCTGCGACTGTGGTAAAATAAAACATAAAGTATACAAGACAAACCCATACTCCCCGGAAATATCCTCCAGGAAACTGCCAGCGTTTCGTAACGTGAACTACGGCGAGTTATGGATTAGTTTTTTAAAGAGGTAGCAAAAAATTATGGACAGCGATGGTGACCATTTTCAGCACTTCCTTTCGTAAGGTTGGTAAGTAAAGCCTTTAAACATAGTTATGGAAATTGTTGCTTCAGCGCACTCTATGACAACCGCAGACGGCAACGCGCGCCGCCATCAGAAAAACACCGCGTAGCCGGTTCACAGTTCGAGTCTTCGTGTGTAATGCAGCTATTTCCGGAAAGGTTTCCCTCGATTAAAATGAAGTAGATAGAAAAATAAACTTTCCTAATAATTTGTATACCCACTAATAATAGAAGGTAGAGAAAGTTATGTGAATGTAACACATCAGATTTTTACTTTCTCTACTACGTATAGTAAGTAGCGGAAGTATTGCATTCCACCCAAAAATTCGATACCGAGATTTCACCGGAAATACATGTTTTGAGACCTCCTGAATCCAAAAAAAGCATTTTTGGAAACATGTCCGTGTGTGTGTGTGTCTGTGTGTGTGTGTGTGTGTGTGTGTGTGTGTGTCTGTGAACAGCATAACTCAAAAACGAACATTCGGATAAACACCAAACTTGGTATTTAGGTTCAGTATCTTCCAGAGATGCGACACGAAGGTTTTCAAAAAAATCCCCCCACCCCAGACTACCCTTTACATGGACCATTTTTCGAAAATTTTAATTTTCTCAAAAATGGCTAACGATTTTGATTAAAATATCATATGTTTAAGATAATGTCATGAGAAATGAAATGTATATCTCGAATTTTCTGGGAATGTCTCCAAAAGTATTCTTCATTGTGAACGACTTTTTCATAACCGGTAAACCATAAGAGATAGACAAAATTTTACTACACAAAAAATGTAGATCGCGTTAAAATACATAATTTATGTCATATACATTTTTTTAGTTGAGTGAACCATTTTCGAGATATTGCTTGTTATTTCCTTAAATTTTCCAATACTTATACTTTTTCTCAAATTCGTTATTCAATTTTTTATGTCCTGGATATGCAAACAGAATAGAATGCGCCACATAGCAACCAGCGCTTAAAAGATTTGACTATCGCTTATAACCTACCATGTTCCCCTTGCATCTACAAGAAAATTAGCAATAAGATTGACATCTCGATATCTCGATTAACATGAAGCATATGGAGAATAAACGTTTGTAAAAATAGTTCGTACAAGAGTAGAGAAAGTCATGTGAGTGTAGCACATCAGATTTTTTTGTAGTAGGATGGGGGAAACATTATGTGAATGCGAAATATAGAAGCGGTTGTGGAAGGAACTAATGTATTTGATATCCGAGAAAAGTATGTGTTACATGACTTTCTATACCCATTGTCGTTTGCTTTTATGTAGTTTCAGCAGACTATTCTTAAGAACTCTTATTTTTATATCTAATTTACATTGGGTTGAAAAGGTTCGGCTATATCACTTTAAACTGTATTCTTCTTTTACCTACAACGAAATCTGTAAATGAGTAATGAAGCTTTATTTGCATTAACAAGTGGATAGAAGAACAGGCTTTTATAAGAATAGTTTTTAAAAGGGTGAGTAGAGAAAGTCATGTGAGTGCAACACATAGATTTTTCAAAAGCGTTCTGCTAAGTTGATCGAGTTAGCATTCAACGAAACGCAGCTTGTTTTAGGATAAGGGTAGCTCTGGCTGACCTTCCATTTTATTTCGTACGTGCTGAAAGTGATATGTAAGTGATTCGGCAGAACGGAGGTAATCTAAATACAATATACTCTTTGCAGTATGACATCTCAATTGAATTTTTCAGTCATCTGATTCTACCTTTCCAACGCTGTGCAGCACACGGCTTGTGTGAAAGAACAATTAATTCCATTAATTGACCTAATAGTGGTTGAAACTAAAAGCCCGGGACTTAAGAACTTACAAAGAATGTAAGTCGCCATTGGGGTATGACATCTCAATACAATTTGAGATCTCCTTGTGGTTTACCGGAGAAAATGCGAGTCAGCTGGAGAATTTAATGGCGTGCCGGCATGTTGCCATGGTAGCTCAGTGGTTAGAGGAACCGGACGGAGACCGGGAGATCCGTGGTTCAAATCCCGGCTATGGCATTGAATTTTTCAGTCATCTGATTCTACGTTTCTAACCCTGTCCAACACACGGCTTGTGTGAAAGAACAATTAATTCTTTGCAGTTTATTTTTATTTATTTATTTTTTACCTGTTACCCCAGCTTGCATAACTGAGTCATGTTTTGATCCTAATTCACTCCTATAATTAAAGACAATTAGTATCTTTGTTTCGCAACTCTCCAGGCGCAAGTAACTCAGTATTAAGTAGTGTAGTGTCTGAGAGTACATCCGGTGCATTTCTGTGGCAGACTTTGGAGCCATGGCTTGGGAAAAATTGCCAGATAATCTTTTGGCCTCTTTTAGGTGCCTAAAACGCCATTTTGTATCCGAAAAAGTCTGAGGTCAAGTTATAGGTCAAGAACTTCATATACTCTCCTTAAGTATATCAGATTCTTTTAAAATTTTACGTTTCATTTTGGGTAGAATTGAAATTAAATTCCAAAGCACACCAACGCCTGACTAGCAAAACACGAACAGTGTTGTTTCAGCGGTTTAAACCAGAGGTAGGAAAACAATCTTGTATTGCATTCACATGTTTTTTTTTCTACCCACTATTCTATAAACTATTATTACAACAGCATACTCTTCTATCTACTTCTTGTTCGAGATGAATTTTCATTATACATTTCGTTGTAGGTATAAGAAGCATATCTAGGCCAAAGGGATAATAATATATTTAAAAAGCGTATCGTTAAGTAATGGCTTGAAAATTCCGTTCTCTTGTATGCCCATGAAAAGAAAAACATTGGCAACTTACCATTTGGAAAAAACAAAAGAATAAGCATTTGAAACAAAAGAGTATCTCACAAATGGTTAACGCTATAAAAGTTTTTACTTGATAAATTGTGTGCTTTAATCGATCTACATTTTTGTGTAGTGAGATTTTGTTTTATTTCTTACGATTTACCAGTTATACGAGTCGTGCAGAAGACTTCACGGGCTATTCCCAGAAAATTCAATATACGTATACATTTTATTTGCCATGCAAATAGTAAACACATGGTATTTTAATCAAATCGTTACAGCCACTTTTGAGAAAATAAAAAAATAAACGTAATTTTTTCCAAAATTTAATTTGGTGTGGTAGAATTTTCTTGAAAATCTTCGTGTTGCATCTTAGATAAGATAAATATATTCGAATTTTCTTTTTGAGTTAAACAGTTTAGACATGCGCGCGTGCGCACCTTTGTCCAAAAAATTCCTTTTTTGTATTTATTTATTTATTCATTTATTTATTCAGGGAGCTTCAAAACGCCATTTTCGTTGAAATCTCGGTATCGAATTTTTGGATGGAATGCAATACTTCCTTTACGTACTAGGTGGATACAGTATATAACATTCTTATTCGTACACTTCAATTTTCTGAGAAAATACTTTAATATTTGTTAGAGGACACAGTTTAATTAATATTTTTTTCCATACATGTTGAACAATATAACAAACACTGTATTATGAATAACCTAAATGCTAACTTATGAACTTACAAACTAAATTAAGTACAATTTGTTAAGAAACATGACCATGTTTGTACAACTTTTCTATTCGTACATTAGAAGTAATAGTTAAATAACAAAGACACCACTGATAATTTAATACCTTGTTGGGCACCCCTTGGCTTTAATAACTGCCTCACACCGTCTCTTCATAGAAGTAATCAGGTTTTTGCATTCTTCTGGCCTGATTTTATTCCATTCTTCTTCCGCAACACTTTTAAGCCCTTGTTTATGTCACTCAGCTTTTACGGATTCGTTTCTTCAGAATTGTCCATAATGCTGGATTGGATTCCAGTCTGGACTCTGAGGAGGTGTTTGTAGTAGTTTGGGTAAATTCCATATCAACCAATTCATGTTCAGCCTTGTCTCGTGTTTACATCATTATCCTGCCGAAACCTATAACCAGTGCCATGCCCATTTTCTGGGCACTATGCTTTACATTGTTCTCTAAAATGTCAAAATACATGTGTTTGTCCATAGTCCATCAATAAATTGTATATTACCAACACCGTTGAATGACATGCATGCCCAGAGCATAATGCAACCATCACCGTGTTTAACTGTGGGAAGAGTGTTTCTGGGTCATTGTCTAAATTTGCTTTTCTCCAGACTCTGTTTATCCCATCTAACAGAAAGAGGTTTCTCTTAGTCTCGTCTGACCATATCGCGCTGTTCCGAAAGTTCTGATTCTTATGAATGTGATATTTAGCAAATGCAACTAGTTTCTTCCTGTTTGCTTCACTTACCAAAGGCTTCTTCCTTGGTATTTGCCATGGTATCCACACTTCCATAAGACACGACGAGCAGTTTAGTCAGACATCTTTCCAGACACATTTTCTATTAATGGTTGTAACTGAGGGACGCCTGATTTTGGATTTTCTCGGATTGGGCTTTCAATGAAACATTCCTCTCGTGCATTCAGCCTAATTTCTTTAAGTTTTCTTAGTCAATTCTTTGTAGAACCTTGCTCCCTACATTTTTTCACTACGTATTAAAGGCAGAATGCGGTTTATTTTCTGTCTGTCCTATTATTCTGAGTGAATACCATCTAAGTGCCAAGTTTATAATTACTTCAGATCAGAATTAAGCTCCTTTTGCTTACTCATTTCGATCACTACTGACAGAACGTATACAACTGCAACCGCAGTAGCCTAAACGACCTTTGAAACACGTGCATGTTGAAGCTGTTTATGACGCAGTGGTCATTCTTAACAACTGTACGTATAGGAAAGTTGTATAAAATTGGGGACTACTTCTTTAACATTGCTGTTTCGTGCAATAGTGTAGGTTTTGAAATGCGTTTTTCATTGGAATTTGTTTGAATTAGATTAATTAAGAACATATAAATGACTCGCAGAAAAACACAAGTTTTTAAGCAAGTAGAGAATGACTTTTTATTGAAAATTTGATGTGTACGAATAAGAATGTTACATACTGTAGTAGAGAAAGTAAAAGGGGTAGAAGTGGGAACACTTCGCGCTGTTTACTGAATTTTTCTAATGTTTTAGAACTTAACAGGAAGCCAGCGACATTATTTCTTCAATCTGGTTGTCAACAGCGTAACCAAACTCTTGCTGAGCTTTATATAACATAGGCTTGTGTGGTTGAAACAAGGCCTCATTCATGACACTTCCGTTCAGCAAGAGGAACGGAATTTCTCGGCATACAGCCTCTCCCAGAAATTTAATTGAGATCCAGTCTTAAAGGAATTCTAGTGCATAGTTGAATTTGAACCTTGCGGGAAAGGCTGCAAAACATAACAAATGTGCAATCTAACATGTTAGCCAGAACAGGTAAGGCTGTATGATGACGGAAAGCTTTCCATTTGCTCGTACAATCATGACGTAATGGAGCAAATTTGCATCATATGCATATTCAGAGGAATTTTGAAGTATTTGCCTTTACAAAACTGAAAGAAACGTGCATCTGCTTCTACCGTAGCTAACTGGGCCCATGTAGATCTATTATTGAATGCGATTTTGTGCCGAGTTAATTACTGTAATACGTGGACTTGAGAGTGTAATGTTTGATGAGGTAAATTGACCCTTCTCCCTCAACTTCGACATAGTTAAATCCTCATTCTCGGCTATGGTATTGCGTACGTCAACAGAAGCCGTCCTTAAATTCAGAGCTTGTATATACTTAATTACATATAGCATCAATACAAAACCAAATTATTTTTAGGTGTCATACATTATGGTAAAATAACACCTTTATGCATTTATCGATCACAGTAAAACGCTTCAGTAAAGTGTAAAAGACTCTAAAAGACGCTAATTTTATAAATACATGCTCTTTTATTAACTGAAGTCCCGCCTATTTTACGACTACTCCGCCGAAGTTCCCACGTTACACGTTGCCAAATCTTAAGCTTATTCGCATCTGAAACAAGAACTCTTTCCCTTTCTAATTTTTAGAACTGGTATGCGCGCATTTTGATGATTTCTTAACGCACTGACTTCTAATTAAACGCACCATACGCCAATAGGTTTCCTGAGTTCGCCGGAGCACCTAATTTCCTTAGCTACTCTGACTTCTAATTGCTTTGCCCGCACACATCATTTGCCTGGTAATAGCTTCCTTATACACTTGCAGAATTATTGTTCTTACATTATGCATTAATTATAATATATGAAATATTATTTATTGCAATTATTTATCTCCCTATCATGTCCTTATTAGTCGTACAAGTCAGTAATTCCGGTATCAATGTGATGCGCTTGAATGCTATATTCCTTCCACGATATCGCGAGAAACAGCTGAATAACGAGGGCACTTTAATTGTAACATTCAAAGTATTCAATCCATTGCTATAACGGATATCTCGGAAATGGCTGGTGTCACTCAAAAAAGTTAATTGAAACAAATTTGTTTTAAAGCTATATACATTTTTTGTTTAGTAAGCTTTCGCCTATCTCTTAAAGTTTACCAGCTAAGCACAAGTATACAAAACTCCTTACGAATGAAGAGGACTTCACAGCTATTCCCGGAAAGGTGAATATATGCCTACGTTTTATTTTTTATGTAAATATCTTAAATATAGAATGCTGAAAAACAATGCAGAAAATTGTAGAGTAGAAACGCAGTACCAAAATAAGCCTTTTAAGGATAGCAATAAGAGGCCGCAGATGCTATAATAGGAGCGTTGCATGAAAATATTGAAATGTGACTATGAAAAGATATTTTCATTTGCCAATCGAAATGATATCACACGACAAAAAATTAATTGTTAATGATCCGCTGCTATTCTGAAGTCCTTCAACAATTATTATGTTAACTCATTATTATTAATTTTTTCAAACGAAATGTTACTTCTGAAAGTCTACTTGGATATTTTCTAATTTGGCAAACAAAAATAATAAAAACTGAATCAAATTTAATGTAACATACACAGTTTGATCAGGAAACGATTTGCAAATATTCCACAAAATTTTAGCCTAGTTGACGTACTACTTCAAAGGTTTTAAGTTTCAGCTGCATTGGCCCTTATGCTAAGAGCTGAGATCGAAAATAAATGTAGTACTTTGATATAAGATGCCCTCTTGTTTAGCTGCCAGTGAAAGTCGTGTTAATGTAGTTGGTAGCAGCTGACATTTACAGAAGTGGTCAAATTAATAAGAGTAAAGTGGTAAATAGCCGCTTCTTTAATAAATTACTCTATTTTAAAATGAAACCTACTCATTGTCACATTTAAGTTTTTAAACGTTTAAAATTTTTTTGTCCGTTGGATAGCATGAATGCATTAGCAACAATCAAATAGCTCTGTATTGAAAGTCTAATAAAGATGAGAATTCCATGCTAATGCATGTTTTTATAGGATCATTGGACATAGCTGAAACTCAGTACGTATCCATTTTATTAGTTTCTGATTCCAAATACGTGTATTTTTTCCGTGCATTTTTGCATATTTTAACCTTTTTGGGGGTAAAAACATGTATAATGCATATGTAAGGCATTTTTAGCTTAATGATTCCATATAATATACATTAAAAACTGTATACATTAAAAAATGCATGTTTTAAAGTTTTAGTTTTTCGATTTTATGATCCGTATTTTTGCTTCAGGAATCAGGAATGAAGAAAGAAAGGGGGGGGATAACAGAAATAGAAAGTTAAGATTCTCGCAATATTTTCCCAGAATTTTACCGACAGCTCTCAGCAGACCGCCTGTCATAAACAGATTCATTTATCCACAACAATCACCGGTAAGTCTTTGATTTCGCGACAATGGAAATGTAGCCTTAGTCAGGTACCGCGGCTGACGCGACATAGTCACAGCTTCACAGCTGGAGAGAGCTCTTGTAGAATTTGAACAAACCTTACTAGCAATTTCGATTCTTTTGACTGAAATCATTCGCTAGAATGTCTTCACAGTGTGTGCTTGTGCGCATGCGTGGATGTTGTATTCTGTGGTGATTGTAGTAAAGAGGTAAGCTATTCTTTTTCCAAAAATTTTCTGTGGCACTTGTTCTTAAGAGATTAAAAAATTTGTTTTAAATAATTAAATAAGAATGCCAGTTTTTTAAAAAAAAATCATATCCATATAACAGGAAGGTCCTTTACAATTTCAGATAAAATGTACTAAAAAATTTCAAGTCGAACAGCATGTCACATCTGCGTCACATGTTGCAAGAATGCGTAAAACAAAAGAATCTGCAACAAACCAAATGCAGTCATTTATTACTGCCCCCGCACTTAAGATATCGCAAATTAATTTTTAGATGGATTTGTGCCATGGTTTTGTAGGAGCAAATCTACCACTTGAAAAACTCGGAAACCAACTCTTTCATTCTCATTTAAGATCCTATTTTTATAAATCACTCTCTGAGAAAATGATTCTTATATTTTAGATATTCTGTGGCCAAATAATCTAAATAAAAGCAGAGTTCTTTTGCTCTTATGTGATGTTGCTCCCTATATGCTGAATGCCAGGAAAGCAATTAAAATATTCTACTCAAATGTAACACACATTACATGTCTTGCTAATGAGCTCCATCATGTTGCAGAAGCAATGTGGTCTAATTATGACAATGTCAATTTGATATAAAAAGGTATGTGTAAAATTTAGGTTTATATCGGCTTTAATGGTCCCAAAGCTGTAAAAATAATTAGTCATTTTAGTATTTTGTTTTATACAGGTGTTTTCAAAAGCCCCTGCACGTGCAGCTGCTTACAAAGAGAATCTACTGTGTTACCGTACCCCCTCAACCCATCCTTACTAGATGGTGTATTTTGTTGGAAGCTGCAGTGTTTTACTCTGATAATTTAGATGCCATTAAATCGGTACGAAATAAAGTTGATACGTAGTTAATTGAAATAAAATTAATACTTCAATATTTAATTCTAAAGTGAATACTTCTTTCATTTTAAGTAATAAATAGTTCCTCGCCAGATGATGCCGTATGTATCAGAGATGCACAACCAGCATTTGAATGCAAAAATGTGCAGCAGGATTTAATTCACTTTAAGACAAACTTCTCTAAATTGCCCTCTCCAATAATAAAATTAGAAGCCTTGTGTCTGGCACTGTAGAATGTCAATTGTTGAGGAATTCCATAGATTCTTCAGTCATGCCCCAGGAAAAGTGGTAGTGGATGTATAGAACAAGCTGGATCGCGTCATAAACAGGACCTAGGACTACGGATTCTTTTGTTCAGCGAAGAAGCTATATTGTGGTGAAAACATTAATGAAGAACTTGACATGACACTGTCACAAATATGTTCATTCAAATTTGTGCCTATAACTTCTTGCGATGTAGAGAGGTGATTTTCTGCCTGCAAAATATTTTGACTGATAAGCGCAGGGATTTAAGGAGAGAAAAAAAGAAAGAAATGTTGTCAGTTGTTAACCGTGCAAAAAGCGAAATGAACTGAATTAGGAATAATGACATATAAAGCACTCCCAATCTAGGTTAATATAAAGTCAATCACATGAATATTTACAAAGCATTTGTTCCACCTTCAGCTAAAGCTTGGCTACCCCTGTTGCACTTTCAGGCGTTTATCATGTTCGCCCCCGTTTTATTGCATGGGTACTCTTAAGCAGCAGAGTTTTCAAGAAAAAGCTTACATAAAGGTGGGGTTTGTATATATGGTAGAAATGATGTGACTTATGAAGTTTTGGATTTATCCAAGTTTTGTTAGTGAACAAAACATTGAACTCTGTGCAGTTCAGCTAAATGAAAGTAAATTGAATTTAACTATAGTGGCCCTTTATCGATCTCCCTTAGGCAATTTTGAAATGTTCAGAAAGCAACTTGAACATCTTCTGAAAGTTTTATTCAAACCAAATAGGGTATCTTACACTACGTGAACAAAAGTATCCGGACACCTGGCTGAAAACGACGTACAAGTTCGTGGCGCCCTCCATCGGCAATGCTGGAAGTCAATATGGTGTTAGCCCACCCTTAGCCTTGATGACAGTCTTCACTCTCGCAGGCATACTTTCAATCAGATGCTGGAAAGTTTTTTGGGGAATGGCAGCCCATTCTTCACGGAGTACGGACCTGAGGGTGATTACTATGGGTGGTGTTATTGCATGCACTTAACCTAACCTATGGAGTTATCATATCAGTGCACACGCTGTTAGTGCTAGCGCTATTGATGGCATTGAAAGGTTGTGAGACTTGCTGCGCTGAACTACCATCATTATTGCTCACATTGTTAGTTGCATTACTGACAGTTTTTTTTAACAAATTAATTTTGTTTTCAAAGTTCCATGTTTATTTTCTATTCCTTCCAGGCGACTGCTAGTGCTTGCATTCTGAATGCTTATAGATAAAGCAAGAGTTCTTACCTCTTCAACTTCCCTATTAATGGAGGGTATTTCCCTCTCCACAACAGTACTCAACTGTGTTTGTGCTTGCATGAAGTTTTCTTTGTTTTCCTGAATCACCCCCGGGACCCTTTGTTCAGTTTCCTTGTTGTATTTCTAACACTTTTCTTAGGTCTGCTCGATTTCAGAAACTACATTATCTATCCCCTATTGTAATTCCTTTTTGCTATTTGCCAACAATTCATTGAATTCCTGAGTCTGATTAGAAAATTCTTTTTCAGGTTTCCCCGTTACATTTAATAATCTGTAAAATTTCTCAGCTAACTCTATTCTGATTATTGATTTTCTGCTCAAGGGTTTTGTTTGTTACTTTCCTCTAGTTGAGCTTTGAGAGTGTTATTAACTTTCTTTTCCATACTTTTGGTGTTTTCCCCTAATTGAGCTTTTGGAGAGTCGTTTACTTTATTTTCTAAATCTTTAAGACAGTCATTAAATTTCTCGAGTAAGAGATTAAGGTCAAACGGTGGTGGTGGGGAAACAGGTCTGTGGATAGTAAATAAATCCCTTGCAACCCTCGAAGGATATACTGGTTCGCTAATGGGAGACCTTTCTGGAGAATGGAGGCCATTACCCTGACAGCTCGGTCGTGTTGACTCAGCAGTCTCTTTGGTCTTGCATTATTAAATCAGATAGAGATTTTCCACTTCTCAAAAACATGTTATGCACACTTAGAAATTTTGCAGTCTTATTTTTCGTTGCGGTAATGATTTAGCGTCACCTTCGCTGAAGTTCTAGCAGTTCCGGGTTCGAATCTTGTGCCTCCTATGGGTATGAAGTTTCTGGTCGTAGATGTTCTCTGCGAAGTGGGCCTGAAACTTTTTTTCGAGGCCCACATTGGGCGCCGGGTATGTAGGTGGTTCTAATCTTGCGTCGTCGTCCTTGACGCTACTCCGTAAAGAGTCGTTTTCGGGAATCGATTTCACCGATGTCAGCAGGAAGCACGTCGTCGTATCTCAGGGTCATCTGTCGGCGAATCCATCTGAAATTCCCTACTGTGATTATGCCAGGGTAGGATACCGCAGTGGTGACGCCAGGATATTGTCGAGAAATAAACACTGTTCTCACTCCGGCGCGTCTTTTTGCTAGAAATCCTTCAAGATTCTCATATCCCGGTGCTCTATCACCGTTCTTTATATTCGCGCGAACTTGAAGTAGTCACTTGACAAACATTAACTCGTTTATGAGCTTAGATATAGTTATATTGAATACCGTTAACACATATAAATATTTCACCTATATCACTTCATAATTGCACACTCGCGCGGCGCTTAGCAAATTTCGGAATTTAGCGTACTTTTCTGACCCGGAGCGCAACGTGTTACTTTAACGAAGAATTATGGCAAACTGTGTGAAATCCACGCTTACGTTTACATATATCAACTTACTATTATCCTCTGAATTTTTGTACACGCAACCATGTCTTCCTACCTTCTCATTGGTTCTAACAGTTACTCTGCATCTTTATTGGCTCTCCGGTTGAAAATTCGAAACTTAAACGGTAAGAAAAGTCCGTTGCCTACAGCCTATTTTCTCTTAAAACTAGGTTCTTCCCCCTCGAAGTACAAAGAAATGTTGGATTTTTATGGCCCCACGCTGGGAAACTAAGTTGCTCTGTTTCGCCTAAATCCTGCAGCTTTTCCTACGCAATTACGCCGTTATTTATTGCACAATATTAATGAAGCTTAAAACATATACACACTTTTTGACAGACTCTTGATTGATGTTGTTTTTAATCCAATTACTTTAAAAACGTAGAAAATTATCAAATTGCGTGTTAATTAATCATTAATAATTCATAAACTATAATTATTTAAGAATTACTTTTTGTGTAGGTGTAATCAGGCAGAAATATCGCTACAATCTTTTGATGTATACTTCTCCAAAAAACCCTTAAGAGTTGGGTTACTGAGTTTCTCAAGTGGTATATTTGCTCCTACACAAGCATCGCACAAATCCATCCAAAAATTATTTTGCGGTGCCTTAGGTGCGGAGCAGTAATAAATTGCTAGATTTGGTATATTGTAGATTCTTTTGTTTTTCGCAATCTGCGACGGTATTATTAATGTTATTTGTGTTTACTTGTGTTTTGCCTCACGTTGTGAAGCCATTTTGTGACGGTATTCTTTGTTATGTTTGTTTGAAAGAATGCTACTGTTTATTTGCCGCACGTATTGAATATAATTTGTCGTGGTCACTTCATGTTATCTTTTATTGAGCGCCTGTTATTTTATTTAATTTTGATTCACTGTCCTCCGGCTAGCTATGATGTTTTTGGTCGAGCACTTCTCTTTATACAGGTTGTGTAAACGGAAAGGAGTCTTTTATCCAAAGATAACACTGATGAAGAAATTTGTTTTACACTTTTATTATCGTAACACATTATGAACTTTCACATATTAATCTTGGCACTCGCCAAACTGAAACTGTTATAATAACTTATTTACTGATCATTCTTAATTCGCGTACTTCAACTTTTTGTGTAATTAACTTTACAACACTTCAGATTTTTCATAACTCTGCTACGCGTAACCTGCGAATCGATAGACTGTGCGATGTATTCAGCGACGTGTAATATACAAATGTTTCTGATGGACTGAAGGAATTTACCTCTAACCTAACCCTTTTTATACTCCTACACCCCGATATGCCTAAAGATTATAACCGAGCTGCTATTGGTTAATAAAACGCGCCAACATTAGCGTCTATTTTTATATCCAATGAAACTTATGAAAACATATGCTCTAGGGAAAATGTTCCAGCAAATTCTAAGAAAAACGCGCCAACATTACGTAATTTCCTCGTCTCTAATAATGATAAACAGCTCACCCCCTCGCTGCATTATTGCACGCTATTATTGTCAGTTTCAGTAAGGCCGCATAAACTTACTTCTCAACAATAATTACAATCAACAAACATCTCAAATCAATGTCACACAAAAATGCATATTCATACTATAATCACTCTTTACATTTAAATAATTTATGATACAAATTACTGCATCAAATCTTGCAATATGTGGCGCAGGTGCGACATGATGTTCGACTTGACATTTTTAGTACATTTTATCTGAAATTATAAAATCTTCCGGTTATGTAGATATGATTTTAAAAAAACTGGAATTCTTATGTAATTAATAAATGTAATGTTTTACAAAGAACAAGTGCCATAAAATTGTTTTCGAAAAAAGAATAGCTTACCTCTTTCCTACATCTCCATCTGGTCTAATAAAATCCTTTCCTTTTATCTATTGTGCATGGAGTACACTTTTGGAACTTTTAATTGGAGGCACATTAACACATGCAAACAGAATCTCACACACACGCACTGCGAAGACAGTTTAACGAATGATTTCGGTTTTAGAACAATCGAAATTGCTAGTAAGGTTTGTTCAAATTCCACAAGACTGCTTTGCAGCTGTATCTTTGTCGCGTTAGCCGGGGTACCGGACTAAGCCTAAATTTCCATTGACGCGAAATCAAAGGCTTGCCGGTGATTGTTGTGGATAAATAAATCTGTTTATGACAGGCGGTCTGCAGAGGGTTGTAGGTAAAATTCTGAGAAAGTCATTCTATTTTGAGAATCTTAACTTTTTATTTCTGCTATTCTCCCCCCCCTTACTTTCTTCAATCCCTATTCCTGAAGCAAAAATAAGAATCATAAAATCGAAAAATTCATGTGTCTACTCAAAACCATTAAAGCATGCATTTAAACTGAACATGTATACGAGGTGTTATCAAAAAATAAACGGCAATTTTTCTTTATATCCGATGTTCAAAACTTTTGTTTTATCTTTTTGGTGCACATGTTCCTGATGTATGTGTGCCTTTTCAGCTGTTTTGGATATTTAGTTTATTGACAGTCGAAAAAGTTATACGTACTTTCGAGTGATCGGCGAAGTTTTACTTTCGAAAAAGATGGATCAAAAAATTCGCATTAAATTTTGCTTGAAAAACGGAACAAAGTGCAGCACCTCATTCGAAATGTTGACTGTGGCTTTTGGCGAATCTACTCTGAGTAAGACAAGAATTTACGAGTGGTATAAACGTTTCAAAGAGGGTCGAGAAGACGTTGAAGACGACGACCGCCCTGGACGCTCTAGCACATCAATTACTGACGACAGTGTGAAAGAAATAAAGAAAATAGTTCTGGAATCACAATCAAAGAGGTTATTGATGATGTCGGCATATCCTTTGGTTCATGACAACCAATTTTTTCGGATGTTTTGGGCATGAAACGTGTAGCAGCAAAGTTGTTCCGAAATTGTTGAATTTCGACCAAAAACGACGTCGCTTAGACATCGCTTAGGAATGCTGAATGAAGTCGAAAACAATCCTTTATAACAGGTGACGAAACATGGGTATATGGGCATGATGTCGAAACTAAGGCCGAATCGTCCCAATGGAAACTGCCTGAAGAGCAAGATCGAAAATAGTTCGAAGGTTCTCTGTTTTCTTCGATTACAATGGGATAGTGCATCAGGAGTTCATATGGTCGTACGGTCAATAAGGAATACTACCTGGAAGTTAAGCGCTGTTTGCATGAAGCAGTCCTAAGAAAACGACAAGAATTTTGGCAAAACCACTCGTGGAAATTACATCACGATAATGCAACCGCTCACACATCAATGCCTGTTTGTGACTTTTTGGCAAGAACCAAAACGGTTATGCTGCCTCAGCCACCGTATTCGCCGGACATGGCTCCCTGCGACTTCTTTCTATTCCCGAGGCTGAAGAGAACCATGAAAGGACGTTTTGCTACTATTGATGAGATAAAAACAGAATCGCTGAACACCATACGATAAATGAGTTCCAGAAGTGCTTCGAAGATTGGAAAAAGCGCTGGCACAAGTGTATTATATCTGAGGGGGATTACTTTAAAGGGAACAAATTTGATGTTGATTAAATAAAATTAAGAAAAAACAAGAATTCCCGTTACTTCTTGATCACTCTCGTATTTGTATAATTAAGCTAAAAATTCCTTATATATGCATTATGCGTGTCTTTATGCCCAAAAAGGACAAAATATGCACGGAAAAAGTACACATATTGAATCAGAAAGTAATGAAATGGACAAGAGTAGGTTATTTAGGAGAGATCGAGCACAGTTTTTTGGGCATATATGGGAAAGGATAGGGAAAACGAGGCTAGATGGGGAGGTTCAAGGAGGAAAATGGGTTTATATGGGGGAGATAGGGAATACGACGTCTGATACTATGCTAGACAGGGTTGAAGGAGGGAAATACGTTTATATGGAAGAAATAGTAGAGAGGTGTTAGGCTAGACAGAGGTCGAGAAGTAGAGCATGGTTTATATGAAAGGTATAGGAAAACGAGGAGGGGTGTTAGGCTAGACAGAGGTCGAGAAGTAGAGCATGGTTTATGTGAAAGGTATAGGAAAACGAGGAGGGGTGTTAGGCTAGACAGAGTTGAAGGTTAGAGCATGTCTTTTATATGAGAGAGGTAGGGAACAGGAGCAGGGGTGTTAGGTAGACAGAGGTCAAGAAGTAGAGTATGGTTTATATGAAAGGTATAGGAAAACGAGGAGGACTGTTAG
The DNA here is from genome assembly GCA_030765065.1 of Deroplatys truncata. Classification (NCBI taxonomy): domain Eukaryota; kingdom Metazoa; phylum Arthropoda; class Insecta; order Mantodea; family Mantidae; genus Deroplatys; species Deroplatys truncata. The sequence continues at coordinate 116,237,221 of CM060978.1, read as the reverse complement.
GCTAGACAGAGTTGAATGGTAGAGTATGTCTTTTATATGAGAGAGGTTGGGAACAGGAGGAGGGGTGTTAGGCTAGACAGAGGTTGAGGAGTAGAGTATGGTTTATATGAGAGATATAGAAAAACGAGGAGAGGTGTTAGGCTAGACAGAGGTCAAGAAGTAGAGTATGGTTTATATGAGACGTATAGGAAAACGAGGAGAGGTAATAGGCTAGGAGGGTTTAAGTATGCGTTTATAAGGAGAGACGAGAAAACGGAGAGAGAACATATGTTAGGATACACAGGTGTTTAAAGCTAGAATGTGTTTTATATAGGTTAGATAGGAAACCAAAGAGATACTCAGCTAGACAGGGGACAGGAGAGGAATGCGCTTTATGAGAGGTAGGGGATACAGGGAGTGGTGTTAGGCTAGACAGAGGTTGAGAGTAGAGTATGCGTTTATATGTATGAGAAGTATAGGAACAGGAAGAGGGGTGCTAGGCTAGACAGAGGTCAAGAAGTAGAGTATAGGAAAGGTATAGGAAAACGAGGTGGACTGTTAGGCTAGACAGAGTTGAAGGGTAGAGTATGTCCTTTATGTGAGAGAGGTAGGGAACAGGAGGAGAGGTGTTAGGCTAGACAGAGTTGAAGGGTAGAGTCTGTCTTTTATATGAGAGAGGTAGGGAACAGGGGTAGGGGTGTTAGGCTAGACAGAGGTTCGAGGTGTAGAGTATGGTTTATATGAGAGATATAGGAAAACGAGGAGAGATATTAGGCTAAGCAGGTCGAGTATGCGTTTATAAGGAGAGACGAGAAAACGGAGAGAGATCCTATGCTAGGATAGACAGGTGTTAAAGTTAGGTTAGATAGGAAACCAAGGAGTGATACTCAGCTAGAGGGGGGCAGGAGGAGTGCGCTTTACGAGAGGTAGGGGATACGGGGAGTGGTGTTAGGCTAGACAGAGATTGAGAGTAGAGTAGGCGTTTATATGTATGAGAAGTATAGAATAGGAGGAGGGGTGTTAGGCTAGACAGAGGTTGAGGAGTAGAGTATAGTTTATATAAGGGTATAGGAAAACGCGGAGAGGTGTTAGGCTAGACAGAGGTCGAGGAGTAGAGTATGGTTTATATGAGAGGTACAGGGAAACGAGGAGAGTTGCTAGGCTAGACAGATAGTGAAGCAGTAGGAATATGGACTTATATACAGGAGAGATAGGGAATAGGAGGGGAGGTGCTAGACCTTGAAAGCGACTTTAGACGTGAACTTCGCGGAAAACTGTTTCATGTCAATGTTCTTGACTTGCCTATCATGTAACCCATTCAGGGAAAAGGTGACCAGCAAAGGGAAAAAGGTGACCAGCAAAGGGAAAAACGTGACCAGCAAAGGGAAAAAGGTGACCAGCAAAGGGAAAAAGGTGACCAGCAATGGGAAAAATGTGACCAGCAACGGGAAAAACGTGACCAGCAACGGGAAAAACGTGACCAGCAATGGGAAAAAAGGTGACCAGCAAAGGGAAAAACGTGACCAGCAAAGGGAAAAAGGTGACCAGCAAAGGGAAAAATGTGACCTGCAAAGGGAAAAACGTGACCAGCAAAGGGAAAAACGTGACCAGGAAAGGGAAAAAGGTGACCAGCAAAGGGAAGAACGTGATCAGCAAAGGGAAAAAGGTGACCAGCAATGGGAAAAAATGTGACCAGCAACGGGAAAAACGTTACCAGCAAAGGGAAAAAGGTGACCAGCAACGGGAAAAACGTGACCAGCAAAGGGAAAAAGGTGACCAGCAAAGGGAAAAAGGTGACCAGCAAAGGGAAAAAGGTGACCAGCAAAGGGAAAAAAGGTGACCAGCAAATGGAAAAAGGCTACCAGCAAAGGGAAAAATGTGACCAGCAAAGGGAAAAATGTGACCAGCAAAGGGAAAAATGTGGCCAGCAAAGGGAAAAAGGTGACCAGTAAAGGGAAAAATGGGACCAGCAAAGGGAAAAAGGTGACCAGCAAAGGGAAAAAGGTGACCAGCAAAGGGAAAAAAGGTAACCAGCAAAGGGAAAAGCTAACCCACTCACACTAGCAGGTAAGTAATTCAGTTAGTATCACAGGGTAGGACAGATCCTGGGAAGCGAATATAGCATAGTTTCGTATTTCACAGGTAACTCAGCTAGTATCGTAGGTATTTAGCATAATTCAAGTGTGATAGGTGTTTAGAGTAATTCAGCTAGCATTACAGGAGGGTAGGTTCCAGGGTCGGTTATAACATAGCTTCGTATTTTACAGTTAGTTCAGGTAATATCGTAAGTATTTGGGTAATCAGCATAGTTTCACAGATACTCGTGATAATTTCGATCAGAGATTTGTATCAGAGCTAGTTAAGGTAATTTCACATGATTCGGGTAGTATCACAGGTATTTAAGTTATTTTAACAAGTAATTCAACTAGTATCACAGCTACTCATGGTAATAGAGAGAGTAATTAGATTATAAACATTTCTCATCCAACGTAACAACAATTTATATACTTTTTCTAAATCTTACAAACTTATATGTTAAACACTTATTGTACGATGCGGAAAGGGATAAACTGCATATTGGTTCACAAATTGAAAAGCTTTGCGTCAACATACCTTTATTTTTTTAGTTCATTGTAGATGTCTCTCCCCTTTTATCTAGGCTTGAGACTAGCACTAGGATTGCTCCTAATGGCAGGGTTACCACCTTCCCTTCCATCTTCTTCTTTCTTCATCAGGCGTCTGCTAGTTGCATACACAGCACACGGATAAACTTAATTTTTTAAGATTGTAGACTCACGAGAAAATCTTCATCTTCAACTTACATTCTCTTAAGCACTGTTTGTAATGGCGTAATGTCCATATGCATAGGTAGTTATTCCATCCTCAGCAATAATTCTTTTATCATCAAAGGGATTCAATGCAATTTTATTCACTTGCACTGTGGTAACATCATGCTTTCGTGATAGGATTAGATTCATGGGCGTTCTGATGATTTCACAGGTTTTAAGACAGTCTGTATAGCTGTCAAACGAAATGTACTGCTTAATAGCGCTACGTTTTATACCTTTAATCTTTTTTATCATTGAGCCTTGAATATCTAAGGCATACATCTTAGGACGTAGTCCAACAAAGCGTAGGATGATTTTGCTATTAGCCTCATCTTTAAATTTTCCCAATACCTTCTTGTTCTGAGTAGAGTGGCATATATGATTGACAGGGTAATCAGCTGTATCCAGATGCTCAAGAAAACGTAACTTGTCCTGGTACACATCTTCAGTTGTTACACGATGAATGAATGAATCAGTGTCCATATACATAAGCTTCAGGTTTTCAGCTCCATAATAAGGCAACAACACGTCGTAATGATAGTTATACATTAATGTCTTGGAGATGTCCAACACACTCATACCAATGTATATAGGCTTGTTGAATACAATCTGACGAGAGGCCATATGTACAGCAGCTAGATTAGCAGCATATATCGTCCTGTCGATAAACGTAGGCTTAGCGATCAGCTTCTCTAGAGTTTTTTCATTGGTCACCAGTCGTATGTCCATACGGTTACGCAGGTTCTCCATAGTTTTTCCAAACATGGCGTTGTTAAAGAGCTTGTAGAGATCCTTCTCGAAGTCATTTGCAGCTTGTTGTCGTAGCCTGTTGTTAAATTCCACATAAGGTTTCAACCACCGAGACTGTCGGAATTGTAGCACACGATGGATTTTTGTTAGTCGTAGTCCATGACTAAGAGCTTGCTTTAAAGCCATGTAATGCACTACATACTTCTTTCGAGGTCCAAGATGGGGTATCAGTTTCTTTGTAGATGCTTCCAATGGCTTCATACACTCAGGCAGGAAAGGTAGATCGTTGTGTAGATCGTGAAGTTCTACAGGATACTCGATATCGACTTCTAATATGTAACCATGAGAATCATCTTCTTGTAGTGTTTCTAAGTTGATTTCTTCAGGCGAAAACCACTGAAATCCACCATAAGGAAGGGCGTGACACATTGCCCACCCATATTGGTTATTAGCATCCTCGTATGTGATAAATTGGGTTGGTCTCGACGGATCAAACTTCTCCATATAAGGGTTATTAGCCTCTGCATACCGATGGGAAACTTGACATAAACCTCCTCTTATACCTGATTCCACCATGAGTAGTTGATCATAATCTTGTAACAGCTCCAGCTTAATTCCTGTATACAACAACATGGCGTCCCATGTAAGTCCTGGAGAGGTAAAATAATGGGCAGGATCAACTTTGTGTGTTTTAAGGGTTTGCTCTCTGAACGTCTCAAAGACATCAGCTAGGAGTAGTACATCTGAGGTTAAGTAGAGATCGCTGTACTCTCCCAGGTTTCTCACATTAAACAGCTCCCATACATTTCTAGCATGATCATAGTCAGCATCACTAATTTCTTCTTCATTTAATCTATTGTAGAAGGTGTGCTTAGGAAGCAAGCAGGTCTCGTTCAGGGCATCCCAGGAAGTGACGTAATCATAGGGAAATACCCCCTTACGAGTCATCAACTTCAATTTGTCTTCTCCGAAGTACTTTAGTGTTTCAGGATATGAGGTTAGATTTTTTACCAACTTATCCAAGCTTGTACTGAGGAAACGGAAGCTGTCCACAAATCGAAGCTTTATATCTCCTACATACTAGGTGAATGAGATATAGCTTTCTTCAGAGTTAGGAATTACCTCCACACGTTCACTTGTACAACCCAGCTCCTTAACAATGAAATGAGAGTCATATCCGCTAAGGTTATGCATGAAGACTGGTATATATTTAGGTGTTTTACAGGCTAAATTACATTCATTATGAAGACTTCCACGATATTCACCGCTGATGTGGTCATGGTCGCGTACTTTGTAGTTCTCTTCTGTAAAGGGTTTTCCGCACAAGTAGCATGTCGTAGAAGACTCAAAATCCTTTTGCTGTTGATCCGTAAGTTTCAGAGGCTTAGCAGATTTGTATACGGCATCAATCATTTTTGCAAGAGATGTCAGGTACAGCATAAACTTCTGAGCAGCATCAGCACCACGATACACATAGGGTTGCTTAGGAAGACCAGTTTCGAGATGTTCAACACTGGATGTAGGCTTCACGTAAACACAGAAGCTCATTGGTGTGTGCTCTTGATAAGGGGTTGTATAGGAAGTTTCAGGATTGGGTATACACGTGTGGCATGGAGTGAGAATACTCTCAAAATCAGCATAGATGACATAAGGTACTTCCAGCATCCTCTCAACATTTTTAAACTGTACAATTGATTTATCCTTGGTAGGCATAACTACCCTTGCAACACCATGTTGATTACAGGTGGCTGCATGTTCTTGTAGTTTTTCCAGTCCGTTTCGTCCATATCGATCATCAGAATGTGTAAAACAGCGCTTACAAGTATAAACCCGTCCATTATGGTTAGTTTTCTGTCGTCGAATGAGTTTCTCAAAATTCTTTATATATACGTAGTGATGTTTTCCACTATCATCATTCAATAGTAGCATGTCGCAGTGCTCGGGTAGTTCAATATCAGCAACCTTTATCGGATACACTTCATGCTTCTCATCTAGCCCGAAAACGTTAATAGACATATTGTTAAGCTTCTCAAATTTAGGTATTTGAGAAAGTGGAGTAGGATAGGAAACACAGCTGAAGTCGTACTTGTCTTGAAGTTGTTTGTATTTGTTCACACGCTGTGCATTCTTCTCAGCATATTTGGCTAGTACAGAGTACATGAAACATTTCTCGTCGGTAAAGTTCTGAATGTTTATACACGCTTCTTTAGCTCCGACAGATGACGGTAGTGGTATGTAGCTACTTCCTCGCAACGGATTGTACTTGTTGATACGAAGTCGAAGTCCTTCCACTGCAAGCAAAGCCCAGTTGCTACCCTTAAGCTGAGACTCCTCCATTTCAGTCACCAATTTCTTGAATTTCGCTTCCAGTGTTGAGTCCAGATCTGTTTCTAGGAAAACAGGATGATTCCTTGTTTTAAATGTTTTGTCGCAGGTTTCTCCAATACTGTTAACAAATCGACACTCCGCCAGCAGATTAATTTTAACACTCTTGTGAATACCAAGCTCTTTATACACAGCCTGGATTATCCGTTGTTTTGCCTCTTGCAGATACATATTCAGGTCCTTATGTGATTCACATCGTATAAAATACGATTTCAATCGTCCTTCGAATGAAGTTTCGTATTCTTTCATATCACAGTCCTCCATTGTTGACAGTAACTGATGTTTAGTGGGCTCTAACCTTCTTTTCTTCTGAGGGATGCTTATTTCACATATATCTTCATGTCGCTGCCCCTTATAACCATCATTGAAGGTCAAGCTACAATGTTTACATTTGAAGAGCTTCTTACAGGTCATCTCGTGTCTTCTCTTGTGATAACCTCGGAGGAACTTCTTCCCACATTTTCCGCATGCATATCCAGTAGCGCTTGGAATAATATTCTTGTACGCTGAGTTATTCATCTTTATTCTTGATGTAATAACGTATTAATCCTTCTTCAAGGGAAATGTAGACCTCTTCACCTTGATATCACTTAGAAAGCTGATTATTCTTGGAGAGAACACAATGTTAACACCTCAAGACTAATTAGCGCAATGAACTCCAATGCCCTAGATCACCGTATTTATAGAGGGAGCACGAGCCTTTTAGATCAATCATAAACTCGCTCCATAGCTACCTGTATATGTTTGCTCCACGCGTATTAACCTCACGCCCAGAGTCAGGATGTTTATGACGTCACACCCAGAGACAGGATGTCTGGCAGTTTCAAACACGTTTAAACTCGTCTCGTAACTACCTATATATGCTGTCACACCAACAAGAGAAGTATTCCCACACGCTCATTCAGTCAGATGTTCCATTCCAAGCCTACCAACACCCATTACACCAAAGCTAGCACAATCTCAAAGGCTTAAAAGGTAACGTAGAGGATTTTCCCCATTATTTACTTAAATGTATGTATATACTACATTATTTCATGTTTTCATTCCCTTTTCAATTCTTCCTTTCCATATTCTTTCAGAAAGACCATTACATTTCACTACAATCACGAGAAAAGCATTTTTTCCAGAGTTTCACAGATTCTAAGCTTCTAGAATCGAACCCTGTAATAGTTTTAATAAATGTATTTTTAGTAATTTAGCTCCCTCACATCAGCATCTACCATTTAATCTTTACTCGAACCTGATAGGATTCATAGGCTTGAAGATATATGAAATCACCCCTTCGGGATTCGATCTGAGTACTTTAAAGTACCTTTTTTAGTCATGATAACGATATTTAGGAACTAGGTACTCTGTTTACGGTTTACTTGACGTGTCTATATAAATTAGATGACGAGTTATTAAATTTGCAAGTAAATTTCATTAAATCGGTATTCGAACCCACAACACCAGGAACAAAATAATTTATAATATTAGCTTGACATGTTAAACAAAGCTGTGTGCAGTTACGCTATCAATCTAAGTGATATATTCTAGTGTACAGAGGAAAATTAAGGAACTCATTAAAAGATGGGAATCGAACCAAGCACAACTGATTGACAATTATATACAGCATTAATTACCCAGTACAGAACCTATCAAACATGCTTTGGCCCACTCCTCTACCTCATTTAGTTCCAGAGATAATGAAGATTTAAAATTAAGAATCGAACTCAGGACACCAGATCCCCAAATATAGATTCGCAAGAAACTACCTATTGATATAAATGTAATAAAGTTTATTTGACGTCTTTATCTTAAGTAGTTTAGGAGTTATTAAATTTATAATTAAATTACATTTTATCGGTATTCGAACCCAGAACACCAGAAACAAAATTATTTATAAAATTAGTTTGCTATGTTAAAAAGAGTTGTATACAGTTACGCAATCAATCTAAGTGATATATTCTAGTATACAGAGAAAAATTAAGGAAATCATTTAAAAATCGGGATTCGAACTAGGGACAACTGATTGGAAATTATATACAGTATTAATTACACATTATAACAGCTATCAAACATGCTTTGGTTCATCGCTCTATCTCTCTTAGTTTCCGAGATAATGAAGATTTAAAATTAAGGATCGAACCCAGGACACCAGGTATCCAAATGTACATTCAGAAGAAACTACCTAATGATATAAATGTAATAAAATTTATTTGGCGTCTTTATCTTAATTAGTCACTGAGTTATTTGAAGTTGAATTTTTAATTACTCGTGAGATTCGAACCCAGGCATCCCGGACAACTCGGATTAATATCTCAAGGACGCGGCGCATTCCAAAGAATTGATTAGTTTTTATCCCATTGTTCTATCTCTTTTCATTCAGGAGATATAAGCGATTAAACAGTAGGTGGAAATGAGAGGGGGTTAATTAGTGGGGGTGGGGCTAATTAGCATATTAATTGCATTCCAAGCATAAATTAACCGCGCTAGAACTCTCATTTCTACCCTACTGTTTAATCGCTTATATCTCCTGAATGAAAAGAGATAGAACAATGGGATAAAAACTAATCAATTCTTTGGAATGCGCCGCGTCCTTGAGATATTAATCCGAGTTGTCCGGGATGCCTGGGTTCGAATCCCACGAGTAATTACAAATTCAACTTCTAATAACTCAGAGACTAATTAAGATAAAGACGCCAAATAAATTTTATTACATTTATATCATTAGGTAGTTTCTTCTGAATGTACATTTGGATACCTGGTGTCCTGGGTTCGATCCTTAATTTTAAATCTTCATTATCTCGGAAACTAAGAGAGATAGAGCGATGAACCAAAGCATGTTTGATAGCTGTTATAATGTGTAATTAATACTGTATATAATTTCCAATCAGTTGTCCCTAGTTCGAATCCCGATTTTTAAATGATTTCCTTAATTTTTCTCTGTATACTAGAATATATCACTTAGATTGATTGCGTAACTGTATACAACTCTTTTTAACATAGTAAACTAATTTTATAAATAATTTTGTTTCTGGTGTTCTGGGTTCGAATACCGATAAAATGTAATTTAATTATAAATTTAATAACTCCTAAACTACTTAAGATAAAGACGTCAAATAAACTTTATTACATTTATATCAATAGGTAGTTTCTTGCGGATCTATATTTGGGGATCTGGTGTCCTGAGTTCGATTCTTAATTTTAAATCTTCATTATCTCTGGAACTAAATGAGGTAGAGGAGTGGGCCAAAGCATGTTTGATAGGTTCTGTACTGGGTAATTAATGCTGTATATAATTGTCAATCAGTTGTGCTTGGTTCGATTCCCATCTTTTAATGAGTTCCTTAATTTTCCTCTGTACACTAGAATATATCACTTAGATTGATAGCGTAACTGCACACAGCTTTGTTTAACATGTCAAGCTAATATTATAAATTATTTTGTTCCTGGTGTTGTGGGTTCGAATACCGATTTAATGAAATTTACTTGCAAATTTAATAACTCGTCATCTAATTTATATAGACACGTCAAGTAAACCGTAAACAGAGTACCTAGTTCCTAAATATCGTTATCATGACTAAATAAGGTACTTTAAAGTACTCAGATCGAATCCCGAAGGGGTGATTTCATATATCTTCAAGCCTATGAATCCTATCAGGTTCGAGTAAAGATTAAATGGTAGATGCTGATGTGAGGGAGCTAAATTACTAAAAATACATTTATTAAAACTATTACAGGGTTCGATTCTAGAAGCTTAGAATCTGTGAAACTCTGGAAAAAAATGCTTTTCTCGTGATTGTAGTGAAATGTAATGGTCTTTCTGAAAGAATATGGAAAGGAAGAATTGAAAAGGGAATGAAAACATGAAATAATGTAGTATATACATACATTTAAGTAAATAATGGGGAAAATCCTCTACGTTACCTTTTAAGCCTTTGAGATTGTGCTAGCTTTGGTGTAATGGGTGTTGGTAGGCTTGGAATGGAACATCTGACTGAATGAGCGTGTGGGAATACTTCTCTTGTTGGTGTGACAGCATATATAGGTAGTTACGAGACGAGTTTAAACGTGTTTGAAACTGCCAGACATCCTGTCTCTGGGTGTGACGTCATAAACATCCTGACTCTGGGCGTGAGGTTAATACGCGTGGAGCAAACATATACAGGTAGCTATGGAGCGAGTTTATGATTGATCTAAAAGGCTCGTGCTCCCTCTATAAATACGGTGATCTAGGGCATTGGAGTTCATTGCGCTAATTAGTCTTGAGGTGTTAACATTGTGTTCTCTCCAAGAATAATCAGCTTTCTAAGTGATATCAAGGTGAAGAGGTCTACATTTCCCTTGAAGAAGGATTAATACGTTATTACATCAAGAATAAAGATGAATAACTCAGCGTACAAGAATATTATTCCAAGCGCTACTGGATATGCATGCGGAAAATGTGGGAAGAAGTTCCTCCGAGGTTATCACAAGAGAAGACACGAGATGACCTGTAAGAAGCTCTTCAAATGTAAACATTGTAGCTTGACCTTCAATGATGGTTATAAGGGGCAGCGACATGAAGATATATGTGAAATAAGCATCCCTCAGAAGAAAAGAAGGTTGGAGCCCACTAAACATCAGTTACTGTCAACAATGGAGGACTGTGATATGAAAGAATACGAAACTTCATTCGAAGGACGATTGAAATCGTATTTTATACGATGTGAATCACATAAGGACCTGAATATGTATCTGCAAGAGGCAAAACAACGGATAATCCAGGCTGTGTATAAAGAGCTTGGTATTCACAAGAGTGTTAAAATTAATCTGCTGGCGGAGTGTCGATTTGTTAACAGTATTGGAGAAACCTGCGACAAAACATTTAAAACAAGGAATCATCCTGTTTTCCTAGAAACAGATCTGGACTCAACACTGGAAGCGAAATTCAAGAAATTGGTGACTGAAATGGAGGAGTCTCAGCTTAAGGGTAGCAACTGGGCTTTGCTTGCAGTGGAAGGACTTCGACTTCGTATCAACAAGTACAATCCGTTGCGAGGAAGTAGCTACATACCACTACCGTCATCTGTCGGAGCTAAAGAAGCGTGTATAAACATTCAGAACTTTACCGACGAGAAATGTTTCATGTACTCTGTACTAGCCAAATATGTTGAGAAGAATGCACAGCGTGTGAACAAATACAAACAACTTCAAGACAAGTACGACTTCAGCTGTGTTTCCTATCCTACTCCACTTTCTCAAATACCTAAATTTGAGAAGCTTAACAATATGTCTATTAACGTTTTCGGGCTAGATGAGAAGCATGAAGTGTATCCGATAAAGGTTGCTGATATTGAACTACCTGAGCACTGCGACATGCTACTATTGAATGATGATAGTGGAAAACATCACTACGTATATATAAAGAATTTTGAGAAACTCATTCGACGACAGAAAACTAACCATAATGGACGGGTTTATACTTGTAAGCGCTGTTTTACACATTTTGATGCTCGATATGGACGAAACGGACTGGAAAAACTACAAGAACATGCAGCCACCTGTAATCAACATGGTGTTGCAAGGATAGTTATGCCTACCAAGGATAAATCAATTGTACAGTTTAAAAATGTTGAGAGGATGCTGGAAGTACCTTATGTCATCTATGCTGATTTTGAGAGTATTCTCACTCCATGCCACACGTGTATACCCAATCCTGAAACTTCCTATACAACCCCTTATCAAGAGCACACACCAATGAGCTTCTGTGTTTACGTGAAGCCTACATCCAGTGTTGAACATCTCGAAACTGGTCTTCCTAAGCAACCCTATGTGTATCGTGGTGCTGATGCTGCTCAGAAGTTTATGCTGTACCTGACATCTCTTGCAAAAATGATTGATGCCGTATACAAATCTGCTAAGCCTCTGAAACTTACGGATCAACAGCAAAAGGATTTTGAGTCTTCTACGACATGCTACTTGTGCGGAAAACCCTTTACAGAAGAGAACTACAAAGTACGCGACCATGACCACATCAGCGGTGAATATCGTGGAAGTCTTCATAATGAATGTAATTTAGCCTGTAAAACACCTAAATATATACCAGTCTTCATGCATAACCTTAGCGGATATGACTCTCATTTCATTGTTAAGGAGCAGGGTTGTACAAGTGAACGTGTGGAGGTAATTCCTAACTCTGAAGAAAGCTATATCTCATTCACCAAGTATGTAGGAGATATAAAGCTTCGATTTGTGGACAGCTTCCGTTTCCTCAGTACAAGCTTGGATAAGTTGGTAAAAAATCTAACCTCATATCCTGAAACACTAAAGTACTTCGGAGAAGACAAATTGAAGTTGATGACTCGTAAGGGGGTATTTCCCTATGATTACGTCACTTCCTGGGATGCCCTGAACGAGACCTGCTTGCCTCCTAAGCACACCTTCTACAATAGATTAAATGAAGAAGAAATTAGTGATGCTGACTATGATCATGCTAGAAATGTATGGGAGCTGTTTAATGTGAGAAACCTGGGAGAGTACAGCGATCTCTACATAACCTCAGATGTACTACTCCTAGCTGATGTCTTTGAGACGTTCAGAGAGCAAACCCTTAAAACACACAAAGTTGATCCTGCCCATTATTTTACCTCTCCAGGACTTACATGGGACGCCATGTTGTTGTATACAGGAATTAAGCTGGAGCTGTTACAAGATTATGATCAACTACTCATGGTGGAATCAGGTATAAGAGGAGGTTTATGTCAAGTTTCCCATCGGTATGCAGAGGCTAATAACCCTTATATGGAGAAGTTTGATCCGTCGAGACCAACCCAATTTATCACATACGAGGATGCTAATAACCAATATGGGTGGGCAATGTGTCACGCCCTTCCTTATGGTGGATTTCAGTGGGTTTCGCCTGAAGAAATCAACTTAGAAACACTACAAGAAGATGATTCTCATGGTTACATATTAGAAGTCGATATCGAGTATCCTGTAGAACTTCACGATTTACACAACGATCTACCTTTCCTGCCTGAGTGTATGAAGCCATTGGAAGCATCTACAAAGAAACTGATACCCCATCTTGGACCTCGAAAGAAGTATGTAGTGCATTACATGGCTTTGAAGCAAGCTCTTAGTCATGGACTACGACTAACAAAAATCCATCGTGTGCTACAATTCCGACAGTCTCGGTGGTTGAAACCTTATGTGGAATTTAACAACAGGCTACGACAACAAGCTGCAAATGACTTCGAGAAGGATCTCTACAAGCTCTTTAACAACGCCATGTTTGGAAAAACTATGGAGAACCTGCGTAACCGTATGGACATACGACTGGTGACCAATGAAAAAACTCTAGAGAAGCTGATCGCTAAGCCTACGTTTATCGACAGGACGATATATGCTGCTAATCTAGCTGCTGTACATATGGCCTCTCGTCAGATTGTATTCAACAAGCCTATATACATTGGTATGAGTGTGTTGGACATCTCCAAGACATTAATGTATAGCTATCATTACGACGTGTTGTTGCCTTATTATGGAGCTGAAAACCTGAAGCTTATGTATATGGACACTGATTCATTCATTCATCGTGTAACAACTGAAGATGTGTACCAGGACAAGTTACGTTTTCTTGAGCATCTGGATACAGCTGATTACCCTGTCAATCATATATGCCACTCTACTCAGAACAAGAAGGTATTGGGAAAATTTAAAGATGAGGCTAATAGCAAAATCATCCTACGCTTTGTTGGACTACGTCCTAAGATGTATGCCTTAGATATTCAAGGCTCAATGATAAAAAAGATTAAAGGTATAAAACGTAGCGCTATTAAGCAGTACATTTCGTTTGACAGCTATACAGACTGTCTTAAAACCTGTGAAATCATCAGAACGCCCATGAATCTAATCCTATCACGAAAGCATGATGTTACCACAGTGCAAGTGAATAAAATTGCATTGAATCCCTTTGATGATAAAAGAATTATTGCTGAGGATGGAATAACTACCTATGCATATGGACATTACGCCATTACAAACAGTGCTTAAGAGAATGTAAGTTGAAGATGAAGATTTTCTCGTGAGTCTACAATCTTAAAAAATTAAGTTTATCCGTGTGCTGTGTATGCAACTAGCAGACGCCTGATGAAGAAAGAAGAAGATGGAAGGGAAGGTGGTAACCCTGCCATTAGGAGCAATCCTAGTGCTAGTCTCAAGCCTAGATAAAAGGGGAGAGACATCTACAATGAACTAAAAAAATAAAGGTATGTTGACGCAAAGCTTTTCAATTTGTGAACCAATATGCAGTTTATCCCTCTCCGCATCGTACAATAAGTGTTTAACATATAAGTTTGTAAGATTTAGAAAAAGTATATAAATTGTTGTTACGTTGGATGAGAAATGTTTATAATCTAATTACTCTCTCTATTACCATGAGTAGCTGTGATACTAGTTGAATTACTTGTTAAAATAACTTAAATACCTGTGATACTACCCGAATCATGTGAAATTACCTTAACTAGCTCTGATACAAATCTCTGATCGAAATTATCACGAGTATCTGTGAAACTATGCTGATTACCCAAATACTTACGATATTACCTGAACTAACTGTAAAATACGAAGCTATGTTATAACCGACCCTGGAACCTACCCTCCTGTAATGCTAGCTGAATTACTCTAAACACCTATCACACTTGAATTATGCTAAATACCTACGATACTAGCTGAGTTACCTGTGAAATACGAAACTATGCTATATTCGCTTCCCAGGATCTGTCCTACCCTGTGATACTAACTGAATTACTTACCTGCTAGTGTGAGTGGGTTAGCTTTTCCCTTTGCTGGTTACCTTTTTTCCCTTTGCTGGTCACCTTTTTCCCTTTGCTGGTCACCTTTTTCCCTTTGCTGGTCACCTTTTTCCCTTTGCTGGTCCCATTTTTCCCTTTACTGGTCACCTTTTTCCCTTTGCTGGCCACATTTTTCCCTTTGCTGGTCACATTTTTCCCTTTGCTGGTCACATTTTTCCCTTTGCTGGTAGCCTTTTTCCCTTTGCTGGTCACCTTTTTTCCCTTTGCTGGTCACCTTTTTCCCTTTGCTGGTCACCTTTTTCCCTTTGCTGGTAACGTTTTTGCCTTTGCTGGTAACGTTTTTGCCTTTGCTGGTAACGTTTTTGCCTTTGCTGGTCACCTTTTTCCCTTTGCTGGTCACCTTTTTCCCTTTGCTGGTCACCTTTTTCCCTTTGCTGGTCACGTTTTTCCCGTTGCTGGTCACCTTTTTCCCTTTGCTGGTAACGTTTTTCCCGTTGCTGGTCACATTTTTTCCCATTGCTGGTCACCTTTTTCCCTTTGCTGATCACGTTCTTCCCTTTGCTGGTCACCTTTTTCCCTTTCCTGGTCACGTTTTTCCCTTTGCTGGTCACGTTTTTCCCTTTGCAGGTCACATTTTTCCCTTTGCTGGTCACCTTTTTCCCTTTGCTGGTCACGTTTTTCCCTTTGCTGGTCACCTTTTTTCCCATTGCTGGTCACGTTTTTCCCGTTGCTGGTCACATTTTTTCCCATTGCTGGTCACCTTTTTCCCTTTGCTGGTCACCTTTTTCCCTTTGCTGGTCACGTTTTTCCCTTTGCTGGTCACCTTTTTCCCTTTGCTGGTCACCTTTTCCCTGAATGGGTTACATGATAGGCAAGTCAAGAACATTGACATGAAACAGTTTTCCGCGAAGTTCACGTCTAAAGTCGCTTTCAAGGTCTAGCACCTCCCCTCCTATTCCCTATCTCTCCTGTATATAAGTCCATATTCCTACTGCTTCACTATCTGTCTAGCCTAGCAACTCTCCTCGTTTCCCTGTACCTCTCATATAAACCATACTCTACTCCTCGACCTCTGTCTAGCCTAACACCTCTCCGCGTTTTCCTATACCCTTATATAAACTATATTCTACTCCTCAACCTCTGTCTAGCCTAACACCCCTCCTCCTGTTCTATACTTCTCATACATATAAACGCCTACTCTACTCTCAATCTCTGTCTAGCCTAACACCACTCCCCGTATCCCCTACCTCTCGTAAAGCGCACTCCTCCTGCCCCCCTCTAGCTGAGTATCACTCCTTGGTTTCCTATCTAACCTAACTTTAACACCTGTCTATCCTAGCATAGGATCTCTCTCCGTTTTCTCGTCTCTCCTTATAAACGCATACTCGACCTGCTTAGCCTAATATCTCTCCTCGTTTTCCTATATCTCTCATATAAACCATACTCTACACCTCGAACCTCTGTCTAGCCTAACACCCCTACCCCTGTTCCCTACCTCTCTCATATAAAAGACAGACTCTACCCTTCAACTCTGTCTAGCCTAACACCTCTCCTCCTGTTCCCTACCTCTCTCACATAAAGGACATACTCTACCCTTCAACTCTGTCTAGCCTAACAGTCCACCTCGTTTTCCTATACCTTTCCTATACTCTACTTCTTGACCTCTGTCTAGCCTAGCACCCCTCTTCCTGTTCCTATACTTCTCATACATATAAACGCATACTCTACTCTCAACCTCTGTCTAGCCTAACACCACTCCCTGTATCCCCTACCTCTCATAAAGCGCATTCCTCTCCTGTCCCCTGTCTAGCTGAGTATCTCTTTGGTTTCCTATCTAACCTATATAAAACACATTCTAGCTTTAAACACCTGTGTATCCTAACATATGTTCTCTCTCCGTTTTCTCGTCTCTCCTTATAAACGCATACTTAAACCCTCCTAGCCTATTACCTCTCCTCGTTTTCCTATACGTCTCATATAAACCATACTCTACTTCTTGACCTCTGTCTAGCCTAACACCTCTCCTCGTTTTCCTATATCTCTCATATAAACCATACTCTACTCCTCAACCTCTGTCTAGCCTAACACCCCTCCTCCTGTTCCCAACCTCTCTCATATAAAAGACATACTCTACCATTCAACTCTGTCTAGCCTAACAGTCCTCCTCGTTTTCCTATACCTTTCATATAAACCATACTCTACTTCTTGACCTCTGTCTACCTAACACCCCTGCTCCTGTTCCCTACCTCTCTCATATAAAAGACATGCTCTAACCTTCAACTCTGTCTAGCCTAACACCCCTCCTCGTTTTCCTATACCTTTCACATAAACCATGCTCTACTTCTCGACCTCTGTCTAGCCTAACACCCCTCCTCGTTTTCCTATACCTTTCATATAAACCATGCTCTACTTCTCGACCTCTGTCTAGCCTAACACCTCTCTACTATTTCTTCCATATAAACGTATTTCCCTCCTTCAACCCTGTCTAGCATAGTATCAGACGTCGTATTCCCTATCTCCCCCATATAAACCCATTTTCCTCCTTGAACCTCCCCATCTAGCCTCGTTTTCCCTATCCTTTCCCATATATGCCCAAAAAACTGTGCTCGATCTCTCCTAAATAACCTACTGACAAGCACTAAGTTGAGCTATGTCCAATGATCCTATAAAAACATGCATTTGCATGGAATTCTCGTCTTTATGTTATAACATTGCCTCACAGACGCAGACGTGCTCTTTCGCACTGTTTCCTTCCTCTTTCCAGTGGTTGGCTAATGTACACTCGCTTCCATATTTTATGCCGTCACCGCAGCTTTCGGAGACATTCTATGGCCTGCACAAGTGCAGTGTCCGAGGAGGAAGTGGTGTATCTGTTTACCTTTTTGCGCATGAAGTGCGTCGGGTTTTATTGCAGAATTCTAGATTATTCACATATGAATATATAACTTTGAGCAATAGCGTTACTCGTCATCACTTAAAATAGCTATGTTTCAGTATATAACTAAATGAAACCCTGTTTTGCAGAATATTTTCACGAGAGAGTTAGTTTTAATGGCAACATAATGTAAAACTGAAAATACATTTTACTTTATACTCTGAAAGAGGGCACTTTTGCTAGACATTAGAATCATCTGTCAAATTCTAATACACAACTAAATAAAATAATGTTTTCCACAATTTCTTGATGAAAAAGTATTTTAATGACAATGTAATGTAAAATTGAGGTGAATTATACTTTTTACTCTCAAAGAGGACATACTTACTAGACATTATTTTAATATGTCCAATCTGCATTCTTGCCCAATACCTAATTTAACCGCCTACTGAATCACTTGTCGCCTCTGGGAACATTGTCATGCAATGTGGGAACATGTATGTTTAGAGCCAGAGTTCTTCCAGCACCTAAGTGCAGTTTTGTGCTTCATTGTACTGATGTGTCGAGATACATATTAGATATTTATTTTTGTAGTTCACTGACTGGCCACATATTTTGCACAGAAATGCCTTACCGTTAGTAGAAATTTTGCAATTTGCTGGATAAGGGAACACTGAATTTCGGCATGTTAGTAGCTTCCATGTGCCACAACGTCGCAATAAAAACAGAGGTAGATTTAGAGCAATAATAAAACATTTACCATTGCAGTTTTTTCTTCAGCTCTCATCGTTGCTTTTGAACGAGTTATGATCCGATCGGAAGCCAAGTAAACGCAAGCGATAATTAAAACCCTTAGGTACTGTTACATTTTTGCATGATGACGCTCACTGTTGGTTGTAAAGAGAATATGAACTGACTGGAAAGCATTAATATAGATCCGGTACAGTCACTTTCATTGTAGCGGTCAAGAAGTAAATTAAAGTACACATGCAAGCAATTTTGAATAGTAAAGGTATAAATAATAAACAAATGCAACAAAAAGCATTTATTTCGCAAATTAGGCATTTATACTAAAAAGGCAGAAAGAAGTGACAAAAACTGCGGCGTTTTAATCAAAGATGCAATTCGTACATATTTCATTTTCAAATTGAAGGTAGATTTGACACATTTTAAAAGGCATTCTGCCAAAATTCTGGTCTCTGGTTATGACCTTTAGTAATGGATGTTAAAGTGGGACTTGAAAACATTGCAACCCCGCAGTAGAAAACGTATAGAAAAAAGTAAGATGCTGGGTATTCAGGGAGATAAAGGCACGCCCCGTTTTCTCTTGAACACCGCCCCACGTGGGCGACGACACTACGTCAGCAAGGTAAGCCAGTCACCCACCCACTTACAGCGAAGTATTCGTCACGAGGAAATCCTTACAGGGAACGATCGCGCAGTGACGCCATGTCCTTCCTTTACACCAGTTGGACATGACGGACTTGACCCATTCTTAGATTTTGTGAGCGCTCAGTTTGACCTTGCAAACATATGTACCCTCAAAGTAATATTTGAAGCCATGTAGCATTTTACAAAGGTATTGCCAGTTTTTGTACGTGCCGTCATTAGCAAAGTAGAAGCCATCGGGTCGCGGCCACAGTGTGTTGATTCGTAGAAGTGACTCACGTTTTCCGGCAGTGATTAGGCACACTGAGTATTACTCTGACGACACTAAGTCCAGTCATATCACGGGAACGAGTCAGTGCGGTTCAGTGTTGTGATAGTGATGGATAAATTTTATGCAGTGAATTTTGTGCATTTTTTTTTCTCTGTGATAATGGTTTATGAGCTCCCACTTTGAACGCCACTTCCTTTTGTTAATCTTGCGACGAAATAACGACTGCAGTTTCCTTAGGATACAAACAGCAAGAAAATGTAAGTAAATAAATCATGTAATTTATGTTATACTTAAATTACTCACCGAAGTAATTTTAAATCTAAAAGTCATATAAATGTACGGAGATGATTTTCCTGTAAATAAGGGGAGGGGAATATAAGAGATTAAGGTGGAATATAGAAATGTAACTACTTTTGTGAAACTAAGAGATAAAGCAGTGAGGCGTTGAGCCTTTGTTCTTCAAACCAAACAAATCTTCCCGGGCATTTAACACTAGGAGCCCAGCCTTTCCTTGCCCCCTCTGACGCCTAGAAGGGTCTTTTTGACCTCTCCTGTATAACATTAACGTTCAAAATTGTATTTGTATTCAATTATAATAAATGTTTTTGCGTGATTTATACGCCAGTTAAGATACGGAATGGTGAATAAATATGGAACAAAACACAAATACACCAATTATTAAAAAATAAACACATTTTACTGAAACTTTAAAACTCAAACAAGAGCAAGCAAATGGGTTTGTTAAGGTTTAAATGCATAGAAAAATTGAATTATTAATGTTTACAGTAATTTTAACTAGTTCATACTTCTACACAATTGTATACAGTTTTCTTTGTGCATTTTCTACAAAGCATCATCTTACAAATAGTGCACTTGGAATTAGTTTTATTACACATGCAAAGTTTAAGAACACATACATACATACATACATTACATTACATTACATTACATTACATTACAATACATACATACATACATTATATACATTACAATACATACATACATTACATACATACATTACATACATACATACATACATACATACACACACACAGACACACAGACACACACACACAGACACACATACATACATACAATATTTCTGTGCTATTTCGCCTTTATTTTCTTAATCGTCTGCGGTCCTACGAAGTGACCTGCTCTTCACATAGAGCGTAGTTCCTCTGCAAGTTGCTGAGAATCAGTATCATTACTATTAGATGATTCATCTTCTCTAGTTGATTGCGGTATAAACTCTTCTTCTGAGTCGCCAGAAAAAAAAGTTCAGTACCATCTGAATCATTCTGCAGAATTCTTTGTAACTCTGAAAGTAGCCCATCCTCGCGTAAATAACGTTTCCGATACATTTTTATCTTCTCAATGTCACCTTTGTAATTGATTCTTGCAAAGGAATGGCAAACAAAACTACGTTGTGTAGTGAGCATTGTTGTTAGTTCATGCCACAATAATATGAATAAAAGTGTCACGTTTAATTATGATCTACAAGAAAATAACACAATATTTGAAACTAATAGCAGTAAAGCAAATCAGATAGAAACAAAAAGAGGCGTATTACAGGGTTCACCTGTATCTCCTATTCTTTACAATTTAGCAACTGATTTCATTCTGGAGGAGCTCAGTGAGCCATCTTTGTCTGAAGAATGTGGTTACTCGGCCTCAAATTGTCAGAATTTAACAATTATGAGTTTCGCGGATGATACCGTGATCATTGGGAAAAATTTGGAAGCAGCAAAAGAATTAGCTAAATTAGCAATACAACGTTTTCAAGAAATCGGCCTCCCATCAATACATCAAAATTTGTTTGTTTATCCATTAGAAATGGAAAATATTCTCCTAATAATACGATTTCTGAAGATAATGAAATTCACTGTCAACATCCTGTACGCTACCTAGGCATCAACTTATAAGATGAAATAATTTTTGACAGTCATCAAACTTTAAAAAAGTTACGTAAAAAAGCTGAAACTTTAGAAAGTTCACCCCTGTTACAAGCAGACCAGAAATTTATTATTTCTAAACTAATCCATCTCAACGACATAATTTATCCGTTTCGAGTTATTTCAATGGATAAAATTCCATTTTTAACTGATGCTGACAAAATCTTAAAATGCACTTTAAAAAACATTCTACAGTTACCAACGAACGTTCCAGACCATATGGTATACTCTGAAAGAAAATATAAAGGCCTCGGTCTATTCTGCACCTCATGGGAAGTTCGACTCTAACATATAAACATCTGCAAAGTTCTAAATTTTCAACGACCCACTTATTAACACTAAGCGATTTTGATCAAGAAACTCAAAACGGTTTACGATTCCTCAACATCACTCAAAACGACATGAGATATTCTGTATCTCCCAGATGCAAGGAAAGTAAGATGACATCTGAGAGAAAAAAAATTCCAACTTTGGAGCGAATTACCGCACAAAGGAGGAGGAGTTAAAATGTTCAGTGATTATGCACCTGCTAATAAATGGATCCGAGATCATCGCGGACTTTCTTGCTCTGAGTGGAGAGATGCCATCAAAATGACTGCTGGAGTTATTGCTGTACGCTCCTTACCAGGGAGGTCCCAGAACAATGCCGTCTGTGGCCGTTGTGGCAGAGAGCACAAAACCCTTGCACACGTTCTGGGTGCTTACCCATACGGAGAAGTGCTGCGAAACAGTAGACATCGGAAAATAAGAAGCGTGATTGCAGCAGGTATGAAGGAAAAATATTTTCAGGTCCACGAGGAGGTATATGGATTATCCAACAGTGGTAGCAGCAGGCGCATCGACATCATCGCCCCTACAAGACATCATCTGACAATAGCGGGTTAATCATTGATCGTACTGTGCGCTTTGAATCCCACTGTCAACAGCCCGAAGATGTAGACGCAGAAAAAAAGGTATTTTTGAACCCACTATCTCCTATTACAAGGATAAATACAATTTAAATAAAATCTCAGGCACAGGATTGATGATAGGAGCTAGAGGGACAATACCCAAAAAATCTACACAAGTTTTGGGTAGATTATGGCCTAGATAAACGCCTACTTTATCAAATAGCAATCATGGCTATTAGAGGATTAATTCTCATCCTCAAAAATCATTTGTATTCAATATAATATTGATGCACCACTTTACAAATCATTCAATTATTATATATTTATTTATTTTAACTGCATAATAGGACTGTCTTTACTACTTTTCTGTTGCGATTTAAATTCATTTATATTTCTATTTTCAGTTGCTTTTCATTATTTTGATATGTTAACTATAAATCGTCATTATTGTCAATTTAAATGTTAATTGTATAGGTATACTTTGTCTATATGGCAGCCCTTAATTGAGGGAAGTGTTAATAAATAAATAAATAAGTATATATGTATACACATAAAATGGCTTCGATAAGGGAAAGCATGAAATAAACTGATTTTTGCAAGGGAATAACAAAGGTAAATCGTGTTGAGTCAATTGTTGTGAATTTATACCACAATAATATGAACAAAAGTTATTTATTACACATAAAGTAAAACACAAGTATGGGAGCGCAGAAATAAACGTAAGTCATATAAATAAACAAAATTGTAATATTACCTTAAAGGGGTCAATATGACCACTCTGGTCGTTAAAGGTAAAATCTGCAAAAAGCATAATCAATTGTGCGAAATGCGCTATTTTTCAGTATAATGAAAATACATTCCGAATGAATAAACGTCATAAAAGGTAATGTTATTCCAATCATTCTGTGAAACATGGCCATTGCTTAAAAACAAAAAAAGGTCATTTTGACCCCTCTGGGCGTTCTAGTGTTAAACGCAAATTGTATATTGTAATTCCAAACATAAAATTGTATTATTAGTTCTAATTGTGACTGTATGTGTTGGTTTTATTCTTTGACGTTTATCAATATTATCTCACCATTCATAAGCAGCAAACCGCTACCTACTAATTGCTTTATAATAAACTAGCTTTTGCGCCTTCATAGGTGTTCGTTTACTTTAACAGTATGACATGGAATCGGCTTTATACCCCATCTTATCCACTATTCCCAACCAAATAGAATCGGACATATAAATGTGTTCATAAAACAGACATTTTAAAAGAATATTGTAATCCATGTGTATTTGCCACATATATGCGGCTAATACATGGCAAATAAAAGTATATATATATATATGTACAGGATGAACCATTTAAATTGAGACTGTACAATATCTCCAAAACTAAGCGTTGTAGAAAGAAATGTCTAATAAAAGTTGTTTACAATTATGGGGGAAAGTAAGCGCTATTAGTCATATTTTATTTGGAGGACATTGTGATGGTCTTTTTATGGTCAATTTAATTTGACCCATATTGTAGGTTTCATTTAAAAAAATTAAATTGACCCTAAAATAACTATCATAACGTCCTCCAAACAAAACACGACTAATGGCATTTACTTTCCCGCATAATAGCAAGCAACTTTTAATAAAAGACATATATATATATATATATATATATATATATATAAATCTGTGTGTGCGTGCGTGCGTGTGTGTGTGTTTCGGAAGAAAAGAGACAAAAAATCATTTTAAAGATTGGCAGTATTTTATGATGGCTGCTCTCTTAGCCAACTTAACAGCATTGAATAAATGGGGAAGATCAACATGATGTATTACATTCTCACTAAGAGTTGGTATTCAAATGGACGTGTCGGTAAAATTTGACATTGACATGGAATTTTATTTTTAAGTAATATATTTTTACCAAGTGTTCGTCTATGTTAGAGACAGAGGTTTAAACTGTTTACCGTCGAAGAAATGGTTCAAATCGGATGAATAGTTTCCGAGATACCTACATCCGAGCAAACAATGCGATTGCATTTCCTCTTGAGGCAGTATTTTAATACCTGAATAATTTCAATTGTATTTTACAATAAGTAAATTCAATAACAGCCCGCCTTGAAACAATATGTATGTAATAATTATTTAAATTGTTTGTAACAGTCATTGCATATGCTTATTTTTATTGTAAACATTTTTATTAATGTTATGTGAATACATTATATACTTTAATAATGCAAGAGCTGTGATAATAATAAGTTTTAAGTTGCTAACAATGAGGTAATAATGAGGTAACCTTGTAGCAATAATGAGTTGTGTTTGAAAAGTTACCAGTCATGATTATATCAAAGATAAGGTAAATTCAGTAACAGTTTAAAATTAGCCAATCAATAGCAAGGAAAAAGTTTAAGTAAAATGCAGATATTCTATTGGACTAGAATTAGCCAATCAGAGACTTGAAATACCTAAGCTTACAGGTTTAACCGTTGAAATCTTACTCAGTTGCTGGCAAGCTTTGGTAGTGAACACATGTAAGATGTGTTCTCTACGAGTGAATCGTAAAATATCTATACGCGCTAAGTGAAAGTATTAAGATTCTCACAGTTCTTAAAAAGTGTAGTGCTTTATAAAAATGCCCAAGAACTAATAAAAGAAGTGAATTTAAAAAAAAGTTAAATTCTCTGATGCCTACATTCTTGTTACACCGCACCCTGAATAAGAGAAACATGTTTCTAAAGTAAGACTGACGCAGCCGAGGCAAATTCAAACATAAATAATATATAGAAGCAGTGTTAATAACAAAGTTAAATATTATAGTGTAAAACTTGGAGTGTAATAACAAAAAAAAAAAAAATCTTGAAATCAGCTTCTCATACGTAACAGCATATTGCGCAATAACAGTAACTATTACGTAATCAACAAAATTCAAACCGACGCCCAAAGCGTGTTGTTCCAGGAACTCCTTAAACGCAACTAAATAAATATTACGTAAAAAAATAACGATCTTCAAGTTAAATAAACAATTACGTAATAAACATACTACTTCACTCTATATACTTATTATAATAGTAAATAAATAAGACTTCGATTGTGTGAACCATCAGTTTTATGAGTTCTCACACTCTCTTCTTTAATGCGATCTAATTTAACTTTTCACTATCACTTCACTTTCTTCGTGACGTAGTCTCTTCTTCTGGGCGGCTCACTCGCTGGGATGTTGGCCACAAGACTTCTCCAATATCTCGCGAAAGCAGCAGTCATAGCACTTCATATCAGTCGTCACAAACTCGCTAGCTCGCACATTGACTTACTGACCGACCAACTGGCTCATTCACTCGGCCACGTGAGAACGATCGCTTATATAGCCGCTGGAAATTTCCACAGAGTTCGGGAACGTTCGAGAGCGGGAAACTTCCAGAAGATTATGGTTATTCGACGATAGCGCTTCCGGTGTTTACGCTGGCGAGAGCACTATTTATCTTTGTCTCCGACTGCCCTGCGCCGACCTCTCAATAACCTTGATCCATAGTTGCTGCGTCACAATATGTGCAATCATCCGGCATTTAAACTGTTTATTTCGAAATCTAACGATGGTGCTTCGTATTATAGTTGAACAGTAGCTTCCATCATTCTTAGGATTTGAATTTATAATAATGACGCATCTTCCAAATTACCAGTAATAGTTTCAACAACTAAACTTTCATCTGAAACATCGCCTCCACCAGGTAACGATAGTGAAGTTAAGGTATTTTTAAAACACAACAATATTCTAATTTTTATTGAGAGTGCTAATAGGCTCCGGAAGTCGGCTAAATCAGAGTGATTCATAACCTTGGCAAGTTAGTTTTTGCTTTGCTTCGCCATTGCTGCTTTAAAGCCAGGGTTTAAAATTTATTTTCCCAAAAAGTTATTGAAAGATTATTAACCTTATAATACAATTTAGTTAAATACGGTTTTCATTTAGTTTGTCCACCCCCAAGTGAGATCCCGATTGCGCACCTATTCCCAAGATTTAAACGCAACCTCAAGTTTGAAATGTAAAATATATATAAGTAGCCGCTGACAATCTGGGGTATAACTTATAATACTAGTTGCATCCACCATAATTCTTCAGAATGCAATTTGATTTGTTAGGTATACCAACATGGAATTTTCGCAAATAATTTCGTTTTAAATGCTTCATAACGTACGTGCTGTACCTCTAGGCCATTTTTCTAAAATATTGTTTTATAGTTTTTGGAAGCAAGCTCCACATTTATCATGTTACAACTCTTCCCAAATTGTGAAGCACAGCGCATTAATGTAGCTATTTTGCCCATAAATAAATGTGCCGTTTAAAAGAACAGTGAAGTCTCTTTGATAACAGAAACCCATAATACACTAAAAGACAGACCACAGGTTATTTTCTGTTCATGGTGTTTGCACAGCAAGAAACTTCAGACAGCAGGAACCAGGAACTGGCACAAGGGTAGTCAAACTTGGATGGTAAAAACTCATTCATGGATTTTGACAGCTGCAGGATGATAGCTGAATGTTACAATTACTCGGAGCCCACAATTATCTCTCCTTGGTGTAGGAGTTAACGTGTCTCGTTGCTAATCCCGAAAACGCTAGTTCGAAGTAGGTTGTGGTGATTTGCCCGAATAAAGCATTTTTCGATGATTTTACATTATTGTGAGAAGACAAATTCGGATAACGCCCAGTTCTTTGTATCTTGGGCTGTTTTAAACATTCGTCTCATTCACTATTTCAAGATTTGTGATAAAAGCAACGTTAAACATTTCCAAAAAATATATGATGATATTTTTATTATTATTGGGTGTACAAACTATTCTTACTAAAGCTTATTTTTCTATCTACTACATTTTTATCCAAATAAACCTTTGCAGAAATAACTACATTCCACATTTCGTTATGATACAAAGAGAACAGCGATGGTCAAATGTTTTAAGAATTGGACGCCATATGCTGGCCTTAAAAATTCCATGCTGTTTCCATGCAATCGCGAGAAACACTGAATGTTGAAAGACTTTAAAGACTGACCAAGAAATGAACAATTCGAACCATAATAACGGATGTCTCAGAAATGGCTTATGCCACAAAAAAAAAGAAAGAAAAAACCGTATTTGAAATAAATTGTTTGTTTTAAATAGATCTACGTTTTTTGTATAGTAGGTTTTCGTCTATCGCTTAACGTTTACCAGTTATATAAGATTATACAAACTTCCCTCCGAATGAAGAGGACTTCAAAGGCTATTCCCAGAAAATTCGAGATATACATTTTATTTGTCATGTAAGCGTCTTTAATATATGGTATTTTAATCAAAATAGCCAATTAAAACTTTCGAAAAAGTTCCAAATAAAGGTTAGTTGGGATGGATTTTCTTGAAAATCTTCGTGTCGGAGCTTTGGAAGGTACTGAATCTAAATACCAAGTTTGGTATTTATCGGACTTTGGTTTTTGAGTTAGGCTGTTCAGGTGCACACACTCGGGACGTTTTTTTTAAAAATGCTGTTTTTGTTTGTTTTGTTCTTGTTTTTTTTTGTTTTGTTTCAGGGGGCTTCAAAGTATATATTTCCGGTGAAATCTCGACATCGAATTTTTCGGTTTAATACAACAATTCCCCTACTTACTATATGTAGTAAAGAAAGTAATATGAGGGCGGATGGATAAGTCCATGACTTTAACGAGAGATACGTTCCAATCACAGGTTTCTTGTTTGCACCTAAGTCTTACATATATTCCGGTTGTAATCGCAGAAATTTGTCGTCATTTATTTCTTAGAACATTGTCGAGAGCGTGTAAAATAAGCAGATGTGTGTTGCTTCGTAGAAAATGGAGAAAAGAATTTCGTGTTCTGATAAAGCACTACTTTTTGCGAGGGAAACGGAAGAAAAGCTGAACAAGTATTATGGGGACCCTGCTACATCATATGGCATGGTTCACAAGTGGTTCATAGAATTTCGATGTGACCGTTCGAGCACAGGACGGGCGGTTGAGGTCACAACAGAAGAAGGCCAGCGCCTAACCAACTGAGCCAGCTAGACAGAGACGCAATCGGGAAAAGTATAAAATTACAACTTGGAATATTTCGAAAACGGCTAACGCTACAAAAAAAATGCGTTTTAATGAGCTTCACATTCCTTCTGTGGTACATATTTGTCATCTCTTATGGTTTACTAGTTGTACAAATTTATACAAAATTCAGTCATATAAAGGTAGGTGACTTCACAAGCTAATCCCAGAAAATTCAAGATATGCATTTTATTTTTCATGTAAATATATTAAATACGTGGTATTTTAATCAAAAACGTTAGTCATAAAATAAAAAAATTCGAAGAACTTTCCATGTAAAGGGTTGGGGAGATTTTCTTGAAAATCGTATGTCGCATCTTTGGAAGATGCTGAACTTACCAAGTTTGGTATTTATCCGACATTTCGTTTTTGAGTTATGGTGTTCACAGAGAAAGGAAATTTTCTTAGATTTAGGGAGCCTCAAAACACGTATTTCCGGTGAAATATTAATATAGAATTTTTAGATGGAATGTAATACCTTCTCTATCTCCTATGTACGGTGTAGAGAAAGTAAAAATTAGACATTTTGAAACTTCAGTCATTTAATATTTATTATTATTATTATTATTATTATTATTATTATTACTATTATTTATGGACGCTCTTTAACTGCTATGTTCTTAGCGTCTCATCCTATATAGGGCGTGAAAGACAGGAAATTTTGCTCAGAGCTCTTTATCAGGCTTGAGGTTCTTTTGTGTGCCGTAAATCTACTACACGGGACCACCGGCTTTACTTCCCTTACGAAGCAAACCAGCAATTGGGAGCAGGTCGCCCAGGTTTGCCTGGGCGGGATGTAACTCGCCACAGTACCTAGCCGCATGGGGTGTCGGGAGATGGAGTCACCTGAGTCCAGCTGGTGTCTCCCGACTGTTGCCATTCCAGGACAGATGTCCTCTGCTGTTTGAATGTGGGGTGCGGCTTTACCTGTGCGATACAATAGGTAACTTACTTAATTTATTCATGAAAGAATGGCCTGGTGCCGGTACATAGGGTCCGGCTTACAGGCAAAAAATTTACATTCTTTTACAGTTAGCTGTTTTAACATGAAAATTACAACTTGTTTTGCAACAAAACCCATACGGTGGCCAGTCTTAGACCACCGAGAACAGTCTCAGCATGTAATTATTTCATTTTTTTCTGTAATAAAGATTTACGCAAGCTTTTATGTTTGTGGCCAATGGGCAGAGTTTAGCTTTCTGCACTGCCATTGGCTGGGTTTTTGGCGAACCCACCTGGGCGGTCATGCGTCCAAGTGGTGACCTAGCCCAATACTGCGTAACTTTGACGGCCGCTTGCGTGGAAGCCATGCTAAGGATTTTTACGCCCGAAAAAATTCCATCGCCCTCCGCCGGGTTTGAACTCGCGACTTCGGATAATTTTCTGTCATACATATTGCGTAATGATTAAACTGAACAGCTTTTACTGCACAAACGATAGACATTACTGGGCTTAGGAAATGTGTTTTTAATTTTTATTTTCTTCGTTGTCGCCCTATATAAACACCATCTTGTAAAATAATGTTAACGAAACACACTTTGTAACTATAAGCGCCTGATAGTTGGAAATTGATGAATTTATGTTAGAGTTATTTATAATGCAAATGCCCCAAATTCAGTAATGTGGATGTCATTTTTAATTTCAGAAGTAAAATTGTTATGCTTACATAATTTCATCTTCGTCGCAAGGTTCATCAGAGATAAATCTTCCTACTTTTACCATAATTTCTTAAATTGTGTTTAAGTGGAAAAAGTTAATTAAATATGGGCCGTCCCTTTATTATTGTGTTTTGTTTATATCAAAAGCGATGTTTATTTTTATACTTCAAAATTTGCTGTGTGCTGAAGAATAATTTCTTCGAAACTATTAAGACCATTAAAATAAGGTATGAAAGGGTGAAGAGTTGCCAACCATTTGCCATGCTGTGTTGTACTAAGATTACGAATTACATTTTGGACGTTTCTCTGTAGGGAGAGGTAAGTGGACATACAGGTCTGGCGGATGAGTCAGAGAGGAGCTGGAAATAACTGCTCTTCTGCTACTCTCGTAGCAAAATTCATTGACCTGTTCACAGTTCCCGATTTCCGGTGCAAGCAGCGGCGAATGTAAACTCAACTGACAGCTAATACGCCTATAAGGACTTTTACCTTATCTCTATGCATTTTCCTCTGCTTGAAAGCTTCCTAACTGCATACGATGGATAGCTCCCGTTTTAGAGCCATGTATTGTTCACTCCATCTTCTTATCAAAGCATCCCATCTCTAAATGTCGAGAAATTAACGTTACTACGCGTCTCAGTTCGAGAAAGATTTCTTGGTGAAAATGTAGTGATGAAATGTTCAAACCAATGCAATGGTTTGGTTACTGTATAACAGAAAAACTATGGCGTGCCATGATATCTGTATTTATGATTACTTCTGAAAACATGATCTAGTTTAACGCTTATCACAAACTCTGGAAAACTCATGTACGGACTTTGCATCTTATATAATAAAAACGTATACAACATATTGCATAAAGATATGCATTTTTAAAACAGTATGCATTTATACGGATAAGATTATCAACATTAATGGTTACAAGAAATAAAACAGGGAAAGAAACAAAATTACATTAAAGAAAATCTGTTCGCTTCCTGCAGAAAGCGTCGGATGGTGGTTTTACAATGCAC
Organism: Deroplatys truncata; assembly: GCA_030765065.1. Classification (NCBI taxonomy): domain Eukaryota; kingdom Metazoa; phylum Arthropoda; class Insecta; order Mantodea; family Mantidae; genus Deroplatys; species Deroplatys truncata. The sequence continues at coordinate 116,206,390 of CM060978.1, read as the reverse complement.
AGTGAAATGCAGGCATAAATTCTCAAAGCGAAAATTGCTTTGCTTTCCCCCCCCCCTACATTTTAGAAAGTAGCAGCTACAAAACGAAAATAGCTTATATGAAGCTTATTGTAATGTGAGGTATACCACTAAACTGTTACTATTTTTGCTGACCATCATATCCCTGGCTTCCCGAATAATCCCGATGTTTGCTTAAACTGAATTCAATTTTTCCCTCACACCTTTGGTGATGTATCTTATCTTAATTTTTTGTGAGCTTCGGACATCTTCAGCCCTGTTAAACGATGCACCTTGCTTTCTTTTTGTTTTGATATGCTCAAACATTGCCATTTTTAATATGAATTGAAGCTGAAAGTAGGTATGTAGCAAATGGTTATCTATGCTATAGGGAACACAGCTTTATTCAGTTTACCAATAAACAAAGATTGCTATTGTCACATATCAGGACGGCCATCATTTTAACTTGTCACTAGATATGTAGGTAGCCATAGAGATTACCAAACAACCGATTTACAAAAGACCTACTATTTCGGTTTTCTGCTAGTATTATGAGGCATCATATACCTATTTCACAATTTATTGTGATAGGCTCTTTGGTATATCCGTATAAATGAATTTAAAAAGATCGCCTGACGCTGTTTTATGTTATTCCTCCCGTAGAACATGGCTGTAGGCGTATTTTAAAACTTTCGGTAGCATACATAGCCAATTTATGCCAGAAAAACGACCTTAGGTATGCAGTATCCTTCCTGTACCTTGTACCATATTCCGAAAAGTGGCGAAGGCTTCAATGTATTTTATTGCTATTGATTTCATAGGAGTGGTGAAGCATTGGGTGTGGCACTGAAGTATCCAGTTCCATATTTATTTGAAAATATAAAAAGATCCCAAGCAGATTGGCCGCTGTACAGGATTTAAGCCGAGACATCCCTTATGCGAGCTATAGGCGCTACCCGCCTGAAACAGCTAGGGCAGGGGCCATCGACAGATTGTTCTATCATGCAGGGCTAGTTCTTTGATTTTACGAATTTATTTTTCTCCAATGAGTATGCCATTACAAATAAATACATACAATACACTTAAATTCTAGCTCAACGTTTCTTAGTCCTATAAACTCGTCTACTTATAATTGACATAGAAAATTGAGATACATTATAGTGACACTAGGGGATATTAATATGGGAGAGCCAAGTTTTAGTGACTAAACGGTCGACGTGCAAAGTTTGAACTCCTGAAGCTCTGTTAAAAGGGCGACAGTTTAATAAGCACAGAGAGAGCCAAAAAACTACGAACCGGCTGCGCGGTGCTTTTCCTATCCGCGTCCTCGGCGCTCGTTGTCATCTGCCGCTGTCATAGAAAGGCGCGGATGAAACCATACGCCATTTTTAAAACTACTTTTAAAGGCTTTACTTACCAACTTTATGAAAGGAGATGCTGAAACTGGCCACCATCGTTGTCCATACATTTTTGGCACCTCTTTAGGAAACTATCCATCACTCGCCGTGGTTCACTTTGAGAAATGCTGGCAATTTCCTGGCCGATATTTTGTTTTAATTCTTCCAGGGTGTGTGGGTTTGTCTTGTACTCTTTGTTTTAAGTTACCCCAGAGAAGGTTAGGTCGGGGGACCGAGGGTGCCACAAATCTCTACTAATAATTCTGTCCTCAAACGCACCTACAATTGTTCGCATCGAAAAAAAAGGGGGGAGGCAAAATTGTATTCACATGTGTACCGGCGTCAACTGTTGACTCGAAAAAAATTGAACAACGAAAAATTGAAAAACACCGCGCAGCAGGTTTGTAGGTTTTTGGCTCTCCCTGTACAATATAACCAAACTTCACAACGCAATGTAGCAGGTACGTATTAAAGGAAGAACTGCCGGTTATGAGTGGAACCGTAGAGCTCAGTTATCACCAGATTTTAGTCGCTTTTATCGTAATGGTGGAAAGTAACAAAGTTGTACTTTAGTAACCTTCGGTATAATATAACCACATAATTAGGTGTATGTACTCACGCTCTTCTTTGCAAGGCATTACGTCATAGCAAGCAAAATAGCGATTTTGGCAGTATCGGGTAATAAGCTGCATATTAATGGCAATGACATACATTCATGGGTGGGAAACCCTCCTTAACTGTGTAGCGCTTCATTTTGAGAGGAATTTGGTTCAGCAATCATTTCCCTGAAAGTGCAATACGATAAGATAACATTAGTTAAAGTGTTCACGTAATCTTCCCGTCTAGGTAGTGAAAAGCAAGTTCTTAGAAGACTGCTTCTATGAACGAATGATTGTTGTTCTGGATTCTGAACCCGTAGGTTCCGGTTTCGATTCCTCGCTAGGTCGGGTGAATTTTTCTTTAACTAAAATCATTCCTTAACCTATGAATCGTGTTCTACATTTTTTGTGTGGTAAGTTTTTGCCTATCACTAATGGCTTAGCCGTCAAAATTCCTTCCGAATAGAGGACTTAAAGCTTATTCCCAGAAAATTGAAGATATACATTTTATTCATCATTTGAATGTTAAATATGACACGCAGCAGTCAAATGCGTATTATTCAGTTGGGTTTTGCATGCCATTCTGTTATGTTTTGTTGATATGTGGAAATCAAATTACGTGATGCCCATCTACAGTTTCAGCAGCTCTCAAACTTCAGATACCCTAGCGCTTAGAATACTCCCATCTAGTGGAAGTAGCGGCCACAAATTTCAGGATTGCCTGCTTCCGTGGTATGGTGATGGCACGTCCTCCTCATTCGAAAAGCTCATAATTCAAATCTCAGCAAGGTTGCGTTACCGTAGTAACTTTACTTCTCTTAACCTCAGAAGAGTAGGGTAGTTCCCGGAATTCGCCATTACATCATTTTATTCATTCACTTCCAGTGGCGTGCGGTGATATTTTTCAGGGGGGGGGCAGCATTAATGGAACTGCCACGACGTTATTTAAAAAAATCTACACATGAGTAAAATATAAAACATTATATAGCTAATGTGTATTAGAGCGAAAATAAAGCTCATCTCCTTCATTTTCATCTACACATCAACGGAATCTCCCCCTCTCCTTTTCGGGCAAATGTTTCTAAGGCATGAATATAAAAATTTCTTTTTGCTTTGAATTTTGATGCAGTAATTTGTATCCCAAATTATTTAAATGTAAAGAGTGATTATAGTGTGAATATGCATTTTTGTGTGACATTGATTTGAGATGTTTCTTGATTGTAATTATTGTTTAGAAGTAAGTTTATACGGCCTTACTGAAACTGACAATAATAGCGTGCAATAATGCAGCGAGGGGGTGAGCTGTTTATCATTATTAGAGACGAGGAAATTACGTAATATTGGCGCGTTTTTCTTTAGAATTTGCTGGAACATTTTCCCTAGAGCATATGTGTTCATAATTTTATTGGATATAAAAATAGACGCTAATGTTGGCGCGTTTTATTAGCCAATAGCAGCTCAGTTATAATCTTTAGGCATATCGGGGTGTAGGAGTATAAAAAGGGCTAGGTTAGAGGTAAAGTCCTTCAGTCCGCCAGTTCATCGAAAATATTTGTACGTTACACGTCGCCTTCAGTCCTGCAGAAATATTTGTACAGTACACGTCGACTCCAGTCCATTATACGTCGCATAGTTTATCGATTCGCAGGTTACGCGTAGCAGAGTTATGAAAAATCTCAAGTGTTGTAAAGTTAATTACACAAAAAGTTGAAGTACGCGAATTAAGAATGATCAGTAAATAAGTTATTATAACAGTTTCAGTTTGGCGAGTGTCAAGATCAATGTGTAAATGTGAATAATGTGTTAAGACAATAAAAAGTGTAAAACAAATTCTTTCATAAGTGTTATCTTTGGATAAAAGACTCCTTTCCGTTTACACAACCTGTATAAAGAGAAGTGCTCGACCAAAAAGATCATAGCTAGCCGGAGGACAGTGAACCAAAATTAAATAAAAATAACAGGCGCTCAGTAAAAGAAAACACGAAGTGACCGCGACAAATTATATTCAATACGTGTGGCAAATAAACATTAGCATTCTACCAAACAAACACTAATACCGCCGCAAATTGCTACCACCAGGTGGAGCTAATAAACCTAACAAAGAATCACGTCACAAAATGGCTTCACAACGTGGGGCAAAACACAAGTAAACACAAATACACAAACTTAATAAATAATACCGTCGCAATTTGTCCAATAGGGCCTTTTCGATTGATAACAATGAAAGTTGGGAAAGCCTGTCTTCGCACTGAATGTTCCTACGTATGAGTTTTAAACATGAAAACGTACATTCTGCTATAGATGTGTTCACTGGAATTGTAGTTATGAGGCAGCATAATTTATAAACTTCTGGAAATGCTGCTTCTCTGAACTTGGTGTCTTTCAAAAGCTTTGCAATCTCACTCACTGTCCTGCCTATAAACATCCACTAATTCACTTCCCAAATTTTCGAAAAGAAACAAATTAATATAGACTAATTGAGATGTAAACAAAATTTCGGGAAATCTAGTTTTGAAAGATTCCAACCTTTTCGAATCAAGTAGCTCAATAAATTTTAGTGCTAAATCACAAAGTCTGTGTTTCATTTGGCAAATCGTGTCAATTATCTCGTTGTGAAGACGCAAATATTTCATTCTGAAATCGTCCTGTTCACCTTCCCGACGTCGCTTTCTAGCTTCATTTTCATTGGTAATGCTTTCTTCTAGTGTTGCATACATATTATCAAAGATTATACGAGATTCTTGAATGAAAGAAGTGGCCTCTTTCACTTTCGCAATGCAATAATTTACATTAGAAGTCTTTGTCGGGAGAATAATGAACGATTTATCAGAGATCAAAAATATGATTGAAATTTCCAACAGAAAAGAAAAGGCAGAATCCTTCAATCCTCTGGCACAAATAAAAGTGCCACTATCCCAGGAGTCTGGGTCATCAATATTCTAAACAATTCTGATGTGTTACACTCACATGACTTTCTTTACTTTTGTACAAACTATTTTTACAAACGCTTGTTCTCCATATGCTTCATGTTAATCGAGATGTTAATCTTATTGCTAATTTTCTTGTAGATGCAAGGGCAATTGGTAGGCTTTAAGCGATAATCAAATATTTTAAAAGCTGGTTGCTATGTGGAGTATTCCATTCTCTTTGCATTACCAGGACAAAAAAAAATGAAAAGAAAGAAAGAAAGAATAACGAATTCCGATTTGAGAAAAAGTATAAGTATTGAAAAATTTAAGAGAATAACAAGCAATATCTCGAAAATGGTTCACTCAAAAAAAAAAAAAAAAGTATATGATAAATTGTGTATTTTAACGCGATCTACATTTTTTGTGTAGTAAAATTTTGTCTGTCTCTTATGGTTTACCAGTTATGCAAAAGTCGTTCACAATGAAGAGCATTTTTGGAGACATTCCCAGAAAATTCAAGATATACATTTTATTTGTCATGAAAGTATCTTAAATATATGATACTTTAATCAAAATCGTTAGAGCCATTTTTGAGAAAATTAAAATTTTCGAAAAATGTTCCATGCAAACGGTAATCTGGGGTGGAGGGGGATTTTCTTGAAAACCTTCGTGTCGCATCTCTGGAAGATACTGAACCTAAATACCAAGTTTGGTGTTTATCCGACTGTTCGTTTCCTGAGTTAATGCTGTTCACAGACACACACACGGACATGTTTCCAGAAATACTTTTTTTTTTTGGATTCAGGCCTCAAAACATGTATTTCCGGTGAAATCTCGGTATCGAATTTTTGGGTGGAATGCAATACTTCCCTTACTTACTATACGTAGTAGAGAAAGTAAAAATTAGGCCAGTTCTTCTTATTTTCATGCACCGTGTTCATTGTCCTAAGAGTTGTAATTCCAATGCGTAACTGACAGACGGATACCTCTTGACTTCCGATGCATTCAGTGCATTTACACGCTTTGTTGAATGATAAATAAAATGAACAAAACCCACTCAATGTCTTGAAAAATATTTTGTATTCCATTATGAATTTCACTGACTGCGATAAAACAAGGTTAAGTCGATAGCATAACAGTAACGAATAGCTTATTGGGAAATCTTTTCTTCACTAGAGCTTGCAACCCATTTAAATGACCAGAAAATGTTGCACCCCCGTCATATCCTTGAGCTACGAGCTTGTTCTCAGACTCTCACCGAAAGTCTGTAAGGATTTTATTTACATGTTCACTTAACTCAACTGCAGAGCAATTATTACTTACATCTGTGAAGCTTAAAAATCTGTCCTGAATTTCACCCTCGTTTACATAAAGAATGACATTGGAAAGCTGAAATAATTTTGCAACATCCGTCATTTCGCCCAGCCTTAAGCAACTAAAGATGCACATTTACTTTCCATATTATGTCTCGCATTAGTTAGTAATACTTTCAATAATATTTTTAATTGATTTGATGTTTCTTTAAACATTTTAGCTCTTTGTAAGTGTGTGTCTTATTTGATGTCATACTTGGATAGCATGTGCAAGAACTCAATCTGGTTTCCTCGATTAAAGGATTTATTATGCACGTTATGACCTCTGAAAGGCAGCTCTTGCTTTGCCAATAGGCAAGTTAAATCGATTAATCGCTTCATTATTTCTTCATTGCAGTCAACTTCGGAGTGTGCTTCAAAACATCCGACCTGCATTGTTCATTTATTTGAAAGTCTATCCTAGTTTTCTAAATGTTTTAAGTTTTGTTATCGCAGATAAATGTGATTGCGTCTTCTCATGTCGAATCTTTGTGAAAATTGCTGATATCAGAGAAACCTACACTATTCCATACTCCTCTGTCAGTTTGAAAAAGAATACAAGCCCAACAAAATAATCAATTTCTCGATTTACATGCAGTTAGCCAATTTAAGAATTGTAGTATTCAATTTTGAAACGACGTATATAGTTCATTTGTGTACTGATAGAAACGTCCGTAGTAGGTTTACCCTTTACTGAAACCCCAATGTATTTTTAGAAAATCAAACAAGGATTAAGTTTAAAAAAATTAAATGATTTTTATTGTTTTTCAAAACATTTTCTTTTAATATCAATACATTTTTGCTTTCGATGAAACGAGTCCTTAAAGCAATGATGCCACCCTTCCTGAGGCTCTTCAGAACCAGGTTTATAATGTTCCACTGCTTCATCTGATGATGAAAAAGTGATAACACGCATTTTATCTTTAAATTTTGGAAACGAAAAGAAATCACAAGGTACTAAGTCAGGGTTGTATGGCGGAGGGTTCATGGTGCTGACCTATAGGGCATATAGATACTCAGTTGTTAGCTTTGTTGTAGGTATGCAATGATGCGTTGTCATGAATGTAACATTATTTTTCCTTTGGGGCGTTTTTCACGAACCTCTTTTCAACATTTTGCAGTAAACACACATTTGTGTACCAATCGACAGTGACGGTACATCTATCTTCTAATGCTATAGTAGCATATGACCCGTTTTAGAATAAACAAAAACAAACTAGCAACCATCTTCTTACCAGCACTGCGGATTCGTCGGACCTCTGTGTTTAGCGTTCTGTTCGAAAGACCCATTGAGCCAATTGACTTTTCTTTTCAGGATTATAACAACAAATCCAAGATTCATCACCAGTAATGATATTCCAAAGCAGATTTGAAGTGCCGCCTTGGAATTTTTCCAGTTTTTTTTTTTTTTTTTTGTGCACCAATCAGTGCGGTGTTGTTTTTGATCGGGAGTCAGTTTATGTGGAATCTATCGACAACAAAGTTTTATCACGTCTAACTGTTGATGTAAAATGTTTTGGATTTGACTCATACCAATGCCCAATGTCGCCCTAATAAATTCATAAGATGTCCGTCGATCTTCTTCAAGCATTGCTCGAACAGCGGCAATATTTTCATCATTAACAGCAGTTCCTGGGCGTCCTTTGCGAAATTCATCACTAAGAAGAAATCGGTCTCTCTTGAATTCGCTATACCAATTGTAAATCGTTGCCTTAGGTGGGCTTCTTCGCAAAATGCATTTCTAAGTCCAACTTCACATTGTTTTGGCATTAATTATTTAGATTGTAGAATAATGTAGAAACGTAAAGAATCATAGACCGGAAGTGTTTTCTAGTCAAATTAATTTTTGGGTGAACACAAAATCTTTAAATGAAGATAATTAACAAACTGTTTGAGCAAATCGAACCAACCACACGGCAAATACCTTGCAAAACATAGGAAGTCGCTGTCAAATATAAACAAATTTCACTTTTTTAGAACATGGCATTCTAACAATTTTCAATGTCGCCTTCGTACAGAGAGAGAGAGAGAGGGGGGGGGAGAGAGACAGACAGATTTACTTCCGAACGGGATTCTCAAGCTCATTTTCGGTTTCTGATTTTGTTTAATGAGGACAATGATATGTAAAATCTGCAAATATTATAAGCTTAAAACCGCAACACACTTTTAATAATGCTTTAAATGCTCAAGTATATACCTCATCTTATTGGCAATCATTTTTATATGTAAACCTTTAGTTTAATAATAAACAGTTTAGGGCAGGTGATCAAGGTAGCCAATTTATAACTCGGCCAGTTCTAGAAGTTTTGGGAACTAGTCTTGCGGCGAAAATTGCTTTTCCCCGAAGTGGGAATATTAGCGGTGTGACAACAAATGTTAATATAAAATCAGGCACTTTTTGTTCACAGTACTGTAGTACATGATGGTAATAATCACACTTAGAAACTTAAGCAGAGCAGGTTTATTTAAATAATAATATAATAATAATAATAATAATAATAATAATAACCTGTCTAGTTAAGGGAATTTTGTGTATAGGATCGAAGTTCTGCTTTAGAAAATGAGGGGCAACGATAATGGCATATTTGCAGAGAGAGAGAGAGAGAGAGAGAGAGAGAGAGAGAGAGAGAGAGAGAGAGAGTGGGTGTGTCGGTGTGTGTGTGAGAGAACACCATTGCAATGAATAGCTGAAAGGTTCTTAGTTTTGAAGTCCAGCGATATTTACATACTAATAGTCTGGAGATTTTGCTTAAATTGTGGGTTTTCGTTGGCTTTATTGTGGAATTCTAATAGCGCATGTTAGCAACCCTGCAGCGATACAGAACATGTTTAGCGTTCTTGTTGACCTTTTCCTTAAAATGATTATCCTTAAGTTTGACTTCGGTTTATTGCTCTAAGGAGTTCAACAACGAATAATGCAGAACCACACCGAAAATCGAAATATGCATTTCGCCTCATTATGCCGCCTTGCCAAACGAACTGATAGTGTAAAATTTACTTGCATGTTGTCTCTTACGGCAGAAAGGGCGTATAATCGCCGAGCGGTTCCACTCGTTTTTCTCTTGTTTAGTTCTGAAGTTGAACCAGGTCATATATGGCATCAAGGCTATAGCTGCAACGTCACCAATTTGTCTGCATAGACGACGGTCAACAAATCCAGTTCACTGAAGGCAAACGATCCTTCATAGATCTATTTAAAGAAGGATGCGAGTGATCCATATATGCAGAGGCTTCTGGAGAATTCCATAGTTGATGCGATTATATTTTCATAGAAAACAAGATAATAAAGTAGCTTGGTGTGATAACGCAGTGGCGTTTGGTAGGGCTATTTCAGAAAATAAGACAAAAAGTTCCTAAAATTTATGGTGGCTGTTCATGTACATTTCGGTAATTTGCGCGACGGCCTTATTATGGCGATTGCGGCAAGCACTTAATGAACTACCAACATCGTATATGTGTATGCGCTGGATTTCAAAGATCTACGAACAAAATTTATAACATCACTAACCGAAAACAACAAAACACGTAGAACAAACCTAGTATAAATAATGTTTAAAGACAGACATATCTAAAACACTCAATAAATTTGTACGACATAAAACATAAATAATCCTTAAAGCAAAACATGCTTAAAATACACAATGAATAATATGCAGAAAATGTTTGAAGGTATTAAAGTGAAAAATAATAGTGTAAGAAATAAACATAGCGCGTCTTATATAAAGAAACTTGTGAAAAGCAAGAATACTGAAAACCAAATAAACATTTAACGCACAATAAATGGAAACGGGATATATGACAATGTGACATTTTGCAGTTTTTACTTCAATATACATCTCGGTGTTTAGCGCGATATGTTGAAGAGACTATAATAAATAATAAAAAAAAATGTCAAAAGCATGAATGCTTAAATCCAAAACAAGCTTAGAGCACGCATAAATATGAGCGGATTATATGCGACAGCACAATTATTGAAAAGCAACATCGTAAAACAAAACAAAAACTAGAAACACACAATAGCCTTATACAATAAACTTAAAATACATAACTCTGAACGGTAACTATGTGAACAAACATGAAAGTTGCAAGTAAATTACCTTTAACCAAATAAGCACTTAATATACAAATTGCCCCAAAATGCAATATGCTTGCAAAATAAAGCAATGGCTGAAATTAAGCGTGCGTGCGTATGCGTGTCTGAGGGAGAAAGAGATTATAGCTTCCAGCTAAATATATTAATCCCATGATTAATACTCTATACTCACAACTTTACTCGGGTCAAGGACATGAAATTAACATGTTTAAAGGTAATTCAACCCTTCTTTTTGGCTCCTACTAAGAGATCAACAGGAAAAAGAAACTGAAAAATGTGCAGAAACGTTTTGTGATGAGACAATACCTTTGTTTAGATCACATATTATCGGAAGTTCCTTCAGATCTAAGATTAAAAACGTGACTGATGTGAAACAGCTTGATAATCTGATTTTGATTGAGGAGAGCTATTTGACTGCTGCCTTTCCTGATGCATGTGCTGCTTGCTGTATGTACTAAACACTTCCTGTTACAGTGGCCAAAACTGAAAGATAATTTTCTAAATTAAAATTGACCAACAACTACTTTAGAAGTTCTATGACTCGAGAACACCGTAATGGTATGGCTCTATTGTCAATAGAAAGTGAAAGGACGCGACAGTTTAACATTGATTACGTCGTAGATTTCTTTGGTGATATGCAATTAAGTAAGAAACTCTTCAAATCTCGAGTTTGTTTTTATGGTTGTAAAAATAATTAATTTTTCTGATATCAGGAAAATTTGGATTTCAAGCTTTATCAAATGTTAGTCCTTATTTTATTAGATACTTTAAATTATTGTCATTTTAAAATTGTTTTACTTTTATTACAATAATGCGTACTAGAGGCAGTAAGTCCAAAATACCACCTGTTATGGTTCTGTTGATCTTTTTGTAACGATAAGTGTGTGCCAGTTGGGCTACTTTTTTAGACAAATACAAAGCTAAATCAATTAACATCTCATTATTTGATACCAAATTTGTAAAACCAAATATTGCTTATCATAATTGTGTATTTGTGGCTAAACCTAATTTTGCATAATATCTATATAAATACGATTTAAAATTCCTGTATTCGCGTTTGGCAGTTGCAGTTACGGGACCCGTTTGGCCATTTTGCACCGGGGCCTCCCACAACCTAGCTATGCTACTGCCGTTTTCCTTATTACGACTCTAATGCCACAATTCTCCGATAATGTGGGCAAAAAGTTTGGGGAAACCTGCTTTCATTGCGATTATAGGTGCACGAGGTTTTATACATCGGGACAGCGGAGATAAAGAAATATAAATAGCGCTCTCACCAGTGTCACATCCAAAGCGCTATCGTCAGATAACAATCTTCTACATGCTTCTCCTTCTAGAACGTTCTAGTCGTCCTCCGTGGTCTAGGAATACCATGCTAGCGTATACTTCCCGAGGTCGCGGGTTCAAATCCAGCGGAGCGCAATGGATTTTTTCGGTCGTAAAAACCCCTAGCATTGCTTCCTTCGGAAGGGAAGTAGTCTCAGTGGTTCCGTGTCGTATATATACGGCACGTAAAAGAATCTCAAGCCTGATAAAGATGTCTCTGAACAAAATTTCTGGTATTTCATGTCCAAAATAGAATGGGATGCTAAGAACCATAGTAGCTAAGAGCATCCATAAATAAAACTTTTTTTTTTTAGAACGTTCTGGAACTTGAACCAGCTGCTATGTAAGTAAGCATTCTCGTGTAATCAAGGGAGTGAGCAAGTTGATATTGATATTTTATTCAGTGCTAAGATCAATGGTGGCTACCACTTTTGACCCTGGCCATTATTGAGTATACCACTATAACCCATTTGATAAGTACTTATTTACTAGAGAACCCCTACGTTTATTATTTGTACTAAGCCACCATACACAGAATATGACTATCATCTGCCCAGGTGTTACCTTAGCCATACTCAAAACCCAGGTTTTCCTTGTATCTACTACTACTACTACCACCACCACCACCACCACCACCACCACCACCACCACCACCACCACCACCACCACCAGCGTATCCACTTTTTTCTCCACTCCTATTTCTTATCTGATAGCAGTAAACTGTAGAAATTTCTACTGCTTATGTACTCTTGTTTTGCCTCATCGTCTCCTACCTCTCTCCATTTAACTAATGCCTGCTTCACCTGTTTTTGCTAATTTACATTCCTTATTGAACCACATATCTCCCTCCCCTCTCCTCCCCTTTCTCATCCCATCTCCTGCTCTTTGCATTAATGTATTGATTCGCTGCCTTCTCTATTTCCTGGTTCTCTAGCATGAAATTTACTCCCTGTTGACAAATTTGTCCATATCTAGAGTCTAAAATAAACTTAGTTATTTCATTGATCCTCATTCCATTTAAACTCAGTATACTGCCCAGTATCTCCTTCCTCTGACAATTTCTTCTCTTCCTTTTGTCATATTTTCATTTCTACCATCAATGGGAAGTGGCAACTATTTCAAATAAAGCTTAATATCGTAAAATTATTCAACGTATACCCCATATTTACTGGCCAAAGTACATAGTCAATACTTTGTACTTTCTTGTTAATAACGTGCAAGCTCCCATTAAATCTTTCCCATATTTGCCAATCAGGATGTCTAGCCCATTCACTTCACAAGATTCAATAAACTTTTGCTTTCCTTGTCTATGAACTTGTGTGAGCGAGTTAGTGAGTGCAGTTTTGGTGCGGCGAAAAGTGCTGAACTTCTAGCAAGTTGGTGATGACTGCTGTGATGTGTAGTGAGTGCTGCTGCGATGCGAGAGGTTGGAGAAGTCTTGTGTTCGACTCCCCAGCAAGCGAACCGTCCGGAAGAAGAGGCTACATTGTGCGTATCTTGTCATGCCTCTAAATCACAAAGAAAGTGAAAATAAAGGGTAAAGTTGAAGTAGATCACATGAGTAAAGCAACAGTGAAAAACTGGACAAAGTCACAATATGAAGATGTCTGACAAAGTGTATGGCAAAGGATCAATGTTATATGAAAACACTGGAATTTAATTTTTTAAATTAAGTTTGGCTATTTACGTTGGTTGTATTATGCCACAGTGAGTACGCAGGACCAGTCTGTGAATCTTGCACACCTTGCACCTTGATGTATGAAAGCCTCTCCAGAGAAGCACATTTAACATTGCATTAATGTACACCATGCTGCTTATGTATCTTTATACTTAAATTACTGCAATGCTGAGCAGGATCTGAATATGGCAATATTGTCTGTGATAGCTTAATCAGCAGACCATCTACCCATCCTCACTTGGCAGTTCATCCTTAGTACAACATGCAGAAATGCAAACATATTACTTTTGTTGCATATGATCTCTCACGTGTGCATGTACTCAAAAGCCCCCCCCCCCCCCAAAAAAAAGCAACCTTATTCCTTGTTCAGGATCCCCCATTAAAATCTTAACTTCAACACTGACATGACATCTCATCAGTGCCTTCATTTTGTAGAGGATGGTCTAACATTGTGCAAGATTCTTTCTTGTTTATATGTTTGAGAAATAGTTGGAAGACTTACTACAGTAATGTGGCATGATGCATTGCAATAGCTCAGTAGAACAATTTTTCTTGCATTATGTGCCAAGAGTATTTTCAGATGCTTGTTATATTTTACATTCTTCCTGCAAATAATGCAGATTGATAACAGGCTGCTAAATGGCAGAAAGTGGCACTAACTGTACCTATCTTTATCTACTCACTCTCCTCTCTCCTGTGTCCCATCCTTAAAACTGAAGATACACAGTTTGTACTATTTAATAAAATTTAAAGTTGTTTTAAATATTATAAAAGATTGGCAACTAATTTTATATTCATATTAGTTGATAGCTCTATTTTTTTGTACCTTCAGAAACAAATTGTTTGCAATAGAAATAATGAAAATACACTTACTAAAGAACTGCATTTAATTTGGTGAAAACCATTGGAATTTGTTGTCCATTTATGATTATAAATTAGCTATGTTTGTTGCAGATTGAAGATGGAGTTGAGGCTGATTCTCTTCACAGTGCTGCTAGCCACAGATGTTTTAACTCAAAGTATAAAGCGACAGAATGTACAGAACCCATGCACATCTAAGACAACTTGCCATGAATGCATCAGGACCCCAACATGTGCATGGTGCTCAGAACCGTGGCCATCAATACGGGTTAGAGTTGCACATTTTCTATACTATGAATTTGATAATGTGTTTCAAACATTTGACTTAAATTTTTCAGAAACAATGCAATTGCTGTAATATGTATTTAATATGTATGCCTTCATTAGCATCTATATTCATTCTTTTTATGCCAGTACATGTAGAAATAAGGTTGGAGAGGATGAATAACATTTGAAAAATTCAAGGAAATGACCAGAATTTGAACTTAAAATCTTTGAATTAATAATATTGCTAGCTACTGTGTTTTGTTTCCAAGACATCGCTGCAAGTTTCATAATTAGATAAAAGATGCTCAGGGCTTTTTTTCCAAATCAAGATACAGCATTATATATTATAATTAGAGAACTGGCATACCATAAGTTTAAATCCTGTCCATAACATTTTTAAAATCTCATCAATTAATGCATTAGTATAGCAATGCTCAAGAATCTATGTCAACAAACAGCATAATATGCCAGTTCTGTTCCATATATGTTTCATTTATAATCATTATCTCCAAACTGGAAGCAAGATGCCTTTATATCATAATTTAATGAATCTACAATTTCACAACATATTTTAAAAAAATCAATTAAAGGGTTATAAATGCCTTCCTGTGAAACAGGAAAATATCTGAGATTTATGGCAGGTTTTAATAAGCTTTATTACTCCTCAATATACCTCCTTGACCTTTTGATGTATTATTTAAGTATTCTTATGGCTACCTCAGAAATATGATTTAAATCCCTGTACAGCTATGTGAATGTGTTGCGAAGTTTAAAAATTTGTCTAAAATCAACCAATATAATTTATTTCCTGAAATTTTGCATGCATGATGCTGGAAGCAATGACTCGATGATTTTGATGACTAATATGATTGTTGTGTATGGTAGATCTCAAAACAGTTCTCCAAATGAAGTGCAACACAATATTGTTTGTGTTGCCAAGTATATTTGTTATTTTTCCACCTAATGTAATACACAACACATTTTCTTCTTTCCCGTGAGTGGAATGCACTTTAGAAAGGGGGTGCATTTTATAACTTGCAATCTTAATGGGGTATATCCCAAACTGAAGCTAACATTGAACTCCGGCAGTGTTACATTTTGAAGCAGCTGATGAGCATCATTGGTTTCTAAAGTCCATGTAGGGAATTTTTCTTAGTAGTCATTTGTGAAACACAATGAAATAATTGATTACTCACATGTCTAGCTAGGTGTCACATTAAGGAAACAAAACTGTCACTTGATCTTACAAATTGACGTCTCCCATTCCCTTCTGTACTCAAGAACACACTTAGACTTCTTTAGCTCATTTCTGGGTGTATGACCTTTTCTTCTTTTCAGCTTGCCTGTTACTTTAATGTCAGTAGCTTCGTGTTTCATCAATAGCGAATAAAACATCTTTGTTATCCTTCTACTTCACACACAGCACATTCATTGCAGTCCATGATTCATACTTGACACATTTCACTTTATTATGAAATATATCAGGTGTCATAATATCCTCCTTATTTGCTCTCGCAGTACCAACATCATTAGTTTTTCTGCTCATTAGTCTTCTAAAGAGGTATGGATATCCTTGAATTTAACCTGTTAAAAATGCAAATATATGTAGTTTTTATTGGTCAGTGCATATTTTTTTTTTTTCCCCCAGTTTGGATTCTTAATATGACCCAGACTCTGGGCATGCACATGCACTCACACACACACACTTTTTTTTTTTCCCTGAATTAAGTAATTGGTCCAATTTCAGGACTGATGTAGAGGAGATGCTTAGACCCACATTTCTTAGTTTTATTTAATGACACATAATAACAATTTATATATGTTATATTAGTGTAATATGTGCAGAAAGTTTAACTTAAAAGAAACTGTTATAAATTGAAAACAAAAGTGAAGTCACATTTTATAATTTTAAATGAGTCAGTATATACACTAAAATGTCACCTATGTATACTAGATGGTTAACAACAGGAACTATTTTGAAGGCATCGTCAACAGAAATTGAACCCACATTCTCAGTCCTTGTGGCTTGGTCACTACTCTGCTGTCCTCTGGTGGATGTTTGACAAAACTTGACACTGTCTCAGACCAGTAGTATTTCCAACATCTATTTAATATATTTAACAACTTTTCCCATGAGGGGAGTTTCCCATGTGTAGCAATAAGATATCCAAGTGACATGCCACAACTCATTTATGTGTTTGTTTATGTTTGACATATCTTTGGTGTTCTTTCAACCTATTGTCAAATGTAAACAAATAGACTGATAAATCAGCTGTTGCACATCTTTTTTACTTTCTCTACTACGTATAGTAAGTAGGGGAAGTATTGCATTCCACCCAAAAATTCGATACCAAGATTTCACCGGAAATACACGTTTTGAGACCTCCTGAATCCAAAAAAAAGCATTTTTGGAAACATGTCCGTGTGTGTGTGTGTGCGTGCGTGCGTGCGTGCGTGTGAGAGAACAGCATAACTCAAAAACGAACAATCGGATAAGCACCAAACTTGGTATTTAGGTTCAGTATCTTCCAGAGATGCGACACGAAGGTTTTCAAGAAAATCCACCCACCCCAGACTACCCTTTACATGGAAGCTTTTTCGAAAATTTTAATTTCCTCAAAAATGGCTCTAACGATTTTGATGAAAATATCATATGTTTAGGGTAATGTCATGACAAATGAAATGTATATCTCAAATTTTCTGGGAATGTCTCCAAAAGTATTCTTCATTGTGAACGACTTTTGCATAACTGGTAAACCATAAGAGATAGACAAAATTTTACTACACAAAAAATGTAGATCGCCTTAAAATACACAACTTATGTCATATACATTTCTTTTGTTGAGTGAACCGTTTTCGAGATATTGCTTGTTATTTCCTTAAATTTTCCAATACTTATACTTTTTCTCAAATTCGTTATTCATTTTTTTTATGTCCTGGACATGCAAAGAGAATGGAATGCGTCACATAGCAACCAGCGTTAAAATATTTGACTATCGCTTAAAAGCTACCATATTTTCCTTGCATCTACAAGAAAATTACCAATACGATTGACATCTCGATATCTCGATTAACATGAAGCATATGGAGAATAGGCGTTTGTAAAATTAGGTTGTACAAGAGTAGAGAAAGTCATGTGAGTGTAACACATCAGATTTTTTTGATAGATAATCGTGATATTGGGCAGGAAATTAAACAAGTCAAATGGGCAATTCTATGTCACCATTCTTGGCTGTCTGTTCATGAGGCACCTGGAAATTCACATAACTAGAGCCTTTCCTCATGTTTTCAAAGCTTGATGCATTTGTGTCAGTGTATTTGCCATCATGCACAAGAAAAATATAAATGATGCTCCTAAAGCTATAATCTAGCAATCCAGTTTATGGGAGGAATAGAAACCAATCACGCATTCCCCTTTCTGAACTTAAAAATTATGAACAATAACAGTAAAATAGAATTTAGTATATACAAAAAAGAAACATACCTGATTACTACATTAAAGCCAGAAATGTTTACCCAAAGAAGACAAAACAGCAACCTAAATAGCATGACACAAAGTAGTCAATGTACCATTAAGTTGCACAGAATATGGTCAAATCCTAGCAGCAAAACTAATGGCTTCAAAAAAGAAATGGTTTACAAAAAAATTCACAATTCAAAAATCAACACTTCCTCAAATAGAGCATAACTTTATCTCCACAACCAGAAACCAGGTAATTCAGAAAATTTACATTTCATCTATGGGCTCACCCATAATTAAAGGCACCAAATGGGAACTTCACCCAAGCCTAACAAAGAGCCAACAGTCAACATGCAAGTGATAATAAGTAATGGCCTTTGAAACATGTATTTAGAAATAGCAGTAAGTGAAACTGGATAGTGTGTGTAAAAGTGCAATTCAAATATATTATAAAATTATCTCAAACCTATCACTACACCATTGGAACTTCCCACATGGGAAAATATTGTTATTGTTAAATATGATATTATTTTTAACTTGGAAATTCTACTAGCCTGTGATGTCTTCAAGTTTTGCCAATCATCCACCA
Source organism: Deroplatys truncata (assembly GCA_030765065.1). Lineage (NCBI taxonomy): Eukaryota > Metazoa > Arthropoda > Insecta > Mantodea > Mantidae > Deroplatys > Deroplatys truncata. The sequence goes on along the minus strand of CM060978.1, from coordinate 116,187,862 downwards.
GGGCACAACAAATTAGTGACCAATGCAGGTTCCAACAGGTTCCAATATTCTGCCGAGAAGACAAATCGCATGGTTCTTTTGCGACTATCGATTACTGGTTCGCTCAAAGCTTGACTATGAGTGTATTGTGTATTCCACTGCGCGACCATCCATCCTGGGTCTCTTGAACCCAGTTCACCACCAGGTCCTCTGGCTAGCTACTGGTGCTTTTCGCACTAGCCCTAGTCTTTGTGCAGAAGCTGCAGAACCCCTGCTCTCCAATCCTCGTGATGTTATCTTCTGCAGCTATGCTTGCCGGTAATCCTGTATGCCTCAACACCCAACTTCGTCATTCTTTGAGGACTCGCTGGACCGTCACTATGCGTCTCGACTCCTGGCCTTGCTCCCATCAGGGGTACGTTTCTGCCAGATACTTCGGAATTTGAACATCGCATTGCTGACTATACTTCCCAGGGGTCAAACCCACTTTCCCCCTTGGCTGCAGGCTGCATTCCGACATATCTTGCCACCTTGATTTGACGTCCATGCCAAAGTCTACGACCCCCACCCTGGTCATCCGTTCAGCTTTTGCCGAAGTTCAGTCACACTTCGGCAACCACGCTTCAAAAGATAATCGTGAAGTTGGATGTGCCTTTGTGTTTGGTGTAGAACTTTTTATTTTTCATCTCTCTGATCAGTGCTTGATTTTTACTGCTGAACTTATTGCTCTGGAACAAGCTCTGTCTCCATCAGCGAGGTCTGCAGAATTGTTTCATGCACAGACTCTTAAGTGCTCTTTCTAGCCTTCGTGTGCTTATGTTCGTCATCCCATCATGCAGTGTCTCCAGGATTGTTCCCACTAGCTTAACAGTAATGGGGTCAGCCTATCGTTTATTTGGAATCCTGGTCATGTCGGCATACCAAGTAATGAAGGTGCACATGCCACTGCCAAGAATACTATTTTATCCCAATGTTATTTTAGCTCCTGTGTTCCTGCGAATGATTTTAGCCATTCTTACAGAAATCTATTCTCTTCCATTGGTTTGCTGCCTGGTCCTCTGTCCAGGATTAACAAATTGAGGGAATGAAGCCTGTACTCTCTATTGGGCCACTTCTTCCTGTCCCTCCTGTCGGGAGGAAGTATTTTATGTAAACTTTGCATCGGACACTCATTTTAGCCACTGTTGCTTGTTGTGCCGAGAGCCCGCTCTCGTTTGCAATAGTTGCAGTGCACCGTTGACGGTGCGTCATGTTTTAGAGCACTGCCAGTGTTTCCCTGTTTTTCATACCACTCTGCACATGGATGCATCATTGCCCGCCATTTTGGCGGATGACTTGCTAGCTGTAGAACGTGTTTTAACTTTCATTTGATGCAGCAATTTACAGGACAGCATTCGAATTGTCCTTGAGCTGTTTTCCAGCTTTTAGTGTGTTTTAGACCCATTATTTTTAGCTCTCTTGTTTTTAGCTTCACGTTCTATAGTCTGTAACACTGCTTACTTTTATTATTTCTAGTCTAGCTTTAACGTGGACTTTTGTAATTTTCTGTCCTTTATTTTAGACCTTTTTATTTGTCTGGTTTTTAACTGTTAACTGTGTTCTGTGATGGGCGCTAATGACCTTTCTGGTTTTGCGCCCTTAAACCCCACTTCATTCATTCAAAATATTATGCACAAAACACACAGCTTCCTTCACTTATCACATTTATCTGCTCATGTTATTTTGTGAGTTAAATATGCTTAAGCCCAACATTATTTGTTTCTATCATTTGTATATCGCTTGTTAATTTGTTGTTTCGCTTGCTTAGATCAGTAAATAAGCAATAAAGCTTTCATGATGCATTGGAATACACTGAGCTGCCAGCAGTTAGTAGGGGAGTAAATTTTTACATTGGCTTTGAAAACTCTTTCTGGTTTACTTCAATTTTGAACAAGTTTTGCCCTTTAGAATTTTCTTGAACGTTCAAAAGATCTAGATGTGCCTCTTTTCTTCTACAGACACAAACTGTTATTTTCCTTCCAGTAGTACACAGATTTTTGCAAGGATGGATTTTTTAGGTTTTCATAACAAGACTTTGCTTCAGGTAACTTCTTATTAAATATCACACCTATTTGTGTCATTTAGACAAAATATACACTCTTATAACTAACCGTATGTGTTTGTCGTGTAATATTATGTAGTCATAGGATATCTTTGCATTTGTATAACAGAACTGTGAATAAAAATTATAAATGTCAAGCTAAATATTTTATACATAATGATGTAATAACTTAATGAGGTCTTAGAGGTAAGAAACAAAAACACACATAATGCATCCATGAAGTGCTTGCATAGCATGTATATAATTAGATGGAAAACACTGACAGAAAACATATAACAATTTTTGCAAATTAAAACTGGATGTGTTTGATAGCAATGAATATAATTAGGTGGAAAAGACTGCAAAAAAATATATAAATAAATAAATGAAATGAAATAAAATAAAATAATTTCCACAAATTAAAGCTAAAAAAAACATTCATTCGCATTGATTAATTTTATTACATAGAGTTATTGTTTAAAAACTACATTTTCATCAAAATGCATGTGTTTTACTAGAATTCAATCACAAATCTATATAAGATTGTTGTGCTTTGTTTTTGTGAAACATGAGTAAATGCAATAATAGTGCAGTATAAGCTAACAAGCTTTAATTGCTTTTGCAGCCATTCTTGGATCGAAAGAGATGTTTTCAACCTAACTTTAACACAGATGTGAAACACCAATGTGAAGAGGCTTATATTGTGAATCCCAGCAATCAGTTCAAATACATAGACAATATGGCATTAACTAATGCCTCAAGAAAGCACTCATTCCAGTCTTCGTCTTCGTCTTCATCTTCATCATGGTCCAGCAGTACGACCCACTCTAGTCGGGAAGCAGTGCAGATCTCGCCACAGCGTGTCTCACTGAGACTCAGAATAAGTATGTAGACACATAGTACTGTGGTTTTACACTTATGTATGCCAAATTAAAGTATTGGGTCATTCCACAGCAAATAAGAAATAAAGCAAATAAATTAAGAAATGCGTTGTCACTGTATTGCATATTGTTCTCCAGATATTGTAGAATTACAGCGATCTCAAGAACCTTGTTTATCCGTACTAGGTGAGACTGGAGGTAATCTGAATTAACGATAATCCTGAAACAAACTATTAAATGAATATAAACCACTAATCTACACACATGCACACATATTCACTTATTTTGGCACTAAAATTTGACACTGTACCTACTCTCTTTTGTTTTAAAGTAAGCAGAAAATCAATCCAGATAAACCAGAACGATCAGCGCGGATAAATGAGGTTTTTGTTAATTAGGAAAAATTGTATATTTTGCGAGTGTATTACTGATAATGTTTGTTTACATCAGTGTTGAAGCCATCTTGTGACGTCATTCATTTGTTCGGTTCGTAGCTCCATCTAGTGTTAGCAATTTGTGGTAGTATTAGTGTTTGAAAGAATTTTAAGTTTTGTTTACTGTCCTCCGGCTAGCTATTATTTCAGTCGAACATATCTCTTGATCAGGGTTGTGTAAACGGAAAGGAATCTTTTATCCAAAAATTACACTGATGAAGAAATTTGTTTTACACATTTATTGTCGAACACGTTAACTATCACATTTATACATTGATCTTAACACTCGCCAAACTGAAACTGTTATAATAACTTCTTACTCATCACTTTTAATTCACGTACTTCAACTTTGTGTATAATTAACTTTATAATACTTTAGATTTTTGTAACTTGTAAATCTATAGCCGACGTATCTCATACAAATATTTTGACGAACTAACGAACTGAAGACGATGTGTAGTGTACAAAGAATTTTGATGAACTGGCATGAAGCTACTTCTAACCTACCCTATTTATACTCCTGCATCTAGATACGCCTAAAGATTATAACTGAACTGCAATTGGCTAATAAAACGCGCCAACATTACGTAACTTCCTTGTTTCCAATAATGATAAACAGCTCACCCCCCCTCGCTGCATTATTGCGCGCTATTATTGACAGTTTCAGTAAGGCCGTATAAACTTATTTCCCAATAATAATTACAATTAATATACATCTGAAATCAATGTCACCTAAAAATGCATATTCATATTACAATCATTATTTACATTTAAGTAATTTGTGATACAAATTACTGCATCATATGCCCCACTAGAAACATAATTATGAATATTTACAACTTGTTTGGAAATTTTATAATTGGGTTTTTAGTCTCCTAAATCTTGGAACACACGCTATCACTTTCACTTAACACTTCACACGCATTTAACACACGACATATGTTTTTTTTTTAATATCTCGCCACTACTTACTGGCTCTGGTTTAATGTGTTTAGACTTTAATCTGACATTACAAAATTTTTTTTATAGCAAATACTGTACCCTGAATTGTTTAATTACTGTTACAAAATTGTTTACTTTCTTAAGTTGTTGACAAAAATTTGTGCAATTAAGAATTTTGTAATTATTATACATATTTACCAAAAATATTCACCCTTTATACAAATATATTTTCATCTCTTAAATCTAGACACTGTTTCACATTTTCTGTTTGCTACATAAGTATTTGTTTTTAATTATTTTTACCCATTTTTGTTATTTTGCACTTTATTTTAACAATACTCTTTGAATTGTATTTACGTACTTTTAATTTAATATCATATTAAGTTTCAATCTTTGCATTCTTAATTTTCAAATGTTGTTACAGTTACTAAAAATTTAATTTTTTTTTTTTTTTTTTTTAAACATTTCTCTTTTTTTTTATAATTTATTTCTCTTTTCAAATGACATATAAATAATTAACCCTCTTACGTTCCAATACATTTCTCTGCAAGTCATCTTTAACTATCCAGCATTTACTTTACATCTCATTGCTATTTACCCTCCTGGATCAAATTGTGTGTGGCTAAACATTACTCGTAGCCGTATCCTTACCTTCAAATTTTTGTTCATGAATAACCTCTTGTAAACATATGAAATTTCATCCCATGATACCATTTGAAAACAATCTAAAGTTTCCTGAACAATACATCTTTTAACAACTTTCATTTTCAATTCTTCTGCTATCCTTTTAACTTGAGAATACTCTGACAAATCTGTACTAAACTGTACTGGATTGGAGTTTTCATTGTGAACATCTTGGTACAATTTATTTCTTTGCATTACTGACTCATTCTGTATTTCTGATATCTCCCCTCTGAAATTAACTTGCGCCTGATTCACAACTACATTCATAACCTCTTTCATCTCTCTTATCTCACTTGAAATATTACTCATTCTACTACCTGACTCTGTACATTCTACATCAACATGTTCATTTTTAGTATTAACCTCACTTTCTTTGTTACCTATTTCCCTGCTCATGTCTAACATTTTCTTTGAAACTTCTCCTATCTCACTTACTATTACTTCCTCATTTTCATCTCTCATTTCTGGCATACTACTATCTAGCTTCATAACTTTCTTTTCAATTTCTTCACTGCTTTGATCTACTTTTTGCTCTAATACATCATTACTCCTACCAATATCTTCCCTTAATTTCCTATGATCTTTTTTTATAGCTTCTCTCAATTCCTCAAAACTCTGATCTACTTTTTGTTCTACACTCTTAATAATATCTTCTCTCAATTTCCTATGATCTGTGTTTATAGCTTCTCTCATACTCTGAGTTAATCTTTGTCCTAATTTCTCAAAACTCTTTTGCATATCTTCCCTGTTTTGTTCTAAACTCTTATTTAGTATTTCACCAAAATTTCTCATCATTTCCATCATTTCCATCATCGTACCAGCATCAATCGTAATATTTCCTGCTATTCTATTCTTACTTTCTGCACTAACATTTCCTCCCTCAAATACTACATTGTTTGAGCTATTATCTGTAATCTGTATTGAATTACAGCTAACTGTTACATTATCTCCCTCCATAATTATTTCTTCAATATTATTAGTAGCCATTATTTTCTTTATCCTACCACTGCTTAAGTACATTTGAAGGTTACAATTTTGTTTTTCTAAAAAAAAAATTACGATACTCTGACCTTTGTGATGCTGTCTGTTGCTGTTACATTGATGTCCAGCTTCCTGCCCCTCTCTCCTAGATTATATGTTGCTTCTGCGTTGTGTTATGATGAATCTACGTCGTCTCGATGTTTTTGTGTCCACTCATCCGCGTAGTCTGTCGTTCCTATAGTTGTTTCTGGAATCTGCATCTTCTCGATGTTTTTGTAGTTGAATTCACCTGTTGCCTTGTAATCTCGGAATTACGATGTCCAATCATCCGTGTAGTCTGTCGTTCCTATAGTTGTTTCTGGAATCTGCGTCTTGTAGATCATTTCACTGCTGCATTCGTTCCACGTCCTGGTTCCTTTCCTGGTCACTCTGCCCCTTTCCTGGTCATCGTGTTCCTTTCCTGGTTACTCTGCCCCACGTTCTGGGTGCCAATTTGCGAGTGTATTACTTATAATGTTTGTTTACATCAGTGTTGAAGCCATCTTGTGACGTCATTCATTTGTTCGGTTCGTAGCTCCATCTAGTGTTAGCAATTTGTGGTAGTATTAGTGTTTGAAAGAATTTTAAGTTTTGTTTACTGTCCTCCGGCTAGCTATTATTTCAGTCGAACATATCTCTTGATCAGGGTTGTGTAAACGGAAAGGAATCTTTTATCCAAAAATTACACTGATGAAGAAATTTGTTTTACACATTTATTGTCGAACACGTTAACTATCACATTTATACATTGATCTTAACACTCGCCAAACTGAAACTGTTATAATAACTTCTTACTTATCACTTTTAATTCACGTACTTCAACTTTGTGTATAATTAACTTTATAATACTTTAGATTTTTGTAACTTGTAAATCTATAGCCGACGTATCTCATACAAATATTTTGACGAACTGACGAACTGAAGACGACGTGTAGTGTACAAAGAATTTTGATGAACTGGCATGAAGCTACTTCTAACCTACCCTATTTATACTCCTGCATCTAGATACACCTAAAGATTATAACTGAACTGCAATTGGCTAATAAAACGCGCCAACATTACGTAACTTCCTTATTTCCAATAATGATAAACAGCTCACCCCCCCTCGCTGCATTATTGCGCGCTATTATTGACAGTTTCAGTAAGGCCGTATAAACTTATTTCCCAATAATAATTACAATTAATAAACATCTGAAATCAATGTCACCTAAAAATGCATATTCATATTACAATCATTATTTACATTTAAGTAATTTGTGATACAAATTACTGCATCAATTTTTAGTATACTATGTTATCAGTTTAACAACAAAAAAGCATGCCATGTTTCCTTTCATAAGACAAGGTATGGGCTACTATTGATTAGGTTGAATCACTAAAAGAACAGCCATATGTGGACAATGCAAACCTGTGTTTACTTTATTTTAGTAAAATAGGTTAAGCAATGTGCATTCTCATAATCATTCAGTTTATATACTTGCACTTTATTTTTTATGATGTACGTGTTGGAGGAATACCCGTATTAAGCTATATATCTATTATAGTTAAGCAGAAAATTTACTTGATGTGGCCTTAAATGATCATGTTAATTTTGCAACAGTTATTGAAAAGTACAGAGGTTGTAAATTTCATTATTTGATTATATGTACTATTATTAAATCTATATGCAGTTCTGAGTAGATAACAAAAAGGGGGAGAAACACATGCACACGCATGTGCACGCAGAATTTGTGTTGTTCATTAATCCTAGCATGTACATGACAAGAACAGGACAGGTGAATCGGATGTAAGAAATTTTGGGTCATGAGATTTATGGCGGTTCAAAACCACCGGTTCACAACCAAAACTGAAACAAGAACAGAAAGCAATGCAACTTACAAGATTTTGGTCCACAATGCCCTAACAAAAGCGGGAATGCATATTGATGATCATTTCAATTTTGCGCATTGGATTTCATTTGTTTTTAATTGAACAATTATATTTTTTCACCTACTTCCAATTTAGCCAACATCAAAATTCGATAGAGTAAACATTATCTAAATACACATCCATTACATTTCCAATCCCTCTAGTTGTACCAAGCATTCATTCCTTTATTTAATGGCATACAAGTTGTTTATTGTTCTTTTGTTAATTTCTACTGGTTTTTGCTGTTCTTTGTAGCTTTTGCCACTATTTAGAGGCAATAGCAAGTTTTGAGTTGCATTTTAACAAACTACAGATGACACTTTCACTAGAAGAACCAATGCTTAGTGGATCTGCGGGTGTCATGATCTGAGGTTAGGAAGCACATATACTACTGATTTCTACTAGTTTCATGTTTCCAGCTTGCAACTATAGAGAGCACTAGTGGCCTGTTTCATGTCGTGGCTGCCTGGAATAACCTCTTCATTGAAGAGTCTAATAATGTACAATATAGAGGTAATATACCATGCCCAGGAACAAGAACGAGAAAGTAAAACTTGGGCAAGTCTTCTTTCCCTTTCCTAGGGCCTGAAAGGCTTCCCGTTTATTGTGAACGCTCGCATTTGAACACATGTATTTCAGATTTATCTTTCTTGTTCTGGTTACCATTCTCGTAGGTTGTAAACCAGCCTTTAGAATATGAATCCTCAGCTTGCTATACCAATAGTCTTACCACTTGATCTAATGTTCTCACCATAGATGACCACAAGCTTATCATATTTGATTTTGGGCATGCTTGAGATCTAAGTTGCAGTTCTTACATAATCATTGCTCCATGCTTCAATTAGGTATTCTATTTAAATTATTCTTAACTACTAATGTTGTCTTCATAAGTAAATAGTGTTGCTCCTACAGTATTGGTGGAACATGGCGATATTAAGATGGTGTTGACAAGAGGCTCGCAACATACACACTCATCCAGCCAAACACTTTTCTACGATTGCCCCTTTAGGTTTCAATTTGGAATCTGAAATGCTATCTCTCTGTGATAAGTGGAAAGGGTAATCTTTTACATATTTGTGGTCATAACATTATAGGAAAGTTATCATATGTAATTAATGCAGATACAACCGTTCATACTGAATGATGGACATGTTGTTCACTATCATTTGAGAAATAATATTGGATATTATAACAGCCATGATATTCAAAAAGAAAAAGTGTGTGCCAAAAATTTAAATTTCTTAAATGTATTAAATTGTACTGGAAGTCTCCTGCACATGACCCTGGTGCAATATCAGACATTAGAAGGAGCTTAAATGTTAGGAAAGTAAGTCTTATCAGACACATCTCAGAAATAAGCTTGTAAATGCCTGGCCAGTTCTTACAGTTTGCCTTCTCAAGAGTCCATTGGGAGTGTTGCTGTTGGTTTGCCTTTGCTTGTCCCCCAGTTTTCTAAATTGTATGAATAAAAATTCTTGAGGATCTAAAGGAACATTTCTCACATTTCGATGTACATTCCTCGGGATTTTCCAGAATCCATTAAAAGGACAAGTTAGACCAACCGTTTAATGTTAAAACTTCTTTCCAAAAAAAAAAAGCTCTTCAAAGACGTCTTAAATGTGCATGTAATTTCTTATGCATTTTTGGGACCCCATGAACGTGCGAGTAAATGTTTTCTTTTTGAAGTTCTCAGAATTCAAATTCAAATGACGAACACGATTTGTGAAATGTTAATTTGAAATAGTCAAAATTAAAATCCAGTTTCTTGAAATTCTGGCCTAAAAATAACAAATTGTATATTTCATACTTAAATGCACTTAATTTCAAATTGAGTAGTATACAAGTTGTATGTGAACACATGCTTATATTTGAATTGTTTTACTTTAATTACAAATGATTGTGAAATGAAATATTGTACTAATAAGCTGTAACTTAAGTGTAGACATTTGTCCCTCGCAAATGGTTTTAATTTTACAATACATCAAACTCAGTTTCTATTACTGTACTCTGGATATCAACATTACCTTCTGCTTTTAATAATCCCTCATTGGCAGCTGAACACATAATGGCCTACTTTAGTTGAATTGGTTCTTTATTAAACACTAATTTGTCACATATGTTCAAAGAACCTTATGAAAATTGTTTTTCTAAGCATATTAACAAAACGGGTAAAGTTAATGCTGTGACCACTTTCTAAGTTAGAGAAATTTCTTCTCATGTTTAAACTTAGCTTATTCTGAAAAAGTGGTGCTGCTGGATTTACTGCTTATCGCTTTTATTGAGCTCAAGGACAGCAGTGAATTGAATGTTATGTACTGATTTATCCTTCAAGCACATCAGTTGCATGCATTGGACTATGGTCATGACTAAGCCATGTCTTGCCCCTCCACATACTAGGCAACTCAACTTTACAGTGCATACACTATTAGCAAATCAGAAGAAAGGAACTCAGAAAAAACACAGTTAAGTAAACATATATGTGGGGTAAGATTAAAAGAAATTTAGCAGTGATCATAAATATGGTATGTGGCTCATATTCCATGGCAATCCCTGAAGTATATTCAGGGTTGAGTCATTATACTTAGAATATTATTTTACTGCTTATACGTATAAAATAGTCTAGAAAATGTGGAAAAATCATATAATTTGAATTTAACAATGAAGGATAATTTTAATTTTTACCTGAATACCATCGTATAAGGTTAATACCATACTGGCTATTACTGTCATATATTTTGCACAAATTTAAATTTAAGAACATTGAAAATAGATATAAAAATTTCAGAAAAAGGAATTTAATTTTCTACATTTCGATTATACTAGGTTACAAATGAAAACTTTTTTCTGCAGTATGATTAAAAATAGGTGACTTTTATTAATTTTGTGCTCATAATTAAGAAATGCATTCCGTTTTTTTGTAGCACATCTCATTTTTGCAACATGACAATGTTCAATGAAAATATAATTGCAAAATTTGCAGAAATATTACACACTCGTATACAACTTTTAAAAAAAATAAAGAATAATAATAACATGAGAGCGCACCTAAATTTGAGAATGTATGTTAGTTATCTTGTGTACCCCTTTTTTCTTTTTCCATGGAATTTCAGTCTACATGATTTTCTTGAGTGTTCTCTGGTAGGTTCGTCACGTGCAAGACATGTCAGTAATTGGCCATCATATGTACATCCCGATGTCCCTGATAATGTCGTTCAACATCTTTCAAGTCCTGATGAAACCTTTCACCTAGCTCCTCACTGACAGCTTCTAAATTCGAGGAAGTAGTCAAGATGTGACTTGAGGAAATGAAGCTTCAAACTCATATTGCAGCCGAGCAGTCTGAAAATTTTCCAGCATATTTCTGACAGTTTCTTTGTATTGAGGGTCTTTCACATTGCCCAGAAATTTTTTAACGACCTCTCTGAATGCATTCCATGAATCTTTTTCAATTTCATTCATAGAGCTGGTAAAATTAACATCTTTCATCAATTTCCTTATCTGTGATCCATCAAATACTCCCTCTCTGATTTTAGACTGTGACAATGATGGAAACTTCATGCATAAGTGTGGAAGCAAGGGCAACTTTTGTCAGGTGCTTTCACGAATTTTTCATCATACCAAGTTTTATGTGTATTGGAGGGGGTAGAATCTTTTGACGATCAACAAGAGGCACATTAGTAACATTTTTGTATCCAGGTTTCAGTTGCTGCCTCTCAGGCCATTGGTCAGTTTCCCAATGTTTGTCCCTCGCCCTGCTATCCCATTCACAAGAAAATAAAGGAATTTTTGTAACCTCCCTGTTGTACTAGTAAGAGACCAATGACCTTCAAGTCACCACATATTTGCCACTCATGGTCGTGATACTTAATTTTCTCAAGAACACGCTTCAGAGCTTCATAAGATTCTGTTAGATTCATAGAATGTGCAAGCGCTATTGAAGCTAACTTGTTGCCATTATGAAGTAACACTACCTTAAGGCTTTGTTTGGAGGAATCAATAAAAAGACGCCAGTTACTTGGCTCATATACTTCCCTGCCCAACTGTTGAATAAGATTACACACATCCTCACAAGATGCAAGTTGATCATCTTCTGCGTAGTACTTGTAGAACTGTGTTTCATGATTCCTATACCACGAAAATGTAACGCCAGGTGATAAATAAATTCTTCTTCTGTAGTCTTGAGCCCAGTAATTCACTTTTTTGTTTTGCGAGGCCTAAATCCCTTACTAAATCATTTAACTCATATTGATTAAACTGTTTTGGTAATTGTCAAATTCTTCTGGATCAGAAACCAACACATTGTTGGAAGTCATGGAGCTGCTTTCAGATTCACTAAAATTGAAGTCTGTTGGTGGTGTAGGTATGAGTAGTTAGGGTCCATGAGGAATAGGCCATGTAGCTGAGTTCAGATTTGGATACTTAATTCCTGCTTTATTCTTTTTATTGTTGTAGCATGCAAAAGTAACGATCATCATGGTGATTCTGCTGCTCTCTCCATATCATTGGTTTGGCAAGCGGCATGCCTCCATTTTCCTTCATACCAATAACATAATCCCTCAACACAACTGTTACATACAATATAAGGCGCGAATTATTTATCCTGACCACCAACTTTCTCTTTGAAATGAGTAATATAGTTTCTTTGTGAGTCTATTTTACGTACCTTCCTGTCAAACACGTAACACCCACAAATGTAACAAAACTTCTGAGGACTTTGTAGACACTGTCTCCTGCGTAATCCTGATGTAGAAGCTGTGCTCAAACTTTTATTTTAACACTGCACATATAGAAAACAAATGTGCATATTAATACAAGTTTTCAGCTCAACTGAAGTTGAGATCTATGATAGCTGTAAATGTAAACATAAAACCTCACAAGAAGACAGTGAACAAAATTGATAAGTGCTGGGAATATAAACATAAATATCTCGTGATAAACTAGGACGGAAGTGAGCTGATTAGGAAGAAAATCAACAACAGATTTAGAATAACATAATGAAACGTAGCAGTAAACTGTATAAGCTGAATGAACTTAGCACCATAAACATATATGCACATATAAAAACTAGATGTGATAGCCAAAAACGGACTTCACTTTTGAAATCAGGACACTGATGTCCATTAAGTTCACATATGTTTCTTTATACCGCAGAATCAATCTTGACCAGTGTTATGTAATTTTTCATAATATTGTACGTTACATATTCTACAATAAAATATACACACTTTTTACTGACCCAATTCTGATTATACTAATGGATTTCAGTAAATAACACTATTAATTAACTTTTTACAGATGAAGCATATAGATTCTCAGTGAGCTACTCCCAGGCTCAAGATTATCCAGTGGATCTTTACTATCTTATGGACTTGTCAAAGTCTATGGAAGATGACAAGGCCAAACTGTCTCAGCTGGGGACCTTGCTGGCTGAAAGCATGCAGAACATAACTTCCAACTTCCGTCTTGGTTTTGGTAGCTTTGTGGACAAAGTAGTTATGCCTTATGTCAGTACTGTACCAAAAAAGTAAGTGTCTTCAGATTTTCTCCCAGTAACAGACAGTAGTGCGGCATGAGAGAAAATTTTGTTATGTAGTTTGCTAGTTATAAATAGCGTTAAGAATATAGACAGTATCAGGCAAAACACTTGCATTAAAGATTAAAATTTTCACTGCTGTTAATGTATACCATTGTTAAAAAAAAAAGTATTCCATATTTTGAGAGGTGGTAGTATGGATCAAAACAAGAAAAAATGTCCAGTAAATATGGGCACTAAAACGTATACCTTAAAAGCTATGAGCACTTGTTCATCTTCACTGCTGTGAAACATCATCTCATATACTGCAAGCTCTTTGCTGTTACATACGACCTCACAGTTCTGGGAAAGTGCAACGCATATCTTATTAGTTCTAATGGAATCAGTTTCTGGTTTGATAAGTTTGTGAAATGCTTTTACCTTTTACCTTTAAATCTTTGGTGTATGCAACCCCTCATTAATGATGTACAAACACTACAGGAAGGCATCATCAATGCCTGTCAGAGCATCCGTGACCAACCTGGAGTGGTGAGAGAGTGTGATTCCTAAGACATCGGAAATAAGCATGCCTTACTATGAATGGGCACCATATGGGGCACCTCCTTTAACAATGGTTCACGAGTGCAGGTCATGCATAATTGCAAGCAGGTTACATTAGAAGCTTTGCTGTAACAGAGTAATGTGTCCTCATTTGTTTACTGCATTCTGTAGGCCATATGTAATAGCAAAGAGCTTGCAGTAGAAATGTTGTTTCACAGTACCAAAGATGAACAAGTGCTCATAGCTCTTAAGATATGCATTTTAGAGCCTATGTTTACTAAACATTTTTTCCTTGTTTCACATACATACACATGCGCATGTGCACACACACTCACACTCACTCACTCTCTCTCATTTCTGTTTCAGTGTCCTGAATTTATTCACCATTTTCTTTAAACTTGAGTTTGTGGTGTTACCTTTTTTTTTTAGCTCACAACAGCTAACACACTTAATAATTTGATGTCTGTCATTGTGCTCGGTAAAAAGCTTTTATTATTTTGATATTTAAAATGACTTTTCAGCTGTTTGCAATTTCAGATAAAACTGAATCATTCTACAGAGATCAGGTAAATTACTATTTAAACCAGCTGTTATAAACATAAATGTTAGAATGTTAACATAAGAATAGGACATTAGAAACCCCTTCTTGTTACACCTCACGTTATTCTGAATGCAACAACTGTTGAATCAGAGCATTGACATTGAGAGCATACTTATTTACTGATAGTTTTCTGACCACAATAATATCGTTTCAAATGTCATCCAGCTGCATTTGCGTCATACCTAAAAAAAAGTGACAGTGACAATGAGTTCATCTCTGTATTGTGTTTGGAGGAAATCCTTTTTGTAAGTAGGTACAATTATGAATGCATGTACCGTAAAATTAGGAGCTCTAGAGGACCCTAGTAATCCGGTAATAACCGGCACATGCCCCCTCCTATTACCTTTAGCTTTACCACAATTTAACTTGCACATAACCTCCAAATTCTAAACTAGCAAATTACAGAGAATGACACCAGCATTCATACTTGTAGATATGTATACATACATGTTTGAATAATGTTTCTGAATCTTTTGAAGTATCTACTCCTCTAGAAAATATTTTGATTAATCTTAAGTTTATCAGACTTCACCAGAAAAATGCTCAAATCTTACTTACCAGCTCTGATTTTGGCACTTGAGTACTAGTGTCCCTCAAGTAAGGACTATGAATCTTCCCTCATTACCAACATCAAAATATTTTACATAATCGCAGTGTAAATTCATGTTTATATATATATATATATATATATATATATATATATATATATATATATAAGTTGAAAATGTTGAGAAAGCTTAATGTTTCAATAGTTTAGCCCACTGTAATTTCAGTTATGGTATAATTGTTGGCTTTCTCTCCATAATTGAAAGGCTGGTTGGAAAAAATATATCTAATGAGTTTAGCGTATTAGTAACATACAAAATAATTGGCGTTTTTCCTTACATATTATGAGCCATCCTCAATGCAGTTAGTTGTTGAAGGTTCCAACAGGTTGATAATAAGAGCAATTATTTTGTACTAATGTATATTTATGTTCCAGGCTTCTCTTCAAGAATGTTGAGATTTGTAATGAAATTGGTTATATTACAGGATGCTTATTTATGTAGTGCAATGTGCTTGTTTAACATTTTTATGAAGCTCTGTATTGATATTTAAAAAACTTTAAAGGAGGACTGAAAAAGAGTGGTTTTTTTTTTTTTCGTACATTTGGTGCGTTACACTATTAATGTAAAAATGCAAGCATTTGATTGTATAAAATCAAGGGAATGAAGTATAAGGTTTATATTCATGATGAGGAAGATGATTTGGTTACTTTAATTTTATGTGCCCTACATATGGGAGCCAACTTGAAGTAGGTGTTTGTTATGTAATATATTTTACGTAAATTATTTAGCTTCTTGTTTGGGAATCCAACTTGAGAAATATTGTTCTTAGAGTTTACTTTGTTTAAGAAATTTGCAACACGCTTTGGGCATCGGTTTGAATTTGTTGATTACGTAATAGTTACTGTTATTACGCAATATGCTGCTACGTATGAGAAGCTGATTTAAAGATGTAATTTTTAGTTGTACACTCCAAGTTTTACACTATAATATTTAACTTTGTTATTAAAACTGCTTCTATGTATATTATTTATGTTTGAATTTGCCTCGGCTGCATCAGTAATGTTTGTAGAGTCATGTATTTCTTAGGCAGGGTACGGTACGACAATAATTGTAGACATACACAGATTTTAAGTTTTTAAACTCACTTCTTTTATTTATCCTTTGCACATTTTTAATAAAGCACTACACTTTTTAAGAGCTATGAGATTCTTTAATACTTTCACTTAGCTAACGCGTAGACATGTTTTTACGATTCACAAGTAATATTTCTGTAGAGAACACATCTTCCATCTGGTCACTACCAAGGCTTGCCAGCAACTGAACATTATTTCAACCGTTAAACCCGTAAGCTTCGGTATTTCAAGTCTTTGATTGGCTAATTCTAGTCCAATAGAACATCTGCATTTTACTTGAAGCTTTTCTTTGCTGATGATTGGCTAATTTTAAACTGTTGCTGAATTTACATTATCGTTGCTCCAATCATAACTAGTAACTTTCAAACTCTCAACTCATTATTGCTACAAGGTTACCTCATTATTACCTCATTGTTAGCAACTTAAAACTTATTATTCTCACAGCTCTTACATTATTAAAGTATGTAATGTATTCACATAGCATTATTAAACATGTTTACAATAATAATAAGCATATGCAATGGCTGTTACATACATTTAAAAATAATTATTACATACATATTGTTTCAAGGCGGGCTGTTATTGAATTTACTTATTATAAAAATACATTGAAATTATTCAGATATTAAAATACTGCCTCAATGATTTATTGTGTATTAATGTGGATGCTAATATAAAAGCTTTATTTCTCTAGGCTGAAGGAACCTTGCACAGCGTGTGAAGCTCCCTATGGTTTCCGGAATCACATGTCGCTAAGTGATAATGTCAACCAGTTCTCTGTAAGTTCTGGTTCTGGTGCAAATGTTAAAAGTGTCATTTTGTTTTTTATTACAGCTATATGCTGGCTTGGTGCCATTATCATATACTAGGATTTAAAGTTATTGAAAAGGAGGGCTAACAAATGCAAAAGTATTATGCATCATTCCTGCAGGCTGACAGTTCTTCTTAGCTCAGTATTAACTCTTCCAATTGGTCATCACTAGGGCCCGGATTTTAATGACCTAAAAACCAGCGAAATATACAAGCATTTATGACCTAAACAAATATGACTTTATAAAAGTATATTTAAAAACATTCTTGTTGATTTCCTTATATACCATGTAATACAAAATTTGCTTCATAACAAATTCTGAGTATAGCACTTTTTGCAGTGTTTGAAACTAACTAGCACTTATTTTTGAAGATTGACCTGTCTGCTCAAATAACTGCATTTGTCTGCTGTCATTTTCAGCACTTCTTTTCACACAGCTGCTGTGTTTAGCAGTATTACTGTGTTGTTGCACATTAAAGCATTTTTCTGCACTAACTTTAACTTCACATAATTTACAAAATAATATTTCCTGGTCAATGGTGAAGAACTTCTCTCCAAAATCGCAAACAAAATCTTGCAACTTCATGCTCTTGGAGCACTTTACTTTTGCCATGTTGAACCAGACTGAATTTGTATTCAAGCTGAATAGTGTGACCATGTGTGCAATATTTATTATGTCGGAAGCCACCTTTGTTGGTTTCGAGAGTGTTTTGTCAACCCTGCACAACAATGTGTTATTTGTGGCAACATCACCTGGTACTTTGTCATGTGAGCAACATTTTCATGTTTTTATACATGTTTCCTTAAAGATACGACAAATATATCCATTTTGGCAAAAGCTGGCTGAAATATGACCTATTATGGCAAAAGTTGGCCGAAATATGACATATTACTAAAAAAGATGTAAATATTACTTTATGTGCACAATAAAAATACATTTTTCTACACTACAATACCTGCATTCATGCATAAATTATTGTAACATTCACCCTAAAGCTCAGGGGAAAAATTATGACTTGTTATTAAAATCCAGGCCCTAGTCATCACAAATCTCATTCATCTCTCAGTAATTTATGAGAGACTTGGTGTCAGGGGCATCATTTAGGGGGGCAGGGGGGTCAATTGTCTGAAATGATTAGGCTACTGGTTATTATTGCTCTACCAAAAGAAAAATCACAACTGTACTTTTAATACAGCATTTCACATTTGAGAAGGAAAAGATTAAATGTGTTGTTAAAATTCACATGAAAATTTGGGAAACTGCTTCAGACAATCTTGCCACGCCCCCCCCCCCCCTGCAGAAACTGAAATGATGCTCTTGCTTGGTGCTATAGCAGTAGATTGTATCAACAGTGATATTCATTAGAAATCGTATAACTGTAGCATTTAATTGCCACTAATTTGTTAAAAGAAAAATACTTTAGCTATATTTTTTCCTTTTTCTTTCCCAAATTCTCATTGTATTTGGGATGCAAGTGTATCTCCACTGAGTATACTTTCATTAGAACAAGTGTTCTTCAAAGACATCCTAATTAAAACAGGTTTATGGAACTGTAGTGTTAAAGGTCAACTCGTATACTTAAAATTTTAGCAATGGTAATCCATTCCACATATAAATTTATAATAATATAATTATGTTAAGACCCCACAAGTTCTCTAGAAGTATTTAGCCAGCACACATGAAAGGAATAAATTTGAATCTGAGAATGAGAACAAGTGTTCTCAAAATATGCCTTGAATAAAAACAGGTTAATGAAGCAATAGTGTTAATAAAGGCAAACTCATATGACTGAAAGTTTTAAGTAATGATTTCATGTACTAAATTTTGGGTCAAGCATACTTCATATTGAAGTCAGAACTCAAGTTAGACTCGGACTGCAGCATGATATGTTCATGAGGCCTGTTCCCTTGGTAAACTCGGGTATACATTTCTAGTGAATATTTTCTATTTGCTTATTATTTGTTGCTGTTGTTGCCACTGTTAAAATTTGGATAATCATTTGGGAAAAATATGAAATCAGCATTACATTTGCTTTTTGTCACGTTATAGTGAATCTTTTGTACAGTTTCAAGGCAAAGCCAGGTTCAAACCAGGCAAGAGTGCAGTGATTTTTTTTTTTTTTTTTTTTTTTTTTTTTTTTTTTTTTTTTTTTTTGTGTGTGTGTAAAATCCTTCGTATGGCTTCCTTGGGAAGAGAGGTAAAGCCGGTGGTCCTGTGTCATAGATTTACGACATGTAAAAGAATCTCGAGTGTGACAAAGAGGCCTCTGAGCAAAATTTCTCATCTTTCATGCCCGATATAGAATGGGACTCTTAAGAACCATAGTAATTAAAGAGCATCCGTAAATAAAACTCAATTTAATCTAATTCTGCTTATTTAATGTTAGTACCTCTTCTGCATAGTACAAATAACATTTTAAACATATATACAATTAAATAATTTACAAATACATGCACAAGAATATAAATATTGAACATACAAGTATTCTAAATACATTAATTGCTATTCCTTTGATATTAATGAAAATTTAAAAGGATTTAAATAAAAACAAAATAGCTTTGTTTCCTTTAGGCCTGCAGATTAAAATCAAATACTGTTTCATCCTCTTGCAGCAGACCTATGTGTAAATCCTGGTTGGGTCATACTGCCTGGCAATGGGTTTTCTAGTCCATTTTTCCTTCAATCTTAGGATTAGTAGTAGCTAACTAGTGTGTTAGGTCCATGAGCTCATTTGCACATTCATGTCATTTTTTATGTGTACTGCAGACCTGAGTTTGAATCCTCTTTGGATCATGTCTCTTTATGATAAATACATAAAAACTGAATCGTGTAGACAGGTGTGCAGACAATTTTAGGAGATTTCCAGGTTTCTCCATTCCAGGTAGAGAAACTGTAACACAGGAGTTATGGAACAAAAACCCCCAGTGTAATAGACTGTATGTAGAGTACCCTATGTGCAATCTGTGGCCTCACCTTAAAATGACTGCATTGTAGAATATCATTCAACATAAAATTCAATGCAAGTAATGAATTTTGCAGCATGCAAATATGCAAGTTGTTATGAATGTTCATATTACATAGGTGATTCAGAGGTTGTAGAAATTGCAATAGCTTCTTTTCATTAATATAGTTTTAACAGTTTCATTTAAAAGGTTAAAACAAGAGTTTCCTATCTTTGAACTTAAATAAAACACGTTCTATAAATGATAGAGGTTTATTTCTTTTTTTATTTTGGAACATAATTGTCATTACGTGTGGAAGAGAACATCAGTTAAGTGACCGCCGCGACTTTGTTGGTTGCGTGTATACGGCTGACCCAATTTTCAATGACAGAAGAACGTAAATTAGGTCCAACTTCACGAATAACACGCGTGATGTTATTCATAAGATCATTTACTGTTTCTGGCTTGTTGACATAAACTCCAGATTTAACATAACCCCATAAGAAATAATCCAACGGCATTAAATCACATGACCATGGGGGCCAGTTAACATCACCACCATGGGAAATGCTGAGACCTCTGAACTTCTCCTTCAAAAGATCGATTGTTTCGAGAGCAGTATGACATGTGGCACCATCTTGCTGGAACCAGATGTTTCTGAGATCCATACCATACCATCTGATTGAGGTCAAAAATAGTCCATTGACAGTCAGAGCTTCGCCATCTTCATCTTGGAAAAAATATGGACCAATGATTCCACCATACCAAAATCCACACCACACAGTAACCTTTTGGGGATAAAGTGGTCGTTCTTGAATCTGCATTGGATTGTGATTACTCCATTAGAGCCAATTTTGTTTGTTAACACAACCATCCATCCAAAAGTGGGCTTTGTCGCTGAAGATGATTTTTCGACAAAAATCCAGGTCAGCTTCCAATTGTTCCATAGCCCAGTCAGTGAATACACAGCGCAATCTATGGTCGTTGGGCTTTAGTTCTTGAGTTAACACAGTTTTGTAAGCGTGAAACTTCAAGTCCAGATGCAGAATTTGCCAAGTTGTGGTCGGCGAAAGCCCCAATTCTTGCGCTCGACGAGCAGTTGGTTTGTTTCCGTTCTTGCGTACACTCTAATGAACGGCGCCTATGTTTTCGTTGGAGCGCTTACGTCGATTACATACAGGTGTTCTTTGATTGTTGACAGAACCACTTCTTTCAAATTTATCGATCAAACGCCGAATCGTTCTCTCGCAGGGACGATTATGCACACCGTAAACTTCACGCAATACACGGAAGATTAGGCGAACAAGTGATCCATTTTGATAATAAATTTTCACAATTTTTACACGTTGCTGAATGCTGTATATTTCCATGGCTATTTGTCAATAACAACTGTAACCACATGAAAAAAATGACTTACTGTAACTCAATAACAACAGCAGCTATCACATGTTAAAGATAGGACACTCTTGTTGAAAGACCCTTTAGTTGAAGATGGAGAATTAATAACCTTTGCATCACAAAACACATTGTGCTGCATTATTGCAAACAATGTTTGCTCAAGGGAAAGTATCACATTGATCTGTTCATAGACCATAAAGGTGAAATTTCTTAATTCAATACATTAAATAAATAATAGGTATTGAAGTAAAATGTCAGGGTTTCTTGAGTTATAGGCTAACATTCTAGTGATCACATTCCCCAAAATTATAACCATAGGTTGATAAGATAGGCCCTTAGATGTATGTGTTATTGAATTTAAAATGTTATAGTATAGTATTCTAGCATTAACACTCATCTAGAAGGTGATTCTTCTCTCTCCCTCGATTTTAAGCCAACCTTTGATGCCTGCATATCAAATGCTTGCAGCGATTTTGTGTTAAAATACACTGATAAAAATAAGTTAATTCATATGTGCATGAATGAGAACTAGAGAATGCTTGTTTTGTTGGATGTGGAATGTGAAGGTATATACATATATGTAATATTTGTTGGAATGTGTAATGAAGAGATGTATCTTAATGCTCTTCACTGTCTGTTGTCTTCTTTATGTGCAAGGAATTTGTTCCAGAATGGAAAGCTACATGATAAAGAGGTGTACAAATTTCCATAACTGTTGAAAATAATCAATTATGTTTGTCTTTCTCAGTCTGATAGAGCCATGCACGGGATGTGCTGCTCCTTATGGCTTCCGAAATATCATGTCCCTAAGTCAGGACACAAGTAGATTCTCAGTAAGTCAGGGTACCACCACATTGGTTACTCTGTTATGGAGCTGTAACTCTTGCTGCTTCTGCATAGAAGTTAACATTACACTGTGTATCTTAACACATCTCATAACTGCACCTAGAGAAGCAATTAAATAACATATACCTGCTGCAACAGAAGAGAACATACAAAATTGTAAATTAGAGTAACTCTAGTGATATTATGACTTCCTTTTGGAAGTACTCAGAAAAACACATTGAAAAATATCATAGTTCTTTCCTGTGTGTTCTCATATTCTGTTGACAGTGTTTGATTTTGAACTTAGTAACTCAAATGTTTTAATTATTGCACAAGGAATGTCATTTGTTCTTGTTAACATATATTGAGCTTGCCACATTTGCTTGCATAATTTACATACTGAACATTTATTCATCGCTGAATTCTCATATAAAGAATGTTCACAAGATGCAACCTACCATTATCGTCTTATAGGCTGCTTGATTTTAAAATATGAGTAAGCAAAATGTAAGATAGATTTTCTTTATGGTAGTTTTGCAATCAATTCCTCTCCATTTTTCTTTTATATAATAATCCTTCAAATTCAGGATAAAAACATTAAAAATATGCGAAGATGATTTGAAGTGTTTAAAATACAACAAATTAAAAATATGCGAGTGGATGTGGTAAGTGCAAAACAGAATGAAGCTCTCCTATCACCTATTGTACATAAATTTTCATAACATTTTACTCCTCCCACAGAATTAACCCCATTAAAAGCATTTTATTTCTTGTAAATTAATCAGCTTTCATGTGTTTGTTTTAGAATTTGGAGTATGTTTTTGAATTAGTGCATTATGAACTTTGATTGCATATGCATGTTCATCTCTTGAACTTTAATTGTAGATTCACTCATGTGCAGTAGCAATTGTCAAATGTACTGAATATCTGCACATAGAAAATTGAGGTTGATTTTCCATCTTTTACATGATTGTAGCAAATGTTGATGTGCTACATATAAGTCTCTGTAAATACTGTAAATGGTTAGCAAGATTTTGCAATATTATGTGTAGCTTCTTAATGGACTGATTTAAACATAAAACTAATGAAAATCATAATTATTGATTAACATCAATAACATGAAACCAACATTTTGATTAAACCAGTTGAAAAAGATAACTTCTAAAACTAAATACTATAAGTTATTTATTTACGTATGTATTATTAATCAGAAAAAATGGTGGTGCTCAAGAGATCCTGGTATAAAGTATTAATTACTGGATGTGAAAGAAAGAAGCTTTGTATGCTGAAGATGCATTACTAGTACATTAAATTGAAAACATTATTTTACAGTAGATATGCAAAAAAAAAAAAAAAAAAAAAAAAACCCAGTAGTGAGAGGTACTGATGCTTTAAAACTTTAAATACTTCTTTTATTTTTTATTGGGAAATAATGGCAATTGAGATGGCAGATAAAATGGTTTGTAGGATGAACATATGAAGTGAAGGATAAGCCTTAGTAATATGTATGCAACATATTAAAAAAAAAAAAAAAAAAAAAAAAAAAAAAATTAAATGCAGTGTAATTGCAAGTGAGGCTGTAAAGCTTTCTTTATTAAAATTTCACTATAATAATCACTGGTATAAAGGATTAGATTAATGCTGCCATTCTTCTATATATATATATATATTATTTTGCATCTTCAATGGCTTTTTTCAAGACATAGCTTTGTGAACTGAAGAATATGATAGACATTTTATTCAGTTAAATTACACTAGTCTGCATTTTCAAACTTTTTGTCAGATGAATTCTTAAAAGTAGGTGTTCTTGAATCAAGTTTTTATGCTGATTCCAGAAATAACTTCTGTTTTTTTTTTCTATCACGTCAGGTTTTTTACACAAAATAAGTAATGTTTTGACAATTTTACTAATGAGCGTAGAAAAGTGTTCAAATACGATTTCACACAAGGTAAGTTTTTATTCAAGAAACATTTTAAGAATACTCTCAAGAACTCCCCTAATTTATTTCATGACTACATTTTAACAAAACAAGAAGCCAAAGTGTTTCATTTAATTTTTTTCAAACTTTCTCTTCTTTGACTTCCTTGCAGATACTTGAAGATGACTGTCCCTCCTCAACATCCAACAGCCGGCCATCATAATTTCATTCCATCTTCCCTGGTACCTCCTCTCCATTTCCTTAATATCTTGGTGAAAACGTTCACCCTGCTCTTCACTATAATGTCCCAGATTTTCTGGAAAGTAGTCGATATGTGAATGCAGAAAATGCACCTTTACACTCATGTTACAACCCATCTTCTTGAAATTTTCCAAAATTGTTTTGACAGTGGCCTTGTAATTAGGATCTTTGTTATTGCATAAGAAGTTTTCAGTAACTGATCGGAAGGCGGTCCATGCTTCTATTTCTCTCTCATTCATTGTCTTCTCAAAATCTTCATCCTTCATCAATTTCTTTATTTGAGGACCAACAAAAATTCCAGCCTTTAATTTGTCTTGTGTAATGAAGGGAAATTTCTTGGAAAGGTACCTGAAGCAGGGTCCATCCTGTGGTAGAGCCCTTACAAATTGCTTCATCAAGCCCATTTTTATGTGTAATGGCAGAAGCAATATTTTTATATCTCTATATGTTTGAAGTGAAATTGTGAAAAAACTGTACGTGATAGAAAAAAACTAAAAGCAGTTCTGAAATCAGCATAAAAATGTGAGTCAGAATCACTTATTAGTTTCCAGTCATTCGATATCATGCAGACTAGTGTTATAGTTTCCATTAACATAAGAAACATAGTATGAGACTTCCTGATTTGCAAAGAGGAACTGTAATTGCAGTTTGTCATACTGCATGTTCTGGGATTTGATTGTACAGTTTCCAGGAGTTGGTTACTATCTGATTAATAATTATTTATGTATGTATAGGATTTTTCTGTACTTGGCATTACTCAATCCATTATAATATTATGATGGGTATTCTAAAAGTTCTCAGTCTGACCTAGAAAACACAAGATTTAAGAGAAATGTTCTTTTTTTTTCTCCTTAACATAGTCACACTAAATTGATATACATAGTCTGACTTTTCAACTTGAATAGGAGGATTGGGACTCTTCATAATGAAATACTTAACTAAAAGTAAAACTAATACAGTTGAATTGCACTCTTATGCTCCAGGAAACAAGTTATTACCTTAAATTCCAACTGTGCCATTGAATTTTTCAGTGTGATTATACCTTTCCAACCCTGTCTTACAAATGGCCTGTGTGAAAGAAAGAAAGAAAGGGAAAAAAAAAAAAAAATAAATAAATAAATAAATAAATTTCTAACTTAAAACATGCTTCTCACATCCAGTAATCATAATCAGTTTTCCAGCTGCTTGGTGTAGTTGGATATTCTGTTGCAGATACTGGGGGCTCCGCTGTCAGTAGTTTGATGTATACTGTGGTCAGAGTCTTTTAAGACCATGGAAGGGGCATTATTTGCTTGTACATTGACTATGTCAAAGTACTGCCATGCGTAACAGACCTGAGGCATGAGCAATCTGTTTTTACCTTCCCCTTTCCACTGTTTCAAAAGACTCTGACCAAAGCATACTTGGGGTACTTAGGGTTCTCTTCCAATGGCATGACGAAACTGACATATGTCCCTAAACTTTGTCATAAAACCTTCTCCCTTGTGGTTAACTCTGCTGTTCGTTGAATGCTCTTTAATAAATGAACTTTTTTTTCTCTATATTATGTTCTTCCCAGAAATGGCATGCTACTGCTGATTTGTTATGAAACTGCTCTGTAAGCAGAATTTTACATTCCTTTTACTTTTCCCAACATAGATATTTTACATCCACAGTTAATTCTATAAATGCTAGCATTCTTTTGCATTGGTGGTTTGTCTAACCTGTTAGATTTTAATAAATTTCCTATGTGGAGTATATTTTGTGGTGCCAGATTAATGTTGTAGTCTTTAAGTATCTTTTGAAATTCTTTTCCTTTTGTATAATAGACTTCTTGTAAGTAACTGTTATTTCTTGGAGAAAGTGTAATTGCTTGTCTGTTGTGTTGGATTTTCTTGTGTTCTGTTACTTTTGCATCTACCAGTTCCTTGGTTTAGCTGTTATACTTGCTATTTTAATTATGTGGTGTAATCTTTCGAGTACTCTGTGCTGTTTAGAGGTTAGACAAAACACCAATGGAAAAGAAAGATGGCATTTATAGAAGTAACTATGGGTGTGCAAAATATCAATGTTGGGAAAGCAAAGAGGAATGTGGGAATTAGGCTTACAGAGTACTTTCAAGACATAAAAGATAAATCGGTAACTGTATACAATTTCTTGGAGGAACAGCTTGATACAGAGAAAACAGCTCATTTATTAACAAGCGTTCGAGCAGCAGAGTTAAACACACAGGAGAATATATTTATGGTGAAGTTTAGGGACATATTAATGAATTTTGACTTGTCATTGGACGAGAACCCCAATTTGAAGTTTGTCAAACTAGGAGAGAGGAGCCCCCAGCATCTACAACAGTACATCCAACAGCAATAACAAAGCAGTCGAAAAATTAATGATGCATGCAATGGTTATGCAAAACATGTTTTAAGGTAATAACTTGTTTTATGGAGCATAAAGTGTTGTGACTCAATTTTATTAGTTTTAATTCTGACTCTTCAGCTTTTTAATATCCTCAGTAAAATAAGGTTTGTGCAAATGTGCAGAATAACCTTCAACCTCATCATTTCATGTGAATCTTCATCCACCCAACCATTCCTTCAGGTATGGGAACAAACCGTAATTGCTGGCAGCCAATTCCAAGCAAATATCATGGATTTGGAAGCAAAGGTTGCACAGTTTTGCAGCAACAATCCATGTGCAAGGGTGCAATATTGTGCTGGAAGAAACTCTCTTTTTCACAGAGAGTGGATATTCAGCCTGAACAGCATCCTTCAGTCAGTCCAATAGTGAACCATAATACTCTCCAGTGATGATTCTGTCCTTCTGGAGGTAACCTGTGAACACCACACCATGAGAGTTCCAACAAACTGACACCCACCAATTGGAAAGCTTTCTCATATCCAAAACTTTGTGTAAAATGTAATACACACAGTTTATGGAAGTCATTGCAATGTCTTTGCAATATATTGACTAGCGTACCTTCAATTGGTGACCAATGAGTGTGGCATTCAATTTTTGTCACAATCTGGTTTTGGAATGTCCTGAGCACTCATATTGAATGGAAATACGATCACACTTAAATTCTACAACCAAATTTTTAACCATCGAAAACAAAGAATGTTGTTTTAATGTTGAATCTAACTCATTTTATATTTCTGTTAAACCCATCGAAACAAAATAGTTTTGCAGCATGTACTTCAATTTTTAGAAGATGTTAATACTAGTTTGTTTACACAATAGTTGCAAACAATGACTAGGCTAAGAAACTTAATAGTACACCATCTAAGGGATGATACTTAACAGCAATCATAGTAATTTGGACATCTTCATGAGTCAGGCCAATAACTTTTAGATGGTCCTTGTAGTTTGTATTGACTTTATTTATAATTGACTAAATAAAAATTAAAACTAAATTCTTAAGATGCTTTTCTTCAGGATGTCCAAGTTCTTGCTTGCTTTGATTAATTTACATCCATCCGGGTAGGTCACATCAACCAGTGAATGAAAGAAATGGTTGAAATGATGCTCAAATGGGCTCACTGTCCCTAGAGCATAGACTTGCCCAACATTCGTCTTCTCAGGATAAGGAAAAATCTTGGGGCGGACCTTATCCAGGTAACTCACCCTAACCAAGATTCAAAATCGGGACCTCTTAAATGTGAAGCAGACACTACTCCCACACAACATTGTGGGCTAAGTTCCTTTTGTTACCGTCTTCAAATTCTCTAAATAATTATACCGACAGTAGTAGAAAACTTGAGAGATATATCTTGTTCTGTATGGTAGCATGATAATTAACACTATGTTGAAAGAGTTTGTAAATAAAATCGCTTTTACTGTACAACAATTAAACCTAGTCTAGAAGTTTGTATACTGTCCTAACTGACATTTGTTAGCAATATCTTTTACCCTAGAATGTTACTTATTGTAAATGCATGAAGATTTTGTATACTCATCAGGTTACCATTTTTGACTATTAACATTTGCACCAGAATGAAATGTAACTTTAATATAGTTCTAGCTTTAGTATTCTGCAAAAATGTAAAACTTTGGTACATTAAAAAATACCTAAGAGTATTTTAATTTATTACAGAGGCAGGCTCTAAGAGCTTAGCTGTAAAAGTATTTATTTTGCTTTTAAATGTTTTATAGCCATTGTTAATAGTTGTCCATGTATGTAAACACATATCTGAAACCCAGTAAATCAGTACTCAACATTGGTTAACCAGATCTGAACACAAACAAGATCATGAAACAGTTTATTGCACATGCTTTAGGTTCAAATTGTCCTTAAAGTTTTTGCGTTTAATATTAGAAGATAGTGCAAAATGAAGTCTTTTTAAACTGCATTAGTTAAGTACCTCATTTATAAAGAATGTTCAAAATCTGTAGCAATAACATTTTTCTCTGCCCTCCCCCACTCCTTTCTCCAGCCTTGTTCAGCTTTCCTTCTCTCAGTAAACATACATTATCTTACCATTCACCTTCTGTTGAGAAGAGGTTCCATAATTCTAAATTTATTGAGAGATTTTTGCGCAGTATGCCTTTGTGGAGCGGGTACACCTGGAAATTCCATTAAATTTGACTTCTAATTTCCCTGCATATACAAATCATATATAAAAATCCTGTGTGTTTAAGTTAATAGCAGCATTGGGAAAACCATAGCAAAGAATTAATAAAATCTAAAAGCACTAATGATGAATATAGCATTTTATAAGCATAATTGCTGTCCACATCAACTACAGCTGCAGTCAGACTGAAGTAATGTGCGAGGCATGGTAACTGGAGCTATGTCTTGTCTGGCTGACCTGCCAACTATATGAAATGGGCGACAAAATTAAGAAAGGTCCTCTAAGTTACTAGGAAGATGCAACCTTTAACAATGGCTATATATATATATTTTTTTTTTAACATGTTAACAGTGTACAGACTGATGAATGTTATAAGTATTATTTTGTTTGGAATTTTATTGAAATTTTAAATAAGCTCTGCTATATTAATGAAGTTTTTTAAGTAAATAATATAGTTACACATTTGCTGTTAAAATGTAAAAAGTTCACTTATTCATTAAAGTAGAAGTATTTTAGTTACAATCAAGATTTAAAAAACTAATTAAATTCCCTTTTTTTAAACTGTTTCATTTGTATAGCCCTTTAGCTTTTTAGGTCAATCAGGGGTATTAAATTTTTGTAATATGTGGATATAGTATAATATTGTGACTTTGTCCACTGTCACTTCTCTCAGTTCTCACTGTTTTGTTTTTATGTCACTGTTTCACTGAGAGTTCACTTCACTAAGGTGAACTAGTTCAATATTCTTGTCACTTCACTTCTTCGTGATGCAGCCTCTTCACGCAGAATAGTTCACTTCACTCCTCCACAACCCATTCCTCTGCAGCAGGACTCATTGCACGTCCTTACCAGACGGTTCACTTCACTTTGGAGTCGAACACAAGACCTCCATAACCGATCGCTCCGCAACAGGCACTTGCTGTATGCCACAGCCACCATCACCAGCTCTCTTGGAGAATGCACTTAATGTCACATGAGAAACCCAACTGACAACTCAACTCACACTGACTAACTCAACAACTCTGACTGCTCTCGCTGTTCTAGAACTATTTTGATGCATTTCTTGAGGAGAAGCTTCCAGAAGGTCCTATTTATCTGCCAATATGAGCCTGGTGTTTTTGTTGGCGAGCATCCATTATCGTTGTTTACTCCAGCTGTCTGGCGCCAACCTCCCAATAACCTTGGCCATAGCCGTGTGACACACAGCTCCCTCCTCAGAGCTGGTCGCCCCAAACAGCTTCATAGTCTTCAGCAGGGTGATAACAAATCATCACCAGTACCCCCTTGGGGTCAACACCAAAAATGCGATGGGGTTCCTGGACCTGTGGAACAGATGTCGCATAGCAGGCATCATCTCTCCACGTCGCTTTGAAGATGTAACCAACAGAATCGATGACTTAATTTTGCCAAGGTGTTGTTCAAACCCAGAGGTGTCCCCCGTAGTGCTGGCATGGGTTCCATCAAGGACTTCCTTCACAGCTTTCTTTGGGAGCACCAGCTGCTCTACCAAGTCCTTCTGGCTGCAAACTCCCACACTCTCTCCAATACATCGTTCCTGACCACCAAGGAGTCCCACTGCATCCACCAACTCTCAAAGCTTAGGCCTCTGGGAGCAATATTTGCCCACGCACATCGTACACCAGTTTCTTTATCCTTCAGGATCGGCCCTATGTCTCAATTCTCCAGTTGCGCCCTCCTCAAGGTCTGCTTGTCTCGACCAACTGCACTGTGAGTGAGTGTAGGGCTGCAGCATTTTCTATCATCTGCTGGTCCAGACGCCTGTCCATTGCAGCCTCTATCATCCTCTTGTTTTCTTTTGTCTGCCCATCTAGCCGTTTTCCTTGCTGATCTAGATGCTCCTCCACCAAATTAGCATTACCTTCCATGTTTAATTTCCTTTAAATCCATTGCAAACTCATCTTTCAGGGACTTCACCATTGCCTTTATCTCAGATATTTTAACAGGCGATTTCACCACCAAGATCTGATTTCAATTTCTCCATTTTGGTCTTAATTTGTGTTCCCATCTTCTCCATTCCAAGTTGTATTTTCGTCTCCATTTTCTGCATTCCAGATTTAATATCCTCATAATTTTCTCCATTGTTGAAACTGCACTCTTTATTTCACTTTTTATCTCCTCCATTCCAGCCAATAATGTTCTAAACAATTCCTCCATTCTTGGCTTTTTAATGTTACTTCTGACACCAGTGTGACTTTGTCCAGTTTTCCACTGTGACTTCTCTCAGTTCTCACTGTTTTGTTTTTTCTTGTCGGTCACTGTTTCACCAAGAGTTGACTTCACTAAGGTGAACCAGTTCAATACTTCGTCATGGAGAATGTACTTGATGTCGCATGCGAAACTCAACTGCCAGCTCGCAACTCAGCTTCAATTCACACTGACTAACTCAACAACTTAGACTGCTCTTGCAAGGACGTTTGCTTATATAGTCAGTGGAATCTTTTCACAAGGTTCTCAAACATTCTAGAACTATTTTGACACACTTTCAGGAGAAGGGGGGTGAGAACTTCCAGAAGGTTCTAGTTACCTGCTGATGGCAAGCCTGGTGTTAACACTGGTGAGCAGCTATTGTTGTTTACTCTGACCACCTGACACTGACCTCCCAATAACCTTGGGCCATAGCGTCTGCGTCACAATATAAAAAATATGTTTGCCAAGCATACATACCAACTATATAAAGCATTTGTAAATTGCTGTTCCGTAGTTATTTTTTAGAATAACTCAAATGTTAAATATACAAAATGAAGTGTCTAGGAGTTGGAAAGGAGAGGAAAAAATAAAAGAAACAAAAAAAAAAAAGAGTAGTGAAATTGGGACAGAAACAACTTGCAAGCAAGTTTGTGGAAACTAAGAGTATGTTTTGCATTGCTTTTATTATGAATGGAACCTTTTCAATTTAAAATCCCAGAACCTAGAATAGTTTCATGTTTTAAAATCTCATTCTTTCTTCTCCTTCTCTCTTATCCCTCACTGTTCAAATATTTTGAATATTAACTTAAGAATATGCTACAATTTTGGAAACTTAGTTTCAGAAATATACACAATAGAAAGTTTGTTGCAATTTTTACTGTTACATGGATCACTAGTATCACAGTTTGGTGGTCCTGGAAGCCATTCTGTTTTCAATATGCAATCTTGCAGAATCGTTAACAAATTTCAAGCAGTCAGAGTACAGCGTATGATGCCTTTTCAAACGCTTCTGAAAGTTTCTGGCAACTCTAGCTGAGAACTTCAACACTGCATTGCACTCTCAAGCTGTCTCCCAGCTGAACAGCTCACTTGCTGTAGAGCACTCGTAGTTTCACTTGCTTCCTGCATGTCTTGCATACATACACTATCCTTCATTAAGTGATATCTAGACTGTGTCTTCTGTCTAGTTAGTATTTCTGCTATATTACTAAATGATCTCCATTGTATTTGACAGCTTTTAAACATACAATTTCATTGGTCTTAAATATGTCATTGCACTTCCTGTAATACATATTCATATCTGCCATCTTCTAACATCTGCAACTATTTTCAGTGAAATTAAATTCATGCCAATTACAGTCTGGGTTTATGCAAAACTATCCAGAGTAAAAGGATTTCATAACACTTTGGCAGTTTGAAAACATTTGAAAGCAAATCACTTTTCTATGTTTCAAGAATTCAAAGAAATGACCATTCCCATAAGTTCTATAATTGTCAGTGTTGACTCCCGAGAGAAATGATATGGCCTTTAATGAATACCCAACGTTACTATTAACTCTTAGTCATGCTCAATGACTGTAGCTGTTCTTAAATTTATTTTTAATTTTAAACCTCTTAAGTGGGAGTCTCTATTTATTTTTTTCTCCTATTTTCTTAGTATTCGTACAAGAAGCGGAATTCAAATTCTGGAAAATTTAGGATTTGTCAAACTTCTGGTTTTTTATATACTTATATATAAACAATTATCTCCATTATAACTTTGTAAATATTGATTAAAAAGCAAATTGAAAGATAAGCCGTTCAAATTTTTAAAAAGATTTTTTGAATGGTCAAAGTTAATAAATCACCTTACTCTTCAGGTGGAGGTGCGCAAAGCAGCAGTGTCAGGAAACCTTGATGCTCCCGAAGGTGGTTTTGATGCCATTATGCAGGCTGTGGTATGTCGTGAACAAATTGGCTGGCGAGAGAAGGCTCGTAGACTCCTAGTATTTTCCACAGATGCTGGCTTTCATTACGCTGGTGATGGAAAGGTATGACTGATTACTGCTTTGTCTGCATTCCAAAATGTTTTAACTTTATTTGATGCAGTCCTGTTACTCCATACTATTTTAAAGAATTGCTATTTATCTGTATAGGTACAAAAGTTCCTATGTAGCTAAATACATGGAACGTTCATACAATGTGTGGAGGCAAAGGTAATGAAGTGCATCCCGAGGACAAGAAGGATTTTATCATACATTTTGCAACAAATGGAATACTGCTAATGAATGCACCCTCCATTCTTTATTTATGTAACCCCCTTTAGATTGGCCTGGGTTGAATGCCTGGCCATATTCATATGTTGTATTAGCTTAGTATAAATAAATAATTAATAATAAAACCACTTTAATGCTATGTTTAAAATGCTGACTGATACAGGAATAAACAGGAATAAAATGACTGAGAATATTTGGGAAAAGTAAGGGTGAAATGGATTACAGCAGTTAAGAAATATAAGAGCATTGGTATGTAATTGATCAAATATTGTAAATAATGGAATGTAAAGAATGGGGGGTTTCATTATTCAGATAACCCGGGGGTTGTGTGTTAGGAAGCCTCAAGTAGATGGTTATTAAGACTTATTAGGTTATAAATTTAGGTTAAGCACTTACGGGGTGTGCATGTAGGTGTTTTTTTTTAAAAAAAAAAAGTTTAGCATCCTTTAACAGTTGTGTCATATTGGACAATGATTGAAATGGGTGAAATGATGCTCAAATGAGCCAGGATAAGGAAAACCCTGAAAAAAACCTTATCCGGGTAACTCACCTTAACCGAGATTCAAACTTGGTACCTCTTGAATGCAAGACAGACATGTCACTCACATACCACAGAGGCAGGCTGACTTTAGTTGTTTTAATTGTAAAAAATGTTTTGCTTGTATTTGTGTATTCATGAGATTGGATCAAGCATGGAAATAAATATTCAATTCACCTGCTCTGATAATATTCATGGCTATGCCTAACAATTCATTGGTATGTTTACCTTGTTGATGGTGAGATTTTAACATTAGGTTTTACATTTTAGAACTTAAAAACACACTGATATTCACACTTCTAGAGTTTATTCCACAGCCAAAAACTGAACTATGGATCTCTGGGATGATGACCACTCAATCATAGAGGAAGTATGTGCCATTTGTGATGGTGTTTAGTATCATCTGTTAGATCAGTTCTCAAAACAAACGTGATGGTTTTGTTGCTTGAGCAGAATTTTAATCTTGATGCTATCCAAAATTTTCTGTGTTGTTGTGAGAATACCCTTGAAGGGTGGTACTTAAATCAAGGAAAAAGAGTTGTACATGAAACTATATGCTTAATAAAGAATAAACTTCAGTGTATTTACACAAAACAAGAAAAGTGGACAAAATAATAAAATGTGCAACAAGTAGTATTTCCACTGACATAAAATGGGCTAGTTTTGACATTGACAGTTTCAGTACAGCATTAATGTCTAGGTGCACACATGAAACAGCTAGCAAATTGTTGCATGAAAGTATTTTAACATTTGTACATAAGGTTTTTAAGAAAATAGGTTGAAATCGGTAAAAAGTTCCTGGCAGTTAGTGCCTTTTTAAGAGCCACTTTAAAGTACATCATCTTCTATAATCATTTCTGAAAACAATGTTTACGGATTACTCTACATTTATTTTCATTGTTGAACTTCTTTTAATCATAAGTAACTTTATGTACTTGATTAGTAGTCCAGCATGTAACAAGAATGTAACCAAACTTAATTCAGTAAACTATTCAATTGCTTAAAGCTTCCTTCTCTTGTCTACTTGTTTTCTGGGGTATTTAAATGTTGAACACTTTTCTTTGGTGAAAATTAAACAACAGTAGAAGAAATTTCTTACTTTGATGATAGAGTATGACGAGTAGTACAGAAATGAATATTTAAGCATGTTTACTATAAAATACAATGTTTGTTCTTTTCAGCTTGGAGGAATTGTGAAGCCAAATGATGGCAAATGTCATTTGGATAATGGTGGAGAGTATACCCATTCCACATTGCAAGATTATCCATCCATCTCACAAGTAAACCTGAAAGTTCGAGAGAATTCCATTAATGTCATCTTTGCTGTAACAGCTGAGCAGATCAAAGTTTATGATAGACTAAAGGACAATGTTGAGGGAGCATCTTCTGGGACACTTTCTGCTGACTCTTCAAATGTGGTGGATCTTGTGCGAGAACAATATGATGTAAGGAGATAAAAAATGCTAAGGAATTCATTCATAATTTTAAAAGGGTGATAGTAATGAGCTTGTAATTGCAAATATTAAAAATATTATCAGTAATAGCAATGATACTGTTTGTTTGTGGGGAGGGTGCCATACGTTTCAGATATTTGCCAAATAAAATGTATATCTTGAATTTTCTGGGATTAGTGCAGTCTGTTTTATTCTGAATGAATTAAACTGTAAGAAATAGAGAAAAAATGACTACACAAAAAATGCAGATCCCTTAAAACACAAAATTTATTCAAATAATTCTTTTTTGTGTCATTAACCATTTCTGAGGTATTTTTTATTATTGGTATAAATTGTCAAATACCTTATATACTTTTTCGACTGCTAAGCTCCTGTTCGTTTTTTGCTTTGGTCATACTAAAACAATGGAATTTCAAAGCAGTCACATAGCGACTTTCTTTTTAAAAAACCTATTACTTCAACCAATACCTGCTTATACCCCGAACAAAATAAATGTGTAATGAAAGTTTATCTCGATTAACAAGAAGTAGATAGAAGGATAAACGTTTGTAAGAATGGTTTGTAGAAGAGTGAGTAGAGAAAGTAACAAATTAGATTAGATAATTCACAAGACATTTTCATGCAGCTTGTTTCACATCAGTACCACAAGTGGTTATCACTTATGTGCATTAATGATTGTAGCATAACTATCAGAATATAAAACATTCTCTTCTGAACTGAGAGAAGAGGAAGTTTTGTGTCTTACAGAATTGTTTATTAGACTGCTCCTAGTAATGACCATGGGTGGTGTGAATAAAGTTTAGCTGAGACTCAAAACTTACAAAATGTGGAGTTCAACTCAGTTTGGTATGAATAAAAACATGTAAAGCTTTGACTCTCTGTCCTGGAGTCGAAGATAAGTGCACTCAGTCGTGAGTGGAAGGTGCTGGTTTGTGTGGGAAAAAAACAACTCATGTTCACTTCTTGGAGCTGAGAATTAAGTTTTTCTGTTACTTAGTCACAGATTCCAGTTGCGAGTGCAATGGTGCAATATATGATATGTAGAGGGTTTATGAAAAAAAAAAAATGAAGAGAATTTTGAATGGTTGATGAATCATTTCTTGGAAGAATACTGGGAAATGAGGTGGTGTGTTAAGCAATGAATAGAGAATGAAAATATTCCTGTGTTATTTGAATGATTCGGGCTTTCAAATTGATGTCAGTGAAAACATGGGCATGGACAGCAGCACTGTGTCAAAAACATTTCTGGAAGTATTGGCAGCAGTTGAAAGAAAGACTAGTTAGAGCCATTTGTACGAACTTGGAATAAATCTTGGAATAGTTATTGGAATGCCCTATCTAGGGTATAAATGACACTACAAGTTGTACAGTGCAGTTTTATTTCTTAGATAGCTATTTGGCTGTTTGCAGATATAAAACTAATGTTGGCTATATTGCAAGTCATTCATGACAGCTTGATACGTAATCACTGCTGTATTTTGCTGAAACTTGTATAGCAATTTGCATTGTTTTGACAATCAGCTGCTCCTAAACAACCACCACCACCACCTCCTCCTCCTCCTCCTCCTCCTCCTCCTCCTCCTCCTCCTCCTCCTCACATTTTGTGCAAAAGTGTATCTTGAGCTGATATTACGAGTTTACTTATCTTTCATTTTCTGTGCTCAAAACACATAACGTACTTAACCTGGCTTCTGTGATTGTATTCCTTAAAATGCTTTTTAAATCAAGTTTTGAAAATTACATTTTAACTATCGTCAACTTAAGATAAATTTGAATTGCTGTACAGGGATCAAATACCTAAACAATTTGCTGAGAAAGTATTATTAACCTACAGAAATGTTAGAATGTTACATACAAATGGACTTTAAAAAAATCATTCTCATTACAGTTACCCTTTGCTTATGGCAATACTTAATGCAACATTTAGAAATGCTCAATCAAAGCAATGACATTGAGAGCATTATTTTTACTGACCATGTTCTCTATTTGACCACAATTTGTTTCTAATGTCATCCAGGTGCTTTGCAATGTATCCAGACAAGTGACTGATAAAAGTGAGTTTATTCTGAATTCGTTTGCAGTAAACCCACATTGTAAACATCCACAAATTATGAATTTGTTCTCAAATAATTTCACCTAAATCTTAGATTACATATGAGAGCTCTGAAGATCTCTACTAATCCAATCTGGTTATCACGTGCACCTCCCCATCGTGAAGCTTATGGTGTTATTAGTTTCACCATTATTAAAGTTACACATAACCTCCAATACTGAATGTGCAATTCTATGCAATCAGAATGCCACCAATATTAACACTTGTGGCTATGTTACATTTTGAATGATGTTTTTGTACCTTATGAAGTAACCAGTTCTTTGTGTTCTGTCAATAATAGCTTAATTCACTCTTTACATTGCTATGCATCGTAGTAGTAAATTGCTACACTATATTTTATATTTTGTGTATCTTGGACAGTATTTAACTTCACTGTTTCCATAAAATTAAATGTATTTTGCTGATAATATTGTAGGTATGTTATAGTGTTTTAAATAGTAAGTTATTTTCTTTCGCCTATCATATGTTTTAGATAACTATCAAGTTATCTCGGTGCAATATCCTTATTCAGTTTGAATCCCATTGTCGTCATGTTTATTTTATCGGGTGATGCTTCTTGTACAACATACTGTGTTAAGCTTTCTTCTTCATTCCACCAATTGCTGCATCATCACCTTTCCTATCATTCACCTGCTATTTCATATTGTTATCCCAGGCTTTGGGCTGATCTCCCATCCTGGCTGTTCTCTCTGATCCATAGCTGTCTGTGCTCCCTGACAAGCATCTGACCCCAGGCACCCACTTGTAAGTCCTAATAATGGAGGGTAAAGTGGCAAAGAAGAGTGTTAAGGTTTCTGGTTCTCAAAAAAATATTATAAAGAAATTAATCAGCCATTTTCCTTTTTATACTCTATTCCCAAAATAACGGCTTATCCCTGCATGGAATAAATTATTTCATGATTATTCTCCTGATAGGCTGTATTTTGCTGTCATACAACACAATTTAACACCTAACCATGGAATATCCAAGTCTGTACAACTGGCCCTTAGTGGATTAAGTTCTAAATTCTGTTGCTGAAATGTGAAATGTTCAGATGAAGTGGCAAGAATGATTATATATCCATGGGCTTTAGGAACAATTGATTGTACACACACGTTAAGAAACCAAGCACATAAGGAGACAAATACGAGAATGTGTAAGAAGAGATGAAATATTTATGCCTAGTGTTAATGTTTGGGCAGTTGCAATGCAGCAGAGGAGTTCACTAGTGTCGATATCACATGGCCCGAATCTAGGATTCTAGAATTTGGAAAAACTCGGGATGTTTATAAATTTACTTGTAAATATTCCCGGAACACAGGGTAATAAGCCCTCAATGACCTTCTGTTTTAAGTGCCCAGGATAAACAAGCTGTGAATTCAGCTGGACAGTATGATTACCAGACATTCAGAGTCCTTGAGTTGACCGAGTATTGACATTCTACTCGACTACAAGTTTTATTCACATGAAAAGTGAGAGTATATCATTCCACTCCATGCACTCACACACTTCGCCTCATGAGTTTACTCAATTTTTTATTCACACTGCCCTATGACTCTGACATTGGAAAGGAGAGAAAAAAGCACTGAATAGGGAAAGAAAATAAATATATACATTTACATACACCTGTACTTGGTTGGTCAGAAGTCGCATAGTCGTCTTCCATGGTGTAGTGGTTACCATGCTAGCCTCTAGTTCCCGAGGTCACGGGTTCAAACCAGGAGAGGGTGATAGATTTCTTTGGGCGTAAAAATCCTTAGCATGGCTTCCTTTGGAAGGGAAGTAAAGCCGGTGGTCCCGTGTCATAGATTTACGGCACATAA
This sequence comes from Deroplatys truncata, assembly GCA_030765065.1. Taxonomy (NCBI): domain Eukaryota; kingdom Metazoa; phylum Arthropoda; class Insecta; order Mantodea; family Mantidae; genus Deroplatys; species Deroplatys truncata. The sequence goes on along the minus strand of CM060978.1, from coordinate 116,148,504 downwards.
AAAAAACCTCAAGCCTGATAAAGAGGCCTCTGAGCAAAATTACCAGTCTTTCACGCCCAATATAGAATGGGACGCTAAGGACCACAGCAGTTAAAGAATGTCCATAAATAAAGCTCAATTCATTCATTCATTCAGAAGTCACATAGATCTCCTTTACCAAGTAAAAGGCTATGGGTGACATCATTTTAGGAGATGGTTCTAAATACATGTATGAATGAAAATTAGTATTATATTTTATTCTTTGAATACTTATTTCAGCAGAAAAAAAAAAAAAAAAGATTATTCAAGTTAGAAGTGGAAAAAAATAGTTATTTTTCAATAACTGCTCCACTTCCAAAATAATAGTATGTTGCAGATAGGTATGCAGGAATTGCGGGAATTTCTTGGGCTTCTGGTATAAGCTGTGTTATAAAATTGATGATCCCCCATGTTTGCTCCACTTGTAGCTTCTATGGACCACTTCTGGCAATGGCTATGTTGTCGTTGCTTGTATTTATACATAGTCTGGGTCAGCCGCATCTTCTCTCATTGGATGATGAATAACCAATTGCAGTTTGCTCTGTTAGCAAGGCTTTCCATGTTACATGAAGTGCTTTGCTGCTATCTGTTTAATTTGCTTTCAAAATCTCAATATACACTGACTATTCTGTTGGAAAATTTTCGAAATATTGCCAGTATTTTGATGTCAAAGTTTACCAGGCATGAGATAGAATTTGATGATATCAAAATTCTGGCAATATGTGGACAATTTTCTGACAGAATAGTCCAAGAGAGTATTGAGATATTGAAAGTGAAGAGCAGATTAAACGGAGATGATAGCAAAGCTTATCAAGCAACATGGAAGGCCTTACTAACAGAGCAAGCTGCCGTTGGTTATTCATCACCCAATGAGAGAAGAGGAGACTGGCCCAGACTACATATAAATATGGGCAACGACAACATAGCTGGTTTCTTGAAAACATAGCTGGTGTCAGTGGCTCATAGAATCAGCTCAACACAAGTGGAGCGAAACCTTGGCAGATCATCAGATGATATGCTGCCTACACTAGAAGGCCAAGAAGTTTCTGCAATGTTGCAAATAAGTATTCCAAAATAATGGTAAAGTACATCAGTGATTATTTGCACATAACCAAACAGCAAGATGTTCTTGGTCCACTGTTAAAGATATTTGCCTCACTCAGGTTGTTTCATACAAAATTGTGATTCTGTATTCCACATCGAAAGATGATGCTTCACTCTCTTCCACCATGCATATGCAAATTCATAATGCACTGTTAGTAACAGTACAGCTGAATTCCTGTTACAGTTGCTGCTCACTTAACTTGTGTAAAAGAAATTCACATCCATCATCATCGTAAACATTATGTATCAGCTTCCATATTGCTAATGATAATATGTTTGAAAACAGCATCCCCGGTAATTGCCTTTTTCATGTGAATTGCAAGAGCTCAATAGCATAATTAAATCTGATGTGCTGGAAGAGTTTTAATGGGCATTGAGCTCTTCAGAAGCAGGGACAGTTCCAAGATTCAGCACATATTACTTGCAATTGCATATTTGCCTACCTTTGCTGTTTGCACATAAAACTTATGAGAGACTTTTTAAGACTTAAGCGCAGTGGATGCCATTTTTACATTTTTCTGGACTGATTCAAAGTGTTGCAGATTTTTAACACAGACATGACAAAATATTAATTTATTTTGCATTATATTATAATTTTTTTGTTACACTAATGTAAGATTTCTCACTAATTAAAGATTACAGCCCGAAATCACCACACTAATAAAATACATAGCTTATCTGTATGTCTATCCTTCATGTAGATCCCCTTCACTGGGCTGCAACAAAATGCAAAATGTGCATACTTTGGTTATGGGATTTAAAATTCGATTAAATCACTAGAGACCTCTAGTGATAACCAGCAGTACTCAATAAGTAGTAAATGGAAGCAAACATTCAGTAATGGATGACCTGAATTGTGAAGTCAACTCCCCTTTGTAAACTATTTATCTTATTTACATTTTATGGCTGCAGAATATAAGATTCATATATTTTGTGACAGGTTTTGGTTCTAGTTCAGGGTATGAAATGTAAAATTTGGTCTAGAAATTTGTATATAGCTTTGGAATTGGGGTTCTTTGCTACCACTTAATACTTAATCTGTGATACCAGAAGAATTTCATCATGTGTGACAAAAAAAACAGCACTACTAGGTCTGCAAGGATTCTGCAAAACAGAATTTCCATTTATTTTACATGGAATTTACTGCACTGAACATTTTATGTATTCTAAATTTCATGTGATTGAAAAATTATCGTGTTTTGCTGAATTAGGGAAAGCTTTATGGGTTTCAATTTCAATAAGTTGGCCTGTCAAATAATGTACTTTCTACAGTCAGAGCCTTACTTTTAGAACTATTAGTGCAAAATATGGCTGTTAGTTCACAACAACCGAGAACAGTAACTAGAACAAGAATGACAAAGTTGAAATACATATATTTTAATGGGAGTGTTCACAATTGGTGGGAAGCTTTCCCAGGCCCAGGAAAGAAGACTTGGCCAAGTTTTAATGTTCTCATTCCCAGGCATGGTATATTACATACATATTGTGCATATTAGACTCTATTTATAGAGATTATTCTAGGTGGCTGTGGCATGAAACAGCACTAGTGCTCTCTCTAGTCATAAGCTGGAAACATGAAACTGGAAGAAATTCTAACATATGTACCTCCTAACCTCAGATCCTGACACCCGCAGACACATTGAGCGTTGGTTTGTCTAGTGAAAGGATCATTTGCAGTTTGTTTATATGCAGCTCAGAATTGGCTATTGCCTCGAAAACAATAGCAAAAACTACAAAGAATAACAAAAAAACTTTAATTATGCCAATAAATAAAGGAATGAAAGCTTGGTACGACTAGAGAAATCAGAAATGTAATAGATCTGCATTTATATAATGTTAACTCTATCTGCATTATGTTGGCTGAATTGGAAGCAGGTGAAAAAATATCAATGGTCTCTTAAAAATAAATGAAACCTCAGTGCTCATAATCAACTTTCCACTTTTGGTCAATATCATTGATATGCATTTCTATCCTCATTTTTGTTTCGGTTACCATTTTCGAGTTGTTGCAAACCAGCCTTTATTCTAGCAATTTATGAAAGATGGAGGAAAAGTGCTCAAACTTTTCAATGTGTTCACAATTGTTTTAATTCTTCTTGTCTTCTATAGAGTAGCTTCATTTGAAGTTGTTTTATTAAAGTGTTCTCACATTTCTACACATGTTTAGCTAATTTGTTTGTTTTCATGAATCCATATGCTAACAACAAGATGTTCCTCAGTGATTTATTTGTTTCTACCTTTGGTTACTAATCAAAAATAATACTACTCAACACCACAGCAACAATCAGCTAATATATGTACTTTGGAAAATATTTGACTTGTAAACCATATGTATCGGAAAAGAAACAAAACATTAGCATATAAAATACTTAATTAATTTTGAAGATTGAGAATCTAGTAACAGTGATGTGTCATAATTTAAAATAAAGAGAGTTGGAGGTTGTTAACACTACATCACTAAAAGGTTCTTACTTTGAACGTGTTTCGGGAGAATGGTTTGCTCCCATCATCAGCATGTTTCCAACTGAGTTTGATTAAGGATTGATTAAGGTGATTCCTATGATTCCTTCCCAAACATTTACAGAAAATTGCACTGCAAGCTGTCGTCTTACTGTGTGTGGATTGTTATAAGCCCAAGTGTGTGCATTATGATAATTAGTTACTCCATTTCTGGTAAACATTGCTTCATGTATTGCAAGAATTTGAAGGGGAAAGTCCCCACCTTGCTGAAAAAAATCTTTGGCGCATAACCAGCTTCAGAGAGAGATTGAACGTGCTGAGTATGCTAAGGGCAAAGCAGTTCTTCGTAATGTTCTCAAAGCAGTCCAGTGGGGTACACTGATAGTGCAAGCTATGCCACGGCTGCTGTTTCCAGGATTTTCTTCCACTAAGTGAAGGTTTGCTTCTTCTTGTGCAACATTTCTTTGACCAAGTCCTTCAACATGAGATACACTTCCTGTGTCTAGAACTCTTTGATGCATGAAAACAAATGTTGTATGATGTGGTGCTCGTCTATTTGGAAATCTTTCTTGATAAATTCTTGCTGCATTATGATGTGTTTCACCATAAATTAATAGCATTTCAAGATCAACCTTTGTAAAATGAGCCATTTTGTAACTGAATATCCACTATTTGGAAAACAAGCCATAACTGCAATAAAGAACAGCTGAAGTGCATTTCTTTTGATCTTACGGTGTTGTCATGTTGTGTAGATGGCAAATTTCGAAAGCTTATAATAGAATACGAATTGCTTTAATTCAAAATGTATTTAAATATGCAGAAAATATTTATCTTCCAATAAGAAATGTTTGAAAAGTATTTAAATTTCATAAAATTTTCATTTAAAATAAGAATTAATATTAAGCAATTTTGGCTTTTTTTTCTCAAAAACTGCTTTAAAAACAGCAAACCTGCACTAAGACTTTTTTTGTTCTATTCATTACAAAGAGTCATCCTGTTCAAGGATGATTATAGGTCACATTCCACCCTGTATAAGGGTGGAGGTCTGGGACTAGGGTAAGCCCCAAGAGCATTGTCTCAGCAAACTGCATACACATAATAGCAGCACAAGCAAGTGTAATTTACTTCCTAACACAAGTTTCTATCTGGTGTATGTATGTAGCTATCTCTAACTGAATTTCATGTTTCTTTCAGAAAATTTCATCATCTGTTGAGATGAAGGATAATGCTACAAGTGCAGTCAAGGTGACATACTACTCTGCTTGCAAAGGTGGTGGCCCAGCGGTTCAAACATCCAAGTGTGATGGTCTTAAGGTTGGAGATGTAGTGAAATTCGAAGCAGAAGTGGAGGTTACAAGTTGTCCCACCAATCCTAAGGAATGGAAGCAAATACTCAATATGTATCCCGTTGGGATCAATGAATCTCTTATTGTAGACCTGGAAATGCTTTGTGATTGTCCTTGTGAAAGGAGAGGGCATCCGGTGAGTTTCAGCAGAAGTGATTTACTTGAGACACTTAGTATGAACTCTTCTAACAAAAACTGTGATTTTTATATAGATTGTTAAGCAAGAAATTTGAACTTAATACTAGTTAGACATAAAGCTGAACAAAAAAATATAGTAATTCAATACACAAAACTAAGAGAGAAACTAAACAGCGAAGCTTTTGGGTTACTTCACCAGTGGTTGAACATTTAAGAAAACTTCATATTTGCATTTTAATAAACATTGAATGATAGTTTCAAATTAATATTTAAATAAAATGAATGAAGGTAAAAGTACAAGGTGTGTTAAAAAGTATCAAACCTAATTTTTTTCCTGTGTAAACCAATGAAGCACAGAAGACTTCCTTTGGTGGAGATGTGGAGGGAACGTTAATGCAGTTGTGAATTTTTTCCCCATTGGCAGAAAGCATCAGTTGCTGGCAGTCATCCTATGAGTGAAGATGTGTAGTGAGTGGTTGTCAGATTTCAGTTTTTGTAATCTGACGGAACAACTTGAACACAATATTACATCACATTTTGCCAAAAGCTTGGTGATACCAATGGAAAACATTTGCAAGAGTCAACAGGCTTTCGGTGACGATGCTATGAGCACCTCGCAGATAAAGGAGTGGTACAGCTGCTTCAAAGATGACTGCACATCAATGGACAGCAAACTACGTTCAGGAAGGCCCTCAACAGACCGATATGACTGTGTCATTGAGCAAGCGCAAACTCCAGTCTTGTAGGAACGTTGTATCTCAGTCTGAGAATTGCGAACGTGATAGGGGTAAGTATTGGATCAGTACATTCAATTTTGACCGAGGATTTGGACACGAGGAGAGTATCTGCGAAATTTGTACCGAAGCTGCTAACAGTGGAGCAGATGCAGTGGTGCCTGAACATCACACAGGACATACTGGCCAATGCAAACAGTTGTTCCAACTTTCTGAACACCGTGATCACAGACTTTGAGACTGAGTTTATGGCTACAACCCAGAAACCAAGATGCAGTTGTTACAGTGGCAACATCCGTCATCCCCGAGGCCAAAAAAAAGCACTACAGGTCTGCAGCCAAGTCAAGGTCATGCTGACTGTTTTCTGTTGTCTTTGACTCCTGTGGTGTGGTACATCATAAGTATGCACCACAAGGCCAAACCATCACAAAGGATTACTACCAGGAAGTCCTTTGTAGCCTTCGTGATGCTGTGTGGCACAAACAACCAGATCTGTGGACAGCAAAAACTTGGCAGCTGCATCATGATAATGCACGTGCCTATTCTGTGCATTTGATTCAGGCTTTTTTTGGGGGGGGGGGCCAAACACAACATTCTTGTCATTCATCAGGCTCTCTACTCACCCAACATGGCTCCATGTGACTCGGCTATTTCCCAAGCTGAAAATGCTGCTGAAAGGGGCCCAATTTGAGTCAAGAGAAGACATTATGCGGAATGCAATAGCCCGTCTGCTCACCATTCCAAAAACTGCATTCCAGAAGTGTTTCCAACAATGGCAGGAGCACTGGGAAAAGTGTGCGCATCACCAAGGAGACTACTTTGAAGGGAATTAGTGTTTCGGACTTCCAAATCAATGTATTTTTGCTGACCAAAGATTCAATACTTTTTGAGCACACCTTGTAATTACATTTCATATAAAATAAATGTCTTGTCACTACTAGTTGAACAATAATAAATTGCAGACAAAAAATCTGAAAATGTTAGATGACTGGCCAAGCATGAAGCTATAAATATCCCAAGCGTAAAAATTCACAAATTCCTGAGGCAATAACCATTAAATCATTAATACCACACTTTCTACGACTTAACACATAAGACATATTTCCACAACCTTCTGCTTCACTTGCGGTCTTGTAGATGAATGAAGCAGAAGTATGTTGAAAATTGTTTCTGGCAGTTAACTAACTATTCACTTCTATAGCACAGCTAAGCGAGCACACGCATAGAAATATTAACATTTTTAACTTTGCAAACAAAAGCAAGGATAACCTCTTATTGCATAGAACATTTTTCACTTAGCAGAAAAAGCAAAGAAAACTTCTATAATAATAGCAGCAAAATGAATTTTTTTTTGTTTTTTTATTTATTTCTGTGAATGCAAGATTTGGAACCTTTTAAAGTCTTTGAGCCTAATACTGTAGTATGAAGCTGAGAATATTGTTAAAAACAGGATTGGACTTCAATTACATGCAGTTATAATTTCATTATGGGAGTCGCTTTTTAATGAGAAAATATAATGCTTATGTTAGGAAAATTTATTTTATAGAACTTATGGTTTTAGTACTACTAACACCACAAAGTATGGGGGAGAGAACGCTTAAGTAATAAATTTGGTTTTGTTTTTGTTCATAAACAGCATGTTGCTGTCATTTTTCTTAGTTGCTACTCTTTCTTTGTTTATCAAATAAATCGCTAGTACCTACCTGCCCTATCACTATTGTATGCTGACTTCCATAATGCCAATTTTTTTTGCATAACACAGTTGTTTATTTTTTCATGAATTTTATAAATATTGATGCACCCAGGTATTTACAAACTTACCCTTGAAGCAGACCAAGAATGAAAATTATCCCAGAGCTAGATGCTTGTGTGTGATAAGATTGTATGCAGAAATTGCTGACTTCCATTAAGAAAAGTGCCAGTTAGAAACAGAAATTCAATTATATTTTAAAAATCTGCTGTTAGTAGTAAATAATACTTCTTTACCACTAAACTACAATCGAAAACCTTGTAGAAAGGAACTTAATTTTTCACATTTACAATAGTGTAAACTTTTATGCAAACTATGTGGTTTGTATGCAAATAACACAATTTTCACCATTTGCATAAAACAATACAAATTTGCATTTGTTTAGCTTGAAATAACAGTTTTGCATTGTATTCCATTACAATTTCAAATAGATGTGCCATTTTAACAGTGGTTAATATCTACTCCCATAGACGGTATAGTTAACACTCCCAATAGTCTCTGCTTATTTGAGCAGGTACCTTTTAAAAACTCTGACCGTATTTGCATTGTGAATTCAGGTTTTTAAAGAAACTTCTGAATCCAATCAGCAAATGGCACTATCATATGGACATCCATTTAACCATAGGCAAGTGACTGGCTAGCTAGTTTACATCATGGCAGCCCACTAACTGCAGGGGCTATATGCTTGTACGTTTAAATGCCCATTTGGATTTTAACACACACTAAAATGTATTTTGCTAAAATAATTATTAAAAATATTCAAAATTGAATATAATGTGAATGAAGTGCCATACAAGAGGTACAAACATGATCTTTTTTTCTTGGGGGGATGGGATTGCATTTACAGTTCCTTTAGCTGGTGGCTGTCATGACATAAACTCTCTAGCCAAATCAGATTGTACGGCCAAGTTTATGTTTAAATACTTGTTACATGAATGCACAAGCTACATGTTAGAACAAACATATTTTGTTCATTCTCTGACGATCTGTGATTGCCTAATGCGCAAAAATTGGTTCGGCATTGGTCACAGTTGGAATAGATACATGTGTATTTGCTACTGATTGTGGCAGTCTGTGATGACTTGGAAGTATGTTGGGATGCCTGAATACATCATGCGATCACAATCAGTTGTTGGAGTGCACTTCCATTTGGATTTCTTTAATGTACATTATCAAACTATCATGGATGTTCGAACAGAGGAATTGAACCAGTAAGAGGAGTAGCGAAATACTTTCTGGAAATTGGAATTACCAACTGTATGATACAGATGTAACTATACCATTATGTACAACCTTACCCAGCCATAAAGTTTCTTTTTGAACATGGCAACAAAGAGCTTAAACTTAGGAGAATCTCTGACATGCTCAATGATTCGATTAGGGTGTTCTTTGTTTGTTGGGTGTTCTTTCTTTGTTGGCTTTGCTGCTGATATGGAAGGTCACATCATTACTGTAGACAATCCTTTCCTTAAAATTATCAAATTGAAAGTTTGACAATCTAGTAACAATCTGTGCTTCTTACAAGTTTCTCACACACTGGTCACCTAAAAGGGGAGGGGGAGAAAAAGAAAGAAAGAAAAAGTACAATTTTTTCATACACAGAGTAATATATTACATTTTTCACCTTCTATTGGGATTTAATTATTTGTTGTTGTTGTTATTATATAAATTAATTATACTTTTAATAGACCTTAGCCTGGTCTAGGGCAAGTTTTTAATATAGAGTCAACTGAAAAATTCTATTGGGATTTTTAGGTATTAAGCTTTTGGTTTGTCATTTTTTATGTTAATGAGAACACCTTTTTTTATTCAGCACTACATTGAGAGAGCTGAAAACTGCTCAGGATTTGGCACCTATAAATGTGGCATCTGTGAATGTGACAAGTTGCACTTTGGACGAAACTGTGAGTGTGACAGTAATGATAACATTGGAGCCAAAGGGTCTCTAGAAGGAAGATGCCGGCCAGATAATACCTCTACAATTGACTGCTCAGGGCGAGGGTCCTGTGTCTGTGGGGTTTGTGAGTGTGAAACGAGGACGAATCCTGAGGAAGTAAGTCTGGTATTATATTTAATATTTGCAGTATCTATGACTTTTTAGATAATCACATATTGTTTTTATATCTATTGTTGCTTTGGATCCTGTTTCTTATTCTTCATTTGGCATTATCATCTTTAAATAAAGCTTTCTTTTATTGAAATGAATCTTCTTTGCAGCAGTGCAGACTCCATATTCAAAACATTGTGTACTAAAAGGTTCAAATTTATACATAGTTATTATAGGGCCAGTTTCCTCAAGTAAGTTTAAACCTTGATTTAGTTTAAATTGTATGATCTAAGTTAAAGCTTCCTTTTAGTAGGTTTAAACTAAAGTTTAAGTTAAATTTTTTAAATAGTATACGTAATATTGATGATTTCCATGAAAAGAATAATTTTTCTCTAGTTTAACTTTACACATTTACCATATACTTAGAAAAATGCAAAAACTCAAAGGAAGGTGGAAGTGAGGTTATCTAGGCTTAGAATTTTTCATTCAAGAATAAATCTTTTTGAAAAAGTTACAAAATCTTGAATAGGTTTCTGATGGTATATGTTACTAATAAACACTGTTTCACCAAACACAATGTAATATTGTGCCTTTGACAGCTTTCTATTTAATGATGTAGATTGAGTCACACTTTTTTACACTTGCCTTTACTAATTAAAAGTTATATAAAACAGGAAACGTTTTCAAGGGCATTCGTCCTCATTGTCAGCGACTGGGTGACTAAGAGTCGCTTTCTCCTGTGTCCTCTTCTTCCTCATCTTGCGGATTCTGACCCTGTTGCCATCTGGTGTTGGGGGCACAAAGTTTTAACACATTGCTTACAGGCGGGATTTCAAAATTAATGATGTTGTTGCTGTTTTTGATGATGTGTATTTTTTCCCAGATGTTCAATTCTATTGGTGTGGTGAGGGGTTTTAACAACTTTATACTTCGGCCAATGTTGTGGTTTTCTGTCCAAAAATGGTGTGATACAGCGGATTTCTCTATTTGTTTTAGTTTTATGTTTCTTTGGTGTTCCTTAAGTCTGGTTTCCAAGTTTCTTTTAGTTTTCCTAATTTAATGTTAACAGATCATAATGGAATCTATGTATACACTACTTCTTCAATGGATTACCCTCCTCTTTGGAGGACTTATATACCCCCAAGACTTATAAGCCATTGCCTTGGGTCAGTAACCTATCAAGGAGCAAGCAAACTTTGGATCATAGCATATCCAGAATGGGTGATCAGCCCAATGCCTGATATGGCTGTGAGGAAAGAAATGAAATATGGTGATGAATAGGGTCCAGATTTTTAGGTTTCCTATATGCTTAAAATAGGTTTTTTTAGGTTCTTCTTGATTAAAATAGGTTTTTGTTTTGTTTTGCTTCGTGGATCAATACAGACATCAATAATTTTGCTTTTCTAGTACTTAGTTGTAAGATTTATATTTTGTCTTGCAGTAGATAGTTACATTCTCAAATTTTTTGGCGTAAACAATTACCTAGTATCACGTAACACATTCTTGAATGAAGAAAAGGTTCTTTCAACGAAACATGACATCATTGGAGCATAGAATATAGATGCCAGTGCAGCAGGTTCTAGGGGTAGTTTTCCTGTATACTTTTCTCCCTGCAATATTGAATTGATTATTTTCATATCTTCAAAACCAGAATTTTGTTGAGGAAACTTCTGCAACTTTGAAGAAGGTGCAACTCCCACTGGTCCAGATATTTCTTTACTGGAAACATTGCCAATGATATCGAGAGCATCTTTCAGTGGCAAAGTTGTACTTTCCAACCAGAGAATAGCTTCTGGTATAAAACTTGGCATAGTAAGTGGCGGCAGACAGCCAAGTTCCCCAGTGGGTAAGTATCGGCCCAGGTGGAAGAAGATGCCGGTACTCTGTCTTTGAACAATTATATATGTGTTGGGGCTTTTTAAGAAAACCTTCTTGACCGAAGATATCAGGCTGTTCACGCCATTGAAGTGGCTTCTCATTTCCTCTGCAAGGCGGTGCAGGTCGTGGGCCAAGCACGTAACATGTAGCATGGTTGAGTGGAAGGACTGTAGAACCCCCCTCCGGCCCTGCCTGTCACTAACAAAAGTGAAGTGTGGATCTGCAGCAATCCATTTTTTTCAATAAACATGATTTAGGTATTGTTTCACTATACAACAATTACATTAGAAAAATATTTTTGGTGTGCCCTGTTGTACTCTCGGTGAACGATTGGAGGCGATCCCGTTACGCAGGTTACGCTTCTCTTGACCTTATATCAGTTGCATCCAGGTGCCACCAGGTCACATGTGCTGCATAAAAGTAGTAACTTGAACTATCTACTGGCTATAAGTGGTGGAAATAATTTTACAATAAGTTTCAATCCAAAAATAACATTCTTCATTTCGAAAAACGAAAAACGGCTATTTAGGTTATTTTAGGTGTCAACCCCTCATTTAGGTTTTTCTAGGTGTAATGAAATTCGGATATTCTGCTCCAGGAAGCGTGAAACGAATATATATCTTGAAATGTGTTAATTAAATAGCGAGGAAAAATGTAGGTTAAAACCTAAAAAACTGGCCCTAGTGATGAAAGATGATAGGAAAATTCACGGGTCAAATTATCCAACCCAGCATTCACCTAGTGACCTAGGAAAACTCAAAAAAAAGCCTTCAGTCAGATTGGTCGGTCCCAAGGGTTTGAGCCCAGGACCTCCGAAGTGTGAGTTGCATGCCTATGTATACACTACAAACAGCGTGCTTAGAAAGGTAAACTGGAAATAGTATTATTTGCTTGAACTTAATAGCAAGCAGTTTTTCAGAGGGAACAGACTATAGCAATTTATTCATGAAAATATTTTATATGTGATAACATGACACATGATATAGTCACTATAAAAATGATACACATTGTAAAACTGATGAAATGTTCTATCTGTGATTTAGAGCAAGTAAAGTGACAAATTAACATTTTAATCAATTGAGAAAGCCTCCAAGAAATCTCTTGACAAAGTGAGAGACAGAAATATTTGGGGGGAAATGGACCTTAGTTTAAACTAACTGCTGATGTTAACCGGTATGCTTTACACCTAGGTTAAACTATTTTGGAGAAACTGGCTCTTGGATATATAGTTATTATAGATGATAAATTTTACTCAGGATTACCAAATCTAAAACTCATAATTAACAATGCAACTGAATAAAATAGTTTAATTAACTCTGTAGAAAAACTTGCACATTTCAGAACATGTTTTGAAGGCAACTTGCCTTCAACCTCAGCTATGGTTTATCAACTGCTGATTCAACAAGTGAATTTAAGTGAAACTATTAACATATCCCCTTTGTTATAGTCATCTTGATACACTGGTCATTCATCAACTGTTAGCAATACTCAGTTTAATTAATATTTTGAGGAATTTAGTAACAGTGACGTCCAAATTATACTTATATATTTGTGGAGGCAGTTGTAACACTCGTCAGTTACACTTTAATTAAAGGAACTAGTTTTGGGAGCGGCTGCAGACAACTACAAGCAGCAATGGCAGTCAGACCCCCAGGTTGAAAATGGGAGCAAGGTCTCCAGGAACTAGTCCCTCTTAATTAAAGTGTAAGTGACATAATGTTACAACCAATTCCACAATATAAAAGACTTATCATTGTATTCTTTTAAGTATTGTTAGGCATATTGTAACCTCTTAAACAGGAACTTTAGGGTAAACACCTGTAATAACTGATATTGTATGCTTATTGAACAGTGGCAGCTGCTATATAATATTGTGTGAACACCTCTTTTGACACCTTGTGAATTTATTGGTTATTTTTTCTTTGAATGCATTTAAATGTAACATATATATGCAATAATTTAAAATCTACTGCATTTAAATCTAACATGCTATTCCTCTAAACTCGATGAAATGTGGCTACAGGGTCGGTAGTACATCTTGACTAGTGCACATTTTAAGGAGCTTTCACACAGTGCAGCCTTTCCCACACTGTATTTCCATACTATCACTATAATTTTATGTTAATGCCACTAGATGGTAGCACTATGGCAGTAGATAATATGCACGAGTGCAGAAGCTTCCCCTGGTTATTCCAGACCATCCATACTCTCAACCACAATTTAGTTTAGACATTACTTTGTTCTTCTTGTTCTCTAAAATTTTGTGAACAACCAAAATGTATACTTATGTGCCACTACAGATTATTGGGAAATGCTGTGAATCTTTACAAAAATGTTTATGTGGACAATTATAATTTAAAATAGATACAGAACAAATTAAAAATGTGTAGTGCAAACATTTAATATTTTCCCTGTGACTGCAAAAATGCACATTGTCTTGGGTAGCCATATTCAGGTAGCTATCTGAGTGTAGTAGCAGGTGTCATTGCTTTGTACTTTTTCTTTATCACTGATGGTCCTTTCTTGAAATTGCTTTAACTGTATAGCTCATAGTTTTCAATCCTACCAAAAAATCTAAGTTTTTAAAAGTGGGTAATTACCGTTTTTATACCTGAATGCCTCAAAGTGGTAAAAATAAACATATGTTTAACTCTTTATGTAATAAAGTTGGTGTTTGTGTGAATACACTGTAAGAGGACATGTAATCAAGAAGCATTTTGTTTTCCTAAAACATGTCCCAGTAAAAATCCAAATATGCTGTTTTCTTTAATTTAACTCAGAATGACAAAAAATGTGATTTTATTACAGGTGATTTCAGGGGAATTTTGCGAGTGTGATAACTTCTCTTGTGACTATGCCAATAGCTTGCTCTGTTCTGGACCAGATCATGGCACTTGTGTATGTGGCAAGTGTATCTGTAAACAAGGCTGGTCAGGTGATGCATGTGATTGTCGAGCTTCAAATAAAAGTTGTATCCCCCCAGGAGGGGGAGAAATTTGCTCTGGCAATGGTGAATGTCGTTGTGGAGGCTGTGAATGTGATGAAGGGAAGGAAGGCCGATACAAGGGCAAGTTCTGTGAAAAGGCACCATTGACAACTGGACGCTGTCTGGAATTCAAGGAATGTGTCCAGTGTCACATGTACAAAACAGGATCTCTGAAAGAGGATGAATGTTTGGCGAACTGCACTTTTACACCTATACCTGTTGAAGTGGTTGAAGGTAATTCTGGCTATAAAAACTTTTATTTTTCATAATCATACTTGTCATTTCATTTAGTAAGAATGTTCATTTTTAATTGCTTTTAACAGGCAAAGGACAAATAATAATAATAATAATAATAATAATAATAATAATAATAATAATAATAATAATAATAATAATATTATTATTATTATTATTATTATTATTATTTTATTATTTTATTTTTATTTTTCATTTTAAAGAATTATCATAATTATCTTATCACAAAATCATATAAGTAACTGATTCCAATGTGTTAAAAACTGGAAACGCATGATTTTCTTAAAAACCCTTTTTTGGTTCTGTATCTCAATATCGGATATTTCATCCATTTACAATAAGTATAACAAATCTATGTTATACAAATGGTAATATACAAATAAATTAGTGCATACATTGTGACAACCATATTCAGTTATGCTGCAATACAATTAGTCCGCTATCAACAGATTTTTAATATATTTAAGTGTATATTCTTTCCTTTTAGTATTTTTATCTTTTTCTTGTGGAAAACAAAGGAAAATCTTGGTGTGAAACCCCACCTGATGCCTGGGGCATCTATAAAACAATTTTATTAAGTGAGTGCAATGGTACATTTTCATCATGATCAAAATACTTGGCACAATGCAGAAAATTGCTCATGTTCCTGAAAGGGATATTTTGTTCTCAATTTTTCAGGTTAAATGGAACATGTATTACAGTTTCAAATTCGTACTGAATGTCTTGGATCAACATTTAATCTTGAATGCCCAACTTTTTTATAATGCAGTATTCAACTTCCTTGGAATATTTAAAGTTTCAGATTTGAACTATTACATAATGCCATTGTTCAGATTTTTTTTTTGGAGGAGGCTAATTTTTGTCCTGTGAATGAAGCCCTTTTTTTCTCTTTGCTTTATTTTCTTTTGCTTTTCTCTCACAACTCCATTGTCTTTCTCATAAAGTTAAATTGTTGTTGGTTTTATTTTTTTTTAATCAAATAAATAAATTAATCATATGTTCACATTCACATAGTATCTGTATGGAAATAAGTAAAAATGATACAAATACAGTAGTGTGCAATCAATCTAGTGAAAGTAAAACAGCAAGTACCTCTATTGTATGTTTCTGGAACAGTAGTATGAAGACAAAACATATCTAAATTTACTAAGTAATGAAGCTAACAACAGTGATACCATACAGTCTAAACAGCTATGAAGTAAGTGGTGGGAGAAGAAATGTAAAAACAGTATAAAACAAAAAATCTGATGTGTTACACTCACATGACTTTCTCTACTCTTGTACAATCTAATTTTACAAACGCCTATTCTCCATATGCGTCATGTTAATCGAGATATCGAGATGTCAATCTTATTGGTAATTTTCTTGTAGATACAAGGGAAATATGGTAGCTTTTAAGCGACAGTCAAATATTTTAACGCTGGTTGCTATGTGGCGCATTCCATTCTCTTTGCATGTCCAGGACATAAAAAAAATGAATAACGCATTTGAGAAAAAATATATTGGAAAATTTAAGGAAATAACAAGCAATATCTCGAAAACGGTTCACTCAACAAAAGAAATGTATATGACATAAGTTGTGTATTTTAACGCGATCTACATTTTTTGTGTAGTAAAATTTTGTCTATCTCTTATGGTTTACCAGTTATGCAAAAGTCGTTCACAATGAAGAATACTTTTGGAGACATTCCCAGAAAATTCGAGATATACATTTCATTTCCCATGACATTATCTTAAACATATGATATTTTCATCAAAATCGTTAGAGCCATTTTTGAGAAAATTAAAATTTTCGAAAAATGTTCCATGTAAAGGGTAGTCTGGGGTGGGGGGATTTTCTTGAAAACCTTCGTGTCGCATCTCTGGAAGATACTGAACCTAAATACCAAGTTTGGTGCTTATCCGACTGTTCGTTTTTGAGTTATGCTGTTCACAGACACACAGACACACACACACACACAGACACACACACAGACACACACACACACAGACACACACACGGACATGTTTCCAAAAATGCTTTTTTTGGATTCAGGAGGTCTCAAAACATGTATTTCCGGCGAAATCTCGGTATCGAATTTTTGGGTGGAATGCAATACTTCCCCTACTTACTATACGTAGTAGAGAAAGTAAAAAAGTAATAGCTATCTTATACACCATATCACCAATCAAAGGTTAAGCTCTAGCATTACAAAGCAGAGTCATTCCATGTCTTCACACAAATATTCACAAAATCTGACCATGTCTCCGATTCACTTCAAATTTTTTAAAATTATATTTTTAAAAATATGGCACAATCCAACTTGTGAAAAGCGACACACCTCTACCATTAAATTAGTATATCTCACAGGCGATAAGTGATAAAATTGTGCTATAAAGTGCAATGCAAAGCATAATATGTAATCTTTTACTTAGTATTTATTATAATTGATATAATTAACTATTTACATCAATTTTTAAAATGTAAAAGTTTAAAAACTGTATATCCCTATTAACCCCAGGTTTAAATTTCTATAAAAATTGTAAATAAATGTTATTGTTGATGTTGTTCACCAATGGCACTGGGGATTAATTGATCTGCATCATTTTCCTTCTAGCTTCTCAATATAAAGTCTGTAATTGTAAATAAATTCCTTGTAGTTTTTTGTATATATTTGGATAAAATAAAGATGGGATTGTGTATAGTTAATTTTAAATAAAATAACTTAGAAAGCGGTGGGTAGCAGGATTCCAGCACAGCGCAGCCAGAGAGTGGCAGCAGTAGCAGCAGTCTTGTCATTGGATGCCTTGTCAACTGTTCACAGCACTTCAGTTCCACTAAGTTTGTTCACGTGTAACTTAAATT
Organism: Deroplatys truncata; assembly: GCA_030765065.1. NCBI lineage: Eukaryota > Metazoa > Arthropoda > Insecta > Mantodea > Mantidae > Deroplatys > Deroplatys truncata. The sequence continues at coordinate 116,130,943 of CM060978.1, read as the reverse complement.
TGGCATAAGTTGAGTAACATTCAAACTTTCAATCTTATTCTATGGGAGGCAACTTAACTACTATTTAAATGTGCACTTTTTCCCCTTCAGGCTCAAGTGAATACCATCTGGTTATTATTGTATTATTGGTTGATGGAATAAATGAATTTAGCTCAAGGTACCAGGGATCCCTTTCACATTGCTGTATCTTGCCTTAAAATGGGCGCTTTCAAACCCACATCTGGATTATTCACTGCAATGGCACTTTTTTTTTTTTTTTTGGACACACATCGCATAGTTTTAGGTCTGGTTACAAAGTTAAGTTCTCCATTTTACAGTTTTTAAGCATATTGCAGGTAATTAAGCTTAATGATTTCTGCCTTGTGTTATGCTTGAAAACATTAAACGGATTGAAGCAATAGTCATAACTACGTTTCTTCAGTTCACTTATTATGCACTTCAGAAATCACAGAGCTGAGAATAAACATGTAATGCAAAAAGCAGAACACAAAGTAACATTTAAAATGAAACAGTGGAGAGAGGCTTTATAGAATCCAGTTGCTAAGTTACACCGAACATCGAAAGTGATAGCCTATCACATTCGTACTGCGTAATACATCAGTCAGCAGTCTGCTCTAAAACCGTACGCGCTAACACAAATAAACTGTTTGAAAGGAAGATCCCATCCTGACATTAACAGATTTACAGCAAAATATATCACAGATTCCTCCTGTATTTTTTCCAGATTTTAATATTAGGGGGATTAAATATGATATTGCAGTTTAAAATATTCATACTTAAAAAGTGATTTTCTTATTCCAAAAATATAGTATTTTATATAAGGAAAACCACAATGTTTTTATCTGCAAAACGATGTATTGTTCTTATTCCTGACCATTCTGTATACCAAGAATAAATTACTTTTATGTAACATTGTGTGCGTATAAGAAAAATGTTAAGTATGCTGTAAATCCTAAAATAATTTAATTTTCCGCAAAATATAAAATGTGTCAATTTATTTTGTGTGTAGAACACGTAAACTAAAATTTGGAAAATTCAGAAAAAGTGATGCTTTGTGTGTGTTGGTTTGATGTGGAATGACTCAGCAGTATGATGAGAGCATTACACAGCTTTGAAACATTGCCTCAATGTGTTTGCTGTGCTGCTTTTGAAAAATGAATTCAAAATAATATTGTTTATTTAAATATTGTTACAGTGCATGAAGATAAAGGAGAAGTTCTTTGTGCATACTATGATGAAGATGATTGCAGATTTGCCTATGTATACACATGGACAGATAACAACACGCTGGTCATCAGGGCTCAGGAAGAACCAGAGTGTCCACCAGAAATACACATTCTTGGTTTGTTCTGCTTTATTGTTATTTGAGTATTAAAGCTAAGCTCATACTGTTTCATAGTGTAAATGAGCTATGGCAAAAGTCATTGTGCATAAATTCTAAATTTTTTGGGACCACAAAATTTGTGTGGAACTTACAAGGTCTTAAAGAGTACAATTATTTTACCAAATACTTTATTTCTATTCAACATCAATTAATGTAACTTGCTGCCATTGCTAACTGAAATGCTATACAGCTTATTGGGAACAGCTAAGTGGTGATAGTATGTCTTGCCAATGTAAATTGATTATGGATATTTGGATAAATATTCTAAAGACAGTGACAGCATATGCAGAAGGCAAGTAGCTTTAACACACACCAAATAAACACTTTTGTACTAAAATGCATTGGCAAGCTCTAATAAGAGTATGATGAATGTACTTGTTTCTAATGCTCCCCATATGGCCTACTGACATTTGGGGAAACCTTGTCCTGCCAAACAGTGATTGTACATATTTATTAGCTGCAGGCACCCAGGTAGTGTTGTCTATTACCTCTGATGGTAGGATGACTCGAAATCTCCACTCTTAGCCAGAAACTAAATCATGTACCCTAAGTGCGAGAACCACAAACAAAGTTGCTGAACTACCTCAGCTCCTCGCATATAAAAGTAGCTCTTTCCAAAAAGCAAAAACAAAATAGTGTTTTGAAGTGATACAAAATGCTTTTAAACTTACACAAGCAATGCTGTCTGTTAAACAACTTATTCAGCAGAAATGCCTTTATTACTTTCAGGTTTGCATTTAGTAGCTTATCTCTTTTAGGTAAACTTAGTTTAAAAGCCTAATCCAATACATGTAATGACCTTTGGTCATTTATTGCAGATGATGGAAATAACATAAAAAGGAAAATAGGGTAAAATACCTTTGGCCATAACACCATTGTTGTAGATATGAGAATCTCCATTTGTTATTTAAAAAATGTTTAATTATTCTGTTTCTGTTCTATTAGAAAGCTAAGCTAATATAGAAAAGAATTAATTAAAAAGCATGTGTACTGCATAGTAACAACTTCTCTTACTGAAGCTTAATGCTAAACTTAGTGAAATAATGTTGCCTTCTACAGGTATTGTGCTTGGTGTCATTGGTGCTATTGTACTAATTGGTTTGGCATTGCTACTCCTGTGGAAACTTCTCACCACAATCCATGATCGCCGTGAATTTGCAAAGTTTGAAAAGGAGCGCATGATGGCAAAATGGGACACTGTAAGTGTGCAATGTTGTTTCTGTTTTTATTTTTAAATTAAATACATGTTTCATATTAATTGTAGAAATTAAATTTTGCAAGATTAAAATTAATGTTCAATAATGAAGCAAAGTCTTGCTATAAAAATTAGCATCATTCTCTTTCTACTTTTTCTTTTCAGGGTGAAAATCCAATATACAAGCAGGCAACATCAACATTCAAAAATCCAACTTATGCTGGAAAATAAATCAGAGCATAAGGATATGCAAATTCGATTCAGAGATTCTACACAACACTTTGCTGTGTATTTAGGAACAAAAGCTTAATTCACGTATGTTCTTATTACACAAATAAACAAATATAGTAAAATCTGGAATACACAGCAGTGAATCTGTGCTAGACAATTGAGCTGAGTTTGGTTCTTAAAGCCATTCAATTACTGTGTTGAGCAATGTGAGTAATAATGGTTCCAGCTAATTTATACTACTGTTAATTTAAAACAAAACATGTACATACGTTTCCTAAGAGGCAGTGGTACAGGTCTTCCAAACACGAGGACAGTGTTGTTCCCCCTCTATTCAACCTAACTTGTGCTGAATTGTTTGTGGAACTTATCAGCTTAATCATTTATGGAGCAGTTGTGAACACGAGTAGATAGCAGTTTTCCTATATGTAATAAGTTTACTGTTAATGTGGCTTCAATATTACTTGCACTTGCATAGAAACTGCACAGTACATGTTAGGTGAAATATTTTCTCCCTATAGTATTTTTAAGTCCAGAAAGCTAATGATTGTTTTGAAGAATCTCCACAGTTACAAGGCAGCAAATTATGATTAAAGTCCCTTTTTTGGCATAGTTGATTACAGAACTGCATTAATAATGCATGTAAATACATACAAATAATGGTGTGGTGAATATGAGATAAGTTTTGCATAGTGATCCTTTCATCTTCTAAGAATTACATACTGTTAATAGAACAGCATAAAGCATAGTTATTCTAAAATTGTGCATAAGGAAATTCATATCATTCTTCACGAACGTTAGTGAAAAGAATTTGTGATGCATAGCTTCCATCCATGGCTTGATAACTCTGTATAATAAAACTGTGCAAGTGTTTAAACGATAAAAAAAATTATATTGCACAACTCTGACATACCATGGCACATATTCAACTAGATTTGCTGGGATGTTCTTTGCTGTGAAAAGAATTCAAATCCAGAGTAAAAATGTTACAGCAGGTAGGTCTAATACAGACCCTGAAGATGAAAAAACCTGCAATTAAGTAATGAGTGAATGTTGAAAATTGTGGTCACTATCTGTGTATTCTTCCATATATCTCTTTGCTTGTCCAGAAATCAACAGTTGTAATGTATGTGTGTGTGCAATTCCAATATTAATGAATTGCTTTGTTGTCCCAAGCAGAATAAAATGGAAATGCACTTGTGACATATTCAAATTAGTTCAAAAGAATCTGTTGGCATTTATTTTTTTATGTTTCTAGCCTTTGGCTGAGTTGTAGGAAGCATTATGTAAGCTTTGATATAAGACAAATGCTTATCCTACAAAATGCTCAAAACCTCCAGTTTTAGTGCATGAAAAAGAGCCACTAAAACTAATAACATGACAAGATTTCATGTCAGTTGTTTATAGCTGCCAAGATTTTCAGTGATCAGTTTTATGTAAACTTATTAAAAAGGTACAAATAGAAGCATCTGTGTTGCAACTGGCAAGTACAGTAACTGAAAACATCTCTCATCTAATAGTATATAATTCACTTTGCGTTTTACAAAGAAAAGAAAGCAAATATTAAGAACATTTTTCCTTAAAAAGAACTGAAGGGCTCATATTTGAAAAGAAATTTATGCTGTAAGCCTGAAATGAGTACATTCGCAAAATTTTTTCTCCTTTCCGTGACTCTTAAGATACAGAAATTGATTTCATGAAACTTTGTAGGACCGTTTGACACAACAGATCTTCGGGGATCTGACATATAGATGGTGAGAGAACATGTGCTACATAGATTTGGTGCTCCTTTTATCTTTCTTTCTTCTTCTGTTTAATATATGTATGTTTGGAGTTGCTTCAATATTGAGCAAAATAATTTAGCAGCATTAAATTGTTGAAGAATCAGATGAATACCCATAGCTAATAAAAGCTGATGAACAGCTATAAAAGGACAGTAGGCACAGTAAGGCAAGAAGCTATGCTTTGCAAGTTATAATATTGGTTGCTCTGAGTTCACAAAGTCTGGAGTTTGTGAAGTTAGCAAAAGTATATCGGTTTGAGAGATGTGATATTGGTATGAGTAATGACCCAAAATAAAACATTCATAAAATTTATAAAGTAATTGAATCTGATGTTAATATGTCATTATTGTAACTCTTATATTGACTCAGTGCATTATCAGGTTAACATTATCTCACTGGTTTGGTTTTAGTTGGTTAAAGTGAATATGAATGTGTGATCATGCTTGTGTGCTTGTGTAGTATGAATGCAGCAAAAAAGGACAACTTCAGCTTTTGTGCCATAACACATGTTTGTCTTATTTTTTCTAAAAAGATTATTTAAATTTAATTACATATAAGTCAATTTTAAGAATGGATGTATCTATAAGAATGTTTGCAGATCTGTTATGTATAAAATATTTTAGTGATAATTATGCACTTTAAATATAACTTTTATTAGGAGGTAAAAGATTTAAAACTCTTCCTCTTTTTGGTGCCTAAAGATGTGATAGCATGAATAATTGGTACCTAACCAAAAAGTTTTTATTTAAATGCTGCAAGAAAGTCTCAAATATACTAATGTCTTCCACATTCTTTGCTTAAACTCCTATTGTTGGCTGGAATACATTTCTGTTCGCTTTTGTCGCATTGTATAATGTTAGAATTGTTTCTCATTGTCTCCAGCTTTTAATCATTGTACACTAGATGTGTATATTCTGTTGAATATAAGCACACATCAATGTTTATACCATATTTAATCACGTAGCGTATGCACTTTTTGGATTACATTTTAGATTCTAAAATAGGAATGCATAAATTATATGAGGAATGAGCATTAAGATTCAGGGTTTCAGTGCATGAAATTTAATTTCCTTTACTTTACACATCCTCATCATTGCTGGCATGCTCAAGGTCAGACACATCATTTGCAGGGTCACCCAAGTCAGCAAGTCAATCAGCAAAACAGACATTGTCTTTCGATCCATCAAGGCCACTTAAGATTTTTCATAAAACACTTTTCTACCATGTGTAATAGGGGAGGAGGGAAGTATAAAATATATGGTGGCTTCAATTATGCAAGTTAATAACACTATTACTTTATGGAAGATGATTCAAGCCTGTATCAGCAGAGTATTAGATTTTCTTACATGTAATAATTGCAGTTTGTATTTCATAAAGATGCTGTATACTGTAAAGCACTTTATATATATAAGGAATGCGGTATAATTATTTATTCTGTTTCAGTGAAAATAAAAATAAAATGCCTTGAGCTATAAAGAAAACTGATCTAAAACAGCTGTACTGAAACAAGTTAGAAGTGTGAATGGGCTGAAATAATTGTGAGCATTGATGAAGTACAAAATATAAGTTACACAGTCTGAGGTAGCAGGGAAAAAGCAAAAATTAAAAGAAAGGTTTTTGGATAAAGGAAATTTTAATGAGGCAAAATTTGATAGATTCTTTTCTTCTTAACCTCATTTGTTGCTTCTATACAGCATTTGTCAATACTTCAATGACATAGCCCAAAGGAGTGCAAGTAACCTTTCCTTGAGAGATAGTTCATTTTATATAGAGTTAAACGATACACAGTAACCAACCAGAAGATGTTATTAAATTATTGGAGGAGGAGGAGAAAGCAAAGATTGACTTTGGAAGCACTTTATTGAAAAGTGTCATTCACATTCATCTTTAAAATGAGAGAGGTGTTTACATATTCAGTTAAAATAAACATTTTTTTTTAAAAAAAAGCATTTAGTAGTATTGCACCCTATAAACAGGGTAACTTAAATTATCTAAAGACATTGAAGAAAGTTATAATACATGAGAATGGAGTGAGCATATTTTTGATTGATTTTAATTTTACAAACCCTGGTTCGAGGAGCTTGTGGCGTATGTGCTCATTATTCTCATATGCCCCATTGTATTGATGGGATATTGTAGTACACTATATATTCAATTTGTATGCCACCTTTTAATATCTAAGGTCACATCCACACCTTTGTCATTGAAAGCTCTTGCTGATCTCAGTGACGTTACTCATTTACATTTGGTTATTGTGTTATTACTTGATTTTAAACCTTTAATTTCTCTCAGCCATATTCATGTCAGGTGTTTTGTACTTTTCGATTTATTTTTATATATTGGTATTTATTGCTGACTTTTGCTATGATTTTATATTTATGTTTACCTCTGGCCTTTATTAGATTTTTTATATTCAGCTTTTTCTCTGGCTTCTTCCATGATTTTTTGTACTTATCTTTATCTCTGGCCTTTGCCATGATCTGCTTTACAAGGGTGCTAATGACCTAGTAGTTGAACACTCTTAAGCAAAAATCATCATCTCTCTCTCTCTCTCTCTCTCTGATTCTCATTTCTTACCTGCTGATTCTCATAAGATGGACAGTATCTGAATTGAAGAAAAATTCCACTTTCAACTAGGAATCCAATCTGGGACCTATGAACTTAAGAGCCTAGCTACATGTTAACCACTAAGACTGCAGGTGTTGTCTTGAATTTATTGCTTTGTAACATAACTACTATTTTTTTTAAAGCACAGCATCTATAACATTGTTTTGCATGCAAGAAGGTTTGCTGCAAAATTGGATTTCAGTTTCATGTATTCTGTTGTACTTTTGGGAGTAAAGGTAATAATAGTAATAATTTGTATGATTGTTCAAGAACAGCTTGTTTGTCATCTCCATAATTCACAATTGATTTTTGAGTAAGGAACCAGTTATCTCAGGATTTTACCCTAAACTGTAAAAGTGCATACCAAGTTACTAATGGTTCAGACTTCATGCTTGTTAGCCTCATATTTTTAATTCCATCCAACATCTCTACCTCCCTCTCCCCATCATCAGGTTTTTCTGAATGGAGACAAATGTACAATTATCATTAAATAATATACGTTTAAGTGCTCTCATTTTTTCTTATTTTGCACTAGTTGTGCAGTCTTCATCTCAAGGAAGCCCTTGCCTCTCCTAAATTCTACAGATCATCAATAAATTGTGACTTTTCAAGGATGAAGATCTCCAAATGCTCAATATAAACTTGTAAGGAAAAGGTAAGCAAAAACCATGCTGATTGCATGCACGATCGCTTACTGACCTTGAAGTGCTCTACCCCGTTTATTCATTTCCCTTTCTTAGCTGTCAAACACCAAAATGATTTGTAGTGGCAGAGTTGGGTCTACTTCAATATCAAAAATCTGCACAAAGCATTAACTATCCCCATACCTGATAGGCAATCCCATTACACTCCCATTGTCTATCTCCTTTTGCTTTTAAATGCATTACAAGTAGCAAGTTTACTATAAATGCAACTGGTGCAAAGTGAATTTGCTGTATGCACTACTTTCGAAAGAAGGGCCCTGTTCCTCAACCAAATCATACAAACAGTAGCACAGAAATGCTCTCATTTGAGGGCCACCATCACATTATTTGACAAGTCTTCACATACTTGGTTCTGTTGACACATGTTGCTTAGACTTGCACATATTGCCACCTAAATTGAAATTATCTAAAGAAGGCATAGTTGCATTAACTGTTGATCCATTGTAATTACCCTGAAAACTTGCTAAGTAACCATAGTATGTTCATTTTAAAAGATGTTCAGGTTTACTGATGTTTCCGCTATTTCTATTATGTGGTTTACTTAGACTAAAAGTGCGGAAGAGTAAATAAAATTGATGGTGTGGTTCTTGCCTCTCAAACTGCAAGCCCAACAGCCTAGCAGAGGGTTTGATTTAGAACTTTTCTTCAGTCCTGGGGATGAGTGTCAAAGATACATCTGCAAGCTCATTTGTGCTTTCATTTCATACTGTATTGGCCCAAAAATAAACCACCCTTGCATATAAGCTGAATCCCTAAAATTCAAAGAGGGGGGAAAAAGGTTGGCACAAAAATAAGCCGCATCTGAATTGATACAAGAAAAATGAGAATAATCTTTTATTTAAAGGTGAGTCGGAATTGTTACACTAACATCACTTAAGTTTACTCACTTAACATGTTTCGGGAATTAACCTTGTCGAATTAACCTTCTGAGGATGGGAACAACGGTTTCCGAAACATGTTAAGTGAGTAAACTTAAGTGATGTTAGTGTAACAATTCCGACTCACCTTTAAATAAATTCAATACACATCACTGTTTCTAGCTTCTTTTCATTACAATATCAACGTAGAATAAACTTTATTTTCTTGTACTTACATGTAAGTAAACATTTTCCTAGCATATGGTACATGGCATTGGTACCAAACACTGCCATATTTTGCATTATTCTCTGTCATCATAAGTAGTATTTATGTTCTCACTCTCTCCATTTTCTTCATTCTCCTCTCATAATATGTTATCCTGGCTGGCATCCAGCAACATACACTATGCTAATGCCATTAAAAGTTTGCATTGTTGTGTAACAAAATGCTGCCAGTTTTGGTTTCAGATACTAGGTGTTTTGTTGCAAATGAACGTAGATTTTAATAGCAAAACCATGTAAAAAGCCAAGATAGCAAATATAAGCCGCAACCCAATTTTTTGCCATTGAAATTTGGACCAAATGTGCTGTTTATTTTCATGCCAATAATAGTACTTGTTAACCAATATGACCTTTCTAGTTCCAGGATGCTGTACTGAGAGGGACAGACAGACATGTTGGAGATCTTAGTATTGCAAAAGTGAAAAGACTCGTAGCAAATTACCTTTTTTCTTACTTTCTTTCTTTCCTTAAAAAACTGAAAATACAAAATAGCATTGTTTTTATGATTATGCCTATACATTTAAAATGAGTTATTTGTGTGGCACTATAGTGCAACAGTCTGAAGCATCTGAGGGAAGGTTTTGGTATTTATCTATCAGGTACTGGCCCCATCAGAAATCCTGTGATCTTGATGCAACAACAATTATTCCTAATGCTATAAAATTTATTTCAACTGTCAGGACCTAGTTTGTGTAGATATTTTAGCAAACACCTATAGATGAAGATTTAGACAGATTTATTGACTGTAGTGTATAGTGGAGTCTGAAAATATTCTCTCTCTAATGGTTGAGGAGCAGATTCTAACAAATATGGATACAGCTTTGCAGTTTGTAAACATGGTTAAATAACAAGTATTTCTTTACAGAATGCTCTCAGTGAATTTCATTTATTTTCCAAATAAAATTATAGTAGATGAGTTTCAATTCCTCACACTCCTGAAATTTCTGCTTCAAATCTTAGGAAGTAATATAGTGTGTTCATTCCTAGTTATACATTATTTCAGTCCTTCTCCATTAACTTGTAGTGATGATGTATTATGCTCTTGACAGGAATAAATCCAATAATGTTCATTATTAAATACAATTTCATAGAATCCAAAGATAATACAAGCATTTACAAATGTAGTCTTGGGAATTTAGATGTGTTTAATGATCTGTTATAAGAGAAATCTTTAATTGTGTGGTGACATACAAGAACCATGATGAGTGAGATATATTACTCTTGTTGTGAAACTACTGAAAGTAACATTAAGGTTGTTTTTGTTCCTGTACATACCAGAAAACAGTTTGTTCACACTAGTGAATAAACTTGTTCAGTTTCAGTGCCTCATAGACGTGAAAACAATATTAAGAATTCTCTACACTCATTTGTATACAATGTACATTTGACTAAAATTCTGATATTGATAATTCTATACAAATTAAACGAATATTATGATATTCTAGCTGTAGCATTGGTGCTGATATTAAAGGTATATTTTTAAATATAAAATCAAAAGCAAATTAAGAATCTCACATAGACGTAATATGAACATTTTGCTTTTAATATGGTTTTTCATGCTTCATAAATTATAGTGTAGTATATGCTTCCACCAATAAAAAATCCTAAGCTTAGTTTCAGATTTGCACAATGGAACACCAATAGGAAAAATTGTTTCTGTGATTGAAATCATTCAGGTAACAAGAGAAATGTCAATAAGTTGAAATAGAAATCTGACTCAATCTTTTTAAAAAATAAATAAACTGATAATGAAAGAAACATCAATTCTAAGTAATCTTTCATAAATGCAAATAATAGTAATCAATGGGAAAGTAATACCTCTTTTTCCAGGTCGTAGCTACAATTGAAACCAATAATTTGATGCATTTGTTATAACAAAAATAAGCATCAAATGTTAGGATTGTGTGGAAAACTATTAGCTGTTGGAAGCACTAAAAGTATATAGAAACATAAATGAATGCTTATCAACACCATTTAAATTGTGTTGAAATGTTTTGCAGTTTCAAATAGTCAAAATTGGTGTAACAAAGCTGATAATGATAGGCTTCAAAATAGTGTGTTTCTTAGAAAGTTTGGTTACATGTACATTCAAGTCATTTACCTAGGATGATGAAACAGTACTTTAATTTTTCAGGACTATATATATGTTAAAATTCTTTCAGAACATTAATGCCTTAGATCAAGTGCAATTATTCACTTACAAAACTTACTATTGAGCACAGTACTTGACTCACACTTGTTTGTGCCATTATTAAATAGTTGATCTGTTATATTTGGTGCTCAGTATAAGAGGAAGTAAAGAATATAAAATAAATATTTCCATAAGACTTGGTATAAGTGATGCACAAAGCTGTCGGAAGAACATATTAATATTAGATTTATTCACCATATGGCATAGCACAAAGAGCATTATTGGTGTGTAACAGTTTAAAGAAATGTGATAGAATGTTATCTAAGGATAAGTTTATTTGTATTAAAAAACTATAAAAATCAAAAGCTTCTGTAATGCTTTTGAATAACTTAATGTAAAATGTGCCTGATAAAGTGCACAAAACTAATGCATGAAAAGAAATATTTTTTACATAATGTTAGTACATAATAATAGACTTTTCTATTGTTTTTGTTAAACATTTTTATAACTCAACTATTTAACATATATGTAAATATTTTATGTAACTTCAAACTTTTGTCTGTAAAAAATGTTGGAAAGGATGAGAATTGTATCTATCTTAACTGCCATTGCACATAGCAAACCATTTTTTGTCTGCTAATTAATGAGGAATAAGTTAAATCATATTCAGAAGTGCATTCTAGTAATATTAAACATGTTGTATTAAATAAATGATTTGTATTAAAACCTCCATTTGTTAGAGTGAGAAATTCTTAACTTCCTCATCCAAGTTATTTTCTTTATATTTTGATAACTGCTGTTCCACTCTGTGTAGTCTAAAGCTGGAGAGTGAAACCAGACTTGAAACATTCAGTGTTTCACCCAAGACTTGAACCGTGGATCTTTGGCTTTCTGTAGCAATGCTCTACTGCTTGGCTACCATTGTTAAATGCCCATGGTGTTAAACTTTTTCACCAGATTCATGTTTTCTCGTAAACCTTGCAAATCACATTTGAAGTATGATAGCCTTGAGGGCTTACCACATACTTGAATCATGAGAAAGTTTAATGTGCATTGGGTATCTTGACAGAACTCAACAATAGAACACTTACATTGGCAAGAAAAGCCGAAGATCCAGGTTTAATTCCTGGTATTACATTTTTCAGGTCTGATTCAACTCTTGTGGTTTCTCCATTTATGGTTGCATTTCTTTGTGTAGTTTTGATGAAGACCGAGATAGTGAATGTTTTCTACCCTGGTGAGAGTGAACATAACTTCAGTAACTACTTGAGATAATTTTCCTTCCGTTTAACTAAGTAAAGTGTTGTAGTGGTAAGTACAAACCCATAAACACTGCAATTTGTGTTCAACACATCAGGGACCTTGCTAGTTTATTATACCACTTTTCCATACTTAAACTGTAATATTCTCTCTTCCCTTGAACACCTAATTCACTCAGCCATAGAATTTGTTGCAGAAAACAAATCATGTGACACCCTAAGTCATTGAAACCCTTCACTGTAAAGTATCTCCTTGATTGGATTCTTCTTCTTCTTCTTCTTCTTCTTCTTCTTCTTCTTCTTCTTCTTCTTCTTCTTCTTCTTCTTCTTCTTCTTCTTCTGCTCCTCCTCTCTCTCTCTCTCTCTCTCTCTCTCAGCTTACCTCTCTGTACTCCTTTGATTTACCACTGTCTGGAATTTAATAAAGCTCTCTCGTCACTTAACTATATTGCAGATTGAAATGTGATTTTCAGCCAAACTGTTTGACTGAAACTAATATATCACCTGAAGGTGTGCAGAGTTCCAGCTTCACTCCCACAAGAAGCATCTACATCATATTTTATAGCCCAAGGCAAAGGCAGGTGATATTCAGTTTTTAAAACAGATGCAGACACTACAAAGTTGTTCATGATTAAAGCAATCGGGCACTTGCAATTCTACAGTGTTCTCCATGGTGTAAATTTGCACATACAGTAGACTCCCAATTATCAAACTTAAACAAGGTGTGGCTTGGTCGGATGATGTGGAAAGCAACAAATGCAACGTTTAAAACTGACTAAATAAACTCATTATTTCAAAAATTACATCTCTGCTAGTATGTAACTTGAACAGACTACAAATGTATATGTATGTACCACAAAGAACAATCAAACCTGATGAAAAAAGTTGGTAATTGGCTTTTGTTTGCTAACTGTTTGATGTTTTCTCCCAGCTAGATCTCACAGTCTCTGCAGAGTAAAACCCCCATTGATGAAGTTTCCTCCAGCTGCTCCAGGTATTTCTTAAACAGAACAATTTTACACTGTTTTATTTTTGTAACAATCGATTGGTGGCCAGTTGCATCTAATAATGGCCTGGTGGGTTGCAGTGTACAATCATTTGTGCAGTCCCAGAAGCTAGAATGCTGCTTACCTATATATGCTCAACAGTTAGTGATTTTTTACTGATTATTTTTTTCTGCCGACCAGGTCTCTGATTAACAAAGGTCATATGAATTGGACCTTACTGTATTCACAGAATATATGTATGAGGTGGTTTGCAACATTTGCAACACCATCATTCAGTGACTTAACCTAATGAGTGCTACTTTTACTTTAAACTTAAGCAAACAGCTGCAGTATGAATGCAAAGAGAGGAAAGCAGAACTAGAAGGCTTATTTTTTGCACAAACGTGTGGCATATAGATTAGAAAATAAATTTTGTTGTATTAGTTTATTTGTTCTACGGCTTATTCCAAATGTCATAATGGACTGTTTAGGTATGGGTAGGGCCAACTTAAATTTGCCACTGCAGTGCTGGGAATCAAACCCTGAACCCTCAGTATGAAAGCGAGAAACAAAATCAATACCCTACCTTGGCACCCCTCCAATCAGTTGTTAACACACTGATATACCCTATTTTAAATCTTAAAGCTTTTTGTTTTTTATATAAATTTTGTCTCAGGTTTTATGATTTTAATCAATGTGCAATGCTTTCTTCATCGTTCATGATCATTTTTTACTATCTACTACTTACCTACAGGGAATATTGCATTACACCCATAAATTTGATACCAAGATTTCACCAGCAATACACATTTTGAGACTCTGTGAATGAATAAAAAAAAATGGAAAAAAGGTCTGTGTATGTCTGTGAACAGCATAACTCAAAAATGAAAAGTCATTAAATGCCGAACTTGGTATTTAAGTTGAGCATCTTCCAAAGATGCTATACAAAGATTTTCAAGAAACCACTCTAACTGCCCTTTACATGGAAAATTTTTTGTTGTTTTTGGTTTCCTGAAAAATGACAACAATTTTGATTAAAATACCATGTGTTTAAGAAATTTGCATGACATATAAAATGTACATATTTAATTTTCTGTAAATAGCCTGTTAAGACCTCTTCATTCCGAATGACTTCTGTGTAATTGGTAAACTGTACAAGAGACAAAATCTTACTAAACAAAAGATGTAGAGCTTGTTAAAGCACATGATTTATATCAAGTAAAATTTTTTTGCGACAGTCATTTCCAAGATGTTCTTTGTTATTGGTCTGAATTTTCAAATCCTTAATGCTTTTTATGTGTATGCTATTTGTCTTTTCTCATCATGCAACAGTCGTGGAATTACAAAGCCACCACATAGTGATCCATTTTTTAAAAATTTGACCATTGCTTTAGCCTACTGTATTCTTGTTATACTTACAACTAATTGTGTAAATGTGTAATGAAAGTTTATTTAGGAATAACAAAAGTTTTTTTTTCTTTCTTTTCTTTTACATTCCAATATTTGTTTTGATGCATCATTGCACTATTCTTTTCAAATGTTCTGCCCATTGTTTCCTGAGATTATAAATTATTTTTGCTAATAGTAGTACAGTAGAACTCTGATTAACCAAAGCGCTGTATTATCTGAGCCAAATCTGTAAAACATTACATTACTTCTTAATGCAGTAATTCAAGGTTTTGCTGTAAATACCATGCCATGTGAGTAACGTACACACTTGCACATACATTAGATTATGCAGTTAATTTATTAGGTACCGACAACAGATGATTATTATTATTATTGTTCTTAAAGTAGCTTAATACAGGTTACATCTGATGGTATTCCTGATATGAAATAAAATCTGAGCACTTGTTTGTATGTACAGCATAAGACAAAATAAATGAGCAACACCAGAGAGGGAGTTCAATTTGGAAAGCATTGGAAGTATTCTCTGATGCTGCATTCACAATACACATTTTAATATCATCCTGCATTCATTTTAAAGCTATGTGATAAGAAGGAAAATATATTTCATGACAGCTAAGCAGTGAAATGCATGTGGCTTGTAAGTGGAACAACATGGGTTCGAATCTTTGGTGTATGCTTTTTTATTATATAATTTTAATTTGCTAAATATATTGCAATGTTCTATATTTTCCATGCATAAGATATTTATTAATTTTAAGACATTCATGAATAAAAACACACATTACTGTTGTCATTTTCAAAATAAATCCCATATTAGTAAGAATTCCAAAGTGAAAAATAAAGCAAATATTTAATTGACTGGATGTGCAAACTCAGTCTCATTCTTCAGTTATGAATGACGCTGATGTGAACATGCCTTGTACCTCATAGTCTCAGAGTTCTGCATGATAGCAATCATGCTCACTTTTGCTATGGCTGAGCTCCTACATAAAGACAAAGCTGCAAGGAAATATCTCCTTATGTTAGTGAACGTTGCTGGATACTCTGTGTCTCAGGCTGCAAAAGCATTTGAAGGCCCTATGTTCATGGCTACGAGGTGAGTGCGGTTATCCAGGGAAGGGATGTTTCGTCATCGACCTGGTTCACGTCAAAAATGTTTGTCCACTCCTCAGTAGGACACTGCAGACAATCTCTTTCAGATATCTCTACAAATAGAAGTACAGTAGATCCCTGGTTTTTCAAGGTTCCATGTAATTCGAGCTGGCCTTATGAAAATTAAAATTTTACATAAAACTAGAGTAAAATCTCGCTTTTATACGCTGTCTGCATGTACGTTTTACGCACTTCTGAATGTGTTGCATTTTGATGTTTTCAATTTTCCATGTACAATACAGGTAAAACTGTCCACTTAGGGTTTTAGTTCATAATGCACATAACCTTGGCATCAGACTGCTAATACATTTCTATTGCAGATGGACAGGTACCATTAGGTTTTGAGGAGTGCGCTTACTCTTTCTTTATTCTTCACTAATTGGAACTGCCTGACAATCAGTTGTATAGTGTATACCATCCTTATTATTACCCCTATCGTTGTGCGTACTCAGCGACAGTAACCATTAAAATACGCTCAAGTAAAAATACACATTTTACAACATAGGTTGACCATGGTTGTGTAGCAACATCTGCACTGTAGTGAGCCCACCTGTGTCACATTAATTTTAAAGTGTTGTATGTATGTACGTACCTTACGTGATCAAAAGTATCTGGACACCTGGCTGAAAATGATGTACAAGTTCATGGCACCCTCCATCAGAAATGCTGGAAGTCAATATGATGTTGGCCCACCCTTAGCCTTGATGAAGCGTTCACTCTTGCAGGTATACTTTCAATCAGGTGCTGGAAGGCTTCTTGGGGAATGGCAGCCCATTCTTCATGGAGTGCGGAACTGAGGAGAGGTATCAATGTAGGTCGGTGAGGTCTGGTACGAAGTTGGCATTCCAAAACATCCCAAAGTGTTCTATAGTATTCAAGTCAGGACTCTGTGCAGGGCAGTCCATTACAGGGATGTTATTGTCGTGTAACCACTCTGCCACAGCCCGTGCAGTATGAACAGGTGCTCGATCGTGTAGAAAGATGCAATCGCCATCCCCAAATTGCTCTTCAACAGTGGGAAGCAAGAAGGTGCTTAAAATATCCATGTAGGTCTGTGCTGTGGTCGTGCCATGCAAAACAACAAGGGGTGCAAGCCCCCTTTAGGAAAAACACGACCACACCACCACCTCCGAATTTCACTGTTGGCACTACACACGCTGGCAGATGACGTTCACCGGGCATTTGCCATACCCACACCCTGCCATCGGATTGGCATATTGTGTACCGTGATTCGTCACTCCACACAACATTTTGCCACTGTTCAATCATGTAATGTTGATGCTCCTTACGCCAAGCAAGGTGTCGTTTGGCATTTTCCTGCGTGATGTGTGGCTTATGAGCAACCGCTCGACCATGAAATCCAAGGTTTCTCACCTCACGCCTAACTGTCATAGTACTTGAAGTGGATCCTGATGCAGTTTGGAATTCCTGTATGATGGTCTGGATAGATGTCTGCCTATTACTCTTTACGATCCTCTTCAAATGTCAGCGGTCTCTGTCAGTCAACAGACAAGATCGGTCTGTATGCTTTTGTGCTGTACATGTCCCTTCATGTTTCCACTTCACTATCACATCAGAAACAGTGTACCTAGGGATGTTTAGGAGTGTGGAAATCTCGCGTACAGACTTCTGACACAAGTGACTCCCAATCACCTGACCACGTTCGAAGTCCGCGAGTTCCATGGAGTGTCCCATTCTGCTGTTTCACGATGTCTAATGACTACTGAGGTTGCAGATAATGAGTACCAGGCATTAGGTGGCAGCACAATGCACCTAAGATGAAAAATGTATGTTTGTGGGGGTGTCGAGATACTTTTGATCACATAGTGTTTGTAACTATGCGTTTCTTAATGTTTTAATTCATATATTACAATGAGTGGTAGGAGTAAGAGAAAACTTTTGCTGTTGAATGTGAAACTGGAGGCTTTGAAAAGACTAGACAAAGGAGAAACATTAAAAAAAACTTGCTGCTGGGTATGGAGTCAGTGAAGTGACAGTTGGAGATTGGCATAGAAACAGATATAAAATTGAGAAGTTTTCATCTAGCAAGTGTTCTGTTTTGTCATTTGAACCGAAGTCAATGAAGAAATGTGAGTATGAAAAAATGAGTAAAGCTTTGTTCATTTGGTTTACTCAACAAAGACAAGAAAGAAATCCAATTTCAGGACCTATTCTGCAAGAAAAAGCTGTAGTTTTTATGAATGAGTTAAATGAAGGTGGTGGCAATTTTACTGCAAATTCAGGATAGTTGGATAGGTGGAAGAACAATACGGCATAAGGCAGCTTGAAATTTGCAGTGAAAAACTGTGGATTCTCAAATTGTTACTCAGTTTTGTTAGAAATTAAGAAAAATTATAAAAGAAGAAAATCTTACTCCTGATCAACTGTATAATTGCAATGAAACAGGACTAAATTATAAAATGCTTCCATCTAAAACTCTAGCCTCAAAAGAAGAAAAGGCTGCCCCAGGCTACAAAAAATGTAAAGGGAGGTTAAAAGTTCTTGCTGTATCGAATGCAAATGGAGACCATAAACTGAAGCTACTGGTAATAGGGAAGTCTGCTAAGCCTAGAGCTTTAAAAATATCACTGCCTGTTAAATATATCCACCAAAAATCTGCTTGGATAGACAAAAATATTTTTAAGAAGTGGTTTTTCAAAGATTTTGTTCCAGAGACCAAAAGATACCTACCTAAAGAAAAAGTGCTTGCCTTCCAAAGTAATAACACTTGACAACGCTGGTTCACACCCTGATGAGGAAGAATTGCAATGTGACAGTATTTGCGCATTGTTCTTACCCCCTAACGTGACGAGTTTAATACAGCCTATGGACAAAGCCGTTTTACAATGCTTGAAAAAAGGAAGTATTGTCATTTGCTTCAGGCGCTTCTACAAGCAACAGAAGGTGAAGGAACCATCAAAGAATTTCTAAAAAAAACTACGATAAAAGATGTAGTTTACTGGATAGCCGATTCATGGTCTGAAATAAAGGCGGAGACACTAAAAAAGTCTTGGAACCAGATTTTATGGAATGAAATGGATACCAACAGTACAAATGAAGATGAACTACCATTGGCAGAACTAATGAAAAAGCTTGCTGGATGTGAAAATGCGAATTTGAGTGAGTTTTCAAAATGGATGAACAGTTTGAAGTGACCGATCTTGCAATTATTGAAATGGTTAGTCAGCCCACTGAAGACAGTGGCGACAAGGAATTGCCTGAAGAAATTGCACCAATCATCACTCACACCGAGGGTTTGGCAGCACTAGATGTGGCATTGTGTTATATCGAGCAGCAAGCGGAAACTATGCTGACACCATACTTCTTAGAAGATAGCATAACATTGCTGCTAAAAAACGAGTTTCTATTTTAAAACAAAGCACTTTGGACAATTTCTTTAAAATGTAACATATTTTTGCAACTTTGAAATTCGTGTCCATATATGTGTCCAATGATTTACCCATTGATTTAGTGATATTTCCGTATAATCAGAGCTTTTGTAATTTGAGGTAACCTCAGCCCCAATTAGCTTGAATTACTGGGGCTCTACTGTAATTCTAATTTCTTGGGATGAACCGCCTATCCTTGCGTCATTTGATTACAGCAGGGCTCTCTGCTCAATTGGCAGCTAAGAAGCATCATCTTGCAGATCACCACAGATTGTTTTGCCTTGCATTTGCAAAGAAAATGTCAACCATAACTGGAATAGGATTATATTCACAGACAAGGTGACATTTTCATCTATAAATGGGAGGAAAGTAATTGCACCCCAGAGGAAAATCCTACAATGCAAAACACATGGCACAAATGGATTGCCAAGGTCACACATTGTGTGTCATATTGGGATTTGATGTCATGAGATGGTCTAGGTGTTGTGGCAGCTTGATGGCACATTAAATAGCCAGCATATAAAGACATACTTGAAAACACTAATAGTTCCTTCTGTAAGGACTAGATGTTCCATTGGAATGATTGAATTCTAGTAGGAATAACCACCTTGTCCAGACAAATAGCAGCTTTCAAACTGGTTCTTGCAAAGGAAAGATATCATAATGACTGATTGGCCTCCTTGCTCACTAGATTTGAATCCTATTGAAAATGTGTGGAGAGGTGAAGAAAGTTTTGTAGTCAAATAGGCCTGCAAGACAAAAGAGGTTTTCTGGGATCAAATACAGGATGCTTCGGAGGTTGTATCCTCCCGTGAAAATTTGACATCATCCATGCTGTAGAATGAGGGCAGTAATAGAAGCAGAGGGTTTACACACTTGATATTAAGTTTATTTTATTTGGTTTTTCATTTAGGAATATATTTGTTTTATATTTGGTTTGAAAATGAAAAGGAGTGTGTTTTAGTTTTTATGTGGGGGCGTAAATATCTTGAAATCAAATAAGCCTTAGCAATTGGAATTTGTAATATAATATGTATAATAAACACTGTTTTTCTGCCAAAGAACAAAATTATGCTCAGGATTTGAACCTCAATAGGCCTCATTGCTACGTACCTGTTTATGACCACTCAGCTGTCAGCTCATATTTAGTAGCTGGCACTCGATATGAAAGGTGAAACAAAGCCAAAGGCACGCGTCTCTATACACCATTGTGAACCAGCTGCAGAAACAATTTAAACTTCAATGAATATATACTTCGAGTGTCAGCTCATTTTTTATGTCTTAGGGTGTACATACTGTGAACTTAAAAGGTAATTGGGGGAGATTGGAATGCACCTTATTCTTGGAAGCATCACAACTCCCCACTGGCAAAAACTGATGGCTGTCAAGTGCGCATCTTTTCGAAAATCAGCACGAACCATTGACAGATCAGCATAGCTGCACAATGAGTGCAGAAAGAAAACTGGTTGCGGTATCTTCAGATAGGAAGATGTTTAGCAATATAGAGCTTTCATTTGTTAATGCAATTTTTATGCTCTTGCGGCCATCCGTATTATCAGAGAGTTCACTTATTCGAGGTGACCCTGGCCCACATTACCTTGGATAATCGAGGCTCTACTGTACTTTCAAGTTCTTTTCTTATCTCTTCATTTATATCTATGTCAGCCATAATGGTTTATTAGAGAAACCACCTTCATTCTATTTCAGCTGATGCAAACAATCTTTTATGATTATGTATATCCAGTTTCAAAATGCATATACTGAGCATAATTTTATTTATGGTGGAAATGGGGCATACCAAGTAGTTTTCTTGATTCTGTGTACTGGCATGCAATATCATTTTAGTTCAGTAAAGTCAGCAATTTTTACTGAATTCAGGTCTCGAACTCATGTACATCTACAGTTGCAATACTTTAGTGGGTCACTATCAGCCAAACTAAATGCTCTGGTATATCTGAACAGTGTAAAAAAATATCTTTTAAACAATACTGTATATAATATTAATGATTTTCTTCTTTGTACTTAACAATGCTTGAAAGAGCCTGTATACAATGTTCATTTTTTCAACAAAGTGTAAACAAAACACGTATATTTTATAAACTGTAATTTAAGTTTTTTATCTTTGTACTTGACAATGCTCAAAACTTGTAATTAAGTCTATGGGCAAGTATAGTCTCTTGTTCTTGGCACACAAAGAGGAACTCGAAGACATATGCAGCAAGGTTACAGTTGGGGAAGGTTTAGTGAGGCAAGGTAAATTTATATTGTACTTTGTACACATGTGATTGTAAAACCAGCCTGTCCTTCCCTTAGTACTCCTTACCTATGATTCTTTACAGCAGCTTCTATATCACATAATATGTTCTATACTGCACATAATTAGTTGATACCTAGCTATTATAGTCTGAATGATGCAAAATGGATACTACCTGCTTAATTCACAGCAAAGACTGACCTCTTAGAGTTGTAAAAATACTGTATAATACCTAACCCCTTGTGTAATACTCCATTAAACCTAGTATAATATATATAATACATGCAACCTGCACTACTGCAACTATTGCCATTGAGCATAATCACCAGGTGGTTTGTCTTTATCTTTAAACAACATACAAGGGCATGACAATGGAATAATTGTGGCTAACAGCAGAATTTAAAGCTAAACTGGAAACTTTTTCGAGATACTTATTAGGCTGCTGCTCAACATGTCACACCTTCTACCTTATAACCAGAATGAAGAGAATTGTGCAGCAAACAACCCAAAAGTTTGCTGGCATCTAAATTGCCAAATGTTCCACCATAATCAGTCATAAATGAGCGCAATTGGTCTACCCATGGACGAAACCACACAAAAACCAGCAACAGATTTCTCCGGCAGCAACCAAAAAACTGGTTTCGGTACAATGGAATCGCCAATACAAGGATGATCATGCAGATGCAGCAAAACCAGTTGAAAATCATAAACCACAATTGCCATCTGATTAAGAGGTCGATTAATCTTTGGAATTGTTTAATAAAAATTGCCTGTGCACCTTTTCAGTGGTGATTGCCTTCAGTTGACGGATTTTCGTGACTGCTTTTAATAAAAACATCGCAATTCTGTCATAAAATATCCTAGTTGTGCTTTCTGTGTTTTTGTGGAATCTATTCTGAAAGAGTAATGTTATTTTTTATTTCTTATACAAGAATGAGTGCAGTTATTTTTCATTAAAATTGTGTGTGTGTGTGTGTGTGTGTGTGTGTGTGTGTATGTATATAATATGCAAAATATTGCAATATTGCTTTTATTTTGATTTTTGTTTTATTAATATTGCTACTCATATATTTAATTTAGTAACAAATAATAGCTCACTTGTGTTTCCTTGGAATAAATGTATGTATAACATCGCTATAATACTATTGACATAATGACATTAATGTCATTTTTTAAAACAAAAAATGTGCATATTCCTTACAGAACATTCATGTCAGTAATCCAACCAATTTTACCAATGATAACATATACCGTATATTTGTGGCAGTATTTTATATCACAACAATGTAAATGCCAGAGTGATTGTAGTGTAAATAAGCATTATTGTATGACATTGATTTGAGATGTTTGTTAATTATAAGCATTGTTAGGAAATAACTTTACATGGCCTCACTGAAATTGACAATAAGGGCGGGTAACAATGAGCGAGGGGGCGAGTTGTTTATCAGTTATTAGAGACAAGCAAATGACGTCAGAGTAGCGCGCGTTTCTTTAGAAATGGAGGGAATTTCTTCCCTAGAGTATATGTGTTCGTAATTTTGATTGGATGTAAAAATAGACGCTAATGTTGGCGCGTTTTATTAACCAATAGCAGCTCGGTTATAATCTTTAGGCATATCGGGTGAGGGAGTATAAATTCCGTGCCAGAGACAGGTTTTGTTCAGTCCAACAGAAGGATTCGCGGGTAATATGTCGTTCAGTCTAACAGAATCATACAAAGGTTATACGTCGCACAGTTTAAGAGAATCGTTCATGCGTTATACGTTGCGCAATTCTACAAAATCTCTCGCGTTGTAAAGTTAGTTATAAATGTGAAATACGCGAATTAATAATGTGCAGTAAATAAGTGATTATAGTGATATTAGAAAATATAACAGTTTCAGTCTGGCGTGTATCAAGAGTCAATATGTGAAATTAATTAATTGTGATGGTAATAAAAGTGTAAAAACAAATTCTTTTTGCTGCGGTATTAATGTTGTAGATCATTAATTGTAGCTCCGCGTTTGGAAGCCAATATGCGACGGTTGCTGCTTTACGTAGTGTTGTTTACATCACGTGTGTTGAAGCCTTCTTGTGACGTCATTCTTTGTTTGGTTCGTAGCTCCCTCTGACGTTAGCAATTTGTATCAATTAGTTTCTGAAAGAATTTAAGGTTATGTATATTGTCCTCCGGCTAGCTATCATCTTATCTTGGTAGAACTTGTATCTCTTGCAGGGTGTGAATCGGAAAGGAATCTTTTATCCAGAAATGATACTGATGAAGAAATTGGTTTTATAACTTTTATTGTCGAACACGTTCACTAACACTTTTTACATATGAATCTGGATACTCGCCAAACTGAAACTGTTTTTAATAACTTCTTACTTATCACTTTTAACTTGCATACTTCAACTTTGTGTAGAATTAACTTTATAATAATTTAGATTCTCGTAATTCTGCTGCGCGTAACTTGGCGAAATAAATGAACTGAGAGACCGACGTGGAGAGTACTGAGAATTCTGTTGAACTGGGGGACACTCCACCTCGAACCTGGCTTATTTATAGGCCTGCCTCAAGATACGCCTAAAGATTATATATGAACTGCTATTGGCTAATAAAACGCGCCAACATTAGCGTCTATTTTATTATCCAATGAAAACCACGAATACATATTTCTTTTAGGGAACATTCTAGAAGCTTTTACCGAAAAGGCGCGAAACATTACGTAACTTCCTGGTTCCCGGTAATGATAAACAACTCACCCCCTTGCTGCATTATTGCGTTATTATTGACAGTTTCAGTATAGCCGTATATTATTATTTACCAATAATAATTACAATTAATAAACCTCTGAAATCAATGTCACATAAAAATACATATTCATATTACTATCATTATTTACATTTAAGTAATTTGTGATACAAATTACCGTATCATATGCCCCACTAGAAACATAATTATAAATATTTATAACTTGTTTAGAAATTTTAAAATTGTGTTTTTAGTCTCCTAAATCTTGGAACACACGTTATCACTTTCACTTAACACTTCACACGCATTTAACACACGACATGTTTTTCCCCTATCTCGCCACTACTTACTGGCTCTGGTTTAATTAATTTAGATATTAATCTGACATCACAAATTTTTTTATAGCAAATACTTTACCCTAAATTATTTAATTAATGTTACCAAATTGTTTACTTTCTTAAGTTGTTGACAAAATTTATGCGTTCAAGAATTTTTTTGTAATTATTACACATATTTACCAAAATATTCACCCTCTACACAAATATTTACATCTCTTAAATCTAGGCACTTTTTCACATGTTCTATTTGCTCCATAAGTATTTGTTTTTAATTATATTTACCAATTTTTGTTATTTTGTATTTTATCTTAACAATACTCTTGGAATAGTATTTACGTACTTTTACTTTAATAACATATTAAATTTCAATTATTACCTTCTTCTTTTCAAATACTGTTACAGTTACTAAAAAAATTTAATTTTTTTTTTTTTTTTTTTTTTTTTTTTATAATTTATTTCTCTTTTCAAATGACATATATTTAGTTAGCCCTCTTACGTTCCAATACATTTCTCTGCAAGTCATCTTTACCTATCCAGCATTTACTTTACATCTCATTGCTATTTACCCTCCTGGATCAAATTGTGTGTGGCTAAACATTACTCGTAGCCGTAACCTAACCTTCAAATTTTTGTTAATGAATAACCTCTTGTATTCATTTGAAATTTCATCACATAACATTTGAAAACAATCTACAGTTTCTTGAACAATACATCTTTTAACAACTTTCATTTTCAACTCTTCAACTATCTCTTTACTTTGAAAGTACTCTGACAAATCTGTACTAAACTGTACTGGACTGGAGTTTTCATTTTGAACATCTTGATACAATTTATTTCTTTGCATTACTGTCTCATTCTGTATTTCTGATATTTCCCCTCTGAAATTAACCTGCGCCTGATTCACATCTACATTTATAACCTCTTTCATCTCTCTTATCTCACTTGAAATACTACTCATTTGACTTCCTAACTCTGTGCATTCTACATTAACCTCACTTTTAGTATTAACCTCACTTTCTTTGTTACCTATTTCCTTGCTCATGTCTAGCACTTTCTTTGAAATTTCTCCTATCTCACTTGCTATTACTTCCTCATTTTCATCTCTCATTTTTGGCATACTACTATCTAACTTCATAACTTTCTTTTCCATTTCTTCACTGCTTTGATCTACTTTTTGCTCTAATACCCCATTACTCCTACCAATATCTTTTCTGTTTTGTTCAAAGCTCCTACGAATATCTTCCCTCAATTCTCTCTTATTCTGATCTAGTTTTTGTTCTAAACTCCTATCAATATCTTCTCTTAATTCCCTATTATTCTTTTGCATATCTTCCCTTAATTTCTCATTACTCTGAGTTAATTTTTCTAATTTCTCATTATTCTTTTGCATATCTTCCCTGTTTTGATCTATTTTCTTACTAAGATCTTCCCTTAATTTCTCATTATTCTTTTGCATATCTTCCCTTAATTCCCTATGACTCTTTTCCATATTCTGAGTTAGTTTTTGTTCTAATTTCTCACTATTCTTTTGCATATCTTTCATATTCTCATTCAAATTTTTCAGCATTTCCATAATACTAACATCAAAATTAACATTTCCTGCTATTCTATTCTCACTTTCTGCACTAAGATTTTCATCTTCAAATCCTAAAAAGTCTGGGCTATTTCCTGTAACCTGTATTGGATCACAGCTAACTGTTACACTATCTCCCTCCATAATTATTTCTTCTGTATTACTAGCAGCCATTGTTTTTATTATCCTACCACTCCTAAGGTACATTTAAAGTTGTTTACCTTTTTGATGCTGTATGTTGCTGTTACTTTAATGTCCAGCGTTCTGCCCCATTCTCCTAGATTTGTATGTCGCTTCTGCGTTGTGTTGTGATGAATCTACGTCGTCTCAATGTTTTTATAGTTGAATTCCATGTTGCCTCGTAATCTCGGAATTACGATGTCCAATCATCCATGTAGTCTGTCGTTCCTTTTGTTTCTGGAATCTGCGTCTTATAGATCATTTTACTGCTGCATTTGCCCCTTTGGTCATCTCAATTCTTCTTGGTTAATTCTGATCCTTTCCTGGTTACTCGAGTTCCTTTCCTGGTCGCTTTGCCCCACGTTCTGGGTGCCAATATGCTGCGGTATTAATGTTGTAGATCATTAATTGTAGCTCCGCGTTTGGAAGCCAATATGCGACGGTTGCTGCTTTACGTAATCTTGTTTACATCACGTGTGTTGAAGCCTTCTTGTGACGTCATTCTTTGTTTGGTTCGTAGCTCCCTCTGACGTTAGCAATTTGTATCAATTAGTTTCTGAAAGAATTTAAGGTTATGTATATTGTCCTCCGGCTAGCTATCATCTTATCTTGGTAGAACTTGTATCTCTTGCAGGGTGTGAATCGGAAAGGAATCTTTTATCCAGAAATGATACTGATGAAGAAATTGGTTTTATAACTTTTATTGTCGAACACGTTCACTAACACTTTTTACATATGAATCTGGATACTTGCCAAACTGAAACTGTTTTTAATAACTTCTTACTTATCACTTTTAACTTGCATACTTCAACTTTGTGTAGAATTAACTTTATAATAATTTAGATTCTCGTAATTCTGCTGCGCGTAACTTGGCGAAATAAATGAACCGAGAGACCGACGTGGAGAGTACTGAGAATTCTGTTGAACTGGGGGACACTCCACCTCGAACCTGGCTTATTTATAGGCCTGCCTCAAGATATGCCTAAAGATTATATATGAACTGCCATTGGCTAATAAAACGCGCCAACATTAGCGTCTATTTTATTATCCAATGAAAACCACGAATACATATTTCTTTTAGGGAACATTCTAGAAGCTTTTACCGAAAAGGCGCGAAACATTACGTAACTTCCTGGTTCCCGGTAATGATAAACAACTCACCCCCTTGCTGCATTATTGCGTTATTATTGACAGTTTCAGTATAGCCGTATATTATTATTTACCAATAATAATTACAATTAATAAACCTCTGAAATCAATGTCACATAAAAATACATATTCATATTACTATCATTATTTACATTTAAGTAATTTGTGATACAAATTACCGTATCATTTTATAAGTGTTATCTTTCAGTAATAAATCCTTTCCGTTTATACACCCTGTTTAAGAGATATGCTCGACTGAGAAATAATAGCTAGCCGGAGGAAAAAGAACCCAAAATTCGAACTAGTAATACAATAACAGGCCCTCAGCAAAAAGATAACACGAAGTGACCGCGACAAATTGGCTCCCATACGTGGGGCAAATAAACATAAAGCATCTTCCAACTACAAAAAAATATTCTACTTCATATTACCCCAGTTTAGTATAATACCAAAAATACAACTCTGGTTTTAAATGATGCCACAACTATACCTCTAAGAATGAGGAAGGTACAATATGATGTCATTGTTATGTTTCACTGAGTTCAGTAATATAGTGAAACTACTTCTAAATAAAATTATAATGATTATGTGTATTTTGTAAATCTCTCTCTCTCTTTTTATTAATTTTGTTTTTAGAAAGGCTATTTATTGTGTAATTAAATTTCATTATCAATAATTGTTAAAAATCAACTACAGTTTACCTATACCTAACTGGTCATTCTTTCCTTTCCTTACCTCCCTTCCTTTCTCTGCATATCAGTGACATCTTAGTTGTTAAAAAAAAATCTGATGTGATATATGCACATGACTTTCTCTACCCTCTTTATCATTTATTAGTGGGTATACAAACTTTTTTTATTAAAGTATAATTTTCTATCTACTTTAGGAAAAGTACTTGCAGGAATAGCTACATTACTCATTTCATTATACATACAAAAAGAATAGCAATAATCAAATGCTTTAGAACTGGATGCTATACTCTGGCCTTAAAGTTTCATCACATCACGAGAAACAACTGAAAATTGACAGGATGTTAAAACAATGCTTAGTATTGCAGCAATTCAAATTAGTAATAATGGATATCTTGATAATGGCTGATTCTACAAAACAAATTATTTGAAATAAGTTGTGCGTTTTAAAGATATCTACATTTTTTGTGTGGTACGTTTTAGTCTATTGCTTAATGTTATCAGTTATACAAGATTACACAAAATTTCTTCCGAATGAAGAGGACTTCACAGGCTGTTCCCAGAAAATAGAAGATATACATTTTATTTGTCATTTAATATTTTTAACATATGGTATTTTAATCAAAATCTTTAGAGCCACTTTTGTGAAAATAAAAAATTTTGAAAAATCTTGCATGAAAGGGTAGTCGGGATGGGATTTTTTTGAAAACTTTGTATCGCATTTTTGGAAGATACTGCACTCAAATGCCAGTTTGGTACCTATCCAACTTTTCATTTTTGAGTTATGCTGTTAACACGAACACTCACACGCGAACCTTTTACTAAAAATGCCTTTTTTGGGTTCAGGGAGCCTCAAAACATATTTCGAGTGAAATCTCAACATCAAATTTTTTGGTGGAATACAATACTTACTGTACATAGTAAGGATGGTAAAAATGGATGGATTCATTGAACCTCCCCGGGAGGAATACAAAAACACTTCTATCAACATTCCCTTGTCTCCAGTAAGCAGCTGTGCAGAGATAAAATGTTTAGAATATCCATGGTGCATTATATACAGAGTAAACCATTTTGAAATGTTGCAGAGCATTTCTGCTAATGGTATAGAGTATAGTTAAATGTCAAGGTATTAATGTGTTTTAATAATCGTTAGTTTGAATACATTATTAGTATACTTGGATTTAAACAAGTTTGTTAAGGTTTGGAGGAAAATTGTTATTACAGAGGTGTGGTTTTATAAGTTCTTTAACAGCTAATCAGATGCCATGTCTAGATGATTAACAGTGATTTCAAGAAATACTTCATTTTAATGCATGATGCTCTAGTTTTTGTGTGTTTGTATTACTATAGAAATTAGAAAAATATGATCTGTTGCACTCGCATATCTTTCTCTACTCTTGTACAAACTATTTTTACAAACGCTTATTCTCTCTGCTTCATGTTAATTGAGGTAAACATTTGCAGAAACTATTTTATTGCTAATTTTCTTGTAGATGCCAGAAGAATATGGTAGGCTTTAAGTGATAGTCAAATCTTTTAAGAGCTGGTTGCTATGTGGAGTATTCCATTCTCTTTGCATGTCCAGGACATAAAAAAGACGAATAATGAATTCCCATTTGAGAAAAAGTATGTTTTGGAAAATTAAAAAAAAAAATAACAAGGAATATCTCAGAAATGGTTCACTTGAAAAAAAAAATCTGATGTGTTACACTCACATGACTTTCTCTACTCTTGTACAATCTAATTTTACAAACGCCTATTCTCCATATGCTTCATGTTAATCGAGATATCGAGATGTCAATCTTATTGCTAATTTTCTTGTAGATGCAAGGGAAATATGGTAGCTTTTAAGCGATAGTCAAATATTTTAACGCTGGTTGCTATGTGGCGCATTCCATTCTCTTTGCATGTCCAGGACATAAAAAAATGAATAACGAATTTGAGAAAAAGTATAAGTATTGGAAAATTTAAGGGAATAACAAACAATATCTCGCAAACGGTTCACTCAACAAAAGAAATGTATATGACATAAATTGTGTATTTTAACGTGATCTACATTTTTTGTGTAGTAAACTTTTGTCTATCTCTTATGGTTTACCAGTTATGAAAAAGTCGTTCATAATGAAGAATACTTTTGGAGACATTCCCAGAAAATTCGAGATATATATTTTAATTATCATGACAATATCTTAAACATATGATATTTTAATCAAAATCGTTAAAGCCGTTTTTGAGAAAATTAAGATTTTCGAAAAATGTTCCATGTAAAGGGTAGTCTGGGGTGGGGGGATTTTCTTGAAAACCTTCGTGTCGCATCTCTGGAAGATACTGAACCTAAATACCAAGTTTGGTGTTTATCTGACTCTTCGTTTTTGAGTTATGCTGTTCACAGACAGACACACACACGGACATGTTTCCAAAAATGCTTTTTTTTGGATTCAGTGAGTCTCAAAACATGTATTTCCGGTGAAATCTCGGTATCGAAATTTTGGGTGGAATACAATACTTCCCCTACTTACTATACGTAGTAGAGAAAGTAAAAATGTATGTGATATAAATTGTATGTTTTAATGAGATCTACATTTTTTAATTTCTCTACTACGTATAGTAAGTAGGGGAAGTATTGCATTCCAACCAAAAATTCGATACCGAGATTTCACCGGAAATACATGTTTTGAGACCTCCTGAATCCAAAAAAAGCATTTTTGGAAACATGTCCATGTGTGTGTCTGTGTGTCTGTGAACAGCATAACTCAAAAACTAACAGTCGGATAAACACCAAACTTGGTATTTAGGTTCAGTATCTTCCAGAGATGCGACATGAAGATTTTCAAGAAAATCCCCCCCACCCCAGACTACCCTTTACATAGAACATTTTTCGAAAATTTTAATTTTCTCAAAAATGGTTCTAACGATTTTGATGAAAATATCATATGTTTAAGATAATGTCATAGAAATGAAATGTATATCTCGAAATTTCTGGGAATGTCTCCAAAAGTATTCTTCATTGTGAACGACTTTTGCATAACTGGTAAACCATAAGAGATAGACAAAATTTTACTACACAAAAAATGTAGATCGCGTTAAAATACACAACTTATATCATATACATTTCTTTTGTTGAGTGAACTGTTTTCGAGATATTGCTTGTTATTTCCTTAAATTTTCCAATACTTATACTTTTTCTCAAATTCGTTATTCATTTTTTTATGTCCTGGACATGCAAAGAGAATGGAATGCGCCATATAGCAACCAGCGATAAAATATTTGACTATCGCTTAAAAGCTACCATATTCCCCTTGCATCTACAAGAAAATTACCAATTAGATTGACATCTCGATATCTCGATTAACATGAAGCATATGGAGAATAAGCGTTTGTAAAAATAGATTGTACAAGAGTAGAGAAAGTCATGTGAGTATAACACATCAGATTTTTTTTTGTAGTAACAGTTTGTTTATGTCTTACGGTTTACCAGTTATGCAAAAGTCATTCAGAATGAAGAGGACTTTAGGGGGCATTCCTAGAAAAGTTAAGATATACATTTCATTTGCCATAAAAATATCTTAAATATATGATATTTTAATCAAAATTGTAAGCCATTTTTGAGAAAATAAAAATTTTCGAAAAATGTTCCATTTAAAGGGTAGTCTGGGGTGGGAGGACTTTCTTGAAAATATGTGTGTCGCATCCTTGAAAGATACTAAAATCAAATACCAAGTTTGGTATTTATCCAACTTTTCGTTTTTGAGTTATGCTGTTCACAGACAGACACAAAAAAGCACACATACATGTTTCAAAAAATGTTTTAATTGGATTCAGGGCACCTCAAAACATGTATTTCCGGTAAAATCTTGGTATTGCATTTTTGGGTGGAATGTAATACTTCCTCTTCTTACTATATGTAGTAGAGATAGTAAAACTTTTTAAACTCAGAAATTGCTGTTTACTCACATGTATTTTTATGGAAAGATTATTTATATAAATGTAATTTTAAGTTATCTTTAGAATATGGTACAGAAAATATTTATATTTTTTCCTCTCTCTCTTCTTTAACATTGTAGTGTACTTTTAGTTCTAATGAAAATTTCCAGATCTCACAACTGTTTCCCATCGGATTTTGTTACAGTTTACACACTATTATCTACCTGTGATAACCACTGTGTCAATATTTATCAGTTTCCTGTTCAGCTGTTCATTGATTCCTTCTTCCTACTTAAAACTTACCCGAGGCATTGGTTTGGATACGTGAATAAATAATGAGGTAACACAAACTTTTGATGTATATGCAATAGCTAAACTAATTTTATTTAAATATCAATTCTTGAAAATTGTACCAGTAAAGCTTACAGAAAACACTAAATCAAGCATGCTTTATATTGCTAGGATGTGTGGGAAATTCCTATCCCATAAATATCTTAAATGAGAAATGTTAATTCTAAAGATTTAAATAATAATGAACTGTTATAATTTATCGTAAAATTACAATTGCCAAAGTAACTTAAGACACTGTTGAAATATGTCCTTAAAGTAAGCCATTATATCCAGGTATGTGTGTTTTCTGCAACTGCATAAACAAGAAATCTGGATCACAAAAAATGCATGCAGAAAACATTTTGGAATAAAATTTAATATTTTATGGAATAAGGATGTCACAACAATTATAAACTATTAATGTATTATTATTATTATTATTATTATTATTATTATTATTATTATTATTATTATTATTATTATTATTATTTTGTAGTTTGCATTTTATTTTCTTTCTGCTGTCGTATGCCTATACTGCAACTCTGGGAGATTTCTGTGACTTGAGAGATACTTGTAGCAGCTGTATACAAACATTGGATTGTATCTGGTGTGCAAGTCCAATATGGGTGAGTAATATTTGTCTTTTATGTATAATAACAACTAATTATTTTTCTTGTAGCTTCTTAGCACCAGAAATACTATAAAAACAAAGCTATATTTCAGTTTTGAGAGACATGAATGTTTTGCATTTACAAGCAGCATACATTGTATTGGTAGTCAAAATATACAATTTTAAGAAATGAACTTCGAGAAAAAAAAAGTATAGGTGGTACATGAATTATGGTATTCTGACAACTAAAATAATAATGTTTGTTGTCAAGTACTATTGTTAAACTATAACAGAATAGAAGTAATTCTGATCTAATACTTCCTTTGTAGATACAAGAAACAACATTATGAATTTCAATGATGTATACTTGTTATATTTTCTGGTATTCTATAAAAGGATTTTTGTTTTTATTGACTTTTTTAATAGAAACCTTCCTTATACTATTTTGACATGAACTTAAGAAAGAAAAACAAAACATTATTATTAATAGAGTTCTCAAAAACAAATTAAAACTGATAATTATGAAATAATTCATCTATGTATTTAAATGCCTTAACACATGTTTCAAGATCTTTTGAAAATATCTAATAGAATTAACCCAACTTGGATTTTTTAATATTTTTTTCACTTCATATTTATAGATTACATAAAGCATTTAACATTACAGTATTTTATGAAACATTATGCATTGAGCAGGACTGCTCAGATAAATTATGGGCTCCCTGTCCCCAACTTCATCAAGCCCCACATAATTATTGTACAAAATAGTAAAATGCAACGATGGATACTGATTGGATTCTGTAGTGTAGTAATACATGCATTTTTTTAAAAATATATAAATTTAACAGGTGATAATAACAAGTTAATTATTGAATAAGGTGACCAGATGTCCCATATTAGCTGGAATAGACAGCCCCCCACTTTTGTTTTTGTTTTCTTTTTAGTTTTTTTTTAAATGTAGAAATGGGATGCCAAATGTCCCGTTTTTGTGGCAGTGACATCAGCATAAAATGCTGTTAACTATAGTTCCAAAAAGTTCAAAATGTCCTGTTTTGCATCAGTTTGATGAAAAATGTAAGGATACTGACAAAGCAAAGCACTTTATATTATGGGTCTACAATACATATACATCTGAAATTCTGTGTAGACTTTGCTTGGAAAAGTACAGTTATGGATGACAATTGAACTGTGCCGGTCTGCGCTGTCAACAAACAAATCATAATCACTCGTGTTTGATGTGATTGCCACCAACAATAATGGAAAACTGTAAGTGCATATGCTCAAGTGAAAAGAAATTCATTACAGTTGTGACTTTGGTAGAAGACAGTACTGTGTTCTGCATTTGTGAAATAATAAAATATGGTGAACTTCTGTAAATTGTGAGTGTTAAAACACTTGAAATTAATAATATGCCACTGCTGAAAAGGAAGTGTGTTTGTAATAGTGACCTACAAAAGGAATATCTATGCATTAAAAACACAATTTCTGACTCAGATGTTCAATGCAATACTTTCAGTATAAGCCATGGGGGTGATTGGATATATCACAACATATAAACAATAAAAAATATAAAAGAATGGTGAATGCAAGTGCTTCTTCTAGTACTGTATTCACTAATTTTTTTAAAAGTTAAAGTTGTGGTGATAAAGATATGAAATTAGCGCCTGTTGAAGGAGCGTTTGCTTACCATACTGTCCACCACTCAGATCAACTGACTGTACTTCTAAACTTATCCAATGTATGACAAATGACTCCTGCACTAATAATTCTACAGGATTATTGGCTGGATTGGATTCAAAACTACTATATATGTAAGTTACACTTTATTTATTATTATTAGTTTTGAAATCTTCATATTTATGACAAAGTAATTTTATGCATTCTCTTTTGTCCCTTGTTTCATTGAGAAAAATTTTAAATGTCCTGTTTTCTTGTTTTATTATTGAATAATATTTATTTATTAACATTTCTGTCAAATACTAACGTCTTAAAGAGTATTCTGAAGAGTTATTGCATGACACATTATAAAGAGAGGTTTGGATGTGGTATTATTGCCAATATTGCTAGTATTGTGGCATCTTGAATTTTCTAACTTGGGTAGACACAAAATCACCTATAACATCTGAGAAGTTTGTCTGATGCTAATTGGTGTTCTATTGACAAGATGGATAAATAGTTGTTTCTCTTCTCCCAAAGTGGATCTTAAATGGTTCTTTATGAGAGACAGTTTACTAAAACGTTTCTCATAAGAAGCAAAGTACAAAGTAGTCTTAGAGCTGTACACACTTCTGGAAATTCTGACTGAAGTTTGGCTTTATAAATGAAATTCAAGAGAGAAAGTGGAAATCCTGTGTTTCTAGATTTATTGAAAATATTTGGAAATGTTACCTTAAAAATGCATTGGAAATGTTTTAGTTCATCTTTCAGTTTGTTGCTCAGAACTTTTGGGTACTTTGAAGTGAAGTTCTTGGTGAAATTATCAAATCTGCTTCTTATATTCCTTTTTTCATGTCAAGAATCAGGTCATCAAAGTTTTGGCACAAGTCTCGAATTTCTTTAAAATGAACATTTAGCTGGGATATGATATTTTCAGCAATACCATTGAAAATTTGATATGAAATCTTCTTCTTCACTTTCCACTACACAATGCTGTACTTCATCTTCACCAAAAAGACTTCTTTTCCTTTTTCCTTTGTTCCTCAAATTCTACACCCAGCATGTAGTTCAGCTACAATTTGTTTAGTTTTTTCAAGAAAAGTGGGTCTTATAAACATTCAGTTTCTGCTTGTCTTCTTTAAGTTTGTTTATATTTTTCTATTCCTGCAGTAAAGTTATGTCCTGGCTTTGTAAAATAGCACTCACAAAATTGATCTTTTCAGAGATATTTGCCTAAATTATTGAGAGAACAATATTCTTAAATTTAGTGAAATCACTGGTCAACAATAAAAATGTTAAATAATTTCTGCTGATTCTTATATATTTGCATCTGCCAAATCCAAAAATGAATCAGAAATGTTCCATCACCCACTGATTTTTTACAATATTAAAAAGAATGTTTTCATGTTTACTAGCATAGGGCGGTAAATGTTTTGATTAAAAGAAAATAATTTTATTTTAGTAGGTCAACAAATGACATATTTGCTTTAGATGATTGTTGCCTGTAACTTCAGGAATGGCAATGTTCAACAATGAGCTTCTCCTCACAAAACTATGGCTTTCCCGCCCAGATCAGTGTTTACTCCAACAGATAAGGAAGGTCTGTTACAGATAGAAGGGTCCTGCGTAGTTGCCAGAGGAGTAGAAGCTTTGTTTAATGAAAGAAGCTAATCCTATGTGTTCTCAGTTGTGAATTAACAAGTGTAGTGTCAGCTAATAGTGTGTTTTCTTAAGCATTGTGAATTATGAGGATAATGTTTTGCAAATGTGTAAATGATAAGAACAATTTTTGTCATATTTGTGATGAGTTCACTTTAAAAGCACAGAGGCAAAATTTGATTCCTTGAATTAAAAGATCTCGTGAGAGTCATTTTGATAATAAAATAGACCAGAATAAGTTTTACGCTCTGGAAATCTAGTGTGCCAAATGTGTTACACTATTAAATGGCTGGTTAAAAGGGTCTCATCATATGCCTTTTGCAGCTCCTATGATATGGTGGGAACCAGTGGCGTAGCATAAGGGTAGATTGGAGACTGATTCTACCTAAATAAATTGCAGAGAAACTAAGTAAATTTTTAAACATATGAATAAAGACAGCCTCAAACAAATGATGAAAAACTAATTAACACAACCACCTTCACTATGTGGCAGTATTTTATATCACAACAATGTAAATGCCAGAGTGATTATAGTGTAAATAAGCATTATTGTATGACATTGATTTGAGATGTTTGTTAATTATAAGCATTGTTAGGAAATAAGTTTACACCCCCTCACTGAAACTGACAATAAGAGCGGGCAACAATGAGCGAGGGGGTGAGTTGTTTATCAATTAGAAGAGACAAACAAATGACGTCAGAGTAGCGCACTTTTCTGTAGAAATGGAGGGAATACTTTCCCTAGAGCATATGTGTTCGTAATTTTGATTGGATATAAAAATAGACGCTAATGTTGGCGCGTTTTATTAACCAATAGTAGCTCGATTATAATCTTTAGGCATATTGGGGTGAGGGAGTATAAATCCCGTGCCAGAGACGGGTAACGCGCAGTTTGACAGAATAATTCACAAGGCAAACGTCGTTCAGTCCAACAGAAGCATTCGCGGGTAATACGTCGTTCAGTCCAACAGAAGCATTCGCGGGTAATGCGTCGTTCAGTGCAACAGAAGCATTCGCGGGTAATATGTCGTTCAGTCCAACAGAAGCATTCGCGGGTAATATGTCGTGCAGTCCAACAGAATCATACAAATGTTATACGTCGCTCAGTTCATCAGAATCATTCGCGGGTTACACGTCGCACAGTTTAACAGAATCTCTCGTGTCATAAAGTTAGTTATAAATGTGAAATACGCGAATTAATAATGTGCAACAAATAAGTGATTATAGTAACATAAAAAATATAACAGTTTCAGTCGGGCGTGTATCAAGAATAATTATGTGAAATGAATAAAGCGTGACGGCAATAAAAGTGTAAAAACAAATTTTTTTATCAGTGTTATCTTTCAGTAATAAATCCTTTCCGTTTACACGCCCTGTTCAAGAGATTTGCTCGACTGAATAATAATAATAATAATAATAATAATAATAATAATAATAATAATAATAGCTAGCCGGAGCATAATGAACCCAAAATTCAAACTAGTATACAATAACAGGCGCTCAGCAAATAAAATAACATG
The DNA here is from genome assembly GCA_030765065.1 of Deroplatys truncata. Taxonomy (NCBI): domain Eukaryota; kingdom Metazoa; phylum Arthropoda; class Insecta; order Mantodea; family Mantidae; genus Deroplatys; species Deroplatys truncata. The sequence continues at coordinate 116,092,962 of CM060978.1, read as the reverse complement.
AACTTACCGCGACAACTACTGCTTACCCCAATGCCCCAACCCCTACTGCTAAGTGTCAGATTGTAGTGCTGTGTACTTAGGCAGCTTCGAAATCTCATGATGTGGCAGTAAAGTCGAGTAGAGACTGGGATGGCTGAGCGAGTGCAAGTCTCATCAAGAGTGGACTTATATAGCTTTTCCCACTAAATTTTTACCTTTCGTTGCAGGAAGACATGCCTATATTTTGTTGTGCATTAAGGGCACAAAGGCAGTAGCAGAGACTTAACATGTTTAATGAGGTGTTTAGTCTCTGTGTACCTGCTCACTTGAAGGTCCGCAAAACAGAACAATAGGGGTTGGAGACAGGGGTAGGGCAGGGCAGTGTAAAATAAACATTTAATTCAGTTATTGGTGAACCAGCATTATGTGCGTGCAGTACAGTGAAGTGTTAATTTTACGTAAACCTGTATATTGTTTTTATTGTGCAAGTTTTATTTATGATTTTAGAAATAAGGACATTCCATCGATTTAGTGCATTACATATTAAAAACTCAGTTTTTTTACTCTATCTTATGAGAAAAAATGTGAACTTAAAGGCAAAAGACCAATTCCTAAGCTTGACATCGTCTTCCAGGAAAAGAATCAAAAACATCCTGGTACAGTAAATTTAATTGGTTAACTGGCAGTTACATTCATAACAAAGTGTACTGCTTCGCTTGTTTGGTTTTTGGCAGGGAAAAGGAATGGAGTGTTGAAGGAATATCAAATATTAAAAACATTTAAAGAAAAGCTTGCAATAAATTAACTGACTGGAGAAAATCTAAGTGAGTACCTACATTTACAATCATACAATGGTTTGTCAGTATTTTGTAAAGTTACACCTAACGATATATTTTTATAATGTAGTTTAGTTTAAAATGTATGTTCAGTCAATTTTGGCAATCAGTAGTTATGCTAATGACTAGTAAAACAACAACAGCAAATAATAATCAAATCATAATAGAGAAGTCACACTATTTTATGAAACACTAATGTATGGGAATTTGTGCATCATTTAAAAACTTCTAAATTCAGTTTTTGAAATCTAGTATACCCAGAACACAGTATTAACCTACGCCACTGCTGGAAATCAGGATCATATAACAGAAGACTAGCTCTGCTTGACAAATATATCTAGAATAAGTTAAAAGTCCTTACACACTGTTAAATGTGTATCTTTAGAATCAGCAATTCAACCAGTGCCTCATGGACCAGGTTTTCCCATAACAACTCCATCAGATGACAGAAATATGACTGAAGATTTTGAAAGTGTTGATGACTTGGTGAATTACAACAACATAATGACCCAGATTTTGTTGAAGAAGTTAACATAAATGAACCACACTTTCTAACACAGGAGGATCTAAATGATTTGGTTATGATCTTGGGTTATCTAAAAGTAAAACTGAGTTACTTGTTTCAAGATTGAAAGGCTGGCACCTCCTGCAGGATGGTATCAAAGTAAGTTCTTCCACCAATGCCATACGGAATTTGAGCATTTATTTTCTAAACAGGAGGACCCAGTTTTCTGTAATAATGTTGGGTGTTCAACATAAACCTGAAGATTGACAATTGTTCATTGACTTCTTGAAAGCAAGCTTGAAAGGAGCCTTGCTACATAATGGAAACAAGTTTCCATCCATTCCTATAGGCCACACGTTGGTATGAAGGAGAGTTGCGTGAGCATGCATCTCTTGCTATTCAATATACGATATGATGACCATTCATGGCAGATATGTGCAGATATTACAGTGATAGCTGTCTTGGATTACAACTTGGCTATATAAAATTTTGCTATTACTTGTGCATGTGGGATAGTAGAAATAAAAGCAATCATTGTGTTAAAAAAAAAGCTGGCCAAAGAGAGAGTCATTCATCCAGGACAAGCAAATGTTGTTCATCAACCACTTGTAAGTGCTGACAAAATCTTATTTCCTCCATTACACAACAAACTAGGTTTGATTAAGAACTTTGTGAAAGCAGTAAATCTTGAGGGGAGTGCATTTCTGTTCCTGAAATCTGAAGTTTACAAAGTTCAATGCAAATCTAAAAGAGGGAATATTTGTTGGCCCTCAAATTAGAGAACATAGGAAAGGTTCACAGTTTGAAAGCCTGTTAAATATGCAAGAACGAGCTGCATGATTCTCTTTCAAAATCATTGTTATAAACTTTCTAGGAAACTACAGGTCTGAACATTACAGAGAACTTCTCATTGAGCTGATAGAGAACTACAAGGTCATGGGATGTAATATGTCTTTAAAAATACACATGTTGGACTCCCATCTTGAGTTCTTCCCTGAGAACCTTTGCACTGTGAGCGACAAACATGGTGATTGTTTCCATCAGGACATCGCTGAAATGGAAAGATGCTACCATGGAAAATAGACTCCAAATATGTTGGGAGACTACTGTTGGACACTCAAGAGAGCTGTTCCTCAATCAAAGTACAGTGGAAAATCTACTTCACATTCATTTTAGATACGTAAAGGGTATTCCAGCTAAGATGTTACACATATTAAAATTTATAATTACCAGAAATGTTATTCATGCAATTACTCAAAAAGTTATGAGGATGGAAAATTTCTGTAAAAAGATTTGAAATCACAAAAGAAAGTCAGTAAGAATCTTCCATTGTACTTTTTTTTACCATTAAAAATCTTACATTTTGTTGATCAGTGAATCAATCAATCCTGTTACTTCTGCTATAGCTTCTTGATTGGTTACAGTCTGTCATAGGACAATGAAGAGCTAATATTATCTGTGGTAATCTTTCAGCTAAAGGTTTCATAGCATTTGCTCTTGAACTCCATTGAGTTTCTGAAAGTTTGTGAAGTGACCCTTCTGTGTTCTGAATAAGAATATGCCATCTCCCAGGACTGGCATAAACAATTCTACAATTGATTCACACAATTGAAAAGTGTAACAAATTCTATAAAACTTTTGGCTGCATACACCTATGAGATTAAGAGAGTGAGGAGCACAAGGAAGGTAAGTTGCAGATGGAGGAATCTCCTTAATGGTAGATTTAACTCCTTTGATGTGGCCACACATGTTGGCACGATTGTCATAAGGACCTCACAGTCCTCTATATCAATATTGTGAGGTTTGAATTTTTCTATAATAGCATTTACTATCTCCTTTTATCTCCTATTTTCTAGTAGATATAAAAAAAAAACTTTAAGAACCTTTCATATATTTTCCATTCATTTTTCACTTCACAATAAAAACATATATTAAGATTAAAACATTCTGCTCTGTTTTAGATGGATCAAATGTTGCATCACACATTAATTAAAACTACATAGAATTTTCTTGTAGTAGGTATTGTAATATTTTGTTTGCATACAGTGACAAAAAAAATTAATTTGAGTCTTATTTATGGACGCTCTTTAACTGCTGTGGTCCTTAACATCCCATTCTATATTGGGCATGAAAGACCAGTAATTTTGCTCAGAGGCCTCTTTTCAAGCTTGAAGTTCTTTTACATGCCGTAAATCTACGACATGGGACCACCGGCTTTACTTCCCTTCCGTAGGTAGCCATGCTAAGGATTTTTACACCCGAAAAAAATCCATCACCCTCCACTGGGTTTGAACCTGTGACCTAGAGGCTAGCATGGTAATTACTACACCATGGAGGACAACACATACAGTGACAGAATGTGTCTTGTGCTCTCTGGGATAAATAATGGACAATTTTTTTATTTTCCTCTTGACACATCTTCACATGAAGAGATATATTCTCTTAGAAATGGATCATATTTTCCCAGCAATTAAATAATACCTAACAAACTGCCATTATCATGATCTCCTAATCTGCCTCTAAATGCAAGATTTCTAGATGCAAGGAAGAAAGTAACATCCAGTAGCTTTTTCAGCAACTTTTTCATAAATTCTTGTTTTGTAGGTATGTGTCTCTGAAAGTTGCTAATTATTCCAGAACCTGATAATTTTTGTTCCAGATTTCTCCAAGATACATAATTAGTTTTATGGTTATGACTGTTCTCATGCTGAGATAAGACTCTCATATAAATCTTTCCATAATAATCGAGTGTACCTAATCAAATCCCCCTCGTTTATCTAATCTAGATTTACAAGATGCTATCGAATCAGTCTTCAAACAACATATACGGTTGTTTGAAGACACATTGTTTGACATGGTACACAGGTTTTTTTTCCTTTTTCTTTTTAGTATCACTCCAAACCAGTCTTTTTTCATTTCACATTTTACAGAAGAATATATATAATAAAGATGATGCTCTGTAAATGTCTGTTTTTTGGCATCAGATTTTCCATATTTATTTCAGGCAAACCTTTCTTATACTGGCTTCACCCTAGCCAATTCAGTCAAGGTCATGCATGGTAATCCCCACTCTCGCTCTATATATCTGTCTGTTTCTACAGTTTCCCCTCCAGTCCCTCCCTTCCTCAAAGCTTGAGACCAGAGTTACAAGACATTACTGCCTCAACAATACTACAGGGTGTCTACTGATACTGGAAATATGTATTTTTTTTATTATTTATTTATTTTTTACATACTGGATATGTTTAAATTATATTTGCATTAGTGATTACATACTGGAAAAACTGGATGAAATGTCCATATAACATCGATTTATTTCAGATTAATTTTTCAGGTGATTGATTCTTGGAAGATTTTATTAATCAAATTAGTATTTTTTGAATAAGTTATTGTTTTGCATGATATCTGCTTTTTCATAAAATAATGACTCATATATAATAATGACTCAAACATTTGGATAATCTTTTACCCCTAAAATGTTTTACAGCTATACAACATTTCCAGAATTATGAAGATTGTTGCAGGGAAAGGGGTGGGGGAGGTTAAGGTTAGAAAGAAAAGATCTGTTGATGTTTCATTCCATTTCTGTGAATATCAGTGAATTTTATGGTACATTATTATGAAAGGCAAAGGAATTTGATGAAAATATGGTTCTAAGAGGTAAAGAGGAGAATTTGGCATAAAAAAATCTTCTAGATCATTATATAATAATTTCATAAAGAATACAAAGTGTAAGTTTAATTAAATTGTCATTCAAGTAAAAAGCCACTTATTCATCATTGGGTATAGCAACTGATAATAAACACAGCTTCATATTATGGTTGTGAAAACAAATAAAACAGTAAGGATGTAATCTAGCCACAGTACACATTTGAATACTGCTTATTACTGCAATATTACTCGATACAATACTGGAGTTTTAAACCTTCAAGGTAGTAGACACCTTTACTACTATTACTGCAAGAGGGGAACTGAGTGGAAAGTGGGGAAAATGAAAATCCTGTAACAATTATTTCCCTCACAACAGTTGTAACCTTTGGTGGCAACAGTCCAGGATGGTGGGTCCCAAATGTCTGTGGAAGTACACTCTTGAGTCTGACACTTTAATAAAATCAATTTCTGTCTGACCTTGGGCTGAGGTAAGGTAAATAGATAGGTACCTGACATTCAAGAGATGTTACAGGAACACGTTCATCTACATTATCTTCTGCTTCTGTATTTGATTGTATCTTAGAATTTGACAGGGCTGTTAATTCTGAGAAGTAGGTAAGTCATTATTGTTTTACATTGTCGAATTCTCCGTGATATTTTCCTTCTGTTTTTTCTTTCTTTCTTTTCATATTTAACTGTTTCATAGCACCTGACTTATGATTAAACTAGCCATTACAGCAGTTAGCTAAACACACCCTGTACCTACTTAATTACTCATACTATAAGCAATTATAATTGCACTGAATTAATTTCAAATGTATTCAGAACACCACAAACAAAATAGCCAACTAAGGAAGGACTTCCAAAGAAATCGCTGCTATTAACATACTGTCAATCATTAACTTCAACAATACCGGACTTGTGGGTCACACCACACCTTGCTGGTAGTGCTCGCCTTTGTCATTGTTGCTGACAATCAAATGTAAGAAATTGGCTATATATTTCACTAATCACTATGCTATTGCTAGATTACAGCATGGAGATTGAAATGAAACCAAGAGTGGTGACACCGTGGTAGTGCATATAACTCGTATTTGGGAGGCCCCATGTTCAAACCCCGGGGCCAACCAACCTGACGGAAGGTTTTTTGTAGGTTTTCCTGCTAGGTGAATACTGGGTTAGATAATTGATTCGCGAATTTTCCTACCATCCCTTCTGCAACTAGGGTCTCTAGAGTGGAGTAACTACCTGCAAGCCCCTAAAGTTGAACCTTGAGTGGATATCGGATGTATTGGCGGATGGTGGATTGCCGGGACCTTCATGGTGATTTTGATTGATCATCAAACCAAATGTGTAGGTTTGTCTCTGAATAATAAATAAGAGACTGTGAACCAACTCCCCAACCCCAAAGTGTTATGCGTTTCCATGTGGGGCATGGCACATGGGAGATGTGTCGCTAATGAAGCCTGGGATACCAGGCGACCTCCCAGAGTATTCAGCCTTACCCCAATATGGGGGCTCTGCCAGGGTTGACTGTCTTTACTCCATACTTGCGGGAATTAATGGACCCGGTAAAACAAAACCCTGAAGCTGTTCAAGGATCTCTAGAAGAAGACTTAACAGTACAAAACATCTAGAACCACCTGTAGAGGATATGGCTGCAGGAATTGCAAAAATGAGACTACAGGCCAAGAGACTCGGGTACTCATAGAAGTGATGAAGATACTGCAGGTAAATCTTCAACACAGTAGGGCGGCATCCGCTGCCCTTTGTGTGAAGATGAAGACAAAGACCTGTGATGTCCCACTCATCCAAGAACCCTGGTGTTACAAAGGGGAAATTAAAGATCTTAAGGAGGATCAAGACATTAATTTATAATAGAGCTGACAAGACTCCAGGAACCTGTTTCTTATTTAAAATGACTTAAATATACTGTCATAAATGCATCTCTGTTCCAGGACCTTACAACAGTCAGAATAAAATCAATGGGGGAAGCTGGACCAAGGGAGTTTATACTCGGATCGGTCTACCTCTCATATGTCGTCATTCCCTGCTACGAAGGAATTAGAACGTCTGGTTATCACCTGTTTTTCTGAGGGACTACAGCTGCTGGTAATTAGCAGTGATGCTAACTCCCATCACATTGCTTGGGAGAGTGCAGCTACAAATGAAATTTATTATAATTTTATTAATTCAAGTAGTCTTGAAATACTGAATGTAGGAAACAGATCTACCTTGTCACTACAAGAAGTCAGGATGTCATCGACATAACTGTAGCAACCAATTATGTGGGAAACTTTATTAAAAATTGGCATGTGTCTGGGGTTTGAAGTAAGATGTATTTCTAAACAAATCAGAACTTTCGGTATCCAAAAAGAACAGACTAGGATTCTTACAGGAAACACCTAATTAGTAATCTGAGTAATATAGATGAAAAGATTCGTGATTATTGATTGTGAAGATCTAGAAATTGCTGCAGAGCATTTGCAGGATGCAATAATCTCAGCATTTAATGATAACTGTCCTCTGAAAAAAAGACAAGCAAACAGGAATGTGCTCTGGTGGATTCAAGACCTTGCAAATAAAAGAAAGAAAACTTGCAGATTATCTTCGCAAAACGAACCAAAGAGAGGACTGCTTATAGCAGATCATTGACAGAATACAGTGAAGCCTTGAAGAGGGCTAAGGACCCCTGGAGGAAGCACTGTGAGGAGATAGAAACGGCCCCAGAATGTGCTAGGCTTCAGAAGACACTTAGAAAAGATCCACAAAGCTTTATTAGTAATCTCCAATTGGAAAATGAAGAATATACTAAAACAGAGAAGACAATGGAAGAACTTCTTAGAGTGCACTTCCCTGAATCGATTATATTTGATGAACCTGGGGGAGGATGGAACAGTTGGAGTGAAGCTCTCTGGGAAGAAAGCCTCCAGGGAGACTGGAAAATCGCCAAGGAAGTCATCAAACATTAAAAATTAAAGTGGGCACTGTTCTCATTTCAATCCTAAAATCTTTAGGAAGCGATGTAATAATGCCCATTATGCTTCAGCAAGGTTTTGATGGATTATAAAAATGTTTTATACAAATCCTAAGAGCAAGTTTGGCCTTAGGATACATACCAATGAACTGGAGGTATCTTAGAGTGATATTTATACAAAAGCCAGGGAAATCCTTGACCCTGGCTAAGTCCCTAAGACCCATCAGTTTAATGTCTATAATTCTCAAAACTCTTGAGAAATTCATAGATGGGTATAAAGACAAGGTGCTTTGGAGGTATATCCTCTGCACCAGAATCAGCATGCCTGCCTATCTATAGGCAGATCAACTGAAACTGCCCTTTTTCAGGTTGCATTAAACTGGAAAAGACAATTTAGGAAAAGGAGATGGCACTTGTTGCCTCAATTGATACTGAGGGCGCCTCTTATAACACCTCCATTAATGTAATAACTCCTGCTGCAAGGAAACATGGAATTGATGAAACCTGTTGTCGGTGGATTCAATTCATACTGAGGGGCAGAATAGTTTGTACAAGTCTCATGGATAGTAACCTAGCTGCAAGGGTCATAAATGGCTGTCTACAGGATAGGGTGTTATCACTCCTACTATGGAGCCTGATGGTTCATGGGCTACTTGTTCAAGCAAGTAACCTAGGCCTTGATATCACAGGCTATGCTGATGATATTGTCATTATAGTTTGAGATAAATACACAAGAACAGTCAGGGAACTCGTGCAGTCAGTCCTGAATACTGTGACAAAATGGGCTGTGAATGAGGGCTTAACTATTAGTCCTCATAGAACAGCAATAGTACAATTTACCAGAAGAAGATACGTAAAGGGATTAGGGCTGCTATATCTTCAAGGTAAAGAACTAAAAATATCTGAGAAAGTCAAATACTTGGGAATCACTTTTGACTCCAAGATGGACTGGAATCAGCATTTCAAGAAAACAACAAAACGTACGAAGACAGCTTTTGAAGTAGTTAGATGCATACATGGTAAAAGTTGGGGAATAAGTCCTATTATAATCCATTGGATATATATCAGGATAATCGTACCATCGATAACCTATGGAGCACCAATTTGCTGGGCTGGTCCTTCAAAACTGGCTCTAAAAATCAACTAAATAAAGTCCAAAAAACAGCATATATGGCTGTTAAAGAGTTATGAAAACAACTGCTAATGCAGTGATGGAGAGTCTTGAACCTGACTCCCATGCATTTAATTGTGATGAAGGCAAGAATATTATTCTATAGACTGCAACATGGTAAGCAACTGAGAATTCCTGAAATAGACTCAGGTTTGCTAAGAATTAGGAAATATGTAGGAGATGCCTATGTATTTAGAAATGCCATCAGACTATATAATTTCAATTAAATATTTTATAAAGAACTTCAGTATCATTTTTTATCTGAACATTGGACAAATAAAGCTCTGGAAACTCCGGAGAAAACTTTGATGTGGTTTACAGTTGGCTCAAATGATGACTCAGGAACAGGATCCGGAGTATGTGGCATAAGACCAAGGTGCAAAACGTTCTTTCTCTTGTGTGAATATGCTACTATTTTTGAAACAGAAACTTCTGCTATTATCCAATGCATGCATGAAAACACAAGGAGAGACCCTTATCTTTTCAGATAGCCAGGCTGCATTTAACAGAATGAAGTTCAACTCATCTGAGTGTCAGGTCATATTGGCATAGAGGGAAATGAAAAAGCTGATGAACTTGCAAGACAAGGAGCAACTTCACAATTTTTTGGGCCATAGCCGACTCTAGAAACATCTTGATCTTTAGTAAGAGAGGTTATTAAGAACTGGTCCAAAGTCAAACATCATAACACCGGCTTAGAACTCCAGAAAACAGACATGGTAAACTATTTATTAGAAAATGTAAGGAAGAGTTGAAAGCTTACTTAAATGTAGCAGGCTTCAGCTGAGAACAATTATTGCATTTATCACAGAACATGCTCCTGTGAAAAAGCATCTTAACATGATGGGAATGTTTCAGGGTAACTTAGATGGCAGATTGTGCAAGAAAGAAACAGTCCAGCGCATTATATTATTATGCTCCTGTGAGGCTTTGTACTTCTTGTACAAAGGAGTATGCTGCTTGCACTGTACTCCTTGGTAAAGGGTGCAGATATAATGAATTAGCCTTAAAACGATACAGGTAGCACAGTAAGCCCAAGGCTAAAGTGCGTCCGGAGCAATGATGGAAACTGTATCGTATAAGACAAGATCTCTATCCCTTTCATCATTACATTTCATTTCCTTCTTCACGGCAGTATCGGGCTTTGAAATGATCACCCATCCTGTTTGTATTAAATGAGCTATTTAGGGTCTACTTAACGCGGCGTAATTTAAGGGTTTGGCAATGTCAAACTTTTCCTTCGTGTTACTTAAGTCACTCGTAATTAAAACCAATCGGAGTGAAGCAGTAGTATGAAGTAATAAAACCATCATTCGAGAGTACTTCTTATTACGTTAAATACGTCTTAACTAGACCTTTAGTTTAGCAGCATTTCTTAACTTCAATTTACGTCCCGTCACGTTAAGTAAAGTTCATCGCAATCCCGGCATAAGTCCTCCAAGAGGAGGATAATCCGTTGAAGAAGAAGATTGAAATAAAAATCACCGCTGTTGAATGCACAAAGTAATGTATTTAAGGCAATGACTGTACGGTAACCGCGGCAGTCTAAAACTGAACCCGCAAAATAAATTTCGAAACAAGTTTAACAAGAATTTAGCGCGTCTGTTACCTAAAGGCAAGCCTAAGGTTTTGACTTTTATTTCGATACTGGCTTCGGTATGTGTATGTAGGCATAAAATATCAAAACGTACACGTGTGTGCGGTGCGCAGTCTTCTCCTTAACGCCGTGCTAGAAGTATGTGCAACAGGGACATAAAAGTACAAGACCGCTACACCTCATTTTACCGAAGCCGACGCTCAGCTTGAATGAGCGTGCACGAAATTGTTGCGGCAGTATATTAGCAGTTGTGAATATAAAATTTCTTAACCATAGTGCATAAAGGTTGATGCATAATAAATAAACCAAGACCCAAAAGACACATTGAAATACGCGAATGCTCGCATTTTTTCTTCAGGGTTGTTAATAATATATTTATACTTTCAGACCACCTGAAATCCTGAAACCCTCTTAAATCACGGACCCCCCCCCCCCGACACGGGTTCAGGTTGCTCCCCCCTTTTGGGAATTTTTTTCTTCAGGTTTCTAATATATTTATGACTTCTAGACTTCCTGAAATCCCGGGTACCTTACACGAGCCCAGGTTGCCCCCTCTTTTCGGTAACTGTGGTCAGAGAGGCATATCTCAACATATAATAAGGGTCGTAAAAATATGTACAAAGGCTTTTTAATAATTAACTTATTTATTTATTTTTGGCGGGACGTCAGAACTTTATCTCTTAACTTAAAAGTTACGGCTCCAATTGCCGTCCCCCCAGGGGCCTACTACGGTAGGTACGGGATTGGCGGTCCTGGGGTCCCGAGCCACACTCTTGATTGGGTTCCTCTAAGAGGTGAGAGGGCTTATGCCAAACGTCCAATCAACTATGGTCCACAAGCTGTTTGAATAAAGATTAGTTACCTCTCTGAACACAGTCTGGCGGGTAGCGCTGCGAGGGACGGAGGAGGGGAGTCGCAAGGGGTGACTGGGTATCATGTAGGACTGTGTTCGTATCCGCTGATAAAGGCCAGTCCCGGCGAGTGATCATTACATGAGCTGTTACACGTCTGAAGGCGATTGGGTCGCTCTATGTATTGGAGGGTGAGACCCTAAGGTGAGCAAGGTCCAGGCCAGGACTCTCACATAAGCTGTGGTGGTGCCCAGGATGTGAGCATGCCATCGGAGACATTTGTTGGTGAAAGATTTAAGCGCTATGGATACTGAAAATAAAAACACCAACGTCATTGTAAAAGAAGTAGCCGAGCCTTGTGGTCCTCGCTACTTATCAGCAGAACTGAGGAAGGAAGGAAGTTCAGTACGTTAGTCCATTTACTATTCAGAAAGGCCTGGATAACATTGCTGGTGCAGTAAAATCCTGTATTACAACTCGTAATGGCACGCTTCTGGTTGAAGCACATTCAGCATCCCAGCCAGCTACTTTATACAAAGCAAACATGTTAGCTACCGCATACGAGTTGAGATGCACAAGACCTTGAACTCCTCACGCGGTGTTATAAACACCCGCGCATTGGACGATATGTCCAATGAAGAGATTCAAGAAAATCTTGAAGATCAAGGTGTGACATCTGTATATCGAGTTCAGCGGAGACAGAGGTGAGTTTGTGCCTGCTCGTATCCTGTTTTTACCTTTGATCGGGTAGACCTCCCTCAAAGGATTAAGGCAGGGTATGAAGCCATTGAAGTTAGACCATATACCCCGAACCCTCTAAGATGTTATAAATGTCAGCGCTTTGGTCACCCAAGTGATTTCTGTAACGGTGAAGCTACCTGCGTTAACTGATTAGAATTCGTACACGAGGGAGCGTGTACATGCCTTAACTGCAGTGGTGAACATCCATCTAGTACTCGAGAATGCCCTCGTTTTACAGAAGTAGGGCGATCCAAGAGATCCGGGTTAAGGAGAAGGTTTCCTTCTCGGAAGCCCAGAAACTCCTGCACACTCGCCAACCCTCTGTCCCGAAGTCGGGTACCTATAGCTCAGTTGCAGCTAAACCTGTACCCAGTCGGGAAATCGCAACTCAAACCAGCGATATAACCAGGGGGCCACAATTTCAGTAAAGATTCTCGTAGCCAGATCACTTTCAAAGCCCACGAAATCAACATCTAGAAAAACACCTGCCAAGGCTGGTATTTACAAGATCAAGACCACTGACCTCAAGCAATAAGACTGGCAAGCCCGTAACTTATAATGCACTACAGATAAAGTTCAAGACCAGGTATAAGAGAACTGGCCTCCATTAAAGAAAATGGAAAGTCTGTACCCGGAACATCCAAGGGAAAGAAAAGTCCACGAACATCTTCTCGGAGATCCTCTTCTGAGGAATCTTCTGCGAAGGACTCAGATCACCGATCTACATCTTCGCCGATCTCCACTTCCAATTGGTTCGAGGTTCTCGATTCGAAGTTTTCAATTGGAAAGCGGTCCTCTCCCGTGGAAGAGATGGAGCAGAAGGTTTCTGCCCGCACTGCCAGAAAGACAGTGAAGAAGAGGCAGGATCCTTCCTCCTCTAAAAGTGCTAGCCCGTCATCGAAAAAGGGCACATTGATTCGACCACCGTCGTCCTTAACGTAATGGACTCTTAGGATTGAGCACTTATCCCATCATGAATACTATGGCTGTCCTTCAATGCAACATACGTGTAATACCAGAGCTTAAACTTTTACTCGACGATAATGATCCTTTGGTCGTATGTTTGCAAGATACTAAGCTCCGTCCGTAAGATAGCTTTCAAATCAGGTGATATACGGTGTGATCTTACACCCGAAGAGGGTATTCCTGCGCACGGGGGCTCTATGACGCTCATCAGAGATGATATATTTGTGGAATATGTAACCATACAGTCTGATATCAAGTCAGTGGCTATAAGGATTAAACTGTCATCCCTCCGATTTACCATTTGTAACATTTGTGTACCTCCATCCGATAACCTCTCGCTAACGGATTTAGAAGATCTAGTTTCCAAGTTACCAACACCTTTTCTGTTGGTGGGAGACGTTAATGCCCATCACTCTCTTTGGAGCTCACCTAGGGCTTGTGCGAGAGGTAAATTAATTGCCGATATGTTGGACAACTATAACTTAGCTCTTCTGAACACCAAAGTGCCTACATTTCTCTCAAACTCCTTCAACACTTTTTCACACCTTGATATTGCAGTTTGTTCACCACAGTTAGCAGTTACCTTGCAATGGAATGTCATCTCTGATTTACACTCTAGTGACCACTTTCCATGTCTTATTAGTCTCATAACACAATATATATGTTCCACGCGTTTGTCTAGATTGCACTTGGATAAAGCCAACTAGAACCTTTATCCTCAGTTGGCTGTGTTTAATCACAATGAGCACGACTATGTGGATGTTTTGGTCGAACATCTCACAGAGAGAATTCTTTGTGCTGCTGATCAATCTATTCCTCGGTCGACTGCCCATCTCCGTGGATTTCCTGTCCCTTGGTGGAGCGATGAATGTCGAAAGGCCATTTGTGCTCGTAGGCGTGCTTTAGGGTTTTCCAGCGTCGCCCTACACTGGATAACCTAATCCAGTACAAGAACATGCGTGCCAAGTCTAGACAATAGCAAGACGATATCATGGAGCAAGTTTGTAGCTTCAGTCTATTGACATACACCTTCCTCTATCGTTTGGAATAAGTTAAGGCGTGTGGTCAGAAAATCGAACCATATTCCAATTACTGGTCTTAAAACAGATACAGGAGCTGTCCGTTGTTTCTAGATTTGACGTGGTTAACACATTTGGCCGTGCTTTCGTTCAAGTGTCTAGCTCAGATAACTATTCGCCCAAATTCCTTCCTGTTAAGACTCAGGTGGAATCTCAAAGTTTCTGGTTTCGTTTAGGAAATCTTGGAAGATTACAATCGCCCTTTTGCCATGTCGGAGTTGGAACACGCTCTTTCATCTTCGCGACTATCAGCACTAGGACCAGATCGTATCCACGTACAAATGTTGCAACAGTCTTTCCTGAAGGTTTGGCTTTCTTACTCGAGGTCTATAATCTTTTTGGGTTGACGTCACGTTTTCAGAAAAGTGGCAGGAGGCTACTATTATACCCATTTTGAAAGCTAGATAGGACGTCATCTACCGTCCTATTTCCCTCGCCAGTTGTGTTTGTTTGCAATACGGTGGAATGCAAGATGAACGGCCAGTTGGTATGGTGGTTGGAAACTTACAACCTGCTGACCAACGCCCAATACGGTTCACGAAGACGCCGTTCAACAATGGACCACCCTGTGTCATCGACACAGATCATGAACGGATTCTTGAAGAATTGTCAAACCGTTGCATTATTTTTTTACCTTCAGAAGGCTTATGATACGCATTGGCGAGCAGGGATACTACGTTCCCTACACGACTGGAACATACATGGACGCTTATCATTGTTCATTCAGGAGTTTATGAAGGACCGCATTTTCCGAGTAAGGGTCGGCTCGATTTTTTCGAGCCTTTTTGTTCAGGAGAACGGAGTACCTCAGGGATCGGTACTAAATGTTGCACTGTTTATTATATCTATTAATTCTATCTCGAAATGTCTTCCTCCAGGGGTATCGTCATGCTTATTCGTAAACGATTTTGCCGTTAATTGTAGGTCTCAGCGTATGCCGTTTTTGGAACGCAGTGTATGCAGCAATGTTTAGATAATCTTCAAGAATGGGGTTATAAAAACGACCTTCCTGTCTCAACTGGGAAGCTGAACTTCTGACGCCGTAGGAGACGATTACCACCTTCGCTCCGATTCGGTCTAGATTTACTACCATTCGCAGATTCGACGAGATTCGTGGGGTTGTCCTTTAGTATGAAACTAAGCTGGTCATCGCATATATCATCGTTGAAAGCGCGATGCTACCGTTCTCTGAATGTCTTGCGCGTATTAAATGGCAAATCTTGGGGAGCGGATCGGACTGTTCTGCCTTCGACTGTATCGCACATTGGTCCAGTCAAAAATAGACCATGTATGTATCGTTTATTCCTCAGCACGTCCATCTGTGCTGAGGAGATTAGACACAGTCCATAATCGGCGCATTCGAGTGGCTATTGGTGCTTTTCCCACTAGCCCAATTATGAGTATTTACGCCGAATCGGCAGAACCTCCTCTGCGATATCGGCGTGATATCCTCTTAGGAAATTATGGCTGTGCACTTAAATATATGCCAAAACATCCAACGTACGCTTCACACTGCGCTGGACGAACGTTATAGGAATAGCTCCATTAATCCAAGGCCTGCAGGTGCTCGTTTCTGGGATCTTCTTAGAAAGCACGACATTGAAATACCTAGTATGTTTGCTAAGGGGGAGACATTTTCCCCCCGTTGGTTACGTGCGATATCTCGCGTAGATCTTGGTATGACGGTATACCGAAGTCTACGATGCCTGCGTTTAGTATCCGCACCCGTTTTGTTTGTTTGTTTTTTAAAAATTTCTGTTCTGTTTCACTGGCCGAATTTTTATCTACACCGATGAATCTAAGTGCACCAACGGAGTTGGATGTGCGCATATTCATGGAAACGAATTATGCATTCGGTTTCCATGAAAGTACATCCATTTATAGTGCAGAGCTGTATGCCATATATCGAGCGATTTTGTATGTGCGCCGTCGAAAATTGGGAGACTCTTATTATAAGTAATTGCTTTAGTGCACTTCAAAGCCTTCGTGAGCTGTACAACTACCACCCCATTGTTCAGCGAATCCAGGATGCCTTCCATGTTTTATACGCTTCTGGCGTTAATGTGGAGTGTGCTTGAGTACCTGGTCACGTTGACTTGCCGGGAATAAACTTGCGGATTTGGCAGCTAAGGTGGCAACCACAGAACCCGTGTTACAATACCTCGGGTAAAGGCGGAAGACTTTAGGGTTGTTGGGAGGGCGGTGCTGTCTTGCTGGCGTGAGGAGTGGTTAGCTCTTCGCAGCAATAAGCTTAAAGTAGTGAAGGACATTCCGATAAACTGGGTAATTTCCTCTCACGTATCTTGCCCTGAGGAGGTAATTTTGGCTCGGTTGCATATTGGTCACTGTAATTTTACACATGCTTATCTTTTTAAGGGTGATCCTGCTCCTACTTGTCCGCCTTGTAGCGAAGGTCTGTCGGTCTGACACGTGTTGCTGGAGTGTATTGCTCTAGCACATCTTCGGGACACTGTGCAACTGCCGGCCAGTCTTGCAGAGGTCTTAGTGGATGATAAGCAAGCGCTTTATAGGATTTTTAATTTTGTGTCAAAGGTACACTTCCAACTGCGATTTAATCATGCTAGTAGCAGGTGTTTCATACTTCTCGGTTTAGTGTTGTATATTCATATTTACTTCTGACTTGTGCTGTGATTTTCATGTATAATGTTTATATCTGGCTTTGCTATAATTTTTATATTCATGCTTATCTCTGACCTTTGCCAAGATATTTTGTACTGATAATTGCCATGATCCATTTTACAAGGGCGCTAATGACCTAGCAGTCGAGCGTCCTTAAATACAAATCATCATCATCATCATCCAACTGTCGTATACTTTTCTTACATTCATACTGCCATTGTTCCTGGTTTCAGAAAAACACTGCCTTTCCCAGTTTTACTTTGATAAGTCAAAGCAGTGTTTCAGCCACTAGCCACACAGTAAAGTTATGAAACATGGGTCTTGTATTTTAAATTCCAATCGGAGCAGCTGTTGTGCAGAAGGTAACTGTTGCCCAGGGCAAAGTTGTGGAGCGCATCTCTGATCGTGTATCAGATCATTTCTTCCCGTTGACAGCAGTATAGCCTTGTGCTCAAAGTTATCCACTGCTCTCGTATGCCACAACAATTCGAGGTTACCCTTTCATGACGCCATAACTTCTCTGTCGTGGAAATAATCTCGTTGATAACCTCGTATACTGGATCCCGCCAGTCTAAGATACTATTTCGATTGTTTGTATTGATTCAAATGAACTTCCAATTACGCCTATACTTTCTTTCGATATTAGGATGTACGTTAGAGTGTGGCGTAAGGTATAGATATAAGTTTCTGGTAATCAGAAACTGATCCAATGATTCTCCGGAATCTTTAAGGAGGCGTAGCGTGCCGATAAGGCATTGAAATTCGCGTAATGTTCCCGTCACATGATTTAATTAGTCATTCCAAAACTGTTTGTCAATCGGAGAACAACTGCCGAGTAACGCACACACCACCATTTTACCAGCAGCGCAAGTCAATTGTTAACCACAACTAGACCACAACCACCTGTTTTCCATGAAAGACGCAATGGCGGTCGGGCCACTCTATATGCTTTACCTGCCCAAAGGAAGTAACTAGTTAGTTGTTCAACCCCTGCGCGTATTGTTTTGGTAAAGGAAGTATCAGTGCAGCATATTACAGCTTAGTGTATAGATATGAATATACCAAATACGCTACATAAGTGTTAAATTCCGGAAGCACTCTTCATGCAAAGTGAAACGAAACGGAGCACTTGATCTTCTGCATCCAGTTAATCGGGATAATCTCTGAGAAAGTCAGTGTAAAGACAACATCAAATATGTAGTCCGTGTAACCCGCTTTATGTTCAGGATGTCTGTTGGGTTTTCCCAAGCACCAATGTTCGGATTTTTGGGGTTAAGTTCTGTTCTTGATCTGCGGCTGTAAGAGTCTATGGCTGTAGCTATCTCTCTCAAATCACTGGTATCTCTGACCAAATCGTCACGTCACCTCCATAAGTCGTTGCTCCAGCCATGGAAATTCCTTGCACCGTGCCCTGTATCGTCTGTAACAACGGATTTAAGCCTAAAGCAAGAAGTCCCATCGACAGTGGACATCCTTTCCAGACCGATTCGTATTAGAAAAAGCCGGAAGGAAAACATTACAAGGAATTCTTGAAGTTGCCTTTCTGCGCAGTCCTTGTATATCGGACACAATTCGTCGTGGTACTCCAATTTCACGCAAACGTCGCCATATATACTAGTGCTGTACTCGATCAGAAGCCCTGTGGAAATCCAGCTTTATCAGAGCTACGTTTCCATTGTGCTGCGCAATATGTATTAGTACTTACATCTCGGAGTTTGGAAAGCGCA
Source organism: Deroplatys truncata (assembly GCA_030765065.1). Lineage (NCBI taxonomy): Eukaryota > Metazoa > Arthropoda > Insecta > Mantodea > Mantidae > Deroplatys > Deroplatys truncata. The sequence continues at coordinate 116,074,242 of CM060978.1, read as the reverse complement.
CTAACAATATTCTTCCTTTGCAGCATCGTTTGGTTCAAATTTGGTTCCTCGTATCCGGTTTCAGTCTGATAGAATAGGTTGTATAGTCGCATTTAGTAAGATTACGGGAGAAAGTCCACATCCATCTGTGTATTTTTCTTCTCCGGGATGAAAATTAAAGTTCCTTCCGCTAAGTTAGCCGGAATATTACCACCTCCCCAAAGTTCCTGTAATACTACCAATTTAGCTTTTAAGGTTGACCAAAATGTAAGATAAAATTCATAGGAAAGGAAAGGCCATTGGGACCTGTTGACGTATTCTGTTTCAGTTCTCGCACCACATGATGCACCTCACTCTCAAATATGGGATTCGGCATGCCTTCCTCTGTGTGCGTATAAATATGACCTCAGAATCGAACAGCTCTTCCGGCTGATCCATGGGTGTTAAAATATCCTCGCCAAACACGTTGTGATATTTCTCCTGCAGATACTGCTAAGTGACGAAATGTGCAACCCCCAAAAAGAAGAAAGAAAGCATAAAGAGGTATCCCCAGATTCCATGTGCCAATCGGAGGGTTACGTGTACCTTCCCAGTAGCTGTGTTCACAACGCACATTCAGGAACTGTAGAATGTTCTGTGTGTGAGCTAATGGTCATCTTATAACTGTGTTTCTCGGTGGTGACGCTTATAAGCTACTGAAAACAGGCGTGGAAGAGCGGAAATTTTGCTTAGAAGCCTTTTTATCAGGCTTGAGGTTCCTTTAGGTGCCGTAAATCTACGACACGGGACCACCCGCTTTACTTCCCTTCTGAAGGAAGCCATGCAAAAGGAATTTTGCGCCCGAAAAAAAAAATCCATCACCCTCCGACGGGTTTGAACCCGCTACCTCGGGAACTAGGTGGTACCACTAGATCACGGAGGACGACACTTTGCCACAGCGCTACAGAGAAGACACATGGAAGGTAGCATTTTTAATAATGCCGTACAACAACTTGCTGCAGCGCCTACACAACTGTGTTGCCTATAGTATAAACAAGGCGCTGTGCCATGTAGGACTTAAATTTAGCGTTCAAGACACAACGCATTTTTTTTGTCGACGGGTGTACTTGGCCGGCGAATGTGCCCTTTTTTGTCAGGGACTAGAATTCTTTGGGCCGTCCATTGGATAATGTAACAAAGGTTATCTGATGTCAGATCCCTGCATAATTTGTTCTTGCTTACCTTTAATGATTTCTTTGACTCTCCTGATAGCCGTAGTAACATCTATGCGTCGATTTAGCTACTCATGCAGCTCCCAAAGGACCTAGTTATAAAAATACAGGAATTCCTTTCGTTCTATGGCCTTCTCAAAATTAGTGTTTGAAAAAAGCTTCTAACACCGGCTTTGCTGCCTCTGAACTTTATACTAATTTTCTTGGCACTCGATCATAGGACGCTGTTGAATTTTCCCACAGTGAGGAAAAGGTAACTTGCATTTCTCATTAGATAACAAAGTATTGTTGATTTTCCATTAACCCCCCGTAAGGGGGGTTCCGACCCCTTCAGCTGCCGTGGTGTGGGCGCTGCGTACCCTGAGCACTCGTGGTACTTCTGACGTTACTAGAAGTACGTCAGGCCGAACGTTCGAGGCCCTCTCGATAGGGAGCTGTTCGAATTGGGTTGGTCTCGACGGGGCAGTGGTTCCCGATACCCGTGGGAGATTGGGTACGTCCATACAGGCGGGGTTGTGAAACGCCTCAATGTTCTCCGGTACCGCCGTGGACAGCCGGTACACGGCATACTGATTGCTGTCGGCCCCACTGAGGTTGTTCGGTAGTCGCCCTTTGGGGTTGACGCGCGTAAGTGGCGTATCCACTTCCGTCTCTGTCTGGGGGAGTTGGGCAGAATGAGTCCTAGCTCAGCCTCGACCAGGCCGGGGGGCGGTATATAAAATAGGCACTGTCCCTGATGGAAAGAACCCACGATAAATCCTGGGTAGCGAGGGTGTGGACTCTGAGTAGTCAGATCCGGTCCCGTGTTTATTTCCATTAACCCATGCAGATATATAATCATGGAGTCGTGAGCCGTATGTGACACGTAACTGCATGGTGGGCACTAAAAGCAACAGCATGGACGCCAATTCGCTGCAGCGGTGTATCATTGTTGCAGATAAATAGAGGCAGTCCAATCTTGAGGCTGAAGTACCTTTGAAATACATATTCTGAATCTTATTGCCATTCTTGAGCACCCAAGCATCCCTAATTACAACTTCGCCACCAGTCGCGTTAGCATCGGGCTAATGTTTGGGGCACATTTCTGATCCTTGGCGTTAATCGTACAATTGCAATCCGCTAATGATGTATTCTCTTCCAGAGATTCTCTTGTTGAAAAAATCTTGTGCGATACATTCACATGACTTTCTCTACCCTCTATCGATTATTAGTGAGTATACAAGCTGTTCTTACTGATGCTTATTTTTCTATCTACTACATGTTAAACCAAATAAGCCTTTGAAGAAATAGCTACATTACGCATTTCGTTATAGATACAAAAGGAACAGCGGTAGTCAAATGTTTAAGAACTGGGCACTATATGCTGGCCTTAAAATTCCATGCTTTTTCCATGCAATCGCGAAAAACAACTGAACGTTGACAGGACTAGAGAATACCAAGTAATGAACAATGCGAACCATTTACTAACGGATGTCTGAAAAATGACTTATGCCACAAAAAAAAACTTATTTTGAAATAGTGTGTTTTAAAGAGATCTACATTGTATGTGTAGTACGTTTACTGGTTATACGAAATTATACAACATTCCTTCCGAATGAAGAGGACTTCACAGGCTCTTCCCACAAAATTCAACATTACATTTTATTTGATATTGTATTTTAATCAGAATCGTTAATTAGTAATGAGATTATAAAAGAAAATATAAATGTTCAAAATTCAAATTTAAATTTTCAACACAAACAATTGGAATGGTATGGGCATGCCAAAAGAATGGAAAATGAATGATTACCCAAAAGAATAATGGAGTGGACGTCACCATGGAGGAGAAAAGGAAGGCTGCATAGCACGTGGATTCAAGGAATTAGAGGGGCAATAATGGATTGGGAAATTGAGTAAGACTTATGGTCCAACAGAGAATGGAGAAAGGTGATAAGATGTTAAACACTGTAGTCTAGGGTGCCGAAAAAAATGTAAAACCATTGTAAAACCGGAATATATGTATATAACATTAAAATCGTTAGGAGTCAATTTTTAGAAAATAAAAAAAAATCGAAAAATTTTTCATGTAAAGGATAGTTTGGGTTGGGGAAATTTTCTTGAAAATCGTGTCGCATGTTTGCAAGGTACTGAGCCTAAATACCAAGTTTGGTATTTATCCAACTTTTCGTTTCTGAGTTATGCTGCTCACAGACAGACAGACACACAGACACACACACACAAAAGGACATTTTTCTAAAAATACTTTTTTGGATTCAGGGATCCTCAAAATATGTATTTCTGGTGTAATCTCGGTATCGAATATTCGGGTGGAATGAAACATCTTCTCTTAACTACTACGAGTAGTTTGGAATTAATGTAACAGTTTTTGGTTCACAAATTTCTAATGCCATTGATGGTTGTCAAAACCTGCATACAATGTGCATCAGGAACCTGCCAGGAACAAGGGGATGGAAAGCATAGCAGTGCAGCAGTCGCGAAACCCAATGATGTTAGGCTGGCCGGCGGTTCAAAACATGGACATTTTTATGCGTTAGACATCTGTCCCGGAGACATAATATTACTAGTTGCAGCCAAACTGAGGTATGTTGATTTCACCGTACCTCCATCAACCTTATTGAACATCTTGTCCATTGTAGCATCATTTGATTTCTCCTCCGTGATCTAGAGGTCCATGCTAACCTCTAGTTCCCGAGGTCGCGGGTTTAAACTCGGCAGAGGGCGATGGGTTTTTTCGGACTTCAAGCCTGATAAAGAGATCTCTGAGCAAAATGTCCGGTCTTTCACGCGCAATGTAGAATGGGACGCTAAGAACCATAGTGGTTAAAGAACGTCCATAAATAAAACTCAGTTTAATTACATTATAGACTTCTCCTACTACGCGATTTGGGTCACTCCATCACGAAGTATGACGATCAGTTTTCGTTTTCTTCGCCTTTCGTTTTTCTTTGGATACATTTTTTTCGTATAGATAGGCTGGACGATTGACTCCGCACACAATTTACACTTTTCCACCATCACGCATTGTTCAACTTTTGTGCTGCATGAAGAGGAGCTGGCTGCCTGGTGTCGTTGCGGTCGACTCCTCCACTGTCGGTAGGGTGATCTCGGTTTGGAGTGGGAAACGTTGTTTTACGTTGCTGTTCGTCCGTCGGAACCTCGCTTTCCGGTCCGAAATTTTCAGCGGTTGTATCCCTGGTCTTCTTAGTTGTTGTGGAACACATAACACCGCTGTCCCGTTGAGACAGTTCTCTTTAACGTGGTTGGGTTGCCCGCAGATATAGCAAGTCTTCAGCTACCCAGCATAACTCACCGTTAAGCGATAACCCACCACATATTGCTGGTTTTAAGAGTCATTTTTGCTGCATGGACACTGGTGTTTATTGGTACTTTATACGTACCTCCGCATTGCTCCTTCCATACCTAATACACTTTGCCATAAAAGTCTAACTTCTGTCACAACACATCATTATGTGTTTCCAGAGGCATTTCAAAACCTTGACAGTATTTCCGTTTGCCAGTTCTACTGTAACTGTTGTTCTTTCCCCATTAGCACAAGTAAACACTGGACTGTCAGCAAATTTTGCTAACAGCCTCTCCATCAGCACCACCAAAATAAGTTTTATACAAATTGCAAGGTCTGATCTGCATTTGGATTCAAACTATCCATGACAAAGTTGTGAACTTCCAAAGCAGTTGGTCTCATAGCATTAATTTTGAATTTCACACAAAGGGTGTTTTATCCTACTATATATTTCCATGTTAGCAATTTTCAGTGAGAAACACCACTCTCAAAAGCAAAGTAAATTGCACCAAGACAATGTACAATATTGATTTCTTGCGTACACACAAGCTCCCAATTCGACTAGGTTACTGCCACATGGTTACCTGGCACAAACACTGCAGAATTTTTTAGTTAATCTTGATTATTTACTTGAGAGTAACTGTAAAATTAAATTAAAAAGGATTTCCTAGAGCAACATAAAAACACAACAATATAATTATTCATGATCATCTCTATGTAATGTTTAAACCTTCCAATATACCTTACAGCAATAATGAACCAAAGACACATAGTACCAACATTACTCAAAATGAAAAGAAAATCAGATGTTGATGTATTATATCAGATATCCTTTATCTCCAGTTTTACATTTTTTGAAACTGGTAAACAGGTTTTATATTTTTTATGAAGAAAATTATAATTACAAATTATTTTTTAAAATTTTGAAACTTCATTACCTTCTTGTCCTTAGGTTTTGAAAGTTATAAAAGCCCAGGACTTCATAATAAGGAACCAAAGCAATCTCTGATGTATATTCAACAAACAGGAGCTCCTGGCACTTAATTCACGTAAATGAATCTTTAATATTAATTCAAGTAATGTGAAAATTATAAAACTCCATGCAAATTTTTCAGTTTCATATGGGCATAGAGTGTGCAATAGAAAATACAAAAAGAAAGTTTGAAAAATTTGGATTTAAATATTAAAACAATTCACTGAACAGTTTGATATTATTGAGGGATGGGGAATTAAGGGATATTTGGGGGGTGATAGTGGGGAGCTCAAAGCCTTCACCAAATGTTGCGGTGGGAATTAAGGGTTGGAAGGGGCGAGAGGAGGGGGTGTTGATCAAGACTCAGGCAACTACAACACATGTCACGGATAAAGGAGGAGTAGCTCAGAGAGATTTCATGAGGGTGGCTAACTAATAGGTGACTGGAGACCTGTGTGTTTCCAGCCCCTGGGTAGAGCAACTCACATGGGAAGGAAGTCTCGGACTAAGGGAAGGTCCTTAAGGCTGCCTAGCATCTAAAGTACATGACCAAGGGGAAGATGTCAGTATGATCAATATGGTCCTAAACATTTACATAGTGACCCAGCAAGTGTATAAAAATATAGATTTATTACTATATAGCTCGAGGCCACCTACAGGGGTACAAATAGTTTAGCCAGATGGCAGGCTTATCTGAAACAAAGCCGGTGCTGCCTGATACATGGCCTTGTCTTGCTGATTTATGATTTACTTTTCATTATGATTTTCAAGAATCAGACTGACGCAGGTTCATGTAGCAGTCCCTCTGGAGTCCCCCCTTGTCCCAAAAGCCAGGGATTTTTAAAGGTGCACCACTGCTACCTCAGCAGTCCTTCACCTCTTGGGCGAATGTCCTAACCCAAATCAGCAGAATTCGCACAACGTTTCTAAGTTGAATGAAATCTGACGCTGCGCCTAGCAACAACAGAGTGCTTGGATACATTCTGTGTGTCAGCCTTTTTAACTTTCATGGTGCAATAATTTTCAATGCTACTGAGCGCAAGAACAATGCTACAAAATTAATAAAATAAATTCATGCATCATGATAATATAATTCATTTCTTTTTTAGATTTTAGGAATTGGCATAAGAATACTACTTTGCATTTTGTAATGCACGGATGAGATCTAGCTGTACCATTAAATCTTAATAGTCAATGTTTTGAGCTGTTAAAGTTTGAACATTATTGCATTCTGCCAAAATTAAAGATGAAGGCACTTTCTGTTCCCCTAACTTGTAAAGCTAAGACATCACCTCCCCAAAAATTTTACTGGAGGAGGAGCCTGACAAACCCAAAATTCCAAAATAGATCTCTTATAATAAAAAAACAAAAGAAAGTAAAAGAAAAATTGTTTAAATAGACCGAACAGAATTACAAAAGGTTATCCTTATTTCAAATGCAGAATTCAGCTGCTAAACAAAAGCTCACCTCTGTGATGTGGGAGTAGTGTGTCTTGTCTCGCATTCAAGAGGTCCTGATGCCGAATCTTGGTTACGTTCGGTTGCCTGGATAATGTTTTTTCCGGAGTTTACCCTTATCCTGAAAAGGCAAATATCAGATAACTTTAAGACCCTCATTTGAACATCATTTCACATATTTCATTCATTCATTCGTCGTCAGATATATGACCTATCTAGTTAAAGGAAGTTAATCTCTATAAAAAAAAGGTACTGATGATACAACCTAAGTTTCAGTTAACATCAGATCAGAATCAGAGCATACAAATACTGAATTGTTCTTGTGTTGACACATTTATAGTTTCATACCCCGTTATAGAAAAGTATTTTGTAGCTTTAATATTTGAAATCAGTTTTTGAAGTAAGGTGTGATGCAAAATGTAATTCATTTCGTATGCTGTGAGAAATCCACTCATTTATAGGAATCATCTTGCACCCATTTTTCGAATTCATGACTATCTTCACACCTAAGTTGTAGCAAGCTTTTAAAATTACTTTTGTCATTTATGTGGTCATGGATTAAAATTCCTTGTATTCACCTAAATATTATCATCCATTGTTATTGTGAAGAAGCCATGAACTTAGATCTTCATTCAGTGGCAGACAAGTTTATAAGCAGGAATGAACGTACACCCATTCTTACCACATATGGCACCACAGAAGGTGGGCACTGATGATACATAAAATGAAATTATAATTGGGAAAGGAAATCTGGTAAGGAAATGCTCCAGGCAAAAATTTAGAATTTTTCCCTGGCATTTGCCAGTTATTAGGACTATAAACACGGGACCGGGTCTGCCTACGCAGAGACCACGCCCTCGCATGACCAAGGATTACTCGTGGGCCCTTTCCGTTAGGGGCGGTACCTATTTTATAACCCTCCCCCCCCTGCCTGGTCAGATCGGGCTGGAAGTCCAGTCCGTCCTTCCAAACAGGGCCGGAAGTGGATACACCACTTACGCGCGTCAGGCCAGCAGGGCGAACCCTACTGGTGGAGACTACCGAACAACCTCGGTGGGGCCGACAGTTTCTAGCAACCGTCTACCAGCTATCCCTCATGGCTGGTGCCGGAGAGTCTCGATGCGTCTCACAACCCCGCCTGGGTGGATAAACCAGCCAAGCGTACCCAATCACCCATGGGTATCGAAAACCACTGGCCCGCCGAATCCAACCCAATCCGAACAACTCCCTTTCGGGAGAGGCTCGAATGTTCGGCCCGGCGTAGGTACTTCTCGTGACGTCAGAAGTACCACGAGTGCTAAGGGTCCGCAGCGCCCGCACCACGGCAGCTGAAGGGGTCGGAACCCCGCCCCCTTACGGGGAGTTATTAGGACTGAGGAAAATCTGTCAGGGAAGATGGCTCTGGCAGGATTTGAACAGCAAACCTCCTGTTCACGAGCCCACTTCTTAACAATCTCGGCCACACATGTAGGTAGGAATCAACTTAGATGCAACACTTTTGCTGGGAAACAGTAAGGTAAGACTCAACAAATCTAGCATTATTACTTTCTCTACCATGTACATAGTAGATAGGGAAGATATTACATTCCACCCAAAAAATTCAATACCCAGGTTTCACCAGAAATACATGTTTTGAGGCTCCCTGAATCCAAAAAAAGCATTTTTAGAAAAAGGTTCATGTGTGTACAGCATAATTCAAAAATGAAAAATCGGATATATACCACACTCGGTAATTAGTTAGTACCCTCCATAGATGCGACACAAAGATCTTCAATAAAATCCCCCCACCCCCAGCTACTCTTTATACGGAACAATTATCGAAAATTTTGATTTTTTAAAAAATGGCTCTAACAATTTTAATTAAAATATAATATATTAAAGATATTTACATGGCAAATAAAATGTATATCTTGAATTTTCTGGGAATAGTCTGTGAAGTCCTCTTCATTCGGAAGAAATTTTCTATAATCTTGTATAACTGGTAAACATTAAGCGATAGACGAAAATGCACTTCACAAAAAAATGTAGATCTTTTATAACAAACAATTTACTTAAAATAAGTTTTTCTGTGGTATGAGCCATTTCTGAGATATTTGTTATCAAAGTTCAAATTGTTCAATACTTGTTATTCTTTTAAAGTCTCGTCGATTTTTAGTTGTTTCTCATTATTTCATGATCGCACGGAAACAGTATGGAATTTAAGGCGGCATATAGCATCCAGTTCTTAAACATTTGACTCCCTGTTCTCTTTGTATCTATTAACGAACTGTGTAAGTAGTTTATTTGGATTAAAATGTAAGAGATAGAAAAATAAGCTTTACTAAGAATAATTTGTATACCCACTAATAAAGATAGAGGGTAAAGAATGTCATATGAATGTATCACATCAGATTTTTTCTTCAAACATTAAATAATTACTGAACTGTTTATTTAATTTTCAGGCAATTGGTGGCATCTGTACTGTACTGTGATTAAATACCTTTTACTTTAGCAATTGCACTAAATATTTTATTAATACCAAACTTTATTGCATAATTCTGCTCCCCCAAAATGTATAACAACTCTGTACCTATGTGTGTAACTATATCTCTGTCTGTGAATAGCATAACTCAAATACAAAGTCGGATAAATACCAAACTTTGTAATTAAGTTTAGTGTATCCCTAGGATACAACATGAAGGTATTCACAACTATCCTTTACACAAAAAAATTGTACTTATTTTTTCTTTTATCAACAATGAATCCAACAGTATTGATTAAAAGATCATATGTTTAAGATATTTGCATGACTAATAAAATAGACATCTTGAATTGTCTGTGAATAGCTTCTGAAGCCATCTTCATTCTGAATAGTTTTTGCATAATTTTGTGCAACTGTAACAACTGTAAACCATAAAGGATGGAAAAAAAATTATGGCACCAAAAATGTAGCTTCAATAAGCGCAGATAGTATAATTGTAATTTGGATGAAATAGTTATTGAAATTAAATAAGAAATAAGTATTAATGTAGCTATTTTTTTAATTGACTTATTTCGTTTTTACTTATTACAATCTAAATAAAAAATATAATTTCATCTTCCAAAATTTAATATTCATGAAATTGCTATTAATAATTTCTCATTAAAACATACAATTTATGTTGATTTTTTTTTTTTTTTTTTTTTTTTTTTTTTTTTTTTTTTTTGGTACTAACCATATCCAAGATATCTGTTGCTAATGGTTTGAATTTTTCAATATTATATGTTTTTTGGAGTACTAAGTCACTATTGCTTTATTTCATGGCTAATGAGAGAGAAGCTATGGCACAAACTGAAATCAGCTGTTTAGTCCAGTCATGGCACAATAAAGTGAAATTCAGTTGGCTGATATATTCAAATAAATTGCTGGTTAAATACATGGAAAATGCACAGTTATATCATGAAGCTATTCAATGTTAGCCATGTTTAAGACTACCTATGTAACTCTGATTTACACAATAGCCTGTCTATCTTGTTAGCCACAGCTTTATTTCATGTGATGTCATGCAAAGAGTAAAATTTCAAATCCAGCATATCCACTTAATTTTTAAAGATCTGACTATCACTGTATCTCCCTTGTATCTATAAGTGTAATGAACCATTTCCATAAACTTTATCTCAGTTAGCATGAAGGACATAAAAAATAACTTTTTGTAAAAATAGTTGGTAGAAGAGAAATAAAAATAAATTATTGTGGGTAGATTAAGTCATATGAATGCAACATATAAGATTTTTTTAATTGTTTCAAATCTGAATTACTTTTAGCCTGAATATGGAACATTGACCACATTATCCATGTCTGGATGCAAGTAAACAAGTACTTCAGATATCTTCAAGTTCAGAATTGAGATCTCATTTACAATAAAGGATGTTTGTTGTGTAAAACAATTGAAGTCTAAAATAAAGTTATTGAAATCTGCATGTAAATATGGCTTATAATTGTGAAATATTGCAAGTGCTAGTTCTATTGAGAAGTCATTTTCAGAAATGGAAATTAATTATAAAATCAAACAAGGAGCACAGTAAGTCAAAATAGGCTACACAGTTCAACACTGTTGAGTAAACTTAAAAAAAATAGAAGTTCAAAAGGAGAAGGTTCATTTATATTAGCAGCAAAGCAATAAGGAAGCTATTAAATAAACTTCTGTAACTCTATATAAAGACTTCTGCCATGTGGCTGACCTAACATCATTGACTGTGAATAGGCAATTTAAAAATTACTCAGCTTTCCTATCAGTATAGATATTTTTGTGCCTTAATTGTAAAGTACAATTGTATGGTACAATGAAACTTATTTATTCATATCTCGCTCAATAAAATGGCAAGGGAGCTTTAGGATGGCCTTGGGGAGCAGGATCATAGCATTTAGTTAGCTCCAAGATATCTGTATTGGATAAAGATGAAAATGTGAGCAGGATCAAGTCTCCATGATGAATAGAAACATTTTATCTAGGAGAATTGCAGCACATGTTTACCAACATCAGGAGGAAAGCTCAATTAACAGGTGGTCATATAAGCCAATACCTGTGAACTCGCACACTAACCATTTTTCTTCATGTATTTGTTCTGCCATTTATAATAAAATTAAGACCATTTGCAGTTTAGTATTGTGGTAATTATTTAGTTTAGCAACTAGTGATCATTTGTTTCAAATGTTGTTAAATATGTGAAGAATGATCTCTAATGATGTATTACTGCATCTTAGTGTAGCTTAGTTTGGTCATAATGAATATGCATGCATCACAGTTATTCCACCATAAGAATACACAGAAAGGTAAAAGACAATCACAAGGGAGTGGATTAGAACTTACTTGAGATTTATTTCTCAGAAAACTTATTTGCAATAAATTTAACATAGGTTCCTCAATGTTATATTAGGGTCAGTTCTGCTTCTTCACTGAGCATTCAGATTTGTCACCTTTTGCAGATTTGTTCCAATCATGTTCCACTTGCCTTTCTTGACTGTTAAGGTTTTTCTGCACCAATAGATAATAACTATCGAAATGAGCATCCTCTTGCTCACAATTCTAACAAGTAACTGGTTTTTCACAGTATTATGCTTTATAAGAAAGCTGTAAAAATCCTACCTTCATTTTGTGAAATGTCATCAAAGAAATGTACTTCGCATGAATTACAGCTCAGTTTCACTTGAAATGACCAACATGAAATCAGCAAAAGTGCTGTTGATATCTTTTTGTTTTTCAATTGTATGCTCATCTTTAGTTTGTTTTATAAATTATTATGTGCATTTAAATTAATATTTTTTCATAGAATGAAAACATAAATCTCCTACTTATTTATGATTTCCTTAAAAGTTATTCACACAAAAAAGAAAAAGAAAGGAAAACATAGTTCCATGAACAGATTTGAACCACAAAAATGAATATAAAAAGCAAACCCAATTGATGAAATGGGCAAGATTGCTAGAGGACTGATCACAGACAATCTTCATACCCCTCCAGGTAACACCAAAGTGGCTTTAAGAAGACATAGGTATGTTGTAAATATCAAGATAAGAATATGGTAAAAGGGTTCACAGATAGGAAGAGGTAAACAGAATGAAATTAGAATGAAAATGTAATGAGATGCAAGAGGCTAGTGGGTTGGTATAACATTTTTAAAATTTTTAAAAAATTTATTTCTGAAATGAGGTTTTGTTCCAAAAATGACATCCCCAAAACATCATTGGGTACATATTAAGCATGGTGTAAAACAACCTGGTCACCAGCACTAAAGTAAAAAATTACCTAATATTGCCTCTGATACTCCTATTTCTTCAGAATGAAGTTTATAAAGTATTTATTTGTTTGTGAGATTACAGAATAACTATATCCTCTCCGAGGTTGTAGATCGATTACGAACCATAAATTAACATTATAACACATTTATTCACAATCACTGGTGAACATTATAAAAGACCATTACAAAATATGACAACATGCCTTGCTCAGCAACCGACATGTTCCTCGTGCTTTCTCTCTCTCTCTCTCTCTCTCTCTCTCTCTCTCTCTCTCTCTCTCTCTCTCTCTCTCTCTCTCTCTCTCTCTCTCTCACACACACACACACACACACACACACACACATTCACCCACCCACCCCCACCAGCATCTCACTACCGCACACCTTCACATCTTTATATATAGATGTCGCTAGTTTCTCTGTAAATGAATTTACCTATATTCCAACACACCTCCTTAAATTTCTATTAAGTCCAAAAATTACTATTATCAATTACTTTACATTTAACATATTTTTAAACTTTTTCAAATTTGTTTGGCTTAGTAAAAATATCTGCAATATTTTCTTCAGAATTTTCTTTTACAATATCAATTTCATCATTTCTACAACTTTCATTTACAAAGTGGTAATGAGTTTCTATATACTTTGATTTCTTCATAAAATTACCAAACTTTGCTATATCTATCGCATCAGAATTATCTTCATAAATTTTAATAGGATCAAAAATTTGCATATTAAAATCAAGCAAAATATCTTCTACGACCTTTAATTCACTCACACATTCAGATAATGCTACATACTGATGTGGAGGACTTCGTTACACTGTTCTGTTTCTTTGATTTCCAATAAAGTACATTTCCATTTAATTTAATTATATAACCAGTTGTTGATTTTCTATCAATAATATCGCATGCCCAATCAGTATCTACACAGCAATATAAAATTTCAGCATTTGTATTCTTATTAAAAGTTACCATTAAGTTTTTGATTAAGACTAAGTACTTTAAAACCCTCAAAGCATACTTATAATATTATTACCATAGCAATTCTGAAATCTACTCAAATAATTTACACTGAAACTTATATCAGGTCTTGTTCCTGAACTAGTATACAAAAGAGCTCCAATTAAATTTCTATATTTGATTTCATCATTTGCTGATTGTGCAGGTTCTGACTTAACATTTTGTGCCATAGGAGTAGTATACAAATTAGAATTTGCAATATCATACCTCTTTTCTAATGACAAGATATAATCCCTTTGATCTAAGTAATTTTTCCTTGATTACCATCATGATTAATATTAATACCTAAGTAGGTTTTTATTTTACCCAAATCCTTCATTTGAAATCTTTCAAGTAATACATTTTTAACAAAATTTAACTTTGTATCATCTTTACAACATATAAATAGATTATCTACAAATAGAATTAGATAAACAATGTTTTCATTCTCCTTGTCATTTAATATATATAAACAGCTTTCATTTTCACTTCTTTCAAAGCCTAAATTTCTCATATAAATAGCAAGGCATTCATACAAAGCTCTTGGGCTCAAAGTATATAATGCTTTGTTCAATTATAATATACTATCTGTACCATCCTCATAACCTTGTGGCTGTTTTACATAAACTTCTGATTTAATTTTACCATTCAAAAATGCTGTCTCTACATCCATTTGTTCAATATTTAAACCATTTTACAACAATATGCCATTAAAATTTTTAAAGTTTGCATTCTTGCCACCAGAGAGTAAATGTCATCAATTAAATCATTCTGTTGATATGCTCTTACTACTAATCTAGCTTTATAGATAGCATCAGTCTTTTTTTTTTTTTTTTTTTTTTTTGTATAGACCCGTTTTACATCCAAAATCTTTTTGCCATTTGACTCATTTACAAACATCCAAGTTTTATTTTTATTTAAACAACTCATTTCTTTATCCATCGTATTTCTTAATTTTTCAGAATCATTGCTATTAATAGCATCATTATAAGAAATAGGATTTTCAGCATCAACATAATTTACATAAACAAAATTATTATATACAAAATCATAATTAAATCTTGCAGGCTTCCATTTTTGCCTGGATGATCCTCTCAGCTGTAATTCTTCGTTTTCATCATTTGAATTCTCATCACTATTGTATTCATTTTCATAATTTTCATTTTCACTTTCTTTTTTATCATGAGCCCCTCTTGACTCATCTTTAAAACCTATATAATTTGTACCATCTTCAATTATATCTACATGCCTTGCTATAACAACTCTGTTATTAATTAAAACTCTATAACCAACTTTTTCATACCCTAACAAAATACTAAATCTGCTTTTCTATCCCATTTGGAATTTCTCTTCTGTTCAGGCACTCTGACAAATACTTTACATCCATAAATTCGTAAATGTTTTATATTAGGTTTTCTTTTAAACATTATTTCATAGGGTGTTTTGTCCTTTACTACTGTATTAGCAATAATTTTATTCTTTAAATAAGCTGCTGTTTTAACTATTTTAAGACAGATCCTTTTATCTACTTTAGCCTCTGCCAATAAACATCTAGACATATCCATAATGTCTCGATTGTATTTTTCTCTGTGCCATTCAATTCATGTACATATGGTGGACAAGGTTCAATAGATATACCCTCTTCCCTAGCAAAATTATATATGTCTCTATTTATGTACTCCTTACCATTATCATACCTCAATGCTTTTACCCTTTTTCCTGTCTCACCTTCAATTAAATTTACATAGTCAACAAAATAATTATATACTTCACTCTTTGATTTAATAAGATAAACTTTAGGTACTATACTCTAGTCATAAATAATAGTTAATAAATATTTTTTCCCATTTAAGCCAGTAGTTTTATGTGGTCCATTCAAATCATTGTGTACTATCTGTAATATTTCCTTTGCTCTTGTTCTTTCATTTTTAAATGGCAAGTTATGCATTTTATTTTCCAAGTATATCCCACACTTAAAATAATCAGACTCCAATTCTTTTGGCAAACCTTCAAGCATTTGCATGTCGCACATTGTTTTCAAATAATTAAAATTTACATGCTCCAGTGTCCTATGTAATTTTTCTTTTTTGGGAAATTTACCATTTGTTATCAAATTTGATTCCCTTACTATAATTTCACTTGTCATTTGATGCAAATCATTTTTAATAGGCAAAACGAATAAATCTCCATTTGGATCATAAACTTTTGACGTATTTCCTACTGACACATTTTATTAAATTTAGTTACTTTTCCATAACTTAAATTTTGTGCATATCTTCGACACAAAGAACATTTTTAATTTTATTCACTTTACTTTGACCATAAACATTAAACTTATGCAAAATATTTCCCACTTTCGCTGTATTTAAGAAACGACCGTCACCAATTTTTACATTTATCAGTTCTTTAAGTTCCACAAATACATAGAAGTATTTATCATTATTCACAATATGTTCAGAGCAACCACTATAGAGTAACCAATCTAAATTACTTACACAACTATTTACTTCAACATTTGGTTTCCTAAACCAGGCCTAGCCTCAATTTCCATATTAAAATTACTCGCTTCACCATCATAATTTCACTGTGTTTCTTGTCCTTGATTTTACTGGCAACCGCCACCTCGACAATGTTGACTCCAACCTCGACCAGTTCCTCGGCTGCCACAATGTTGTCAGTGTTGGTAATATCACTTGCGCCCACCTCCTTGCTGCTGCGTGCCGCCTCTGGATTTCCACAGATTTTCACTTGGCCTCATGCTTATACATTGCACCTTAAAATGTCCAAACTTGCTGCACTTGAAGCATGGTTTATCCTTTTTTCTTTCAGCCTTAAATGCACTCAAACTGTTTTTTCTTTGTTCTTGTTTTTTTTTTAATTCAAGCATTTTTAGTTTACTTTTCACATATTCAACAATCTGATCACTTTCTTTCAACACATCAATTAAGTCACCAACGTAACAATGAACTTCAAAGCATTTTAATCATACAACTTAATTTTTCCTTTTCACTAACATTTGCACCTGCACTTTTCAAATCATTAATTAACTTAACTCAGTAAAAAAGGCACTTGAATCTTCAAAGTCCTTCAGCTTCAATTTTTCCAATTTATTTCTTATGCATATTTGCAGTGCAGTAGATTGCTTTAAGTACATTTCGTCAAGCTTTTTCATAATTTCATGTGCTGTCTCTTTGTCTTTTACAAACTGTAGCTGATCATTCAAAATATTACTATATATGGCATTTATAGCTTTCAAATCTTTTTCTGTCCAATCAGGCTCTTTAACTGTCATCACTTTTTCTCTCATTGCTACTTCCTCATTTCTTTTGCTTTAAAATCATTGTGATTCTCCTTTTCCAGCACTCATAGTCCTTGCCGTCGAAAACAGGAATTTTAAATTCATCCACCATCTACTTTTCCTTTTCTTGTGATTTTCTTCAAAATTACACCATTTTAAAATAACTGTGTCCGTTATTTTTCTTGCAATAACTTTTATCAAAAGTTTCACTTTTTGCTCGCCACTTTCATGCAACTATTTAACACCTGCACGTGGTTTACTATCCCCACGGCACCCAATAGCCCACGTGGAGATAAGTAGGAAAAAGATGAAAAGCCACATATCTCTGCTAACATGTGAGAATAGAGAATAACTATATTCTCTCAGAAGTTGTAGATCAATTAAGAACCACAAATTAACATTGTAACATATTTATTCACAATCACTGGTGAACAGTATAAAAGACCATTATTTATATATATGACAGCATGCTTGCTCAGCAATCAACATGTTCCTCATGCTTTCTCTCTCTCTCTCTCTCTCTCTCTCTCACACACACACACACACACACCAGCATCTCACTACCGCACACCTTCACATCTCTATATGTAGATGTCATTAGTTTCTCTGTAACATGAATTTACCTATATTCCAACAGTTTTTATTGATGATTTGGAAATTAGGCACATTGAGATCACTTATATTTCACTTGATTGAGTATATTTTGAGGATATATATTCTGAACATCACTGTACATATCACAGTTTCTAGCTTCTCTGTTACAATTAGTGTATTTATGTTTTTTGTGTTTGTATTTGTGTGTATAAATTATGCATCATTGCATGTTTCACTGATTTATACACATTAGCTAAATTCAGAATAATGAGTATTTGGAAACAGCATTCCTCTTCTCGTGTCTGGTAAATGGCTTGAAATTACTATTAAGAGCATTTTTTTTTTGCAGAAAACATTTATTTCAAGTCTCCTAAAGAGACTTTACTTGAAAAGACATGCATACTATAAAATCTTTATAGCCATTTCTCTCACAAAAATTTACATAACTTACAGAGTATGATTATTGTAAATTTGTAACTAAGCCATTGAATTTGTTTAGAGTTAAGTATAAGTTGGCTAAAAACTTCTTAATAAGACAGTTTTCAAAAAAGTGAGGTGGGAACATATTCTATCTGTAGAGTTTAGCTATTTACACCAGTATTAAGCTAATGACTATTCTCAATTAAAATCTAGGATGACACCAGAAAGCGTTGTATCAGCAGTTCATCTGACAGCAACCTCTGTGGGGAAGCATTTATTATGAATCCAAAGTCATCACAAGAATATGTGCAAAACTACAGTCTTGTGTCCCATGGCAGCAGTTCATCTCAAGTTGTGCAAGTTGCTCCACAACATATTAGGCTTAAATTGCGACCAAGTAAGTTCAGTGCAATGAATTGTAACAATAAACTTTCATATTCTGAAATCATAACTTGGTACAAATTATATGTATTTATTTATTTGTGCTAAGTTCATTAGAAAGTTTAAATGGCTTGGAGCTAACCCAGAATCTATATCAGCTATGCAAAATAATATGCAAAATGACTGCTCTTATCTACTGTTAGATTTCTTAAAACTTAAATAACGTATTTAAATTGACGGAAGGTATCAGATCAAATTAGTGATTTAAAAGGAAGGAAAGCAAATTGAATGTATGAAATTCCTAATGAATTTTGGAAGGCTTGATCTGAAGATGAAGGCAGAATGAGATTAGTGTTAAGGGTACAGAATATTTTGTTTAAAAGAGAACGAATTCCTAATTATAAGAATTGAAGACAGGCAATAGTGTGCCAGCTTACAATGGCAAAAGTAATCTTAACAAACCAACAATTTATAGATAGATTAATCTGTAATTGGCAACATTTTATAGAAGTTCTGGCTACTGGACAGCAAAACCGAGGTGGAAAAGAAGGAAAGCTGTCTTAAGCTTCTGACAAGTTTTAGAAAGAGGTGACAGTGTTTTTATACTGAAGACATAAGTAGATAAGTGTTTATCCATCAAGACAGGCAGTGCAAGAAACTGTATTTAAAGGGGATAAATTCAAAACTTATTAGGGTGACACAAATATAATCATTTCTATATAACAGTGGGAAATGGAAAGGTGACAGATAACTATTGAATAACCTTGGTTTTAGGTAAGGATAGCGCATTTTAATAAAAGGATAAATTTACTGTTTCATTGCTTTTACTTGTGCCACTTATCTAATTAACCCAAATGTATCTTAAACACTCTAAGTTATTGGTATACTGTTCTATTAAATAAAAAAAAAGAAGTAAAAATGTTCCGCACTTAACTAAATTTATCTGTTATCCTAATTGATTTAGCATTTCTATATTATATCATCCATCATGGAATTTTTTTTAAGATGTTTTCATCCATTCTTCTCTTACTTTAGCCAAATAATCACCTTCCTCATGTATATTTTTGTCCCCTTTTACTTTCAAAAAGTTTACAGCTACCATATGTAACAGTAAATGATCCCATTTACACTGGCAGATCTGTTGTCTCTGTTCTTTAGTTGCAACATATTCCAAGATATTCTGTACCTATCTTTGCAAACATTGGACTTCTACTTTCCCTGTAACGGTATTACTTACAAATGTTTGTTTACATCAGTGTTGAAGCCATCTTGTGACGTCATTCATTTGTTTGGTTTGTAGCTCCATCTGGCGTTAACAATTTGCGTTCCCTAGTATCAGTTTTTGAAATAATTCATTTTAAATGTCCTCCGGCTAGCTATTATCCTGTTGGCTTGGGTCGAACATGTATCTCAATACAGGTTGTGAAACGGAAAGGAATCTTTTATCCAAAAATTACACTGATGAAGAAATTTGTTTTATAATTTTTATTGTCAAACACGTTCACTATCACTTTTACATATTGATCTAGATACTCGCCAAACTGAAACTGTTATAATACTTCTTACTTATCACTTTTAACTCACGTACTTCAACTTTGTGTATAATTAACTTTATAATACTTTAGATTTTTTTTATTACTTGTAAATCTATAGCTGACATATGACGAACTAATACTTTCGACGAACTGACTGACTGAAGACGACGTGTAGTGTATGAATGCTTTCGGCGAACTGAAGGACTGACTGACGTTACCTCTAACCTAGCCTATTTATACGCCTGCATACAGATACGCCTAAAGATTATAAATGAATTACTATTGGCTAATAAAACGCGCCAACATTAGCGTCTATTTTAATATCCAATGAAAACCACGAATACATATTGCTTTTAGGGAGAACACATTCCAGAAGTTTCTACCGAAAACGCGCCAACATTACGTAACTTCCTTGTTTCCAATAATGATAAACAGCTCACCCCCCTCTCTGCATTATTGCGCTATTATTGACAGTTTCAGTAAGGCCGTATAAACTTATTTCCCAAAAATAATTACAATTAATAAACATCTGAAATCAATGTCACATAAAAATGCATATTCATATTACAATCATTATTTACATTTAGGTAATTTATGATACAAATTACTGCATCATCCCTTACATCACCCCTAAAACCTTTTAACTTAACCACCTCAGATCTCACACAGGCAAACCCTTCTCTACTGTGCTTGTTATGTACATCACTGTATTTTTTCTGCCCCATTGATATTATCGTTATTATTTCAAAACTCTACACAGAAGTGAGAGATCTATTCAGACTAACTGGTTATCTTCTATTATTATTTATTGTAAAAGCTCTATATCTCCTCGTATATGTAAAGTTATTTGTGATTCCTGTAATTTGCACTGATGAGAATAAATATGAAATTCAAATAACATTTTTTTAAATATTATATCCATACTAATCCATGGTTTTACAGCCAATTTATTACACAAGCATATCCCCAAATATATTTTATAGATCAAATACATTTCTTCTCATGTCTCAACAGATACTATTCTAAGTTATTCATTTTAAATTATTGAAATCAAATTATTCAAATTGCTATCCCTCCTCCTCTTCCTTCTTCTTCTTTGTCTTTGTCTTAAGTTTAAATATTTTTAATTTTAACTTTTATTTTATGCTTCTAAATAGTCTATAAATGCAATGTTAATGGCAATACCTGGTCAGTTTGCACAAGAACAAACTGCTTGTTGTTGTTTATAGCTAAAGAAACAATTTGCACAAAGGCATGATGCTGATCATGTTTCCTCTCCAAATTGTATTTTGCAATCAGCAAGTGGAAACAAATGAGTAGAAAATAATTTATTTGGGGCTTCATACAACATGATGACTTTAAAAGAGACATTTACCGATTTGTAAACCAAAGTTATAAATTGGGGTTTAGTGTCATAATGACATACCTACTGTTTTGAGATAAAGGGAAAAGGAGTTTTGCAACACCGAAAACACTATCATTGTTACCACCTAAGTTAACTCCATTGATAATCATAATACCTCATGGTTGTTAGAGTGTGCTTACATCCGTTCAACAATATCTGAGTTTTAACATTAAGTATTACATAACAAAAAGATGAGCACTGTTGTAGATATGTTGTTTTGACTTTAAAAATCTGGTGCTCTGACTAATTACATCTTATATAGTAGTAACAACAATAACATAGAATGCACTTGTATACAAAGCATAATTTGCTTAGCTCAGTTGAATATTCTTAGACAATGTGTTTTAGAGATTTATAAGTGTTTTACTGTGCTTTATGAATTATATATCTGATAATTATGTTGCCATTTGGCTTTAAACAACACAAAATATAATTATCGTGAGGACTTGGCAAAATACATGAGAAACACAACATAATACATGAGAAACACAACATAATTATACATATATATTTGTACAGGTATCATGAAACAGTAAAATGATCTTATTGATATCTAAGTATACTTTAGTCATCATTATCATGAACAATAAGTTCTGTTCTTCAACAGCTCTTGTATCTTCCATTAATGACTTATAGAAGTGATGATGATGCTTGGGTATAATCCCATGTTGCAAGGATCTAGAAGAACGTTAAGATTTTCTTTCTGTATGGTTATTGGAGAATAATACAAAGGGTAAAGTGTGAAAGATTGTTGCACCCTCAGTTTAGCTCTGCAGGATATTTCCATTCTTTTACTTCTTCAGAAATGTTGTTTCTATTTAAAATAAATGTGTTTTGAGTTTTCTTTTTGTTATTGAAATCAGGTTATATTGAGCCAATTGATATTATTTCCATCACTGTCAGTTTTTATGTCATTTATCTTGTAGCTCTCTGTTCTGGTAAATTCACTACATCCTTTTACTGAACTTCAGTGGCATTGTATTTTTTATTTGTCATTCTGATGGCAGCAAGCCATCCTGATTGATCAGATATATCAAGCAGATTTGTCTTTTTCTCTATTGGGACAAGAATAGAGTCACACTCAATTTGTGAATGACCTGGCTCAAAGCATGTATGGTTTATTAAAGGGATATCAAGATGTTCAACAGCATACAGGAATACAGCAAACATGTTCGCATTTCTATTTTGCCCTTCATGTGTACCAAAAAAGAAATTCCAAACTTTACCATCTGCATTTTTTTTTGCTAGCCTTTCACTCCACATTTAGTGTGTGGCTTCTCTTCTCTATTGTAGGTTGTACACAGCAAGTCTTTGTCAATAAAATAATACTTAGCATTTGTCGTTGGACAGTAGTAGACAGCCTCCAAAATTTAGTTGAATGGGTTTTTCCTGATGGCTTAATGCTCTCTTTCATATCCCTATCTAGGATCACTGTGGGAATCTTGCTCTGAATAGTTAATTTCTTTCTCTGTGTCATTATGTGAGAGAACCTTAGCATGTATCACACAAATTATATTTAGGTATATGGAAGATTAAGTTAAATTCTGCATTAAATATATTTTGATAAAAGTATTCGTTTTAGTGGTGATGCTGTCATTATCGCAAGTTTCAACATGCATTAGATACATTTTTCAAAGATTTAACTCATGAGAAAATGCCTTCACCGAATCCTTCCTAGCATAACGTGAAGGACGTTTTGAAAAGCGGTTTGTGTGAGATGTAGTTTTTCTTTGCAACATCTGATTTAACTACAGCTGGTTTTTGCCATCCTCAGTGATCTCAGGAAATTATGTGTTCATTCTTTTTTAACAGAGGTAGCATTTGAATAATTCAGTCAAATCAAACATCGAAAGAAAGGACTAACAAACCTGTACCTTTTGACCATCTTTAAGTATTTATTTATGAATTTTCCCCTGGAAAACCTCTAGAAGTCTTATTACTTTGCTTATCCACCTGCAGATATGTTGTTATGTCGTTTAACGCCATAGCACTCCAAAGGGAGCCAAAAATGACGTAAACACAATATGCTATTGTGACACTAAAGATTAAAGTGAATTTGAAGATAAGCTGATCACTATCTCAGGAACAGTTAAAGATAGCAGTTCCACTGTTTTATCATTGAAAAGGTTGGTTTTCCAAGACGATGGTGATGCAGATATGACAAAATGACTAATTTTGTAGTTACTTTGTTATGACTCTAAACCCCTGAAATTACAATCTAAATATGGCTTTATTATTATTAACTTTCACAGAACCAGTCATTAACCTACTGAATATCACAAATGAAAGGACTGATTATTTTTAGAATCTTTCATTGCTCAGGATGGAGTTAACTAATATACTGCCTTGTGTATCTTTCTCTTTGCTTATCAGGATATGATTTCCCTAATGAGATTACATATTATATACTATTGATCATTTTTTCCTGTTTCATTAAATTTTTATTGTTCATTGTTATCAATATCATTTTTTCAGATGAGGCTTACAACTTGACATTGCAATATGCCAGAGCAGATTATGCAGTTGATCTATACTTCCTTATGGATTTATCCAAAACAATGAACGATGATAAAGACAAGCTCTCTTCTCTTGGCTCAAAGCTTGTTGAAACAATGCAGAGTTTCACATCTGATTTCCAAGTTGGCTTTGGGAGCTTTGTGGATAAGGTGGCTATGCCCTATGTGAACATGATACCTGAAAGGTGAGCAGCATGGAAAATTTCTCAAAATATATAGTATTCTATATGAGCTCAATTTTTGAAGATTTAGAAGCTAGTAACAGTGATGTGTCATAATTTAAAATAGAGAGTTGAGGGTTGTTACACTACATCACTATGGTATTCTTACTTGAACGCGTTTCGGGAGACGGCTTGTTCCCATCGTCAGCATTTTCTCTCAACTGATTTTTGCCGGTCATCGTCTGGGGGATGTGTGTGGTTTGTGGTGTTCTCTGGTGCTGGGCTGATGAACCTCCAAAGGCTGTTGGGTGGCGGCAGTTCAAAATTCATTAGGTGATTCCTGTGTTTGACAATATGTATTTTTTCCCAGATGTCCAATTCATTGCTGCTGTTGATCGGTTTTAAGAGTTTTATGTTTGGAGTGATATCATGGTTTGAAGACCAGAAATGATGTGCTACTGCTGATTTATCTTGCTGCTTTTGGTAAATGCATCTCATATGCTCTTTAAGTTTTATTTCAAGATTTCTTTTTGTTCTTCCTATATATACCAGGTTACATTCATTACAATCAATTTGATATATACCAGCTGATTTATCGTTGGGGATAGGGTCTTTTGTTCTGTTGCATAGTAGTTTCTGTATGTTGTGGTTATTCTGTGGAGACAGGGTGATGTTGTATTTTTTGAAAATCCTTTGAAATTTATGATGTGTCCAAGGGTGATAAGTGAATTTTCTATATGCTTGTGGTTTTTGTTGTCTGAGTAACGTAGTCATTTGTTGGATGTATTTCTGTCTTTCAAACCTTTTTATCTTCTTATCTATTGTTTTTTTCTGGTATCCATTCATAGTGGCTATGTTGATAATGTGTTGGTATTCTTTCTGGTATTCCTCTTTCTCCATTGGTATATGTACTAACCTGTTTGTAATACTATTTAAAATTGCATGTTTGTGGCTTGTAGGATTGTAGCTATTATTTTTAATATAGTTTTCTGTGTGCGTTGGTTTTCTGTAAATGCCAAACGTTAGTTTGTTGTGTGCATTATTTCTGATGATCCTGATGTCTAGGTAAGGTAATTGGCCATTTTCTTCTTTTTCCATTGTGAATTTTATAGATCTTTTTTGTAAATTTAATAATTTCAAAGCATCTTCTGAAAGTTTTTTTGGAACAATAGCAAAAATATCATCTACATACCTATACCAGGTTTTGAATAGATGTGGGAAAGATTTAGTAATATGGGATTCAAAATGGCTCATATATAGTTCTGCTAAAAATGGTGAAAGGGGGTTTCCCATAGTTAGGCCTGAGGTTTGTTTAAAGATTTTGTGATGGAATGAAAAGAAATTCTGGTCCAGACATAATTTTGTTAGTTTCAGGTAATCTTCTGTTTGTGCTCTAGGTGTGCCATTGTTTAATATCCAATTTTCTAGGAGTGGTAATAATTCTTCTTTTGGTATGCTTGGGAAGAGTGCGGTGACATCAAATGATACCATCATGTCTGTGGGTGATATATTTATATTTGAAAGGTGACTGGTTAATTCTAAAGAATTTTTTATGCTAAGACTTTTGAACATAGGCAAGGTATTTGAAAGCCATTTTGCTAGTTTATATGTGGGAGAGTTTATGTTATTCACTATGGGCCTCATTTTGTTGCCGAGTTTGTGTATTTTTGGTAGTGCATATAACCTAGGTATGATGGGAAAATCTGGTTTAATTCTGGATTTTTCGGCTTTTCTTAATGTTTTGGTTTCTATCAATGTATTCTGGAGTGACTTGGTGCATTCTTTTAATGGATTTTTGCTGATTTCTATGTACTCTGGGTTATGTAGTAATTGCATAACTCTAGATTCATAATCTTCTTGGTCTAATATCAGTAATGTGTTTCCTTTGTCTGCTTTGGTGTATACTACAGGTTTTGACTTTAGAGATTTGATAATTTTTTGATGTGGTACGTAGTGGTGTTTTTGGGCTTGTATCTGGTCCAATATTGGTTCACACTGTGATAGTATTAAACTTTTATCCTTATCTGTAAGGTGGTTGGAGGCTATTTCAATATCAGCAACAAAGTTTTCTGTATTTTTTGTGAAGTTGAAACAGGTTTTTAGGCCATTGTTCAAGACAGATAGCTCAGTGCTGGTGAATGGTTCTTTTGAGAGGTTAGCTACATATTGGCCTGTGGTAGGTTCATTGTTTAGGTTATGTTTATATGTTGCTTTCCGTTTTTGGTTATGTCTAGGAGATTTTTCCCGGTATTCCAGGGAGTTTTTTTGTTTGAATATAAGGTTGTTTAGTTTCTTTTTCAGTTTCATACCTAGGTTATATGCACTACCAAAAATACACAAACTCGGCAACAAAATGAGGCCCATAGTGAATAACATAAACTCTCCCACATATAAACTAGCAAAATGGCTTTCAAATACCTTCAACTCCATGCCTATGTTCAAAAGTCTTAGCATAAAAAATTCTTTAGAATTAACCAGTCACCTTTCAAATATAAATATATCACCCACAGACATGATGGTATCATTTGATGTCACTGCACTCTTCCCAAGCATACCAAAAGAAGAATTATTACCACTCCTAGAAAATTGGATATTAAACAATGGCACACCTAGAGCACAAACAGAAGATTACCTGAAACTAACAAAATTATGTCTGGACCAGAATTTCTTTTCATTCCATCACAAAATCTTTAAACAAACCTCAGGCCTAACTATGGGAAACCCCCTTTCACCATTTTTAGCAGAACTATATATGAGCCATTTTGAATCCCATATTACTAAATCTTTCCCACATCTATTCAAAACCTGGTATAGGTATGTAGATGATATTTTTGCTATTGTTCCAAAAAAACTTTCAGAAGATGCTTTGAAATTATTAAATTTACAAAAAAGATCTATAAAATTCACAATGGAAAAAGAAGAAAATGGCCAATTACCTTACCTAGACATCAGAATCATCAGAAATAATGCACACAACAAACTAACATTTGGCATTTACAGAAAACCAACGCACACAGAAAACTATATTAAAAATAATAGCTACAATCCTACAAGCCACAAACATGCAATTTTAAATAGTATTACAAACAGGTTAGTACATATACCAATGGAGAAAGAGGAATACCAGAAAGAATACCAACACATTATCAACATAGCCACTATGAATGGATACCAGAAAAAAACAATAGATAAGAAGATAAAAAGGTTTGAAAGATAGAAATACATCCAACAAATGACTACGTTACTCAGACAACAAAAACCACAAGCATATAGAAAATTCACTTATCACCCTTGGACACATCATAAATGTCAAAGGATTTTCAAAAAATACAACATCACCCTGTCTCCACAGAATAACCACAACATACAGAAACTACTATGCAACAGAACAAAAGACCCTATCCCCAACGATAAATCAGCTGGTATATATCAAATTGATTGTAATGAATGTAACCTGGTATATATAGGAAGAACAAAAAGAAATCTTGAAATAAAACTTAAAGAGCATATGAGATGCATTTACCAAAAGCAGCAAGATAAATCAGCAGTAGCACATCATTTCTGGTCTTCAAACCATGATATCACTCCAAACATAAAACTCTTAAAACCGATCAACAGCAGCAATGAATTGGACATCTGGGAAAAAATACATATTGTCAAACACAGGAATCACCTAATGAATTTTGAACTGCCGCCACCCAACAGCCTTTGGAGGTTCATCAGCCCAGCACCAGAGAACACCACAAACCACACACATCCCCCAGACGATGACCGGCAAAAATCAGTTGAGAGAAAATGCTGACGATGGGAACAAGCCGTCTCCCGAAACGCGTTCAAGTAAGAATACCATAGTGATGTAGTGTAACAACCCTCAACTCTCTATTTTAAATTCTATATGAGCTTTAGAAATTACTGCTGATAGCAGAAATCTAGAGTGGCTTATGCTTTCATGGAGCCATTGAAATACACAGCTGTCATCAGTGTACAAACTGTATTTCCCACTTTCTTCTTTTCACTTTTATACAAATTACAAATAGTAATTTATTGTCTCCCAACATTTTATGCAATCTAAGTGATAAAAATACAGTAATGTGATTATTTAAATTCTGCCCCCTTTTTACTTTCCTATAGTAAGACAACCAAAAATTTGGTACCACAATTTCACTGGAAACACACATTTTGAGGTCCCCTAAATCCAAAATAAGCATTTACACAGAGAGAGAGAGAGAGAGAGAGAGAGAGAGAGAGAGAGAGAGAGAAAGAGAGAATGTGTGTGCATGTATTAAATATCAAACTTAGTATTTAAGTTCTGCATCTATCAAGGATGCAACACAAAGATTTTCAAGAAAATCCCCCAACCCAAACTACCCTTTACATGGAAATACGTTCATTACTTTTTTATTATCCGGAAAATGGCTCTAACAATTTTGATTAAAATAGAATATATTTATGATCCTTTCATGCCATAAATATATTGAATTTTCTGTTAATAACCCGTGAGGACCACCTTATTTTGAATGACTTTTGTACAATTATGGATGCCTTGATGGCTCTTTGTACTCACCTGGAGACAACTTGAATTATTTAAGTGGTGTAAAATAATTAATAAAAAAATAAAATAGAATAAGCTTTTGTAAAAATAGTTTGTACAAGAATGAGTAAAGAAAGTCAAGTAAACGCAACACATCAGAGTTTTAACACATGTTCCGGTATCTAATTAAAGCTTATGTGAATTTGAAAATCATGACTAATTAATGTTAAAGTCATCTGGATTATACAGATTGAAAGGGTGGAAGAGGTATGCTTATCCATGTGAAAACAGTCAACAAAAGTAGTAAACAGGTCCATCTCCAAGCATTTCACTAAAAATAAATGATTTGCAATATCCTATTTGGAAACATTGCACCACAGAAGCACCTGCCAAGTACATTTTCAGTCCACTTGCCATGACAGATTAGATGCCAGTGAAAGAAGTACAACAGCAGTATGCCAGCCAATGTCCTCACTCATAAAAGAGGAATGAGTAATGTGAATGAAATGTTCATATTTTTAAACTTACAAACATTGAATTAGCAAACAGTTCTGTACAAAACATTTGCTGTAAGAAAAAACCAATTCAGGTTTGTTATTATGAATACTTTACATCAAAAAATGAAACAAACATGGTATAAAAGGTTTTGTTTTGAAAATTCACTTGCCTTTAGGCATATTCTCAATGGTCCATATAGGATTATTATGAAAACCGAAGATGCCACATTTTGAAGAATATGCTTTATCTGACACCATTATCTAATTTAAGAATGTAGGTCCTAATGTAGAACACACAATTAAAATTCCTATTATTGGGATATTACATTCATTGGTAAGATAGGGAAATTTATTTGCATAAAATTTATGATTTGGTCATATTCATAAAACAGCTCTGTAGGAAACTGCAACCACCCAAATTATTTCTTCTCCATTATTTGTTTCCAGATCTAACTCTCTCAGCTGCAGAATCTATTTTTCTTCATCAGGAATGTTTGGGTAGCTTTGGTGTTACTCTCTCCTGATGTTATACTGATGTTATACAATCACACTTCCTATACCCACATAGAACACAAAGACAACAATAATTTGATGACATGAACCAAAGCTAGAAAATTTAGCTTATCAAACTATTGTTGCTTCTCTAAACCTGGATTCAACTTCTTAATGCATTAAAATAATTTGTAAGTACTCCCAACCAAGCAAGGCGGCACCACAGTAACTTGTGTGACTCACATTCAGGAAGTCCTGGGTTCAAACACTTGGGGTTGACCAACCTGACCTTTTTTGCAGTTTTCCTCAGTCGTTAAGCAAATCCTGGATTGGATAATTTCATCTGTAAACTTTCCCTCATCTCTTTCATCATTCCATTCATTTCCTTCTTCTTCACCACCATACCAGGCATTAGGCTGATCACCCATCCTGGATATGCTTTGCTCCCAAGTTTGCTTGCTCCTCCACATACTACTGACCCAAGGCATTGGCTTGTAAGTCCTTGGGGATGTAAGTCTTACAAAGAGGAGAGTAATCTGTTAAAGAGGAAGAAGTATGAGGGCAGTCCCAGAAGTACCTGACCTGACGTATATATAGCAGTTGTTGTTTCAAACAAATGACTATGGTAGAAAGAACCACCCTTATAAAGCTTAGGTTTGAAGGTTGATGATGCTATGTTATTTAGTAATTGTTTGGCAGCCATTAATAACTCTCTCAGCGAATTTGTAAACATGGATAAAACTGGCCAATTTTATGTACAATACTTTCATTTGAATGGTCTTAGTCCAATTAATATTAAAGCTGAGCTAGATTCCACTCTGGAGGAGTCTGCTCCTTTGTTTACAACAGTAAAATATTGGGTGGCAGAATTTAAGCGAGGCCATACGAGCTGCCAAGATGAACATTGCAGTGGTCGACTAAATGAGGTGACCATGCCAGAAATGGCACATAAAAAAACCTCAAGCCTGATAAAGAGGCCTCTGAGCAAAATTTCTGGTCTTTCACGCCCAATATAGAGTAGGACACTAAGGACCATAGCAGTAATGAGCGTCCATAACAAAAAAAAAAAAAAAAGCCTACAGAATAAACCTTTCAGTTTAGTTTTCTTTACTTTGATCAGGCTATGTTGACTAATCAATGAAAGTATAAAATGGATGCAAAAATGAAGGAGGACCTAAGGTAACCAGATATGTATTTCAAGGAATGAAGGGAAAATGTAATAAAACCCCAGGAATGTGCACAGTTTGATCCTAAGACATGATTTTGAGCCTGTAGTGTAAGATGCAAGAATGTTACCCCTACATCACCATGGTAACCAGTATATCTATTCCTGATGCAGTTGTTTTCAGATACCTACTATTTAATCTATTGAGTTACAATTAAAATTTGATTATATAAATAAGTAGTACTAGCATGCTAGCTTCCAAATCCAGAGATCCCAGGTTCAACTCCCAGATGGAGAATGGGAGTTTTTCTTTAACCAAGATTATTTTCTACCCTCCCTAGAGTCTGGAAATATAAGTGAGAATATAAATTTTTAGAAAGAAAACACAATGTAAAAACAAAACCCAAAGATACACATTATAAACGAGTGAATTTTTGCAAAGGAAAACCCACTGATATGACCTTAGATGTTAAAGGAGGCCTATAAATGACCAAAAAAAAGAAAGAATAATTACTACACCTTAAATTGACACTAATTTTGCTGACACAATATTTTTAATCCGAGAAATTGTCTATAATTTTAAGGAGGGCTGAAGTAATAGAATTAATGTTAGCATATTTTTAGCAATTCCATCCATGACTTGCTGAATGGTATACTAGACAAGGTAATGCAGCTATTGTTTGCCTATAGTAGTTGATGTACAATCATAAAATTTCTTCATATACTATCATCTTTTGCAGCACAATTAATTATGAGTTGCCAATAGACATCACCATTAATGTCATACTCATAAATGATTTCTGCATAATCAGAAAGAATAAAAGAGTGCTAACCTGTTATAGTATCCCAACTCTGCTATAAAATCAGGAAATAATACCTATATATACCTGTGAATTACTGGATCAACCTACAGAGTGGAGTAGGTTGCCTATGTTGTTTAAGAATTGAGCTTTGCAATTTGTTTCTTTAATTAATGCAAAAAAAAATGTTGGAGATTCATGGTACAAGGTCTCTAACTTCATAAATTGCCTTACAGCTTACAAAATCCATGCGATGGTTGCATCTCACCTTATGGATTCCAAAATCACATGAAGCTCAGCAAGAATGTATACAACTTCTCTGTGAGTATAGGAAAATTTATGTTTATCATTTGTTTAATCATATTAATAGAAAATAGGCAATGGACAAATATTCACAAAAATCAGTAAGAAATGTACAATAAAATTGCGTCTATGAAGATTTGTTGACCTGAAAAATCTTTCTAGCAGCAATAGCCACTAAAAATGTTTGATGCAGTAAGTGGCAAAATTGTGGAAAATTTATTAAACCTAAAAGCAGATCCACAAGTCCAGAATATTGTATAATGTTTTATTCTCATTATTATCATATCAATCCCTGATAAACATGTTGATGAGAAAAACTTAAGGATGAACTTTGATATAATACAAAGCACTGATAACTGTTACAGCTGAACTAAAGTGTATTTGCAACCTCATTAGAGAATATGTAACATTCCATAAACTTGATCTTGCCTGAGAGTTTATAACAGCTATGAGAGCTTATACGAGGGCTGATCAATAAAGACTGAGACTGATTTTTTTTCACAGATATTTATTACTCCATTTCAATGTTGACATGATCTTTTTCAATGTAGTTCCCTCCTAACTGAATGCACTTTTTGTAGTGTCTCTGCCAGTCCTCGAACACATGATGCAGGCCATTCTTTGTCAGGTCTTTGAGAATCGCCTCACTTTTCTTTAGCACTGCTTCAGTGCTCTCAAATCGAATGCCTCGGAGCTTTGCCTTTAGTAATGGGAATAAAAAGAAATCACAGGGGCTAAGACCGGGGCTTTAAGGCGGATGTGGCACACAGGTAATGTTGAATTTAGCCAAAAATCCCTGGGCTTGATTTGTGACGTGAGGCCATGCGTTGTCGTGATGAAGTCGCCACCCATTCGATGATGTTCTGGACGTTTCCTTGTAATGTGCTTCCTCAGTGTAGCCAATACTGACGTGTAGTAGCTGCTGTAACATTAGTGTGAGGGGGGGGGAACTGCATGCTGGTAAATCATTCCATTCCGAAACACCAGGCCCACCTTGCTTAACACAGAGGACTCGCCCTTCTTTGAAGTCCTTGAACCACCTAAACACCGTTGCACGAGGTAGTGCATCTTCACCGTATGCTTGCTTCAGCTTTTCGAAAGTTTCAAGGCTGTATGATTTAAACGAAAATAAAATTTTATTGCGCTGTATTGCTCCTCTCGTGTCTCTCGAGAGTGCTGTCGCTTATGGACATTATACATGAAACCCTGCTCTTTGCAAGTATTCGTGGTAGAGACATAAAACTATCAAGGAAACTACAGAAAAAATCTGATGTGTTAACACTCACATGACTTTCTCTACTCTTGTACAAACTATTTTTACAAACGCTTATTCTCCATATGCTTCATGCTAATCGAGATAAACATTTGTAGACTCTGTCTTATTGCTAAGTTTCTTGTAGATGTAAGGGGAATGTATATTTACAAGGGCAATATAGAAATACGTAGCCTTTAAGCATATACATATCTCTTAATAGCTGGTTGCTAGGTGCAGCACCGTTCCCTTTGCCACAGATTAATACTCTTTGCATATACAAGATAAGAAAATGAATAATGAATTTGAGAAAAAGTATAAGTATTGGAAAATTTAAGGAAATAACAAGCAATATCTCGAAAACAGTTCACTCAACACAAAAAAATGTATATGACATAATTGTGTATTTTAACGCGATCGACATTTTTTGTGCAGTAAAATTTTGTCTATCTCTTATGGTTTACCAATTATGCAAAAGTCGTTCACAATGAAGAATACTTTTGGAGACATTCCCAGAAAATTCGAGATATACATTTCATTTCTCATGATAGTATCTTAAACATATGATATTTTAATCAAAATCGTTAGAGCCATTTTTGAGAAAATTAAAATTTTCGAAAAATGTTCCATGTAAAGGGTAGTCTGGGGTGGAGGGGGATTTTCTTGAAAACCTTCGTGTCGCATCTCTGGAAGATACCGAACCTAAATACCAAGTTTGGTGTTTATCCGACTGTTCGTTTCTGAGTTATGCTGTTCACAGACACACACACACACACACAGACACGCACACAGACACACACACACACACGGACATGTTTCCAAAAATGCTTTTTTTGGATTCAGGTGGTCTCAAAATATGTATTTCCGGTGAAATCTCGGTATCGAAATTTTGGGTGGAATACAATACTTCCCCTACTTACTATACGTAGTAGAGAAAGTAAAAATCGGTCTCAGTCTTTATTGATCAGCCCTCGTAATTACTTGTCGTTTCTAACACTCCTCATATGGCCTGTGACCTTCAGGGAATACCTCATCCAAGCGATGGCTGAATCCATTTTTTGAGGTGGAGGCACACTAGGCAGAACACGTCTCCGATGGTAGGGCGATGATGAGGATGGCAGTTGAATGAGAGGACCTGTAGCTTTTACCGTGGACTCCGATCCACATTGGGCCTTGGTGACACTTCACATGAGCAAGTCCGAGGTGAAGGCATAGATAGGGCTGATTTAAAATCACCACCTGGGAGCTGGAAATCAAACCCCAGAAACTTAGTAGAGAGCCAGAAACAAAACCACTGCAGTAACCCGGCAGCCCCAAAAAAGAGTGTAGATACACCACTTTTATTGGATCCTAAGAGATAAAATACCACTATGAATAGTTTATTTCACTTTGTCTTATGCTAAAAACAATTAAAATGTCCCATAAGGAACATATGGATGACATTTCTCTCAATAGCGTAGGTAAAAAGCTTGAGAAAAATCTTGTCTTATTTGAAGCTTGTTTTTAGATGCTACCACACAGAACACCAAAGTAAACTAATGGTAGCAGAACAGAAGCAGTGGCGTACACAGTGTGAGAGAACTGTTTAAAATTTCATGCGCGTTCATGTGATAAAACAGAATAAGGCTCTAAAAAGACGTTTTGAAAAAAGAATCAACAAAAACAGCAAATGAAAGGGGCCCTTAAGATAAATCTTGTGTATATCTTGTAATAAAGAACGGGTAGCCGCACATCGGAGAGGGCAGGCAAAAACAAAGATGATTAATATCACCCTGGTGACCATATTTGCAGCGATCGTCCGCCCGATATTAAAGGAGGTATAAATATATAGGTGTCAAACCTACTCTCGAAAGAATACAGAAATAATAGGAAAAGGCCAGCCGAGTATACGCGGTGAACACGAAAGAAATGGCCACAGATTGTCTGAAGGTGGCTCCGTGTGTGCCCCGTCGGCAGCATTGCGGCGTAAAATATCTGCTGTTATGTCTGACAGAGGAGTTAGAAATTCGGGTGCAATATTCGGCTCAGCAACCGCCGCAAGTGCCGCGGCATCCACCATCTCATTATCGCAGATTCAGACGTGGCTAGGTAACCAAATGAGCTGTATGTCGAGAGAGGAAGGCAAAAGTTACGGATGAGAATTTCGTAAATGGTAAGTATAGGTTGCCGCGTGGGATGTTGGGGCGTGGATAAAAGGCTACGGCAGTCCAAAAAGATCAAGAACCTGGCGGAGGCATGAAATTGAATGTATTTTAAAGCGGGATAGTCTCTGCTGTATAAATGGATCGTATAAACGCCACGTGAGCGTCTTTCGCTCAGTCCAAATATATAGCAGCACTCGCACCGCGAAGGTTTTTCGAACCGTCAGTGAGTTGACTAGCGTATCCCGAAAGGAGATTCGGCGAGTGACGATGATATGAATTCTACCCAAGCCTGCTGATAGTAAAAGCAAGGTGCCCGAAAAGTATGCGTATCAATACAAATATTAGATGGGAGCACCTAGGTGGCGAAATTCAACATATAAATCGTTCGCACCGGCGTACGATACATATGTGAGTAACCGAGAAAAATCCCGAGGCTCGGAGCAACGTCAAAGGAATCGGGTCGGCCCGCCATACTTCGTACGAATTAACATAAATCCGTTTATTTAGGTAATAAAGGATTGTGGGCATTTGTCAACAAATCAGTAATTAAGCGATAACTCAATATTACAAAGCGTCCGTCCATGTCATAAGCTGGAAAGTAACGTTGTGACAGGCATCTAGCCGGCCGATCAGGGATACGGAAAGTAATATAAATTTGATAAAAGAAAGACTCTAAAAGCACTGCACACACCGATAGAAGACGGTAGCGATAAGATTAGTCCATATTCAAGTCGTAAATAAATTAACGGAGGGGTGAGGCGAAGAAGGAGATGTGAGTTCATGCCCCAGGGTCGAGCCGCCATTTCCCGGAATAAGGACTTAAGGTTAGTCAAAGTCGAGAGGAGAATTTTATAATGATAGATAGTACGGAGATTGGCTTGTAAGACATCCAAAATTGAGAAAAGTCACAGTGTATTAAATATGGTGTTTCTACATTATAAAGCGCTGCTGCAGCGTTTGCCCCGCTGAATGAAGCCATTAATGCGACATTTATTAAACGCCAAGAACAGGGTAAGCAACATAAATTCATACTACAAACTTTGCCATGAACAATACATATAGGCAATATAAACTTCCAACATAAAACGTAATCACAATTTCGATGTATGAGCATTCCGCCTACCATAATTAAATGCATTATCACTATGATGAATAAATAGTTCTTATTCTGTACACGCCGGCAAAAATTAAATATATTCAACACATATAACATCTGTCTTATTCAGTTCAACTTTGTTATCGGACGCTTAAACATTCCCTTAGAAATTGTCTTCCCTTAACATGACCACTTCACCAACTGCTAGGTTAAACTGCATTTCCTTCCATTTTGATCTCTGCTGTAATTGGCAAAGACAGTCTTGGGATCAAATCTTCCACAAGGGTTAAATACATTTTTGTACATATTGCCATCTCGACAGGCAATCAGATGACAAGTCTATGGAATTCTGATCAGGTATAGCGAGCAAAGATGCTCCAACTAAAAGTGGCCTAGAATAAGGACTTGGGATCATTGGACAATGGGAATAATGATCGCGGATTTAGGATAGCTTCAATTTGACAAAGGAAGGTGTAGAACTCTTCAAATGTCAAGTTTTCATTAGCAACAATTCATTCTAAATGAAACTTCATACTTTTTAGGCCCGTTTCCAAATTCCGCCCATGTGAGGTGAGTTTGATGAAATAAAATGAAAGTTAATTCCCATTTGTGAAGATTAGTTACTAACTTCATTTTGAACTTGAATTGAGATTAGAACTTTTGAGTTCATGAGAAGCACCAACAAAATTTCTTCCATTGTCATTATATATGTTGGTACACAAACTTCTTTTGGTAATAAACGTTCTAAGTGTTACAACAAATGCTGATAAGTCTGACACCAATTCTAAGTGTATGGCTTTAGTTGCTAAACATATAAATAATGCCACATAACACTTTATGTTAATCTTCCTTCGTCGACTGACTTGTTTATTTAAAAAAGGACTACAGATATCAATGCCCATATTAGTAAGGGGTCTAGACTGCATGACTTTAGGCTGAGGTAGGTAACCCAGCAATTGTTGGAATGTAGTCCTCTTCAATCTGAAACATTTTATGCATTCATTCACTAACTTTTTCAGCAAATTTCTAGGTTAGTTGTCCAATAAAGGTGCCTCAAAATTGACAACTGTCCACTGGCATGAAGATTCTTTTTGTGTGCTTCCTTAACAATCAAACTTGTGATATCATGTCTTGGTGAAAGAATCAAAAGATACTGTTGGTTGGAACTTAAGTCACATCTCTTTAAATGACCCACCTTGAGAAGTTGGTTTCCATCAAGAAAGGGATTGAGCAACTTCAAAGAACTTCGTTTTGATAGATTCCCTTCTGCACGAAGCTTCCTTGTGTTCTTGAGGTAGACATCTTGTTGTGCTTGTTTTATACACGTCATTGTTGTGTAATCTTCAGTTAATTGCTTCAAGCATCATATTGCTAAAAACGGGGCTGAACTAGTACCATATGTGACTGTGTTTAGCTCATATACCTTTAATGTCTCGTCTGAAGCAAGTCTCCATATAATTCTCTGCAAATGCCTGTCATCTGGGTGTACCCAAATCTACCTATACATTTTCACTATGTCAGCTGTCATGGCAATTCTATTAATTCTAAATCTTTGAAATATATATAGTAAATCATCTTGAACAATAGTTCCAATCATTAAGCAGTCATTCAATGAAACACCATTTCTGCTCTTTTCTGAAGCGTTGAAAACCACTTTCAGTTTGGTCGTTGAGCTGGTTTCCTTTAATACTCCATGGTGTGGCATGTAGCATGGATTTACTTCTTTATGTAAGTTCTAACATCCTGGCAATCTTTAACTCTTCATACTCCTTGAGAAAGTGTTCTATATTCTTCTCTCAGACGTGACCATTAAAGTATCTTTTGTTCTAGTTTCAAGAATTTCTCTTTGGCTGTATCATAAGAATCTTCTAGTGATTTACAGTCATATCTGAAAGGTAATTGAACTTCAAATCTACCATTTTCAGGTCTTTTTGTACTTTCAACAAAATGGTTTTCGTAGGATCTTTCTTCACTTGTGTAAACTTTGACATTTCTTCTATTGACCAGAAACGTTCCATCATATGGTGCAGAGAACCAATTTGGGAAAAATGAACAAAGCATTCAGATTTGTAATCTAGAATGCACATTTCCAGAACGTATGTAGCCAAGCTTCATATTCTGCAGTGAGGGAAGGTTCGCACATTCGAACTTGCCATTTTCTAATAATTCAAAGAAGGTTTATGCTCCAATCAACAGATTAACAATTGCTGACTGAAGAATTCCTTATCTGCTAAATTTACTCCAGTAGGAAGCTTCCATTTTGTTACATCAATCTTAAACGTTGGCATTTGTACTCTTCCAAACACATTAATCTGGATTTGTGCTCACATTGGATTGAGCTTTGTGTGTATGAATTTATGCTGCCTACCCTGTTGTTGATGTTTAATAAATATCGTATTGATGTACGAACACTGGGCCTCCATATGTTCCTATATCCATATGCCGATATTAAAGTGTACTGTGAACCAGAACAATTCATTCACTACCTTCTTCAGAAAATTTCTAGTATTAGGTATCCAATAGGTTTGACAATAGCTGTCCACCAACATTAAGATACTTCTTGTGTGGTTCCTTAACAACAAGCTTCTGATATAATGTCTTGGCGGAAGAATCAAAGGATGCTGTTGGTTGAAACTTAAAAGACCGCATGCCCTGAGAAGTGGTTTCCATCAAGAAAGGGATTGAGCAACTTCAAACAATTTTGTTTTGACAGATTCCCTTCTGCACAAAGTTTCCTTATGTTCTTGGGATAGACATCTTGTTGTGCTTGCTTTACACACGTAATTGTTGCGTCATTTAGTTCAGTTAGTCAGTACTTACTTTTATTTGTCATTATGGTTTCGACAATTATGAACAAATCTAAGACAGTATGCCATGATCCTTTGAATTCGTGTCCATGAGACAAATCTAGAAAGTAGTTCCTTAATATCCTACTGACTCATTAAGTTTACAGTTGAATTCTGTCTTTGTTTAGTCATTTATTCTGTAATCTCGTGTTTCTCTTGATGTCTTGGCCAATTGTATTCATTTGCTGCAACCACATTGGTCCTTCATTTGCCGGATATTGAATTATACTACTGAATCAGAACTATGGATAACGTAATATGTACCACGACAAAGTAAAAACGACATATGTAACTTGGATATAAGAGACTTAAAGTGGTATGTATAATTATATGAGATATCTTGTAATGAAAGCGTGGTTCATTGCTATGCATTTCCTCAAGCAGATGTACTGAAATATGGTGGTTGCAATGAGGATGTGGTAAGACAATAACATTGCTGTGTATAGATCTTCATTACGCCAGGTAAGATAGGCGATTGATTCCAATAAAATATTGTTACTGCTTTAACTCCTGTGTGCCATTTCCTAATCTTATGTCAAAATGCAAAATCAAGATAAAATTAATAACCAACAGAAGGCGGCATTTACGAGACTAGAAAAGTTTGTTGCTAATTATAGTAATGCTCACAGCCCTGACCAGTTGGATACTATATTACAGTTATTACAACAGCAATTGGGAAGAAATGTAATGAAGTCCAAGATGAATTACAAATATTAGGGCTGGATGATGATAGCGAACAAGAATGTATGGAAATGGATGAAAGGTACTATAAACTTATGGGTACCATGTCAGAAACTTGTGTAAAGGTTAGACTCTCACAATTATCCATCCCTAAATTTATTGGCAAGATTCAAGATTGGGTTATGCTTACGTTTATGTCTCTAATAGGCAACAATGCCAAGCAGTGCACGACATAAATGAGATTGACCCTTATTATTCTTAACCTTTAATTGGGCAGTAGCTAATAATACATACATAACCCTAGAGTGCTTAAGCGTGTGATATGAACTTCTTATACCTTTACCTTGCAGTGTTTTGTTACCATCTTGATGAAGAAATGTGTGATGCCAGCCTCCAAAATTTTACCGCCTCTCTACTTACATTGCTTTACTAAATGATCAGTAATTAAGCAGCTAATGTACAACATATGCTTTTTAACTAAGTATATTTCTCATCACTGGTTAATTGCTTGAATCTTGGATGATAAATAACATGCACATCATTACATTATATGCACTGTTCCCTTGCACTTACAAATGCTCATGAATGTAATTTGTGAGCAGGATGTTTGCCACCCTCGTGATGCTGTTCATTTATTTTAGTTTTACATTGCAATCCTTCTAGTGCATTACACCTGTGCTCCAAAAATATATAAAGCTGTAGTAAAGTTGGCAACTATTAGTCTAAAACAGGTGGCGAAAACGTGACTCGCGAGTTACTTTGACTCGCAGGCGCCATTCCCTCTCTGCAACCGTCCCTTTATTTTTCACATGCTGCTGAGTGATGCAGTGCGTGTTGCATATTTGGTGACTCGCGAAAGGAAGTCGTTTTCGCCACCCTTGTCTAAAACATTAAGTTCCCACTCTCCCTTGGTTTTGTGATGAAGTCTTTGGAGTAAGATATAAATAATTAAGGCATCCCAACTGTAGGTGTTCTGAGTCAAGCTCTTTAATGTTTTCAAGTTACTTATGGTTACATCCACTAACTGACGCAAATTAAGTGCATTCTCATTCGTAATTGTTGGTCGTTTTATGATGTTATCAATGTGCGTGTTTATTATTAGTCTTTCATTCTCATACCTTCAGCTAACAATTTTCATCCTATCTTAAATGCTGTTTCACTGATCTGAATGTTTTGTGTAACACGTTTTGCATTTGCTGCCTACTAGAGACATAAGCGTTTCTCTAAACATAACCCAATCTTGAGTCTTGCCAGTTAAAGAGCGTTCATAAATAAAACTAAAAAAAATCTTATTCTGAAAAAACCCATTAGTTTATGGAACGTCTTTTGCATTCCGTACGTTCTTGTTCGCTATCATTATACAATCCTAATATTTCTAATTCATCTTGGACTTCATTAATTTTCTTCAAATTTTCTTTTGTAATAACTGTAATCTGGTCTCAACCGGTCAGGGCTGGGAGCATTACTATAATTAGCAACAAAAATTGCTGGTCTCGTAAATGCCACCTTAGTTGTGGCACGTACCTTCTGTAAGTTATTAATTTTATCTCGATTTTACATTTTGGCATAAGAATAGGAATTGACACACAGGAATTAAAGGAGTAACAATATTTTATTGGAATCTTTCGCCTATCTTACCTGGCGTAATGAAGATTTATACGTATTTATCGTATATATTTAGTAATATTAATTTCCATCTTCATTGCAACCATCAAAATAATGTAATTACATGCTGCTTGACGGAAATGTATAGCAACGAATCAACACTTCCATCACAAGATTTCTCAAATATATAACTATACATATCACTTGAAGTCTCTTATACCCACATTACATACATCGTTTTTACTTCGTCCGTAGTGCTGATTCAGCAGTATAATTCAATATCCAGCCCGGAGGACCAATGTTTTTACATTATATTAAACATCAAGCGCAGGGCAAGCAAGATAAAGTCATAGAAACTTTCCCATGAACAATACAGTGTAGGCAATATAAACTTTCAACATAAAACGCAATAGCAATTTCGATGCATGCACAGCTTTCGATACATGCAGCTGTCGAGGAGCTATATGCTACCTCCTTTCTTTCTATTCAATCTAAAAACAAAACCGTCATCCTAAACCATCATTCCTTTATAATAGACATCCTGCGGTAAAACCTTATTGAGGGTGGGTACGCAGCAAATTCATTCAGGCCAGCAGCTAGTCGCAGTCGCATGCTCAGATTCGAGTCAAAGACACCGTGCGGTACACCTTGCTCGATCGCTAGCCAATTTTTTCGTTCCGAAAGCTCTTAAAAACTATAATAAACTGCTCATATTTCTCCACATTATGTTACGTGCATACGTCCTGTGATGGACAACTAGTGCAACTACTGATATCGCGTTTAGTAAGTGTGAGTTCCAAATAACTCCTTGGTCCAGTGCGGAAACCCTGTAAATATGTGTATGTAACCCTGTGTATTTTTGTAAATATTGTGAAATTTTGCCGTGTGTTCGTGTTAAGTGTTTTTGTGCAGTGCCTGTAGGTTAAGGTGTTTGCAAATACTGCAAAACTTACAAAAGCATAGTATGGGACGCGCGGCCGTTGCCCATGTTGCACGCAACAAGCATGTCCCCACTCCAGGCAGCTGCTCCTAGAAGCACTTGCCGCTTGGGAGCATTGGCCGCCTCTTCAAGATGGCGTCAGCCGCACCAGCTGCCGACCCGTCTTCCACGCCAAGCGGCGGAGAAATGATTTGCCAACCTTTTTTTTTTAATTGCCCCTCCAAAGGGGGTATAGGTGTGGCCCTTCCTCCGCCACTCCCGGTGGCGATCATTCGAAGGGGATATACATCACCATCACTACCATGCACTAGTACTACTATATAAGGGATGTTGAGAGAGCAGGTAAAGGTTAAGTGAGGTACTGCCGTAGCAACTTGAGATTTGTGGGTGACTACATAAAGATGCCCAGGACACAAGAGAGTATCCCGGGTAGTCGATAGGTTAGAGTTGAACCCATATCAGGACCTAGAGCTCAATGGTGACATGTAGGCCTATGCTAGAAGGGAATGTGGCGAAGGTCTCGTGCAGAGAAGAAAAGTTGGCGTCGTCGGCAAGTAGTTGCTCTGTCCCGGCTGTCAGCTGGAGAGGGGAGCGCTTTACCGTCCCCCTGACTCCCCGTACAGATCCTCGACTTAGAGGAGCAGGTTATAATTGCAGGAGATTTCAACGCTCGGC
Source organism: Deroplatys truncata (assembly GCA_030765065.1). NCBI lineage: Eukaryota > Metazoa > Arthropoda > Insecta > Mantodea > Mantidae > Deroplatys > Deroplatys truncata. The sequence continues at coordinate 116,031,226 of CM060978.1, read as the reverse complement.
ACTCATAGTGGCATTCTCGCTGAGCGAACACGGCCAAAATCTCCTGGTTGAACGTATAACTGAGAATGTCGACATTGAGGCTCACTTTCCCCTCAGAACCCACCTTTTTGTATAAATCAGGTCACTTTGATCCTGAGATTTTGGACTTATTGCTCACAAAAAAATGCGGCCCTCTCACAGAACTTCAAGGTGTATCTCAGCTTAGACTCCGAACATCTCCCTGTGCACTTTGACATCTGCGGCGCAGTCACGGCCGGGTTGATCGGCCCTCAACGTAGAGCAGAAACAGAATAGAACCATTTTACTTTAGACATGCACCGGATGTCTCAGCCTAAGCTGTTATACTACTGCGAGGCAGACATCGACGCCGCCATAGAAAACTCGCTACGCACGGCCAAAAGAAACGCCCCCACGTACACCACAGGTCCACCCCGTTTTTACACGTAGCCCGAGGTGGAACAACTCATTACCAGGAGACGACGCCTAACGAGACTCTGGGGCACACCCGCTAGCCCGAATACAAAATGCTAGCAAAACGGCTACGCAACGTCATTCGACAACAGATTCAACTTAACAAAATTGAGCACTGGGAAAACAAGATGCTGAGTACCACCCTTTGGGACAATTCTCTACGGAAATTATTAATGCCATTCAAGATCTCCTCTAGCGTAAACACTGGCACTGAGGCGCTTCACACTCCGCTCGACCTGCACTTCTCTTCAGAGGAGAAAGCCGAGGTCTTCACCGACTGGAGGCTGCTGCCGAAGACTGTCTCAAGACAAATTTACTCAAAACCCGAAGGCAAACCCCGACTAGGAATGGGAAGTACAGACATGGGTACAAGCTTGAGTGGTGCAGAAGCATGAGCAACAACTGCCACTCGTAACACCGCAGGAAGCTCATTAGACGATTGACTAATGGGAAAGCTACCGGTCCGGACAAGGTGACTAATGAGGAACTCGAACATCTCCCGAGAAAAGTCCTGGTGCAACTCAAAGATTTTCAATGCCTGTTTGAGGCATGATTATTTCCCCATGATTTGGAAACTAGCCAAGGTAATTATGCTACCGAAGCAAGGGAAGAGCACCAGGCACCCCTGTAAAACAGATCATGGCAAAGGCCAGAGATAAAAATCAGTAAAAAATATAATCGGAAAGGCAAGAGATAAAGATCAATATAAAAATCACAGGAGAAGCCAGAAATAAATATGAATATATAAAACTAAACCGAGAAGTATGAAACAGCTGCTATTAACATGACTAAATACGCATTTGGAAATTTACCTTTGACACAAAATTAAAAATCCTACCAACCGCTTGTTTATCATCCGCAAAGACCTCTGCAAGGTTAGCCGGCAGCTGCAGAGAGTTCCGAAGATGTGTTAGAGCATTACTCTCTAGCACGGACGGACAGACCATCGCTACAAAGTGGGCAAACAGGAATAGAGTCACCCTTAAAAAGATAACCGTGCGTAAAATTACAGTGGCCAATACGCAACCGAGCCAAAATCACCTCCTCACGATAAAATGCACGACAGGAAGTTACCCTGTTTATCAGAATGTCCTTCACTACTCTAAGCTTATTTCCGCGGAGAGTTAACCACTCCTCGCGCCAGCACGAGAACACCGCTCTCCACACAGCCCTAAAGTCTTTCGACGTTACCCGAGATGCTATATCACTGGGTTCTGTGGTTGCCGCCTTAGCTGCCAAGTCTGCAAGTTCATTCCCCCGCAAACCAACGTGACCAGGTATCTATACACACTCCACATCAACGCCAGAAGCGTGTAAAACATGGAGGGCATCTTGGATTCGCTGAACAATGGGGTGGTAGCATTCGACCGGCGTTGACACATTGGCCTACTTTACAAACTGTACTACAGCTTTCCCGGCCTCAGGAATTACATGCTTTTGCTACAAATGTTTTAGAAGATCGCCGCCGCTTCTCCTCTCGGGAGCGAGTTATGCAGGCTGGCAATAATGTGCCCGTTTTTGTATATTTTATACACTAACGGGCTTCCCTGTGGACGCCAGATGCAAAGTCGCCATGTATGTTGACAACACTCCCATCTACAACCATCACAAAAATCCTTGTTTCGGGCTAGCTGAAGTGCAACGGTATATTGACCGCTTCCCCATATGGCTCCATGATTGGAAGATAGAAATAAATGCAGATAGAAATCAATGCAAACGAGTGCCAGCTGATTTATTTTACCAGGTGGCTGCGCCTTCCGGCAATGGACCTAACGGTCGGTGGTCAAAGATTGCACTGCCATCAGCAAGTCAAGTATCTCGGCGTCACCATGGACCGCACATTACGTTGGACTGTCCACTTAAAAAATACCGCCAACAAAGTTATGCGCCCCATCTTTCGTAGCAAACAGCTGCAGCTGAGATCCAAATTAATTTTATATAAATCCTTCATTCTGTCGGTGGTTCTGTACGCCCGTGTGGCCTGGGCCAACGCCTTTCAACTGCTCAAAAGCACATTCAAACTCTCCAGAACATCTACATCCGAAAAATCCTCCGAGCTCCCCTCCTCACACTCTGCGCGCCGATCACACCCGGCCCTAGGTCACACCCACTCGCCGCATCAATGTGCTCCAGCTACGAGCTGCCGCACATCAAAACCGCGGGTTGTATACATTGTATATAGTGCTAGTGAGTGTAAATAGTTCACGTGGCAGTGCTTTCATATGACTGAAATGGGATGTGCTTCACATGGCCAGGTGTGTGTGTGTGTGTGTGCGCGCGCGCGTACGTGTATGATATATGCATTTACAGTGGAGCAGAGAGCACACATAGACTGCACAGCAGTGCAGTAAAGCTCTCTTTACTAATTAATACTATAGATTTAGTCTCAGCAGTTCATCCAGCAAAAGATAGAAATGTGATATGGTCCTGAAAATGTTACTGAAAGGGTTAGATATGGTAGTGCAGGTGTTGTTGTCTTGGGAGGTATTATGTTAGATGAATAGATCTTCAAATTTTAAAACATAGTACTAGTGGTGGCTGAAGCATGAATGCACTGGTAGTACCAGTATTACTTCCATGAAATTGTTTGTTATATGCTGCAATATGTACCACCACTACTATTACCAGTGATGTTTTTCTCAACCAGATCAAATTTTACATATAGTTGAAGGTGTTTAATTGTTGTAGCAGTTGCATCACTATGGGCGTCAATTTGAAGCGTTTTAGACCACGCACGTAATGGATGCCAATTTTGTGGGAGATTGTTTCTAGGAGTGTTCGCCCCACGTGCGGTACAAAGTTTCCGGTGGCCTTCGCTCCACGTTTACTTTTTCGGTGGCCTTCGCCCCACGTTTACTTTATGTGTAATAACTATTTTAATGTTATGTATTTAAATATTGTATATGTATGCCTCGGCTGCATCAGCAGTAATTTTCAGAACACGTATCTCTTATCAGGGCTGGTACAGCTAAAGAACAAGGCTTACAAATTATAAATTGTATTTAACTTTTTTTATTAATTCTTTACAATTCACATGATTAAATAACACTTCACTGATGTATCCTACTATATCTCTGTGAGATTATTGTTAATTACACTTTTTAACACGTAAACTTTATATTATTCTCACCGCAATGAATTTTTATGTCTTACACTGAACCCATACCGAATCAAACTGCTTGGTTACACTTCCTAGTAGCGTCTACTACTTGAATTTGTATATTTTCACTATTTCTAGTATCTGATGGGCTAAGCCTACTCCAATAGAATATCTTTATTTGTATTGTATTGTATTGTATTTATTGTGCTAAGAGTTTTACAAATTAGATTGTCTACTGCATTTTGACCCTGGTCACTTATTCAGTAGACAATCACTACAGTTTATTTACATTTTACGATCTCTTGTCACTAAATTAACACATTCACTATAGTTTTCCATTCAAAGTAAGATGCACTACCTCTTACTTTTCTCTTTCCACTGTTCAAAGCGATTTATTTTTTACTTTACACAAAAACTGCCCAATGCTTCTAGCGTCCTTGCATATCATTTCAATTATAAGTGTATTTCTATCCCCCTTCAACCACTTCTTATTAACAAATTCTTTTCTCCATTTTCTGTTCCTTGGCACTTAAATACTATGTGTTCAATGTCTTCATTACCACCACATATCGGACATTGGTTCTGAGGAATACCCTGTCTTAGCCCTTTTAGTCTCCATGCTCCGGTTCTTAACCATGCAATAGATTCTCTCTCTTCTTTATTTACTATGTCTACATATTTTTCCTTATCCCATGTATTTTTCATTGGCCTATAATAAACTAATGAGCTCTTTTCGGCAATCTCACTGAACATGATTTGTATTTCTATATCTTCCAGTCTTTTCCTTGCCTTTTTCCAAAAATGTTTTACGTTATTTTCTCTCCTTCTCCATATATCTCCTAACCCATTTTTCTCCAAAATATTCCGTAATTTACTTACCCATCCATCATTCATTAAGCTCTTCTCTTGGTATTCAATACATTGTCTTAACACATTACTTTTTCCTAGATTTAAACTTCTGAACCAAAATTTCAAAGCTCTTTCCATTATCTTCCCCTTAGTTGGCACCCTGCCCATCTCTAATTGTGCTACCTGTCTTACAATTGACTTCGGTAGCCCTAGTATTTCTCTACAAAACATCCTGTGCACCACATCTATACATTCCCATCTTCTATCTAATCCCCATATTTCTATACCATACATCATTTTTGCCTCCACAACCATCTCATAAACTTTTTCCAGCCATTTAACATTTATATTAGGTACTTTATATTTGCAGCTTCTAATTGCTACCATCGCCCCTTTACCTTTTGCCAATGCAAACTTCTTTTGTTTCTCCCATTTATTACCTCCTCTATTTTACTCCTAAATAGATACAGTCACGCACTACCCTGTAATCTTTATTCTCTCCCTTCCACTTTTCATATTTGCCTAATTTTCCCCCCTTTTTGAAAACCACAATCTGTGTTTTCTCTTGATTCACTTTTAACCTCCATTCTTTACAATATACATCAATTGCTTGTAATGATTGTTTTAAACCACTTACTGTAATAGATCCTACCACTAGGTCATCTGCAAAAAGAAGTCCTGGAATTTGGATGTTGTTAATTACTGGTGCACAGTTATTATTCCTTCCAATTTCTAGTAAAACATCACCTATGTATAAATTAAATAAAACTGGACTTAGCTTACATCCTTGCCGAAGGCCTTTCTTTTGTGGAATTTCGTTTGTTACACAGCCTGTCTCCACCCTTACACAGAAGGTGTTCTCAAAATACAGTGCTTTTAGAATATTCACCAATTGCTGACTTACTCCCTTACACACTAATTTATGTCACAGAAGTTGTAGCTCAATTCGGTCATAAGCCTTCTCTAAGTCTACAAAAGCCATATACAGTTTACCCCTTTTTTCTTTTAAATATTTGTCTGCTAATGTCTTTATAATAAATAAATTATCAATTGTTCTCCTTCCCTTACGAAAGCCCATCTGTAATTCCGAAAGGATATTATATTCTTCAAACCAAGATTGTAGTCTCGCTGCCAAAATGCCCGCAAAAAGTTTTCCTATATTCGATAATAATGCAATACCTCTGTAGTTATTAGGTTTATCGACATTGCCCTTGCCTTTATATATAGGATGGATGACAGCTTCTCTCCATCGTTTAGGTACATAACCCTTTCTAATAATTACATTAAATAAATCTAGTAAAATTTTCACTCTCCCTGTTTCATTACACCACTCCTTAAGAAACTTTGTTGGGATGCCATCAATTCCAGTAGCTTTATTTTTCTTCAGTAACTTAACTTGTTTTATTATTTCCTCACTCCTAATTTCACCATCCAATATCTCTACAAAAACATTCCTTATTTCCAAAAATTCCGTACTTCCTATACTCCTTTCTTCCCCATATAATGTTTTAAAATACTCCATCCATTGTCCTGGCTCAACATTGGGTTTAGTTACACATTTATTATAGGTCGACTTAAGAACCTGCCATACCTTATTAACATTATTTTCATTTAGACATTTTATCAAATTCTTTTCATTGCATTCCCTCCAGTCCCTTTTCTTTTGCTCCAACAATAAATTATGTGAATTTCTCCCTTGCATATAATCGTCCCTAGATTTTCTATCACCTAATTCTCTCCACCTAACCAACAGTTGTTTTACTTGTCTTTTTGATACCCTACGTTCTTCGTCAAACCAGTCCTTATCATATATGTAAACCCTCTTTTTTGTTTTCATTTCCTCTCCCGCCCTTTGCATAACTGTATTAAGGATATCTATTGCATTCTCAATTTGATTATTCTTAACCATGAATGTTACTCCACATAGACATATCTTTCCATAATTCGAGTCAAGAGTCTGTTTAAATGTGTCACAAAATTCTTCTTTCCATTTATAGCTAATATACTCTTTTTTATAATAGCTTTCCACTCTTATATTGTGTTCTACTCGTGCAGCGTGCATCATAAAATCCACAATCAGTGGATAATGCCCGCTAGTTGAGCTTAAATTTAATACCTTAAAATTACTTAAAATATGTCCTAAATTCAGAGGCCACAACACAAAATCTATTACACTCTGCCCATTATTGCTAACAAAGGTAAATTCTCCTTGTTCATCTTCCCCACATTTTCCATTCAAAATTTCTAAAGCATTCAACTCACAAAAATCAATAAATTTTTCACACTCTTTATCAATAAATTTGTCCTTGCTTTGCCTAAGTTTCTCACTTTTAAACACAATTTCATCACTCATCCAATCATTTCCAATGTATGTATCACTTTCCCCAATCCTGATATTAAAGTCTCCCATTAGTATTACCTCTGCAGTTACAAATTTCTCCTTCAGCCTATCTATATCTTTTCTTATTTGATTAAGGAGATCAGGGTTATGAAACCGCGAGGATGCAGGGGGGTTATATATTATTCCTACACAGAGCATATACTTAACATCCATTATAACCCACAGTATTTCTTTACTACTAGACCATGCTTCTTTAATTTCCTTACTTAAGCTGTTCCTTATAAAGAAACCTATACCTCCAGATACTCTTCCCTTTCTAGCTATCACCTCTCCTTTCCTACCAATGTATTCAAAATCCTTTATATTTATCTGTTCCTCTTTTAACCACGTTTCTACTACCGCTAAATAATCCACTTTCGCCAACAGCTGTTTCAAAACTCCCACATATAACTTATTTTTTAAACCCTCACAGTTCCAGAAGCCCAATCTCCTTGCCCCTTTTTCCTATTGTGAACCTGCTCTGTATCTAAAACCATCTAATCTTTTCCTACTTCTTAATTCAATTCCTTCTTTCGGCATTAACATTTTATTTTTATCTGATACCACAATGCTCCCATGTTCGGATGAAACAATATTATCCTCTTCTCCCTCTTTCGTATTCTCCCCACTACCTTGATACCATATCTTCTTTCTCCCCTCCGTTAGCGCGCACGCAACTTCTGCCTCTCCCCTCCTTGGTGAAACAATTCTCTTGGATGACGTCACTTCTCTGGCTCCTCCCTCCACCACTGTTGTCTCCACCATTGCAGTACCACCGCGCCGAGCTGTTTGGGCCCTCCTTCCATCTGACGTCATAACAAGGTCATCAGTTCGTTGCTCTCTGCTGTTGTCCATGCTGTTTGGACTCGCCTCGCGATTACGTACTTCATTCTCCATGTTTGCTGCAAATTGTCGAGTTATGAACTTTGATCTTCCTGTTTCATTTCTTGAAGCTATCGCTGACACCTGTTGATTCATTTCCGCCCTTTCATGTCGATTTTCTCTTGAATCTATATTGTCCGTATCACGTACCCTTTCATTGTCAATCTACAGCTGAAAGTTTGTAATATACGCCATTTATCCCAAAGCTCTTGCTTCTTTCATTTTCTGAATTAAATTTCGTTGTAATGCTCTCTTATTTGGTGAAAGGCCTTTGTTAATAAAGATATTTGTTCCTTTCAATTTTTTTGGCTCTCCTAAGCACTTCATGCACTAACTGTATTGTTGCTAGCTTCACCATTATTGCCCTCTTTTCAACTTGCCTCCCAAATCTAAAAGCCTCAACAATTTCCCATCCGTACATCTCTAATTCAAGCTTCTCCTTCATTATCTGCGTTATTTCTTCAGCTGGCCATATCCGTCTTCTCTCACTTACACCTAGAAACACCAGATTGAATCTTCTTTCCCTCTCCTCCATTCTTTCCTTAATTTCATTTACTTCTTGTTTTGCTTCATACACTTCATCTATAATGTCCTTCTTAATATCCCTAATCATAGAGCACAATTTATCACTCAATCGTTGTTCCATACCTTCCATTTTATCCATTTTCTCATTTAGGTTCCCCCACAGTTCTTGAATATCCGTAGGGCCTGGATTCACTTCCACTCCTCCAATCACTAGTAGAATAGTTAATACACACCCAATAATCAAAACATTAACCATTTCTTCGCCAAAATGTATTCCTCTTGTTCCCGCGAATTTCATTCTCAAAATTTGCCCAATTCTCGCTCTATACACAGCTATATCCACACCCATTGTTACTTAGCTGCTTCTTGCTTCAAAATCACGAGCTCCTTCCCAACACAACCGTCCTCTCTCGCTGCTGGCCTAGCACTCTTATCTTTATTTAACTTTAAGCTTCTCTAGTTTTTGATTGGCTGTTTATAAACTGTTTTAAATATTACATTATTATTGTTCCAAGAACTATTAGTAGCCTTTTTAAACTTTCTAATTTATTGTTGCCTCAAGGTTACCTCATTGTTAGCAATTTTCGACTTCTACTTTGTAATTCTGTTTGCTACAGAAGGCAGCTTGCTTCTGTTTTCACAGCTCCTACATTGTTAAACTAAGTAATACATTCACATAACCTTTTTATACATGTACATAATAATATAAACATAATACATTGACCGTAATATACACTTTTATATATTATATTATACACATATTGCTTTAAGGCAGGCTGTTATTATATTTTGTATTATATAATTAGACTGATATCATTTAAGTGATAAAAATACTGCCTCATAGTTTACCAAGCAACATGAAAATAAGGTACTCACATGAACTAAATTCATCACCACCAAACAGAATGCATGAAAAGCAGAATAAAGCATTTTTGACTTCATATCCACAGATTGTGATTTACACATTTCTTGTGTAGATGTCTGTATTGAATTTCCTAACGTGGTTAACATTTGCACTTTTTTGTTCTATATTTATGTGCAGATCATGAGCAAATCTTTCCATGTATTTCACTTTCGCTTGAATGGTGATGTAGACAGTGGGCTGGTTACTTATTAAAGAACTTACTTTATTCATGTTACTTAAATGAAGAAAACAGCATACCACACACCTGAATACTTGTTGACTCAAATTTTAGTGTTCCCATCATACTTTTCCTTCTTTATTGAAGCTAATAATTTTTTTCTTTTAGCATCTGATACCTGTAGAATTATTTTATAATGAAACCACTGGTTTCATTAAGTACCCTTTAATTATTAGAATCCACTAAATGGATTAAATTTTTATTTTAAATTTTTTAATAGGATTATTGATTTTCTTGAATATTACTTCGTAATTAGTAATTTATAGTATTATTATATAGTATTATATTATTGTATATTATATAGTATTCATTTATAATTAATAGTATTTATTAATAATTATACTAATTTTATAAAATTAGTGATTTTTATAGGGTCTTGTAAACCCTCTTTGTACAGTGAATTTATTAATTCATTATTGTCCTTCTTATTAAGATTACTCCAATTAATATATGTTTTAAATTATCCATTTCATCACATTCACAAGGGAGCGACACTGGTGACGCGACATGCAGCACAATATTACATCTCAAAAGGCATCTGTTATCTTTATGATGTTTGTTAAATCTTGTTTAGGACCATCTTTTTTTTAAACCATTGTTTATCATACTTCTCTTTGAATAATCTGTTGGACTACTGGAAGTGCAGACAGCATTGTTAGAAAACAATGATCAATTTAATTTTAAGGATGAACAATGAAAATGAATGACGAATATGACATAACAAAACACAATTTTCTGCTAATTTTACACCACAAATTATTAATTAGTACTTATTTCTCACTACTCAGTATAGCACACTTTGTCTTGTAAGTATGCGATAATGTTGGCACTTATGATTTTCACGTGCTGTCAAATGGTAACCCGTGACTTGTACTAACTCTCATAAATGTAGGCTATCCTCTTGCCCCTCCACTACTTGCTAAACTCTAGACTGAAAACCCAGATTGATATGAACCCATGCCTGGGCTGAAGTGGCATGGATCCGTAGAATAGTAAATATAATAACATTGAAAACTTGCAACTTGCAGTCACCTTCTTCAGCTTCTATGGTTTTCTATTGCCAGGCAAGCCATTTCATTGCACCTTGAAGAATAATAAGCATGGCTATATTCTTTGTATAATCATGCAGTATACAAACAATTTAAAACATGTATTTCTTAATTTTATTAAGGCAGTGCCATGGCATGGAGGCATTACTACCTGCATGGTACTATAATTGGCAAATACTACTGCTGAAACGATTTCTCTCTTGTGTGTCTGCTCTAGTTTTAACTCATGTATGATAATACCAGGCCACATGTACTGCAACTTTAGTTTAATTTTAGAAAGTGAAGATGTATAATGAATGAATTAGCCCGCCTGTACTCCTGATTTAAATTCCATAGATCATAAGTGGAACACAGTTGGAAGGTACCTAGTGACATGTGAACACCTACAGCTAATGGCAGTGGTTAAAGAGGAATGGACTATTTTATTTCCTGAACAGTCCATCTAAAGCACATAGAAATAACGTAGTGTATACTATACAATGCAGCTGTTAGAGGTGATCTTCTGAGGATCACTACTTCTCTTCTTTTTATTTCTGTCATAGGTGTATCTATATTACAGCAGTCAGTGCTATTTAACCATTTCTGAATAAAACATGATTGTTAATTATTGTTTGTTGTTTATCACTTTAACATAATATCAAACACATGAAGTACATGTGGTATGATTTTGTCAAATTCCCTATAAGGCACTTCGAGGAAAATTGGTTTAATCCTTATGTCTTACACACCAGTGCATATTGAACCATATTTCACATCTGGCATAAATTCATTACTTCTAATTTTAATCATAAATTCATACATATATTGATTAGTACATACAGAGATTAAAAATATTAGCTTGCTGATAAGAATTTTAACATTTATGAATATATAAAATGGTTTTTGTACAGCATGAAGTTGCACGTGCAGTTGTATCTGGAAACATGGATGCACCTGAAGGAGGATTCGATGCTCTTATGCAAGCAGTAGTATGTCATGATCAGATTGGGTGGAGGCAAAAATCAAGGAAACTGTTAGTCTTTTCCACTGACAGCAGCTTTCATATGGCAGGAGATGGCAAGGTATATTGAAGTACTATGCTGTATATGTGATTGTTCTGACAATTAGTTAAGCTGCTTTACAACTGCTGAAGTCATCATTCAATAAAGCAAGATCTGTTGCACATAGAAATATTCAAAGTTGTGCAAATTGAGAAACTGCAACATTTTATGCCTTTTTTAAGTAACTAAAGATGTTGCCTTGCTCATATGACTTAAAATTTGTTGAAGGCAGTAGTGAGTTAAAAAGGTTAATTTTAAAGGAGAGCTAAAAGCATAAGCTATGGTTTTTATACATTTTTTTTAATTTTAATAGAATAAACACTAGATATTATTCTTAATAAATTTAAATAGTAAGTAACCCACTAGCAAAATTGAACAACAGTGCTAAGAAATAGTACCTACATCCAGTGGTGAAGCTTGAACTAATAAATAGGGTAGAACCTTCTTCTTCTGCTCCTCCTCCTCTCCCCTCCTGTTTTAGGACAAAACTTTTTCCAATGAACTGACTGCTTGCCCCAGCAAACATGATCACAGGGCATATTCTTTCAGAGCTTAAGCAACAGTTAGTTAATTATTTATAAGCTTGCAATGCTTCACAATTACCAGCAGTTTATAATTTTTTTATATGTACTTTAAAATTTAATCAGTTGGTTCAAACTAGTGGTTAAAATATGCTTTAGAGGTAGCCAGTTATTAAATAGGGCTACTATATTTTTTTAATGAAATGTAGGACACTAGTGGTCTAAACTGTAGGACATTACACAAAAATGTAGGACATTGTAGAAAAATGCTAAATTAGGAAAATTGAACTTCAAAAGTTAAAATTATTACTCAAACATGCGTACAGTCGGCCACAATATGAGTGCACCTGGAGGAGGACACCAGTGCTTTTTATGACAATACAAATGTCATCAAGGCTAGGAATCAGAGGGGAGCGAGGGGCAATACGATAGGGGAATGTACAGTTGCACAACACAAACAGTACTACATTTGCAGGTCTCAGCATTGCTAGTAAGTGCAACTAGGAACTGTGGATGTTTTATTTACCTGACTGTCCTTCCAATGCTCACCCACTTGTTCTTTAACTGTTTAGTTCCTCTTCCCACCACACACACTCATACTGTGGCCGACTAGTACATAGGTTTTGTATTTTCTTAAGTATTATATAATAAAAAGAGTAACAGCAGGTGCCAAAGAACCTTAACAATTATACTTTTGCGCAGAACATATTTGATACATAATCATGACATTCTACACAACTTAAATGTTTAAAATGGTATTTTACTAGAACAATAACTTTGACTGAGTTAATCAATAGCTTGTTTCTGTCATGTGTCTACTGTGCTGATATCAGTGAAAAAACACTCTCAACATTAGCAATGTGTGCAGGAAGAACAAAGCAATGCCACTATTTTCAACAGATATTCTTCTAATCTGTCTTGAGATGCCAATCAAATTGAAATTAAAGAATGTTTACATTTCTCAAAATGTAGGACATTCCAGATTTTTCAGAAATTCCCCAGAAGGTAAAAATATAGGGTAATCCAAGATTTTTCAGAATTCTGGTAACCCTATATGTGCCTGGCTCCAGCAGAATTCAAGTCTCGTGGGCAATCACAGTAAAATGAGATAGAGGCCACCCTGTCTACAGGGCAGAGAAATCTAGCTATGTGAAAATATGGTTTTACAACCACAGCAATCAGTTGACATGTCTGTTTCCCTCATTCACAAACCCTGGCAAAATACACAGATGGGTGAATCTGCCCCACAGCAGTGCTGCACTTTTATATTCATATCAGAGACATGCAAATACTTAAAGAGAGTCAACAACTTGCTAAGTGGGAAACATAATGAAACTGTATAATGCAAAGTGTAATAAAATGGCATAATAATGCTATAGAATTTAATAGCTTTTCATTCACAAGATATCTTCAGTAGATACTGTCTACCCTGTCTCCCCTGATGCTTCACCCCTGCCTACATCAATCACAGTTAAACCACTGCAGAAAAATGTATGCCATATGGACTTATGTTTGAAAGTATTCATAGTTCTTTATTTTACATTTTGACAGTCTCCTTATGGTTTAAATTTGGCACCATTCAGGTTTTTGTTGTTGAAATGGATGGAAATGTTGAAAATGCAACACTTTATGTTTCACAACAAAGTTGCAGCTAAAGCTACACCATGTAAATAGATCAAAAGAAAACACCTGTCTTTGTTAGCATGATGAAATAATAAGTTAAGATCTTTATTCATCTTTAAACCATTTTACAGGCAATTGATTTCGTCAATCTCAACTAATACAATATATTAGAAACAGTTTTAATTACATACGGATCAATTAGCAAAGAAAGGTGCAATACAACAAATAAAACCAGTAGGACAAATAGAAATAAATAAACAATTAAATAACATTAAACAACATTTCAAAAGACAGTAGAGACTTGATAAAGAAGATAAATTAAAGGATAAAGATTATAATAATATTAAAGATAGAGTTGATATACAAAAAATGCCAAGGAAGACTGCAGTAGCCTTATTTAGGATGGCAACTGGCCATGATTGCCTCGCAGAACACCTCTACAAGATAGGATGCCTACCTATACCCAAGTGCACTCTCTGTGAAGATGACATCATCCTGAAGAAACAACATCTCGCCAAATGCAAAGGCCTTAAAAGTGATAACTTACAGACTTTATATTGGGAAGCCAGAGGGAAAATGATGCAGATCAATTAATCCCCAGTGCCATTGGTGAACAACAACATTTTAATTACTAGCACAATCTACTGATTGATTTGTTTTACAACTTCAAACTACTCTTCAATTGAATACAAAGCCTTGTCTAGCCATTTATCTAATAAGGATTTAAATTTATTTATTGGAAGTAAGCTGATGCATGTTGGCAATTTGTTGTATAAGCTTAATTCTAAATGCTTATAACTGTGATGTGTTTTGAAAAGCCTGGATATGGTACATCAATTGATTGGTTTGTACACGTATTGTAGCAATAGATGGTATCTCTTATTGTTTATTGAGCAAAATCTTCTTTAATAAAAATTAAAATAGTAAATATATATAATCCTGGCACTGTTATAATTCTTATTGGTTTAAAATGTTCTTTGCAGGTTTCTATTGTAGGTAGTCTTAATATGCCTCTGAGTGCCCTTTTTATGCCATTTAAAAATTACTTTTGCATCTGCAGAGTTTCCCCAGCAAAGAATACTGTGTGTTAAACTGGGTGAGAACATGCATAATATGAATGCATAAGCCAAGCCTTACTTACATTGTTTCTCAGTTTATATAATAGAAATGTAACCCATACTAGCTTGTTGCATATGTGATTTATATGATGGTCCCAGTTTAGTTTTTTATCAATATAAATACCTGGTAATTTAATTCATTTATTGTCTGGGTTTTTAAGATTTAAATCAAATAGAATTTGTTCAGTTTTTTTGCTTATTAAGCTGAAATGAATTTACTTTAAACCACATTTCAGCCATTTTCATCATCTGTTTGTTTGTGTTTAGAACTACATCTTTACACTTGTTGGAAGCTATTAGTGTTGTGTCATCAGCATATAGTATTGTTTGACATGGGATATATTGTGGAAAGTCATGTAAATTATGAATAGGAATGGACCTAGAACTGAGCCTTGTGGAATTCCTGATATAATAGGCATGAATTTAGATCTTTTGTTATTAATGACTACTGCTTGATATCTATTACTATGGTAAGTGTCTATTAGATTTATCACAATATTTGCTAATTTATATTGTTTTTAGCATTAGTATTTTTGTTAGTTTTTTAGTTTTTTTTTATTTAGTTAGTATTTAGTAGTTTTGTGTGATACAGTATCAAACAGTTTTTTTTTAGATCTATCATTGTGGCACTGCAAATGTGTTTATTTTCAAAGCATTCATGAATATAGTTGATTATTACTTTCTCTACTATGTATAGTAAGTAGCGGAAGTATTGTATTCCACCCAAAAATTCGATACCGAGATTTCACCGGAAATACATGTTTTGAGATCCCCTGAATCCAAAAAAAGCATTTTTGGAAACGCGCGCACGCGCGCATGTTTTTTTTTTTTTAAACTATAAAGAAGAAAAACATTTAAATGTGCAATCGTATAACACCAGAAGGAAAATAAATTACTTTAGAAATTGATTAACAGTTGGTTTCTCTAAATAACAAATGTATAGAAACTTTAGCAAAGGATCTGTACAACCTCTTGCCTTCTGGAACTAAACATTTAGAAGATAAGCAACAACTAAAGGAAGCAAAGTTATATCTAATTGAAAATGTATTGTACTCAATAGAAGAATTTAAAAGTGAATGCAGTCAATAAATATGTAAAAATAATTTTTGTATCACAGTACACCATCATATCTTGTAAATATTCAGTTACATCAATCATCATATATTGTAAATAGCATTATGTTCTGACAATGCCATGTAACAGTTTTTACAAGTGGTGAATAAATGAAATGAAAATGAAAAAGAAGCATTATCCACTACAATAACCGAGTTCAAAGGGATATTTGGAAGCAGCGTGTTGACGAACGAGTTCTTAAAAAGCATTTCTATCCATTTCTTCATGGTACTCTTTCGTCAACTTGGATTTGAGGATCCAGTTAATCCAATCAAATCAGACCAATCCAGTCTCAGATCCAGTATGAAGAATAACAAACCTCTGCCCTAAACCTAAGGGAACATCCAAGGGTGACTCAAATTCCTCATCAGAATTTTCATACATTCATATTCCTTTGGTGTAATTCACATTGATCCATGTCGTGTCTAGATAAATAATTGGCAAATTTGAATTTTGTAAACCTTTAATATTTCTCAAGAAATTAAATCTTTTCACTACAACATCATTCCTTTCCATAAGAAACTTCTGTCTTTTATTGTTTTTCACATAACAGAATTTCATACCTTTTAATATTTCACAGAGAGCACATTTGCTGCCATCAAACAATCCCTCTTTCCTCAGAGCTTCCTTGATGTCGTTCAAACTCTTCAAGAAACAACAGTATCTTACACAAACTGTAGATTTTTTGGCATGTAGTAGATTTGCTGAGTGAATCTATGACTATTTTCTTTAATGTTCTACTAGGTCTCTTTTTCCCAGGAGTTGTCAGAGTAGTTTCATTTCCTTGCCCTAGTTTTTTTCTCATTTAAAATATGAGAAACTATTATTTTAAATATTCCAGTTGCAAGAGCATTCTTTGTAAAACATTCATTACTGACACTGTATTCCTGCCATTCTTCAAGGCATTGAACTCTTCCTTGAAGAACTTGTGCACATTAAAACTATTTCTGTATAGTCAGACTGCAGAGGTTTACCTTTTTACCAAAACCAGTTAGTAGTACAAGAATCACAACTACAAATAGGAGAAATACATTTTAAAATATGTTCCAGGTCTCCAAACTGCCTTTTATTTCTATAGTAATGGTATAGTGATAAACTTTTTATTAAAACAATATGCTATCTACAGAAACACTCACACTGGAGAGTCTGAACTGCAACAACACAAGACAAATTGAAGAGGCAATTATCAATGGACTTCCAGCGTTTCTGCCCACAAAACATGTTTTCTACCCCCCACCACTAACTTGATGGTGGAAGCCAACTTCCACTTTTAGGTCCCTGAGATGAGTAAACCCAAACAACCTATACTTGCAAATATTGTTTGAATAATATCTGATGTTATGCTGGACATAATATCACATCATTTAGCATATGCTGGTAATGAATTCAATTACAGAAAGCAGAAGAAATACAACAAAACTTTCTTAGGGTTATTAAAAGATTTTGCATAAGTATCGTATACATATTGTACAGTTACAGCAGATTTTATTGTCTTTTGTTTTAATACACCTTTGGTTTTCTCAGCCCTTAAACTATGACCATCTATGTATATTGTTTGGATGAAACATGTAAGACTTTTCTTTTATTTTACAGCATTTTCCATGGAATAGCAACTATTATTTTTGGCTCAATGGCATTCTCAATGAAAAGTAAAAGCCTTCTTTGCAATTATGTTCCTTTATAGCTCCAGTATGTTCATATTCTAGCACAAAAGCTTTCTAAATCCTTTTTAGTTTTTTAGTAATTTATGAATTGAAATTAGAGGTAGTTTTATAGCCTGTGTCTGTCAGAAAGAACAGTGATTTTCAATGATGAAAGAACTATCAAAATCGGTTAAGTGGTTTCCGAAATTTGTCCTCCCCCACTCACACACACTCACTTTCTCTCTTTCTCCCTTTACATATTATTAATATAGACTAACAATGAAAATAAAGACATGGCAGTCCAAGATAGGCAAAGGCAGGCTGCCCAATTCCTGTATCTTTTGCCCTATGACAACATGAACAGAGGGCAATGCTTGTATATTGTGACTTTGTCCAGTTTTTAACTGTCAGTTCTCTAAGTTCTCAATGTAACCTCATTGTTTTGATCTCATTCAATTCTTCACTGTCACTTGACTTAGTTTTCATTATCATTTCACTTTCTTTGTGGCATAGTGGCATGATGAAATATGCACAACGTAACCTCTTCTTCCGGACAGTTCAGCCACAGGGGAGTCAAACACAAGACTTCCTAATCTCTCATAGTAGCACCACTCACTGCATGTCACACAATCGTCAGCAACTCACTCGGAGAACAGCACTTTTTGTTGCACCTGAAATACACTCGCCAACTGACTGACTTAACGAGAGAGCTTACTTATATAGCTGTTGCAAATTTCCACAGAGTTCCAGAGTGTTCAAGAAGGGGAAACATCCAAATGACTCTGATTATCTTACAATAGCACATCTGGTGTTTACACTTATCATTATCTTTGACTGCCCAGCGCCACTTCCTGATAACCTTGGGTCATACCCACTGTGTCACAATATTTTCAGCATGCCAAATCATCCTAGCTGCTTGCATGGTTTAAGAGTAGCCACTCCAATTGCTAAGTGCACCCCATTGCAGACCTTGTTCAGTAAGAGAAAAAGTCCATGCTTATACTAGGGATCAAATTCAGCAGGCTTTTCAATTTTTGTGTGTGTGTTGTATGTGCATGTGTGCATGTGTTTTTTTTTAAATTCACTGTGAGAACTGTTTTTACAAATTCATGGCTTCGTCAAAATTTGAATACAGTAATATAATACAAAATACAATGAATTTAGGTATATACAGAAGGTTACTGATATAAACAGAAGAATATATAAAATGAATGTTTATAAACTTATAAACTAATCAATAATAATAATTATGTATACTGAATTTGATTACTTTTGAGAGTACAGTATTTAAAAAACCTGTGCACCGTGAAAGGATTCCTACTGCATCATAAGTGGAACAGTGAATATGATGTTAGCCTTATAAAATGCTACCCACACAAAGGACTGTCCAAAGTTGGATGTAGGTATATTATTGGACCTCAAATATTGGTATTGACACTGTTTATGGAAACACTTAAATATTTGCTTGATACTCAGCAAGATCTAGGAGCATTTGAAACTCATATTGAAATTATACATAAAATCTCAGTGCATGGTAAATAATGTTGAAATATATGTGACTATATGCTCATTAAGGTTTTTATTTTTGTGTTCTTAATTATGCTTATAACTTGGCATAAGTTTGGATCCTCATTCTAAAAGCATTCTAAAAGCTGTTTTCAAAAAGTGAAGCAGAGAGAGCATTTACTTGTATATTGAAACCTTAATTGAATCTTTATTGCTCAATTGACCATACACTAAAATGAAGCAGATAAAAACAATTGATTGGGAGTAATTTATAAAATTACTAATCAATAATAATAATACTAAAAAGTGTAATGGAAAGGATAAGAAAAATTCATGTGATATCTTATGAATGCATTGTGAATCATAATTGTTAATTATCATTTATGTCTTAATATTTGCATAAAGCATTTGTATATTATAAAATAAGTAATTAAAAGTTCTATTTATGGCTAACAAAAAGAAAGAAATAGAAAAGTTGAATAACGTTTAAAAATTGCATTATAGTATAGTATTTTATTGTGCTAAAAGTTTTACTAATTTGATTGTCTACTGCATTTTGACCCTGGTCACTTATTCAGTAGACAATCACTACAGTTTATTTACATTTTACAATTTCTTGTCACTAAATTATCTTGCTCTTTTTTTCAGTTTTTTTTTTTTCATGTCCCATTTCCACTTTTTTTTCACTTTTCATTTATTGATTACTTAACCATCACACATTCACTATAGTTTTCCATTCAAAGTAAGATGCACTACCTCTTACTTTTCTCTTTCCACTGTCCAAAGCCATTTATTTTTTACTTTACACAAAAACTGCCCAATGCTTCTAGCATCCTTGCATATCATTTCAATTATAAGTGTATTTCTATCCCCCTTCAACCACTTCTTATTAACAAATTCTTTTCTCCAATTTTCTGTTCCTTGGCACTTAAATACTATGTGTTGAATGTCTTCATTACCACCACATATCGGACATTGGTTCTGAGGAATACCCTGTCTTAGCCCTTTTAGCCTCCATACTCCGGTTCTTAACCATGCAAAAGATTCTCTCTCTCTTCTTTAGACATAGAAAAATTGCATTAAAGAAAATGGATAAAAAGGATAGAATTTGCTGTAAATAAATATTGTGAAATCATAACTCAGCAATAAGAACAGAAAATTCAAATAGAAATATGTTTTGTATGAATTACAATTGTAAGTATGTTATTTTTATTAATATGTTATTTGTTCAAAACCAGAATTGTTGATTTAAATGTATTTGTTTTACTATCTTTAGCAACCAAGCAAGGCTTGAGTAAACAATGTTCAACTTTTTAAATTGCTACAAAAGTTTTTAACCAAGAAGGAGAAGCTTACTTAAAAAGATAAGATTTATGTTGATTCACCAAATGAAGTAATGAATACAAAAACCAAAAATAGAAAGGGTATTTATTGTACAACAAAGAAAGTCAAGAAGTATTCCATTAAATATGTAAGTAAATTATTTGATTCAGAAATATATATTGTTCATCATAAACAACACATTCGGAGGTGAAATAAAACATATTCTAGTGAAAGCTAATTTATTAGATTTATAATTTAAATAATAATCTTACCTTTCCAAACACAAGAAGATCCTGAGAAAAGAGTTATCATTGCTACAAGTGAGTTAGCAGTATTCTAAAATCTTAAAATACGAGCAAGAATAAACACATGCTACCTCAACAAATCATTGAATAAGAATTTATCTGCCAAGAAATTCACTTTTGCTATGCCAAAAATAAGTTGGTATTACCAACTGCATTAGCGGTGTAGTAAATTCAAACTGAGCAACTCAAAGTTTACAGCACCCAAGTCTACAAAATCATCATGAGCATCTACCAGGAGCCAGAGATGATCCCTCATCATTCTGCACCAACTGTGATGTCACACCCTCAAGATAAAACCGTTTCATCATGGCTCACCAATGCGAAATGGCAAATCCAGGAAAGTACAACACCAGTGAGAGACCTGAATTCAAGACCAAGGTAAGGAGTCAAGAGAAAGTAGAGGACTCCAACATCTTCAGCCCACTTTCAGGCCTACGAGACTTCAAAAAGTAAGTGGCACATCTATACTTACAAGTGTATGTTCTTACGAGTGGTAAAACTTTAAAAAGTCACAACATGGAGATGCAAAGAAAAGATGAAATTAAAAATTGAGTTTTATTTATGGACACTCTTTAACTGCTATGGTCCTTAGTGTTCCATTCTATATTGGGCGTGAAAGACTGGAAATTTTACTCAGAGGCCTCTTTATCAGGCTTGAGGTTCTTTTACGTGCTGTAAATCTATGACATGGGACCACCAGCTTTATTTCCCTTCTGAAGAAAGCCATACTAGGGATTTTTATGCCCGAAAGAAATCCATCGCCCTCTGCCAGGTTTGAGGCTGCAATCTTGGAAACTAGAGGCCAGCAAGGTACACCTTGATCATGAGGATGACAGGAAAGATGAGGGAAATGGCCAAGAGATTAGGGAAGTTGCATCAACTGCAGAACCAAAGATAGACTCGAATCAACAATTTCAGGAAGCTATAGTAAACATGCTATCTGGATTAAAACTTCAGGTTAGTGCTGTTAGTACACAGGTAGGTAATAAAGTGAACAGAAAATGATAAATTCTGATGCGGTATTAATGTTGTAGATCATTAATTGTAGCTCCGCGTTTGGAAGCCAATATGCGACGGTTGCTGCTTTACGTAATGTTGTTTACATCACGTGTGTTGAAGCCTTCTTGTGACGTCATTCTTTGTTTGGTTCGTAGCTCCCTCTGACGTTAGCAATTTGTATCAATTAGTTTCTGAAAGAATTTAAGGTTATGTATATTGTCCTCCGGCTAGCTATCATCTTATCTTGGTAGAACTTGTATCTCTTGCAGGGTGTGAATCGGAAAGGAATCTTTTATCCAGAAATTATACTGACGAAGAAATTGGTTTTATAACTTTTATTGCCGAACACGTCAGAAACACTTTCACATATTTATCTGGATACTCGCCATACTGAAACTGTTTGTAATAACTTCTCACTTTTAACTCACGTACTTCGACTTTGTGTATATTTAACTGTATAATATTTTAGATTCTCGTAAATCTGCTGCGCGTAACTTATGACGAAATGAAGGACTGACTGGCGATATGTAGTGTACTGAGAATTCCGTTGAACTGGGGACGATGTGTAATGTTTTTGAGAATCTTGTTGCACTGGGGACACGCTACCTCGGACCCACACTATTTATAGGCTTGCCTTAAGATACGCCTAAAGATTATAAATGAACTGCCATTGGCTAATAAAACGTGCCAACATTAGCGTCTATTTTATTATCCAATGAAAACCACTAATACATATTGCTTTTAGGGAACATTCTAGAAGCTTTTACCGAAAAGGCGCGAAACATTACGTAACTTCCTGGTTCCCGGTAACGATAAACAACTCACCCCATTGCTGCATTATTGCGTTATTGTTGACAGTTTCAGTAAAGCCGTATATTATTATTTACCAATAATAATTACAATTAATAAACCTCTGAAATCAATGTCACATAAAAATACATATTCATATTACTATCATTATTTACATTTAAGTAATTTGTGATGCAAATTACCGTATCATATGCCCCACTAGAAACATAATTATAAATATTTATAACTTGTTTAGAAATTTTAAAATTGTGTTTTTAGTCTCCTAAATCTTGGAACACACGTTATCACTTTCACTAAACACTTCACACGCATTTAACACACGACATGTTTTTCCCCTATCTCGCCACTACTTACTGGCTCTGGTTTAATTAATTTAGATATTAATCTGACATCACAAAAAAAATTTTTTTTCTTTTTTATAGCAAATACTTTACCCTAAATTATTTAATCACTGTTACCAAATTGTTTACACTCTTATATTGTTGACTAAAATTTATGCGTTCAAGACATTTTGTAATTCTTACACATATTTCCCAAAAAAAATATTCACCCTTTACATAAATATTTAAATCTCTTAAATCTAAGTAATGTTTCACATGTTCTGTTTGCTACATAAGTATTTGTTTTTAATTATATTTACCAACTTTTTTTTTGTACTTTATCTTAACAATACTCTTGTAATAGTATTTATGTACTTTACTTTAATATAACATCAGGCTTTATTTCACATGTTCAGTTACTAATAAAATGTTATTTTCCTCTCAAACAGTTAGTCATGACCACAATTTATTTCTCCATTCACATGACGTACATTTTTATTTAACCCTCTTACGTTCCAATACATTGCTCTGCATTTCGCCTTTAACTATCCAGCATTTACTATTTCTCATCTTTGTCTTTTATTTCACCATGATCTTCATGGTTGTATGGTTTAAGCATCTCAATATGGAACTTTCCTATGCTTTTTCGAGTTGTTGGATTACATAACTCATATGTGTTAGTTCCATACACTTCAACAACTTCATATGGTCCATGGTATTTGAGAAACATTCGCCAATAAAGTTTATTTTCTTTATCCGATAATTTCTTGGTTTTAACCAAAACTAAATCTCCTATTTTGATCCTCCATTCCTTTCTCTTCTTTTCTTCATGTTTAATTTTTCTTTTTATGGCTTTTTTTTTTATCCTCTCGAATGCTTTTCGGAACATCTCTTCTTCTGTTGGTGGTATCGAATGCGCATCTGGAATGGCTTCTGGAATTTTTTTTACACATTGTATTGATCTTCTTTCCCAACTTAAGTTCACATGGTTTGTATCCTGTCACATTGTTTATGGTTTCATTTAAGAGGTTCTGAACAAAGTTCACGCATCCATACCATTGGGTGTGTTTTCGATGACATAACACCCTTAAATAATTTGAAATTTCCTTAATTTCCCTCTCCACTGGGTTGGAGTTCGGTCTGTATCTTGACGAAAAATATTGTTTAATGCCATTTTCTTTCAGTCCATCCATAAATTTTTTTCCTGTGAAGTACGAAGCATTATCGCTCAATACAGATTGAATAGGTCCTTCTTCTATCACATATGACTTAAGTAGTCTATTCAAACATGCTAAACCTGTAGGTTTTCTCAAAGGGTAAATTCTTACATATTTGCTGAATATATCATAACAGACAAATATATATTTATTTCCAAATTGACTTGGAGGCATCGGACCATGAATATCAATACTAATTACACATCTCGGCTTGTCCCTTATAACCGAATTAGTTTCAAATGCATATGCTGCATTTATTTGCTTTGTCTTCTGACATAGGTTGCAGCACGATATAAATTTCCGAACTTTCTGACGCAATTTGGATATGTATAAATTCTCTAGAATCATAGAAGTTGTTCGGTCCGTCCCTGAGTGTGCTAACCCTTCATGAAAATTCTTAATTAGTTCCTTTTCCATGCTTTTCGGAACCATTATCTTCCAACTAGGCATTTCTTTTCCATGCTTCTTGTATAATGTCCCATCTCGAATTGCTATAATTTCTTTCTTTGCCTCCTCAATCAATGGTGCATTTTCTTTAAGTTCAAATAATTTTGCATCCTCATTTTGAATTTCCCCGATATTTTTCAATTTTCTAATCATTTCTTTGCTTAAAGGAATTTCAATTGTCAATATTTTGACTTCATTTCTAGGCCTTTCAATATTTTCGGGAATTTGTGGGTTGTAGTTCAATCTTGACAGCAAATCACTGAAGGTATTATTTTTGCCAGGAATGTGGATAATCTCAATATCGAATGCAGATATTGCATGAATATATCTAGCAAGTTTTCCACTACATAATCTACACCGTTGTATGAAAGTTAAGCTGATGTGGTCTGAATATACTTTCACCTTTTGCTGATAAATATAGGTTTTAAAACGAATTAATGAGAAATATAGTGCTCCAATTTCTGAGTCACTGAAGAATTTCGCTCAATATTTGTAAGTCCTCTAGAGGCTGTACTGATGACGTGAAAGTCATTGTTGATGTCTCGCTGTCCTAAAATTCCGGCGTATCCTTGCATTGATGCGTCGACATAAATCTCATATTCCAAATCTTCTTTGGGCCTCTCAAGTAATATGGACTTAGCAAAGAGTTCCTTTACTCTCTCAAAACATTTTTGATGATCCTCTGTCCATTTCCACTTATTGTTCTTTCGGAGAAGCTGCCGCAGTGGTTCTATTTCAGCCGAATATCTTGGTACGAACTTACTCTGAAAGTTCAATACCCCTAAGAGACGTCTAATTTGTTTTACGTTCCTGGGTGACGGAATTCTCATTATTGCTTCTATTCTTTTCTGATCAGGTCTTATACCTCGTTCATCTACGACATAACCCAGAAAATTTATTTCCTTGGCACAAAATTTTGATTTTAGTATGTTCACAGTCATACCATGTTGTTGTAGTTTATTTAACACATAATGGACATTATTCATGTGTTCTTCAAAGGTTTGACTAATGATTAAGAAGTCGTCAATATACTTTATTAAAAAGTCATCTGCAGAATTTCCAAAGATACTGTGAATGGCTCTCAAAAATCCACTTCCTGAGTTTTTTAAGCCAAAAGGATTTACACAAAAGCGATACTGGATCCCTGAGTACTGAAATGAAGTGTAATCACGCACTTGCGGATCTAATTCCACTTGCCAATATGATGCAGTGAGGTCGATGGATGTCAAAAATCTCCCTCTTGAAAGTTTTGTAATTAGTTGTTCAATTCCCTCACTTTGAAAATGATCTGGTTTCATATACTTGTTGACATATCTACCGTCTAAAGTTAATCTCAAACTACCATCTCGTTTAATACTCCAGCAGATTGAATTTATGTATTGAGAATTACTTTGCTCAATAATCCCATTTTCTAACATGCTATTTATTAATTGTCTAGCTTTGTCTCGAAGACTTATAGGTAAATTGTCATACTTGTGCCTATATGGTGGTACGTCTTCTACTTGAAATGTATGCTGATATACATTACATCTGCCTGGGATATTACTAAATACTGAACTATTGTTCATCAAAACATCATGAAGGATTTGTTTTTGCATTATCGTAAGATTATAAGCTTCTTCACACTTGTGTATTATTTCCTCATTTCTCTTCTTTCCTGCTGTTGTTTGTCTCGCTCACATGGTCGTCTTTTGTTTGGATTACACATTTCTCTACATCTTCTGGCATTTCTGCTAGCTGTTGAAAATATGGCGTGGTATTCCCTTCATATTCTGTGACTACCTGCTTTATCTGACTATTTCTATCAGTTTCTGTTATTTGCACAAAAAACTCTTGGTCACAAATATTTTTCTCATCCTTTGTCATATCGATTACAGAAACTTTTTCTTTTATAAATGGTACCCTTATTTCTCTATCTTCTTTTGTTATTTTTAACTCTTCATTTTTAAAATCTATACATGCTTCATATTCATGTAGGAAGTCACATCCTATAATTATGTCACAAATCAGATGGTTTACAATTAGAAACATAACCTCAAAATTCTCTCCGCCAATAAGTATGCTAAGTAGAGCTTGTGTTTTTATGACCTGTGTAGTTCTACCAATTGCAACACGACAAACTAAATTACTAGTGGGAAGAGCCATAATCTTGTTACCTTCATTAATCAAATTTATGTAAAATTTCTGTGAGCAAATTGAAGCTGATGAACCAGAATCTATAGTTGCAATGATTTCTTTCTTCGCAATTTCCATTCTAACATGAGGTGGCTCAAAATTTTCTCCCTTATCTTTTGTTGCTGTAATCTTATTACTGGGTGTATGTGTAGGCGTATGATTTGTATTGGTAATGGATACTGAATTATTAAAGACGTCCTGAGAACCTACTGCACAGGAGTCTGTTAACAGTTTTCCTGGTTATTTCCATGTTCACGTACGGGACTGCCATTCCTAACAGGCGCTAAATCTATCTCAGTGTCGCTACCATTGTTTTGAGTTCCCCTTCCTCGAGTTCGAAATCCTCGATTTTTGACATTTTGTCCCCTTGGCACGTAATTTTCTTGCCGTTCCTCAGATCTTTCTCGGTTATTATTTTCCCTCCAGTGAGTGAAATTTCCCCTCTGTCTAGTGTACCTCCTTCCATAATTTTGCCCTCTTTCAGGCAATCTTTCTGTCCTGACATAATTTATTTGTTCCTGCCGGCCTGGTCTCCTATCTATCCTTGATCTTTCAAATTGTGGAACATATGATTGATACCGTTGTCTGGTATTAATTTCATGATGTCTGTCTTGTCCTCTTATTTGTTGATAACTACCTTGGTAATTTCTTCTATCTCGTACATCTAAAATCTATGTTCCCACTCCCGAGACATATCTTCTTCCTGTTGTTCTAAAGCTGTTATTAATTCTGTCATCTCATAGATGTTTCGTGGTTTTGCAATTAATAAGTAATTTCGTATCCTTATGGGATAATGCCTTGCGAGCAAACTCACGAAATCTTCCTCACTGATTGGAGGTGACAAGTTTCTAACCTGACTTGCATGTTTTAGTAAGTAATCAGTCATTGATATTCCCTCTCGTGGATTGAATTGACCATGACTAAGCATTGCTCGTATTCTTTGCTGTACCGTAACATTCCAAAATCTGTTCATGAATAATCTCTTGAAGGATTCATATGAAATTTCGCCCCCTGATACCATTTGTAACCAATCTAAGGTTTTCTGGTCCAAACATCTTTTGACAACTATCATTTTCAATGCTTCAGGTATCTTTTTAATTTGAAAATACTCTGATAATTCTGCAATGAACTGTACTGGACTGGAGTTTTCATTAAATTTTGGAAGTGGAAAATCATTTAAGATATGATTGTAATTTTGCAAACTCCCTGCTCCCATATTTAAATTCTCTAGTGTAACTTGTGAACTCTGAGTTTCAGCATTAGCTATAGATGAAGCTGCCGCATCACTCACATTATTTGTCATACCTGAGGAACTACCTCTATCATTATGTTGTACATCTGATACATTCACTTCACATATATTTACCCTTGAATTCAATTCTAATCTATTTACAGTACCTTGCAGATTTTCTATTGTCTGTTCCAATTTTTTATTATTCTCATTTTGAACAGTTTGGTGTTTGTTAATTTCAGAAGTTAGCTTTTGATTCAAATCTTTAGACAAATCTTGAACTTCATCAGACAATTTATTTCTCTGTTTTTCTGACTCCTTCTGAATTTCAGATATTTCCCCTCTGAAATTAACTTGCACCTGTATTAAATCTGCATTTGTAGCCTCCATCATCTCTTTTAACTCACTTGAAATGCTACTCATTCGGCTACCTAGCTCTGTACATTTTACATTAACATGCTCTATTTTATTGTTAACCTCACTTTTTTGGTTGGATATTTCCCTGCTCATGTCTAACATTTTCTGTGAAACTTCACCTATTTCATTTGCTATCATTTCTTGATTTTCATTTTTCATTCTAATCATACTACTATCTAGCTCCATGAATTTCTTTTCAATTTCTTCCCTGTTTTGTTCTAAGCTTTTACCAATATCTTCCCTTAATTTCTCATTATTCTGAGTTAGTTTTTGTTCTAAACTCCTATCAATATCTTCCCTGTTTTGATCTATTTTCTTACTAAGATCTTCCCTTAATTTCTCATTATTCTTTTGCATATCTTCCCTTAATTGTTCCATATTCTCATTAGTCTTTTTCATATCTGCTCTCATATTTCTCAGCATTTCCATAATCATAATAGTATCAAGATTAACATTTCCTGCTATTCTATTCTCACCTTCTGCACTAACATTTCCTCCCTCCAATACTACATTGTTTGAGCTTTTTTTTGTAACCTGTATTGAATTACAGCTAACCATTACACTATCCCCCTTCATCATTGTTTCTTGTTTTACACTTTTTTTTTTTTAGAATTAAAATCGCACTTTTCTAACCTTTCTGGTGCAATCTGCTGATGTTGCTTAGATGTCTAGCTGTCTGCCCCATTCTCCTAGATTTGTATGTCGCTTCTGCGTTGTATTATGATGAATCTACGTTGTCTCGATGTTTTTGTAGTTGAATTACCCTGTTGCCTTGTAATCTCGGAATTACGATGTCCAATCATCCGTATAGCCTGTCGTTCCTGGAATCTGCGTCTTGTAGTTCATTTCACTGCTGCATTCGTTACACGTCCTGGTTATGCTGATCCTTTCCTGGTCACTATGCCTTCCTTTCCTGGTCATCTTCGCCCCACGTCCTGGGTGCCAATTTGTAGCGGACGATGCTTACAAATGTTTGTTTACATAACTTTAACTGCCCCACGTATGGGTGCCAATATGATGCGGTATTAATGTTGTAGATCATTAATTGTAGCTCCGCGTTTGGAAGCCAATATGCGACGGTTGCTGCTTTACGTAATGTTGTTTACATCACGTGTGTTGAAGCCTTCTTGTGACGTCATTCTTTGTTTGGTTCGTAGCTCCCTCTGACGTTAGCAATTTGTATCAATTAGTTTCTGAAAGAATTTAAGGTTATGTATATTGTCCTCCGGGTAGCTATCATCTTATCTTGGTAGAACTTGTATCTCTTGCAGGATGTGAATCGGAAAGGAATCTTTTATCCAGAAATTATACTGACGAAGAAATTGGTTTTATAACTTTTATTGCCGAACACGTCAGAAACACTTTCACATATTTATCTGGATACTCGCCATACTGAAACTGTTTGTAATAACTTCTCACTTTTAACTCACGTACTTCGACTTTGTGTATATTTAACTGTATAATATTTTAGATTCTCGTAAATCTGCTGCGCGTAACTTATGACGAAATGAAGGACTGACTGGCGATATGTAGTGTACTGAGAATTCCGTTGAACTGGGGACGATGTGTAATGTTTTTGAGAATCTTGTTGCACTGGGGACACGCTACCTCGGACCCACACTATTTATAGGCTTGCCTTAAGATACGCCTAAAGATTATAAATGAACTGCCATTGGCTAATAAAACGTGCCAACATTAGCGTCTATTTTATTATCCAATGAAAACCACTAATACATATTGCTTTTAGGGAACATTCTAGAAGCTTTTACCGAAAAGGCGCGAAACATTACGTAACTTCCTGGTTCCCGGTAACGATAAACAACTCACCCCATTGCTGCATTATTGCGTTATTGTTGACAGTTTCAGTAAAGCCGTATATTATTATTTACCAATAATAATTACAATTAATAAACCTCTGAAATCAATGTCACATAAAAATACATATTCATATTACTATCATTATTTACATTTAAGTAATTTGTGATGCAAATTACCGTATCAATTCAGAGCAGTAAATGATAAAATGAGTGCAGTTAGCACAGAATTAGGTGATAAAGTAAATGCAGTTAGTGATAAAGTCAGTGATGTAAGCACAGAATTAGCAAATACAAAGGTAGAACTAGGAAATCAAATTGAGAACTCAATGTTAAAATAGATTTTCAAACGCGAGAATTCAAGAAACAGTAACAGAGCTAAAGGAAGAACAAGCTAGGTTAGCAAAGGTTAGCACAGAAATGATAGAAAATCTTAAATCTGAACACCAAAAGCTAACAGCTGATATGTATAATTCAAAGGTCAGATCTGCAATCAGCAGAAATAAGGAAATTAAGGTTATAGTACACTGAGAAAAATGTAAATAATACAGCTAGCACTACTGAACTCAAAGAATTGGTAAATAATGATATAGGTGGCTGAACTAAACAGCAATGTAGAAAAAAATAAGTTCCATAAGAAATGAAAAGAGTAGCATATTAGAGAACGTAAAATCTGAAATGCTAGCACATAAAGGTGCAATGGCAACAATAAATGAGGAACCGAAAAATGAAATAAAGTTGTTACACGAAAATGTTAACCAGGATAAAGAAAATGTAAATAATCTGAACCGACCTGTGATAACATTTCAGACCACAGAAAAAGTAAATGGAAGTAATAGTGTAAATGGTTATGTAAATGATATTGAAAATGAACATGTAAGTATGACATGCCAAATAGCAGTGAAAATGTATTCAAGAGGTGTACATATAGAACAGCTACACAGCCTGCAGAGGCACATACACAACATGATTGTAACACACACTACTTAACAAATACACGTGAAAATTATAATTACACTATCCAGATTCTGAGTAAAATCAATCCACTTACTTACGATGAGAAGTTAGGAGATTCACCTAAATCTTTCCTCAAAGAAATGGACACATGTTTCAAAATTAAAACAATTCCAAGTGAACTTAGAAAGATGGTTGTAAAAAAAATCTTAAAAAGAAAAGTCAATACTGGCTAAAAGCCATATTTGTAGGGAAATAAAATTACACATCTTTTATAAATTTATTTTTAACAAGATATTGGGAGTCCAGCTAGACGGAACCAAAAAGGATAGAATTAGCTATAGGGAAATTTAACCCATTAGAGAATATGACAGACTATTTTCTGAAAATAGCTAACAAATGCAAACTAAATGAACCTCCCTTATCTGAACAAGAAATGTTAACAGCTGCAGTTAGGCATTTTCCTGACACAATCAGACTAACCTAATAGTTGCAAAACCTGTAGATTTCGTAGATGTATAGAATTGCTGACAGATTTTTTTTTCCATCAATTGGCACCACAGACAAGCATACAACAAGCACACTCAGGAAGTTGCAACAATGGTACTTCAAACCATTATACACAAGCACAAAACAACAGATCATCCACAAACACACAAGTGATACATTCAAAATAAGAGTAGTCAAAACAGGTATGAAAATCAAAATTTTCGTGGGGGAAGGGCACAAAACAACCAAACCTATCCTAGCTGCAACAACAATAGTACCTACCAACCACCAGAAAAACAGAAACACAACAGGATCTTATCCTAGCAGAAATGGGAAAAATGCAGGAAATCAAGTGGGAAGGAACACTAGTTTGAACTACATTTACACTAACAGGAGAAATAATGTTCCTAGGCGTGGCTACCAAGCTTACCATTACCATAACAGGAATCAAGGACAATCTTATGGAGATTATATGGGAAATCAGTGCACACTACCTACAGAACATAACTACACCTTTAGAGAATCGAACAGAGACCCACAGGTTACAAATATAAATCATTCTCAACCTCAGATGATGGATAACAACACCCAGACACAAAGCATATCGTCGGAAAACGAATAGAGGACCATTATATGGCTCTGCTTAATGATTCTATGACACA
Organism: Deroplatys truncata; assembly: GCA_030765065.1. Lineage (NCBI taxonomy): Eukaryota > Metazoa > Arthropoda > Insecta > Mantodea > Mantidae > Deroplatys > Deroplatys truncata. The sequence goes on along the minus strand of CM060978.1, from coordinate 115,999,101 downwards.
GAAAACCTCATATCTGGAGCCAACATCTGCCCAGAAACAACTGGCAGTGATGCCAACGTTCCAAGAACAACAGGAGCACACAAAAAGGAGTCCCTTACACACCAGCATACAGGAGAAAAACATGCTAAGCAAAACTTGTGCTAACAACAAAATGGAGTTAATGAACCCCTACAGAACATAACTAAACCTAGAGGTAATTGAACAGAGACCCACACATAAATGATTCTCAACCTCAGATGATGGATAATAACAGCCAGATACAAATCATATCATCGGAAAATGAATAGAGGACCATTATATGGCTCTGCTTAATGGCTCTATGACACAGATAACCTCGTATCTGGAGCCAACATCAGCCCAGAAACAACTGGCAGTAATGCTAATGTTCTGAGGACAACAGGAGCACACAAAAAGGTGTCCCTTACATACCATCATACAGGAGAAAAATATGCTAAGCAAAAATTGTACTGACAACAAAATAGAGTTAATGAACCCACCATATGTAAATGTACTTATAATGCAAAAAAAAAGATATATATATATGAAGCAATGGTGTACACTGGGGCTACAACAACTGTCCACAGTGAAAATTTATTCCAGGAGCCGATTAAGAACAGCACAGTAAACTACTTGCCAATTTGCGGAGTTTATTGTAGCATGGCAACAGGCAATAGAAAAGAAAGAATTAGGCATCGGGTGATCTAGAAATCCAAGTTGGAAGTTAGAAGCGTGAATTGGTAGCATTACTTGTACCTAAGCTTGCAACAAACATCATATTTTGTACCATTAGTTGGGTATCTTAGATTTTGAGCAACACACATTGTTAATTAAAGAAGATGGCAACAAGGTTATAATTCCGTTGTTAGAAGAAAATATAGTGAAGGGGAAAATAGAAGCTTCAAAGAAACAGAATGAGAAGAAGAGAGATTTTTTATTGAAAATATTAACATCGACAAAGATACAGGAATAATAAGAATAAATATATTGAGGGAAGATGTAATAAAGAACAATTTTAAAGAGCTAAGCACTTGTAACAACATTTTCTGCCTTAGTTGTGAAAATAAGAATATATCTTACTCCTACCCAGAGAAAATAAAAGACAATAACCATTCATGCTGGGTAGACTATTGCCAAATAATTGAAAACTTGTTAAATTATACAATAAATGCAGCAACTACTTTCACTCTTGCAGAACTGATGCTAGGAATAAAAGCAAAACCAATATTCAACATTCTACCATCAACAATACCAAAGGACAAAGAAATAACAGAAGAAGAAAAATGTATAATAGCTTCTGAAAGAAATGGGAACCGTCCATAAATGACAAAGTTTTACTGAGAAGTAAAGTTTATCAGATGCAACAAAGAAAAGAACATATAAAATGGAATTATTATATACAGGACCATACAAAATAGTACAAAAATTTGGACATTATATTTATGAATTAGAAGCCAACAATAGAAAACCTATGGAGAAACACCATAAACAGAACCTCAGACCTTTTAAACAAATTCCAGGAGTAGGAGGAGGAGACACACTAAATGCACTTAAATTTTATGTTTTGATTTATGTAAAAATTGTTATGAAAAATGTATATTTTATGGGGGAAAATTTTCTTTCCTGTAACTTTACACTTTACAAAACTTGAATTATGAAATGTCAAAAGTGAAGGTAGATTGTTTTTCTTTTAATGTTTTCTTTAAATATTATATTTATTTATGTTTGCCTCGGCTGCATCAGTATTAATTTGTAGAAACATGTTTCTTTTAACAGGGAGTGTTGCGGCTAAAGAATGTAGACTTACACAGATTATAATTTTTACTTCACTCTTTTTATTAATCCTTCACACAATTAAATAACACTTCATTGATGTAGAGAGCTGTGAGATTATTTATTAATTGCACTTGTAGGATTTCTCACCATAATGAATTTTCGTCTCACACTGAATACCTATTAAACTTCTCGAGGATGCATCTCGCGTCCAGTTAGGAGCGCTGTCTACTAGCAACTGGCACCTGAATTTGTACAATTTGCTCTATTTCAGTTTCTGATTGGATAATCCTACTCCAATAGAATACTTTTATTTAACTTTCATGTTTTTTGATTGTTGATTGGCTATTTATAAACTGTCTCAAAAATTAAATTATTCTTGCTCCAAGAATTACTAGTAGCATTATTAAACTTTCCAATTCATTATTGCCTCAAGGTTACCTCATTGTTAGCAATTTTTGACCTATTATTATCACAGCTCCTATATTGTTAAATTACATAATACATTCACATAACATTTGATTAGGGGTGATTTACAAAATTACTAAGGAATGAAGAAAGAAAGGGGGGAAAAAAAAGGAATTGAATGGAATAGATATGCAAAATTCATGTGATATATTTATGTATGCATTTTGAATCATAATTGTTAACTGTTATTATTTGAAATAACATTTATCTTAATATTTGCATAAAGCATTTATATATTTTAACACAAGTAATTAAAAAATTGTATTTATGCCTAACAAAAAGAATCAAGTAGAAAATTGAATAACGTTAAAAAATTGTGTTAAAGAAAATGGAGTAAAAGGATAGACTTCACAGTAAATACATATTGTGAAAACATAAATAAGTAATAAGAACAGAAAATTCAAATAGAAATATGTTTTGTATGAATTACAATTGTAAATATGTTGTTTGTTCAAAACCAGAATTGTTAAATTAAATGTATTTGTTTTACTATCTTTAGCAACCAAGCAAGCCTTGAGTGAACAATGTTGAACCTTTTAAAGTGTTAGAAACATTTTCAGCCAAGAAGAAGCAGCTTACTTGAAAAGCTAAAGATTTATATTGATTCACCAAACGAATTAATGAATGCAACAAACAAGAAATAGCAAAGGGTAATTAATGTATGACAAAGAAAGTCAAGGAAGTATTCTATTAAATATGAAGATAAATTATGTGATATATATATTGTTCATCATAAACAACACATTCAGATGTGATATAAAATACATTCCAGTTAAAATTAATTTATTAGATTTATGATTTAAATAATAATCTTACCTTTCCAAACATGAAAAGATACTGAGAAAACCATTATCATTGTTACAAAGTGAGCAGTATTCTAAAATCTTAAAATACAATGGGCAAGAATAGACATTAACAAAGTTATTATGTATAACACATACTACCTCAACAGTCACTGAATAAGAATTCATCTGCCAAGAAATTCACTTCTGCCTTGCTAGAAGTAAGTTTGTATTACCAACTGCATTAGCAGCACAGTAAACTCAAATCAAAGTTTATAGCATCCGAGTCTACAAAATCATTGTGAGCATCCACCAGGAGCCAGAGATGACCCCTCATCATCCTTCACCAACCCCAAGGTAAAACCATTTCAAAATCCAGTTACTCTTTTGAAACCTATGCACTCATGATTGATAGCACAATGTCCATCAGAATTCAGTGTTAATTGCTTTTCACACCTGCTGTGTGTAGGCTAAAATTGGAAAGGTAGAATCAGACTGAAAAATATACAATATCTGGGATTTGAAACACAGATCTTTGGCTTATGTGTCACTGCTCCAACCCTCTGAGTTATTATGGCAACTTGCCCACATACATTAAATTCTCCAGCTGATTCACAATTTTGCCAGTAAATCACAAGGCATTCTCAGATTCATTTTGAGATAACATATCCCAATGGTAATTTATAAATTCATCAGTACTTTAAGTGCCAGACTTCACAGTATAGCCACTATTAGGTCAATCAATGTTAATTATTATTCTTTCATACCTTCCTAGTGTAGAAAGGTAGAATCAGGCTGAAAAATTCATTATGGATGCTGTTCTGCTTCAACTTTGGACCTCACCAAGCATAACAAATGTGTTGTTGGTCCTGGTATCATGCTATATACTTATCTTTAAGATTACTGCCAAGGAATAACTAGCAGCTATGTACTGATTGCCATGTCTGGTGATACTGGAGCTTTAATCTTAAGAACTTCTTATTAAAAGATGCAGCTGAGATTTTAATATCTGGTATCTTAGCATTTGTTCAGTTAAATTTCACATAAGATTTTAATGTGAACATTCTGCCTGTTTCCTTGTCAGCATTCATAGTGTACTGTTGCAGAGTCCCTCTGTAAACACTTTCATCACTTATTAAAATGCAATACCTTCCTATGCTATTTTAGTATCAAAGAGTATTTTTATGGAGATTCACCAGTACAAATATGACTATTCTGTCATTTTATAAGAAATTTTTATGATTACAGCTTGCTGGTATTACAGAACCTAATGATGGGGAGTGTCACCTTGATGAAAATGGTTTCTATACACATTCAACTCTTCAGGATTATCCATCTATTTCATTTCTGAATCACAGAGTTCTCGAAAATGCTGTGAATATAATTTTTGCAGTAACAGAGCCCCAACTGGAGATGTACACTCATCTTAAAGACAGTATAGAAGGCTCTAAAACTGGTACTCTATCAGCAGATTCCTCAAATATTGTAGAACTTCTAGAACATCAATATAAGGTGTGCACCTTCTGTTAATCATTTTGCTTAATGAAGTCAGTAAATATTATGTAATGTTTCATTATTGTTAAAAAGTATTTGTTATAAAATGGGCAAAGAAATTGTAAAACGGGACAAAGGAAAGAAATATTACAAAACTTTGTAATTTGTAGTACATTATTAAATTTGTGTTCTTCCCTCTATTCAAACTTTTGGTACCTTTTTCACAAAAGAGCATCATAACATAAAAAAATATTCTAATAATATAAAAGAAATTCTATTTATTTGAATTAAATAGCTTTGTAATTCACTCATATGTTAGCACATACACTGTCTTTTCTGGTCTGATAACCTAATGCTAAGTTATGTTTTACCATATGACTGCTGTATACTCTTTCTCCATACAAATATCTTTGAATATAGGGTAGTATTTGTGGGGTGATAATTATGTGCTCAACATTCTGATATCTCCCAGTCTAGCTGATCTTGCTAATTATAAGCTTAGCAGGAAATGCACAGTGAAGCAATTAGAATTATCCAAAAATAACTAGTATAACACACTAACTTCAGTATTCTAACAGTATTTTTTTAAGCATGTTTCAAAGGCTTTTGCCTTCATCGTCAGCAGAGATTTACTAATAGGTAAATTCATGTAACAGAGAAACTAGCTACATCTATACATAGAGATGTGAAGGTGTGCGGTAGTGTGTGTGTGTGTGTGTGTATGTGTGTGTGTGTGTGTGTGTGCGTGCGTGCGTGTGTGTGTGTGGTGTGTGTGTGTGTGTGTGTGTGTGAACAGCATAACTAAAAAACGAAGAGCCCAATAAATACCAAAATTGGTATTTAAGCTCAGCATCTTCCAAGATGTGACATACAGATTTTCAAGAATATCCCCCACCTCAAAAGACACTTCACATGAAAAATTTTTAAAAAATGTTTATTTTCTCAAAAATGCCTCTAATAATTTTGATTAAAATACCATATATTTAATACATTTCCATGACAAATGAAATGTACATTTCAAATTTTCTGGTAATAGCCTCTGAAGTCTTCATTCTGAATGACTTTTGCATAACTGGTAAACTGTAAGAGACAGGCAAAACTTACTATACAAAAATGTAGATCTCGTTAAAGCACACAATTCATGCCAAATAAATTTTTCTTGTGAAGTTAACCATTTCCAAGATATTTCATCTTATTATTTTGAATTTTCAAATACACTTCTCTCAAATGGTAAATTATGTTTTCTTGTGGTTATGCAAAGAGAACAGAATTTCAAAGCCATCACATAATGACCTGTTCTTAAAGGTTTTGACTGTCACTTAAGCCTATTGCACTCCCTTATTCCCCTTGTACCTACAAGAAAATGTATAATAAACCATTCCAGCTAATGCTTTTCTCGATTATATAAGAATAGTTTGTTGAAAATGGGTAGAGAAAATCATGTGAATGTAACAGAAGTTTTTTAAACAGTGAGGTTAGAGTGTTGCAACAGTTGTTATTTTCAGATAATAATTAGCATGTTCTTACTAAAAAAATAAATGATGATAAAATTAATGCTAATCAAACTTCATATGAAAATATCGTATGTAATACTGCTTGTAATTTTCTGTAATTTGGAGAATGTTATTACTTCAAAGTTTGTCACTTTTCTGTCAAGTAGATAACTCTTCAATAGTTCCAAGGGGACCATGAGACCAAGCATGTCCTTTTTAGATTGCTCAAGTCAGTTCTGGGTATTGAACCTTGGCCTCCTGCATGGAGACAGCAATTCTTGAGCATCATAAGTGCATAGGCCATGTTAAATGTGACCAGAAATGGACATAGTGGACCAGAATGTTGCTTGTTTCTTTAAATTCTTATTCAGTTCTTTTATTCTGTTTCATAAGAAATATCTGTATACTGTTCTGCTTCATTTTAACAATTATGAATTTAAAACAATGCTTTGGAAATAGTGTTTAAAAAAAGTAGCATTGGTAACTATGAATCCCCATAGTTCTAGGAGTTGAAAGTCCCATACATTCCAATTTGCAGACTAAAGATTCATATGTCAATTTCAGAAAGTTCTAGCTCCCACTTTGTAACGAAGATACAAGGATTTAGGGTACGTAAGGTTAAAAATCTGAAATTAGCAAGATCATAGCATGATCACAACCCTCTTCAATAGAAACACCTTGAAAGGTTTGCAGTTAAGTTTAACAAAGAAAACAATAAATGAGCATAAAAGTGATCCATACCTTAAAGTGGTTAAGATTATGAAACAGCTGAAACAAAGAAATTGGTTCTAAATATATGCAAAATGCCCAGTAAGAAAGTCATATTCCTAAAAGTAGATGTCTGAAATTATTTATAATATTTTAATATGTATAAAGTGTTTTCAATAATAGCAAATTATTGCTAATTAACACTATTATCTTGTCACCATCAACAAACCTCTTATGAAACTTGGTCATGACAGAAAAATGCCCATTTCAAGCCCTTACATTTAATAGCAGCAAAATGTTTACCATTTTTACTTTTTTTACTGCTTACCTATAGTAAGTATAGGAAGTATTGCATTCTACCCAAAAATCTGATACCATGATTTCACTGGAAATACACAAAAAAAAAAAAAAAATAGAAAAGGTTTTATGTGTGTCTCTCTCTCTCTCTCTCTCTCTCTCTCTGATATGAATATATTAAAGAAAATCCCCACCCTAAATTACGTTTACATAAAAAAAAATTGGTTATTTTTTATTTTCTCAAAAATGACTCTAATGGTTTTGATTAAAGTACCATATGTTTAATATATTTTCAATTATCTGGAAATAGCCCATGAAGTTCTGTTCATTCTGAATGACTTTTGTGTAATTGATAAACCTTAAAAGATAGACAAAATCTTACTGTACAAAAAATCTAGATCTCGTTAAAGCATGCAGTTTATGTCAAATAGCATATTTTGTGGTGTTAACCATTTCTGAGATATTCTTTGTTATTGGTTGAATTTTGAAATACTTTATATTTTTCCCAACTGCAAATCATTATTCATTTCTTTCTCTGTGTATGTGTGCGCGTGTGTGTTTTTTCATAAGATTTTTTTCTACTGATACTAATTTGTTTTATTAATTATTTGTTTTCTAGGAAATTCTGTCATCTGTTGAAATGAAAGATGATGCCCCAAACTATATCCAGGTTTCATATTTCACATCATGTACTAATTCTTCTGGTCCATTCAAGAAAACCAGTAAATGTGATGATTTGTTACTTGGACAAGAAGTATCTTTCTTATTGGAAATTAAAGTGCCACAATTGCCATTCAATAGAACTCTGTGGAACACTTCTTTCCATGTTTTTCCTGTGGGCATCAAAGAATCACTCAGGATAGACATAGAAATTATTGGAGAATGTCCCTGTGAAACTAATGGCCATCCTGTAAGTAAATATTAAAAGCAATTGGGAAATTAATTCACGGTTATTAAAATGTTAGGAACATTTAATGTTAGAAATGTTGTTTAGTTATCCAATTTGCTCATATTGGTTTTGCTTTATACTTTTTCAGTTATATGTGGAAGAAGCCAAACAATGTTCTTTTAATGGCACATATATGTGTGGAATATGCAAATGTGATGCAGCACATTTTGGACAGAATTGTGAATGCAGTGTCAGACAACTCACAGGTTCAAGGGATGCATTGGGCTGTAGTGCTGATAACAAAACAGATTGCTCTGGGCGAGGAATGTGCCTCTGTGGTGTGTGTAAATGTGACATCAGGGAAAATGAAGATGAGGTGAGAATTTCCAAGTAAGAAGAGAGTCAGATTAGGATTAGCTTGCACTTTGACAATTGTTCTTCCATACTAGCCATGTGTGAGCACTAAGTTTGAAAGGTGAATCAGATTTGAAAAATTCAGTGTCACAGCTGGAACTCAAACCATGGATCTTTGGCTGTGTGTGCTGATGCTTTACCATTTTGAGCTACCACAACAAGATATCCATACACACATTAAGTCCTCTCATCTAATTCAAGAATCCTTGTAAATCTTTATGGCATTCTTGAATATTAGGGATATCAGACCTCAAAAGTGACCTCCAATGCTGCAAATGCTCTACATTTCTGAGTTTTATAATTAAACCACTGTTAGGGTTAATTTGTGCTTTGATAATTGTTCTTCCACACTAGTCATGTGTATGCACTAAGTTTGAAAGCAGAGTCAGTCTTGAGAAATTCAATGCCATGCCAGAAGTTAAACCATCGATTTTTAATTTTCCATTGCAATATTTTTCCTTCTCACACCTTCTAATTCATACTAATTAAGATGTGATAATAACATTGTGTGTGCACATGTAATGAAATGAAATATGATAAAATTTAAACTATTAATTCACCTCCACAATGTGGGGATAGCATGCTTACCTCACATTCAAAAGGTCCTGAGCTTGAATCTGTAGAACTAGTTACCTGGATAAGGTTTGTTCTGGTGTTTTCCCTTATCCTCTAATATGAATGACAGGTAACTAAGCTTTGTATACTCCATCCTCATGTCAGCTTCATTTATCCATTTCATTCATTTGTTCACCATCTGATATGACCTACCTGGTTAAAGGACAAAGAACTCGTGCATCCGCCCCCCAAAGAAAAAGCATTGAGTGAGTTATTCTCTTATTGAGCTTTAAATGCTGAGTGCTTCATGATGTTTTATGCCTCAGTTACCATCCTCACTGTGTTGTTACCATCCTAGTGTTGTGTAATGAAATTATTCCCTGCCTACAAATGGTAGTATACCCTTACCCACCAAGAAAGTTATATACTAACTCTTGATTCTAGTGTAATATATTTTTGTGTACATGAAGAGTTTGAGAAATTGCCTGCTTAAAAAAAACTGCATATATTTGAATCTGTGGTTTCAGTGCAAAATAAATAAATGCAGGTGAAGGTGTACAGTTTTAACAAAAGAAAAACAAAATTGTCCAATATCACGATAATGTGCAAACAAAATCATTTCCCTGAACTAGCACAAATGTTCTTACACATAAAATTAGCATAATAAGTAAAGCGAACCTTTAATTGTCATGGGCATGCATTGAAAGTCTGTTTCTTTTGTTATCAACTTCTCTTGACTGCTGGAATCATCAGGTGTTGCAGATGGTGTCCTCTCTGGTGGTGGGTTGAGGAACTTCTGGAGAAGCATTTACCTGGTAGGATTTCAAAATTCATCAGGTGGTTTCTATTCCTCCAAATGTGGTTTATGTTCCCAGATTGCCAGTTTTAAAATATGTTTCATGCTTTTAATTAGCCTTAGAGGCTTTTCAATGTTATGGTGCTCCTTCAGAAATGCTGTGATACCGCTGATTTGTCTTCCTATTTTTATTTTAATATTTTTAAAGTGCTCCTTGGATCTAGTTGCCAAAATTATTTTTGTTTTACCTGAATAGAATTATCACAGTTCATGCAATTAATCTGGTATATTCTCAATCTGTTTCCTAATGTAATTTCATCCTTTAGTATTGAGTTTAGCAAATTGTTAATAAAGAATCTATTTATAGGTTCCAGGTTGACATTTTGTACCTCGAAAATCTTCTGGAACTTTTTAAATACCATAGTACATGAACTTATTGAACATGAGCTTTTCTTGTTTCCTGTGAGGACAGTGATGTTTCTGTGTTTTTGTTTTTTTGTTTTTCCTATTTATTTTCTTGTGAACCAATAGTCTGCCAAAACCATTTGTCCCTGCTGTGTTTATTATGTTGTTTAACTCAGTGTTGTATTTTTAGTACTGATGCAGTGGTGTACAGAGAATTTATTTCTGGGGGGTTTTCAACAAGGTGCATAGATATGCTTGCAAGAAGCATTTTTCCATAGCTATTTAGAAGTTTTTATGTTTAAGTTTGGGATTTGTGCATAAATTTATTGTAAGAAATGAAATGTGTTATTATTATTTTTATTATTGTTGTTGTTGCTGCTGCTGCTGCATAAGATGTATTTATTATGTTTGCCTAAGGTTTACCTTCAACTTCAACCAAGCAGCTCTCAACATAGAAAACATTCCATAATAAGAACTGAATACTCTGGCATTAATAATTTGCTTACCTCATAAAAAAAATCTGATGTGTTACACTCACATGACTTTCTCTACTCTTGTGCAAACCATTTTTACAAATGCTTATTCTCCATATGCTTCATGTTAATTGCGATATCGAGATGTTAATCTTATTGCTAATTCTCTTGTAGATGCAAGGGGAATTGCTAGGCTTTAAGCAATAGTCAAATATTTTAAGAGGTGGTTGCTATGTAGAGTATTCCATTCTCTTTGCATTACCAGGACAAAAAAAAATGAATAACGAATTTGAGAAAAAGTATTAAGTATTGGAAAATTTAAGGGAATAACAAGCAATATCTCGAAAATGGTTCACTCAACAAAAAAAAAAAAAAATGTATATGACATAAATTGTGTATTTTAACACGATCTACATTTTTTGTGTTGTAAAATTTTGTCTATCTCTTATGGTTTACCAGTTATGCAAAAGTCGTTCACAAAGTAGAATACTTTTGGAGACATTCCCACAAAATTCGAGATATACATTTCATTTGTCATGAAAATATTTTAAACATATGATGTTTTAACCAACCAAAATTGTTAGAGCTATATTTGAGAAAATTAAAATTTTCGAAAAATGTTCCATGTAAAGGGTAATCTGGGGGGGGGATTTTCTTGAAAGCCTTTGTGTCACATCTCTGGAAGATATTGAACCTAAATACCAAATTTGTTGTTTATCCGACTGTTCATTTCTGAGTTATGCTGTTCACACACCCACACCCACACCCACCCACCCACCCACCCACCCACCCACCCACACGCACACGCACACGCGCACGCACTCGCACACGCGCACACACGCACACGCACACGCACACACACACACACACACACACGGACATGTTTCCAAAAATGCTTTTTTTGGATTCAGGGGGTCTCAAAACATGTATTTCCGGTGAAATCTCGGTATCAATTTTTGGGTGGAATACAATACTTCCCCTACTTACTATAAATAGTAGAGAAAGTAAAAAAGTGTCCATAAGGAAGAAATCTTACACTTGTGTGCTACTTTTTTATTAGTTTCCAATTAAACACTTCGGGTTAATATTGGCTTTCCCAATTTCCCATGTTGTGGTTTCTTTATTAGATTTAAAGTTAAATTTCAATTCAAATACAACGGTCTTTGGTAAAACATAAATGTAAAATGCAAATAATGTAATTTACCTTGATTTAACTCCACTTCCTTTGGAATCAATGACACAAGTTACAATATGATGTGCTAAAAGTATTAGCAAAATTAATATGATTTCCTCATGAATAGATTTTAGGCTCTTTTATGGTACTGTTAGACAATACAACTGCAGGATAGTGGAACAAATATAAAATACAAAAATTTAGCAAAATTCTGAATACAACTATTGAAAATTAACCTTAATTAATACCAGTAATGATTAACTGATGACCTGCCAGTAGTTGTGATAAGCATGAAACTAACATGCTGCATGTTACAGAAATTGCCCAACAAACATATAGTAGGACATAGGGAACTCGGGCAACCATCTTATGCTAGATACCGTAGTAATATGAAGGATATTTAACATTCTGGAGATTGCATCACATAGGAAAATAAAACTATAATTTAATAATAAAAGCTGACGGTATGCTGCTTTATATTAATTTCAAAAACTGTTAATTAGTGAGAAATTAAAAAATATAGCTTTTCCCCAAATTTAAGAAGTGAATAATCAGAGTCTAAGAAAATGTATCTGCAAGCAATCACAGCAATATAGATTATAAAAGCTGGGACTATTAGCAGTTTATCATGGATGATAGCAACCTCTGTGCATTACCTTCATTTACTCTGCCTTTGCTATTAGTTTATCGTCTGAAATCTGTAACAACCTGTAGTTGTACATAAGAAAATATTCTAATTAGTTACAAAACAATATTAATGTGTGTGAATTTTATATGCACAATCACTTTAATCTTATGTCTAGTCTCCTTGGTTTAAGAGATAGGTCATTTATAACTTCCTCAGCTGAAATGTTAATGTTTTCGTGTATGAACATCAGTGCTAGTCCATTCAGGCATTCTTCCCCAGTTGTGGTCCTTAAGTAGTTTTTTAAGAGTTTTAATGACGAAAAAGATCTTTTGCATGAACAAGTTTGTTACAGGCAATGTAGCTATGACTGAGAGTAGTTCACATTTCAGTGTATGATACCACAAAGGTAGTTCCACCTTAATATTCAGTGGAAGCTCTTATAGTTCTGCTATTTTTTCTATACTAGATATAATCTCTTCCAAAAGTTCTGTTTCAAGTTTGGAAATCAACTTCCAAAAAGGCTGCAAAGTGCTTTATGAGATACAAATTTGTCATCGAGTGAAGAAATAGTATCATCAAGAAATGAACATTGCGCTTTGAAATAATCTTCTGGATTATTCACTGGGATGTTGTCCTGTTTGCTTGCCAACCAGTGATTTGGGGCTGAAATGCAATAATTTCTAGTTTATTGCACAATTCTATTACCTTACTATCTAATTTTTTCAAGGGACACGTTGACACCCACAGATACATTTACAGCTTGACTGAAATCCAAATTCTCAGTTTGGAGGTATTTACTAAGGGGAAGTGTGATTTGAAATACTTAATCAATAGTATACAAGCTTAACAAGAAGGCACACGTGCAGATGACAAAGGAAAGAATTTCTGCATCCGTGGCTGCCTTTTTATTCATCCACATTGCTATGGTTTCTAGTGCCTTCATGAGTGGATTGAGGAGCTCTATAAAGGAACAAATGGAAATGTACCGTTCTATTCATGTGGTTTCACACAACTGTTTTAATTTGTTCACTCTGGTTTTTTCTTCCAAACTTTGAATTTCTTGTGTTAATACACATTGGCTCTTTGGGGAAGATCTAAAAAGACACACGCCTTTTCAGTTGTCCCCATACAGTTCCTAATTTCTGATAAGCTACCGCCATCAGCATCTTCAATAGTAATAAATGCAGAAATTCCTCATGCACTGTGTAATCTTCAGCAAAACAAACACATGGTATTTTCTGTACACCACTTATGTCTGTGGTCTTGTCAGCTAACACAGAAAAGTACTTGGAGTTGTTAATTCTATCAACTAACTTTTTTAGAATAATAATGTTGAAGGATGAAATTGTTTCATTTCCTGTATGTGGGCTTATGCAAGTTGCATTTGAGAATGCAGTGGTCAAATGATTTTTCAAAATCTCATCACCAGCTTCTGCTCTAAATTTCAACTCGGATCTGAAATTACCCTCTCCTCCCTCAGGAACTCTTCTAAGTTTAGAGATCCTAAGTCCTTGTGGCCACGAAAAGGAATTCCCAATCGAGCAGGAAAAATTGCAGGTTGTATTATTGGTTTCAGTTTTTCTCAGTTGCTCAAGATAGTGGACTGAATACCTCTATCTATGCTGACATCAATCGTAGGAATTTTACCCCTCATATGTTGCAAGAAAGTTTGCAGCTCTTTCTCTACATGTGGCATGGTATTGTGTTTGCTCATGCTTTTTAAAATCTTCCCTTGCAGTTTTCCAATTCAAGTATGGAGACTCAACCAATTTTCCTGCCAAAAAAGATTGTTTTCCCACAAATGTAGAGAATAAACAACAATATCTACAGTAGACTCCATTCTTCTTTCCACTGTAGTAGCCATTTGAGTTGAAATATAGAATTTCTTTGGCTCGAAGAAGGAAACTTGTAGCTCATATCAGGTACACAGGGGTTTTTGCAACAACTCCCTTTTTAAAGCATCATCACCAATCTGGAGAGGAAAACAATGGAAGAAGTAGAAATAAATAACCATTTATTAAAAATACTTCCCATGCTCCCACATTAAAGAATATCTTGTTAAAAATGAAAAAGGCTTCAAAATTATAATATTTCCTGTTGTTTCAATTGCAAAACATATGAATCCATATTAAATTTAAAGTAGTCCTAAATTACAGATTTACAGGTGCAAACCTATTAATTTGTTATAACATAGCTTAATGGCACGACAACCCTCAGAATGGGGTAGAGAAGAATAGAACACAGTTTATTTGTTTCTTCAAAATACATTATAATTCACAAGTATTCACTTTCTATATGACCATTATTTAACGAGTTATGCTACATATTTCTCTGAGGAATTTCTCATCCATTATGCTTATGCTGCAATCATACAATTGCTGATACTTTTCAATTTGGCAAACATAAGTACATAATTGATGCTAGTATGTTCAATAGGTTATTCTGAAAGCAAACACAGTATTTTAAAATCATTCTTTGGTGGGTGGGTGGGTGGGTGGGTGGGTGGGTGGGTGGGTGTGTGTGTGTGTGCGTGCGTGCGTGCGTGCGTGCGTGCGTGTGTGTGTGTCAATAATGCAAAAGTGACTGAAGTGATTGCTAGGCTATTTGGTAATATGCATTAGATCCAACTTAGAGAATAGGTTGTCACTCTCATGCACTTCCCAGTTGAAAGGTACTCTTTTTCTCAAGTCTGGGAGTTGTGTCTGTATTTATATGGGAAATTAAAACATTAAAACAACAATAAACAGTAAAACAATTAGGGATTAATTTCAGAAAACTTGGCCTGTGGGTCAACAAAGTTAGAAAAAACAATATGAAAGTCTGCATCAAGCAGTCTTTATGACATTTCCTTAAACTGGTCTATTTTTAAGTCTATGTATCACCTTATTCCTCTGATGAGCAATATTGGCTTTTCTTACACTAAATAATGCAAATAAACGAACCTGCTCCTATGTCTCTGCATTGGAGAGCTGCTGTGGATGCTGTGGCTGTAGCTGTAGCTTCCTCCTGCAATTCCTCTTATGTGGATGGTGCAGCAGTATGGGTCCCATAGCTGACACTAGGATCGACTCAAGGCTTTTTAATAAGGAACCTATACATTGAAGCTTGGAGAATTAGGGAGTGAGTCAGTTCTGTTGAATCATGACCACACAAATGATTGTGCAGTACCGAATGCTACGCAATATTATTACTTAGATACTCACGCAGCCAATCATCTTTTGTTTTCAACAGAACTTATTTTACATGGTTCTGTGGTTCATTTTTGTAACAATCGAAATGTTTTCTTCATGGAGTTTGTTTACTAGTAATGGCAACAAGAGAAGGTGCAGTGCTTTAAACATTGATGAGAAATTCAAATAGAGATTTAGAATTCGATGGTTTTCCGGCCTCTCTTAGCATGCTGATTAGCGTGTTCGCTTTCCTTGCAAGAGGTCCCGAGTTCAATACCCGTAATGCTGGGTTTCTGGATAAGGTGTTTTCCAGGGGTTTCCTTATCATAATTAGCGGAATATCAGGTAACTCTAAGGTCAATGAACCTTGAGCTCATTTAAACATGATTTCACCCCTTTCATTCATTCATCGCCGCTGTAAAGCTGAGATCTCCAAAGAGACATAAACTGTAAAATAAAAAAATCCGAGTGTTTGAGGTTTAACCATAAACTCAGATGGCAGAGCGTTGTCGGTATTCGGAATAGGAAGGGTACATGGCGAGGGTAGCGGGTGAGCAGGAGGAAGAGGCATCAAATGATAACCTGGGATATATAAAAACTAATAATTATATTTGCAATTAATTTATGTGATTACGGGGGTGAGGCTGTGTAGGGTGGTATGTGCAAGAACTTACATATAATACATCTTACCTGAAATCCTCTGGTGTGTCTTGAGCTTCACTAATTAAAGTATGAACTTAGTTATGTTGGGGACTCGAGCCCCAGACCAGCGTAGCTTCGCCGTGTCGATGAAGTCGGTTGAGAGTGCGACAGTTGACTTAATTTCGAGGCCGTTTCAATAAGCTGACAGCGCGACTCCGTGCACTACAATGCCGAGCTTCCTACATTTAACCATTTTACGACACTTTTCCAACTCTAACGCAGTTTTCGGCCCTCGGTTCGAGCGATACCTATGGCTCGCTATATTACATATAATTAATTCCAACCTCGGAATTAAAGCATGAAAGGGAGAAAGCCCTTCTTAGGGGGTACTTGATTTGTCCTATTAGACAATCCTAAAAGAAAACAAAACAAATTAAATAAACACTTAAGGCCTAGCAACACAGTTGACTAACCGACAATAACAACTATGGCTTGCTAGTACTCCGACTTTCCCGCTTCTGTACAAAACTCGAGTGTCATGAGAAAAGTTCCTCTGGGGATTGGGGTATCACAAAGGAAAGCGTGTCTTCGATGTTTCGACCTTACTGCCTGATCCTTCTTTGCTCCATACTGCATGTAAGGAGCTGTACAAGGCCCTGCCTTCCTGTCCGTGAGTGTTTCTGCTGATTTTGCCGTTCTCAGACTATTTCATTCTGCTACGTTTCATGTTCGGCACACGGTGTGGTTGGTTATTTTAGTCTTCGACAATGTGAATACCTACTTCAGCAAACTATTGGTCATGCTGGGGTATCTTACAACCTGGTTTCCTATTGTCTCTTCTCTCTTCTTCATTATCGTCTCCATTTTTCTGCTTTTGTTAGTTGGCGTACAGCAGGACTGTTCTTTCCTTAAGATGGATCTGCTTCGGAAGGAAAAGAATAGAAGGTGGAGATTGGGTTGTGTGACTTGAAATTTTAGGGAGGTGATAACAGCGGCGGGGGAATAAATTCCCAAAATAGGTACCCCTGCCGATTATTTCCCGAATTTTGAAAATGAAAGTAAAAAAAAAAAGATTGGCCCTCTCTCCAGGTATGACATAGTGCTGTTAAGCTCTTGCCCGTACTATTTTCCCTGTACGTTTCTTTCTGCTCTTTCCTTACAATTTACATTTGATTTAATGCCTGTATATGTACAAAAGCATAGCTGTTTTTGGTGTACATGTGTGGTGCTTTATACAGGGTTATTACAAAAGAAATAGACACTTTCAATGTGTTATAAATCCATAACTATTAATGATATAGTGAATATGTCTGCACTGTCGTGTAGAGAAAGTCTTGAAGTTTAGTTTGTGAACTCACAAATGTTCAATGTATGATCTCTGCGTCACGCGACACACATCAATACAATAATCAAGTTCATTTCAAATACGATGTAACATATCTGCATCGACATTGCCACGGCTCTTCTGGTACGTTCCTTCGTGTCATCTAAATTGTGTGGAAGTGGAGGAACGAAAACTCTGTCTTTGAGAAATCCCCAAAGGAAAAAGTCACATGGCGTGAGATCGGGACTCCTCGGTGGTCAACGTAGCAAAGCGTTATTGTCATCTGCAGCACGGCTAATCCAACGCTGTGGTAGAATTTCATTCAAGTATAGTCTAACATCTGTGTGCCAGTGAGGCGGTGCTCCATCTTGTTAGAAGATAAAGGTTTCCCTTTCCATTTCCTCACACAGTTGGGGCATCAACCAAACCTGTAACATATCGAGATATGTAGGACCTGTTATTGTTGTTTTCTGCAAAAAAGAAGGGGCCATACAGCTTGGTTTGGCATATCGCATAAAACACATTTATTTTGGGAGAGTCCCACACATGTTCCACCACAGCCCTTGGCTTTTCAGTTCCCCCGTATTCGAACATTTCGTTTATTCACTTTTCCACTCAAGTGGAAGGTTGACTCATCACTGAAAACTATTCTTTCACTGAAGCCATCATCTTTTTCATTACGTCGCAACATTTCTATGCAGAAATCTTGACGTTTGACTTTGTCGTCTTCATGTAGCTGCTGCAAAATTTCAAGTCGAACAGTATGTCACATCTGCATCAGATATTGCAAGAATGCAAAAAACAAAATAATTGGCAACTCACCAAATCCAGTCATTTATTACTGCTCCTGCACCTAAGGCACTGCAAAATAATTCTTACATGGATTTTTGCAATGCTCTTGAGGAGCAAATATACCACTTGAGAAATTCAGAAACCCAACTTTTAAGCATTTTTTTGGAGAAGTATACATCAAAAGATGTCCCTGATCCCTTGACATTGAGGAAAGTTTATGTTCCAAAATCTTATAATCAGGTAGGCTATGTAATGTATTTGTCAAAATAAGTTTAATTTTATATAAAAATAAATGAAAGCTATTTTCACACCATAAAAATACTTGTTTTGCTAACCAGGTTTTGCATAAAACTTGTGAGGTCTTGGAAACTACAAAACATATGAAAACTATTTTCATACACGTAAAAACACTTGTTTTACTAACCAGGTATTGGATAAAATTTGTGAGGTCTTGGGAACTTCAAACATATGGACATCTGTAGATGAAACAGCTGATCCTATGGAGCACTATGTTGCTAAACTAATTGTAGGAAAATTAACTGAGGATGGGCCTGGTCAGTCCCATCTAGTGTGCTATAAAGTCCTGCAAAAAGGAAATAACTCCACAATTGCTAGTTTCTTTGATGATGGATTGCATAAGTTTTAATCAGATATTGTAATTAAATAACATTTTAAATAATTATTTTATTCCCATTTAAGATTCTCAGAATATGATTCTTATATTTTAGGTATTCTTTGGCTAAATAATCTAAATGAAAGCAATTAGTGATGCTGCTTCCTACATGCTGAAGGCCGGGAAAGCAATTAAAATATTCTATGCAAATTTAAAACACATTACATGTCTTGCTCATTGGCTCCATCATGTTGCAGAAGCAATGCTCTGTAATTATGGCACTGTCAATAATTTGATATCATCAGCTAAAAAGGTATGTGTGAAATTTAGGTTTATATCAGTTTTAATGGTTCCCAAGCTGTAAAAATAAATTAGTCATTTTGACATGTTGTTTTATACAGGTGTTTTCAAAAGGCCCTGCACATGTAGCTGCTTACAAAGAGTCTACCTGAGTTACCGTTACTGCCTCAGCCCATCCTCACTAGATGGGGTACTTGTCGGAAGTTGCAATGTTTTACTCTGACAATTTTGATGCCATTAAATTAGTATGAAATAGAATTTATACATAGTTAATTGCAATAAAATTAATATCAATATTTAATTGTAAAGTAATTCTTCTTTCATTTTAGGTAGTAAACAGTTTCTCGCCAGATGATACTGTGTATGTATCAGAGATGCACAAACAGCATTGAATGCAAAAATGTGCAGCAGGATTTAATTTATATTAAGACAAACTTTTCTAAATTGCCTTCAACAATAACAAAATTAGAAGCCATGTATCTGACACTGGTAGATTCAATATCAATTGTTGAGGAATTCCATAGAACCCAGACTAAGGATTCTTTTGTTCATGAAGAAGGGACTTTGTGGTGAAAGCATGAATGAAGAACTTGACATGACACTGTTACAAATATGTTCATTCAAATTTGTGCCTATAACTTCTTGTGATGAGGAGAGGTTATTTTCTGCCTGCAAAAATATTTTGACTGATAATTTTCTTGCAGAGAAAAATTTAGAAATGTTGTTAGTTGTTAACTGTGTAAAAAGGGAAGTGAATTAATGAAATGGGAACAAAAATTGTAGTGCATGTTTTAATGTATTTTTCACTTGATCATGCATGTATTGTAGTTTGATAGTGTATGGATGCGTGCATATTTTGGGATTTTATAGTTCATAGAATTCTCGCCTTTAGTCATAACAAAACCTAAGATAAATTCTTCCTTTCTACCCATAATACTAACATAAATATTTATAAAAATTTGTTTCAGTTCCAGTGGTTTTGAATTTGAACCTGTTTTGGAAATAATTTGTTTCTAGAACTCCGCAACAGTGAACTCAAGTGACACAATGCCACTTCAGGGTCAGTGATTAGCTGAATGAGAACGATAGTTATAGAAACATCATTAGCACACAAATAAAGACAGTGAAGTGTCATGTTGCTGCAAATAACTTCAAATGTTCTTTTATAGCTTCAAAAATATGTTACTATCTCTTAAATCATTATAGGCTAATTATATGAACAAAATCAAAGTAAATAGTGATACATTCAGTAGAGTTCAAACTTCGTGAAGAGATGCTTATTTAATGGCAGAAATTGCTAAAATAAACTGTTCTTAGCATAGTAGCATAGCAATTTTTGGCACTGCTAAAATGTTTATCTTTCAGGTTATATATGGAAAATTCTGCGAGTGTGACAACTTCTCATGCAAACAAAGAGATGGAAAATTATGTGCAGGTCATGGCATCTGTGAATGTGGTCAGTGTAAATGTGAAGCAGGATGGTCTGATGGGGACTGTGCTTGCCCCACTGCCATTTCAAGCTGTATGGATTCAGAAGAAGACACTATTTGCTCCAAGCATGGCAACTGTCAGTGTGGTCAATGTTTTTGTGATAAAGGCTATTTAGGAAGATTCTGTGAACGAAATGAGATGGATTTACTGGTATTTATAGTTTGAAGTTTACTCAGAAACCATATGAAACTCAGTTTTTATATTAAAAAGATTTAAGACACTTACTGGCAACATTTTAACATTCTGAATACAAATTTTAAAGCAGCAATATAGGTATATATTAACATGTTGGGCTATCTTGTATTGTTTTCAGAGGTGGGTAAAGCAAAATGTAGCTGTAGCATACATTCAGTAGCCAGATGGGTCACTGAAACAATTAGTTTAGCCTTTAGGTTTATACTTTATTGCATGTATTGTTCTATCCAGGTTTTTGAATAAGTGAGAACAGCAATTTTGGGTAAAAGTGTATAAAGAATGAACTCATACCTTCATATTCAGCAGAGAGAATATTTATGATGTTTCTCCTCTTAGAAAGTAAAATTTCTTAAATTTATAATACAAGGAAAATCAGTGCTATTTTCAATTCTCAAACTGTTTATCTTAAGAATTTAGTTATATAAAATTGTTAGAGCAGTTTCTAGCTAAGTACATATAAGGAGCTTAAATTCCTTTCCTCTTCTGTTCTTCAGATTTGCAATTTTGTAAAACCAGGATACATTAAGCTGCTTAGCCAATATGTTAGTTTTAAAAATTGAAAGCATCTTTTCATTTCAATTCAATTAATTTCATCCATAGCAATAGATACATGTTTTGGGGATTTGTCAAAACACCAGAGAATTATGCAAATATGAGAGTGATCATTATATAACACTGAATGTGTCGTGTGATACATAAAACATGATACAATTCATTGACATTATAAGTACATCATTAGAGCTAAAGTAATGTATATGACTAAATATAACACTCTTGTATAATATATGTAAGAGTAGGGTTCAACCTTTTCACTATCCTCAATACTGCAAACAAAAATAAAACAGACAGCATCCTCAGTGGGTTAAGGTTGTTAAATAGATATTTTTAATTATATTACCTACTTTTAGGTATTTATTAGCAGACAGTAATTCATTGAATTCCTCACTTGAATAGAACTGATTTAAATGCAGGAATTTATTTAATTCAATTTTGAATGTTTTATAGCTCCTGTGTTCCTTAGATGTAGAGGTAAGTTATTGCATTGAAAGAGTGACAAGGACTGTTGAGTAACTTGTGAGTCTAATATAATGTGGGGAATTTTTTTTTAAACTTATGCATTTAAACCTTCCTTCACTTTTACCTTGGAATTCCATAATACCCTTATAATATTAATACAATAAAAACAAAACAATTCCTGATTTAAACTTCCACCTTGGGAAGCCTTCCTTAACCTCTAAAGTCTCCTATTTCTATGTATCAAACAAAGTGGCACCATGGTAACGTGTGCAATCTGGGCTCCATCCCGGCAACCACCCACTCTGACTAATAGGTTTTTCGTGGTTTACCTGGGTTGGCAGGCAATGCTGGGGAGGTTCATCTTCTACCACAACTCTCCTGCCCCTCATTTCCTGTACCCATCATCTTCCTTGTCATCTGTTTCAGGGTTGTAGGACCAGACGACAGTGTTTGGAGGGTTGCAGCTGGGTGGTGACTCTGCACACTGTAGACTTTTTTTTTTTTGGTGTCATTAGCAGACTGCAGTTAGGTCTTGCCTCCAAGTGGGCCCTGCCCTGGGAGGTCTGCTGAGGGTTAGGGATCTAGTTGCCCTTTGGGTCTCTCCCCTCATCCCTCCCTGATGGTAGAAGTAAAAAGGGACTTTGCAGCCTACTTGTGGTGCTGCCCTGTTATGGGGACTCCTCCGTTTGTCCATACCTTTACCTATATGTGTATATGTGGGGCAGCAGGAGTTATAGCTTATGCAGTTGGGAAGAAAGAAAGTTTTAGTTGTGAAAGAGTTGTCTAAGCTGAGGGAGCTGCTCTGAACTAAATATTATTCTGAAATTTTAAGCAATAAAAAATTCTTCCTTTTATCTTAGAAATGGAATACCATAAAATTTTGTTATATCCATAATAAAAGTCCAAAAGAATACAAACGTAACTATTGAAAAAAATGTAGGTCAGCTTCCCAACTATATTTGCCCTTTTAAATACCTACAGTGATTAAAAATATACAATATAATCTATAACCATTGAGAGCAAATAAGTTTTTTGGTGACAAAGGAATGATTGTCAAAAATAACTGAGGTTACTCTGAATACATAAACAAATTCTTTCTCTTGATAATATTACCTAGAGTAAATAACCATGTTCTTAGGTTTGCAACTACCAGCTTTCTTTTCCTTCATACTGTTTCCAGCGAGCAGAGTGTGAGGCTCAGCAAAACTGCATCCTTGCTCAAGTACACAAACAAGTGGTACCAGCAGAGGAACCAAATGTCAGCTGTTCACAGAACGTTCATACTGTTGAAAAGCTTGAAGGTAAGGTGTGTTTATATTTTACTACAGCACGTTAATATTACTTCCAAACAAGGAGCAAAATATGAAAAAAAGCATTTAAAGTAGATCCCAAACATAGCTTATGTCTCATGTTCAGTTTTAAAATCCACTATGTGTATGGTATAACTTCACATGTAGTGTGTGTGTTTTATGAGAGAGAGAGAGAGAAAGGGGGGGAGAATATTAATTTGAATCCCTTAAGAAGTACTTGATAAAAGAATGCAGAAATTAAACAGAAAAATTATGTTCTATTGAACATTTTGAGACAGGGAGCTTGTCATCTGCAGAACCAGCATGTGGAGGAGAGCCTGAAGTCTAGGAAATGTCTGCCGTATGTTTTCATTTACCTCTTGCAAGGTGGCTCTACTTTATTGTATTTACATTGCAACATGATAGAATATGCTATGAATCAATGATGGACCCATGGCACATTAGCCTGGTTAAAATTAACAAAGAAATATCTTATGTAGCTTTTAAAGTACATTTGCATGCTTTAATGAAAATTTAAGAGTAAAAACAGAGTTGAATAATTTGTGTGATGACTATTAACTACAGCGAACATGCACTGCACATTATTGAAGTACCAACAACAGAATTGTGTATTCACTGGATGCCAGCCACTACCAATGTAATATATAATATTGCTAGACATTAAATAAGCATGGGACACATAAATATTATGTAGAAATGTGTATTTCCAATAACAGAACAAGCTGGAGAAGCAATGGATGTCACATGCAATGAATACATGCATAAAATATGAAATGTGTGTTCTCTATAAGGGGAAATAAAGTGAAATGTGTATAAATATGGGTGTTTCACACATAAATATGTGCAAATTGTGTGCAAGAACACAAAAATTACCATAGAACAACACACACAGATCCAGGGAAACATAAATAATGTTTAAAGCAAAACATACATAAACTATACAATAAATATACACAAAATGAATGAGAAAGCATGAAGTATATGTTAAATTTGGCAAAAATTATAAAAAAAACTTCAAATCTTGAGATTTTACCGGAAATACATGTTTTGAGGCCTCCTAAATCCAAAACAAGCATTTTTAGAAAAAATTTCATATATGTGTCTGTCTGTGAACAGCATATCTTAAAATCAAAAAGTTGGATAAATACCAAACTTGGTATTTAAGTTCAGTATCTTCCAAAGATGAGACACATAGATTTTCAAGACAATCCCCACCCCAAACTACCCTTTAAATGGAAGATTTTTTGAAATTTTTTATTTTCTCAAAAATTGCTCTAATGATTTTGATGCATTAAGGATATTTATATGACAAATAAAACATATATTTTGAACTTTCTGGGAATAATCTATGAAGTCCTGTTTATTCAGAAAGAATTTTCTATAATATTGTATAACTGGTAATCGTTAAGTGATAGATGAAAATGAAAGTGAAAATGAAAAAAAAAGTAGGTAGATACTACACAAAACATGTAGATGTCTTTAAAACACACAATTTATTTCAAATAACTTTTATTGTGGCTATTTCTGAGGTATCTGTTGTTAATGGCTCAAATTGTTCCATAATCTGTCATTCTTTAAAGTCCTGTCAACAGTCACTTGTTTCTTGCGACTCCATGGAAAGAGTATGGAATTTTAAGGTTAGCATATAGTGTCCAGTTCTTAAGCATTAATTATCACTATTCCCTTTGCATCCATAACAAAATGTGTAATGTAGCTATTACTGCAACGTTTATCTCAATTAAAATGAAATAGAGAAATAAGCTTTTATAAGAGTAACTTGTATACCCATTAATAAACGATAGAGGATAGAGAAAAGCATGAGAATGTAACCATCAGATTCTTTTATTCACATTAATCAATTTTTGATGTGCTAACACAAAATGCTCCTTGGACTATATAGTTTAACATATAACTATGTGTGGTCTTAAAATCATTGATATTAAAAAATCAGTTGAGCAGGTAGAATGAAAATTAAAATGGTAAGCAGAATAAAAATGAGAAAAAGAAAAACAATTGAACATTTATGATATTTCTTGCTGAATTTAACATATACTTAATGCTTTACCCAATCATTTCATACACATTGTGTAGTTTATGTTAATATAGTACATTTTTAATAGGTACTTACTGAAATGTTACACATGGTGAAGTGATTACATAAAAGTAGTGTACAATAAAAAATAAACATAATTCTTCTGAATAAACAAAACAGAAAATACTATATCTCCGGTATAAAATATGATTTCTCATAGCTGAAGCTTTATTATTCGTATTGGAAAGGATGACCTTTGATGGCAATACCTGTGTATATTCTCCTTCACTGATTGTCTCATTTCTGTTAGTATTTCCAGTGCTGTTGCAGCATATGTAGCAGTAATATAGTCTATCGTGTTGTCCACTCTTGTTGGAACCCACTGATACATGTTGCCAGAGAAAAAAATCTAACACGGTGAGGTTAAGTGATTGTACTGGAAATCCCTGAACAGGACTACCTTGTCCTATCTATCAATTTGGTAATTGTTGGTTTAATTCTTGGTTTCTTGCCACTATTAGCAGGGTATCCATCATACTGATACTACATTATTTGATTTAAATTCATTGTAAGGTCTTCCATCAGTACAGGTAAAGTAGATCTCAAGAACCACCTGTACTTTCACCTGTTAAGTGTGCCATCAATGAAATATGGGCCAATGATGTGTTGTTCCTACAGCACCATACCTACATTGATGCTATACTGATGTTGATATTTTACCTAATGAAGCCATTGTGAGTTTTCCCATGATTTATAAAAGTGGCTTCATCAGTAACAGTAGCCTACTCATAAAGTCATGAGCTTGCTGCAGAACTCACTAGCAGTGTTCCAGACAATTTGGAAAGCCATTGACGTGAAGCTCTTGATTTAGTGAGATATGAAACGGATGATAATTATGCCCGTAAAGAATGCGCAGCGCATTTGTTTGACTGATTCCAATCTGTCTTTTCATTTTACAAAAACTAGTGAAAGTTTGTTGCAACAGCTGCAAGAACAGCTGCTCCTGCTGCTTTAGTTGTCACTCTCTTGCTTTGAACCTACTTTTGGAGACAAGCTTCCATCTTTCAAAGTTTTTTAACAATATCAGTGAAGGTAGTGCAGGATGGATGATGTCTATCAGGAAAATGTTTGATATACAGCTGTGCTGCTCTTGTACCATTTTGGTGACATTCTCCATAAATTAATTAACATGTCAACCATTTCTTCATTTGTGAAAACCATTTCAAAAGCCTAGAACTAGGTTAAATTAATTTCACTTTTAACACATTGATATCATTTATCATGCACACGACATAAGTGACACTTAGTTTAACTTAACCTCCACATAAAGAGCCTTCTAGATAGAGAGCCATTCTCAACATTGCATTGATGTCTTATTGTTCCTTTCTTTTTTGTTGTTCCATTTATACACCACCTTTAACTGCAATGGTCATATTAGCAGTGTTTACCTTTGGACCATATTGCCCATCACCAATTATATTAACTTGTATACAGTTGTCATTAGATTTCTGGTTTTTTCATTAGATCTGTCTCTCTCTCTTTTTCTCACACACACTCACTCACTCACTCACTCACTCACTCACTCACTCACTCACTCACTCACTCACTCACTCACTCACTCACTCACTCACTCACTCACTCACTCACTCACTCACTCACTCACTCACACTCTTCCAGATGCAAGGGAGAATAGGGAATAATCTTGGCTAGAGAAAAATTCCCAGCCCACAACCGGGAGTCAAACCCAGGACCTCTCAGCAGGTGCTCTACTGGGGCCAGCTTTATTGCTCCATTGACCAATACAAAACTGAAGAGATATGGATTAAATTGGGTAGCACAGTATGGGTGTGTTCAACATTCAATTTTATGTCAAAAAATCTGATGTGTTACACTCACATGACTTTCTCTACTCTTGTACACACTATTTTTAAAAAACGCCTATTCTCCATATGCTTCATGTTAATCGAGATATCGATATGTCAATCTTATTGGTAATTTTCTTGTAGATGCAAGGGGAATATGGTAGCTTTTAAGCGATAGTCAAATATTTTAACGCTGGTTGCTATGTGGTGCATTCCA
Organism: Deroplatys truncata; assembly: GCA_030765065.1. Classification (NCBI taxonomy): domain Eukaryota; kingdom Metazoa; phylum Arthropoda; class Insecta; order Mantodea; family Mantidae; genus Deroplatys; species Deroplatys truncata. The sequence continues at coordinate 115,971,790 of CM060978.1, read as the reverse complement.
TTCTCTTTGCATGTCCAGGACATAAAAAAAATGAATAACGAATTTGAGAAAAAGTATAAGTATTGGAAAATTTAAGGAAATAACAAGCAATATCTCCAAAACGGTTCACTCAACAAAAGAAATGTATATGACATAAGTTGTGTATTTTAACGCGATCTACACTTTTTGTGTAGTAACATTTTGTGTATCTCTTATGGTTTACCAGTTATGCAAAAGTTGTTCACAATAAAGAATACTTTTGGAGACATTCCCAGAAAATTCGAGATATACATTTCATTTCCCATGACATTATCTTAAACATATGATATTTTCATCAAAATCGTTAGAGCCATTTTTGAGAAAATTAAAATTTTCGAAAAATCTTCCATGTAAAGGGTAGTTTGGGGTGGGGGGATTTTCTTGAAAACCTTCGTGTCGCATCTCTGGAAGATACTGAACCTAAATACCAAGTTTGGTGCTTATCCGACTGTTCGTTTTTGAGTTATGCTGTTCACACACAGACACACACACAGACACACACACACACAGACACACACACGGACATGTTTCCAAAAATTCTTTTTTTGGATTCAGGAGGTCTCAAAACATGTATTTCCGGTGAAATCTCGGTATCGAATTTTTGGGTGGAATGCAATACTTCCCCTACTTACTATACGTAGTAGAGAAAGTAAAAAGTGGGATAAAAACCGAACTTGGTATTTAAGTTCAGCATCTTCCAACGATGCAACAAAATGATTTTTAATGAAAATTCCCACCCAAACTACTCTTTACATAGAACGTTTTTCAAAACTTCTGACCTTTTTAAAAATGACTAACGATTTTGATTAAAATACTATGTTTAAGCTACTTTCATGACAAACGAAATGTATAGCTTGAATTTTCTGGGAATAGCCTCTGAAGTCCTCTTCATTCTGAGTAACTTTGGCATAACTGGTAAATGTTGATCTCATTAAAGCATCCAGTTTATGTCAAATAGTTTCCTTTTTTTGGTGGAGTAAACCATTTTCAAGGTATTCCTTGTTATTGATTTGTATTTTAAAATACTTATAATTTTCTCAAATGAAAGGTCCGTTTTTTCTCTCTCTTGACAATGCAAATAGAATGGTATTTCAGAAATATTACCTACATAGTGATCCCCTCTTAAAAGATTGACTATCATTTAAAGCCTGCTGTATTCCCCTAATTCCATTGTACCTACAAAGAAATACGAAATAAGGCAATTTATGCAAATAAGTATATCGATTAACATGAAGTAGATAGAAGAATAGGTGTTTGTAAAAATAGCTTGTACATGAATGAGTAGAGAAAGTCATATGAGTGCAACATATCAGATCTTTTTCCAACATAGTCACCTTATAAATCAATACATTTAGTTCATCACCTTCCTTTTTAATCCTTCCTCAGTAAACTAAGATGTCTAACTGTGCAAAATAAGCACCTATCTTTGTTTCAACCTCATCATATGATGTGAATGTTCGTCCACTCCTATTTCTTCAGGTTTGTAAACAAAAGGTAATTGCTGTGGACCAAATCTGGCAAATATCATGGATGTGAAAGCCTTGAAAGCAAAGGTTATCCAGTTTTGTGACAGCAATCCCAGACATGTGAAGGTGCATTATTGAGATGTAAAAGCGCTTTCTTTTTCTCAAGGTGTGAACATTTAGCCTGAATAGCATCGTAAAATTGGTCAAGCAGCGAAGCATAATACTCCGTGGGAATGGGTTCACCCTCCTGAAGATAGTCTATGAGCACCCACCATGAGAATCTCTGAAAATTGTAGCCATGGCTTTTCCTGCAGATAGAACAGTTTTTGCTTTCTTTGGTGCATTTTCACCTGTTACCACTTACTGTTTGGACTGCTCTTTGTTTCTGACATGTAATAATAAATCTGTGTTTCATCTACTATTATGAAATGAAGAAACTCACTCGAATTGTATTTAAACAAGTTTAAACATTCACAAGAAATGTTCATTTAAATGTGCTTTTGGTGCATTTTTAATAAATATGACTTCCACTGAGCAGAAAGATTTCTCATATACACAAAACTACACGTTAAATGTAGTGGACATGGCCTATTAAATACTTTGCAATGTCAGCCAACTTGCATACCTTCAACTGATGAATTCTGAGTACGGCATTGTGAATTTTAGTCACAATCTCACCGGCCATAGTGGTTTTTGAATGCCCAGAGTGTTCATCTTGAATGGATGTACGACCATGCTTAAATTCAGCAGCCCATGTTTTAATAACGGAAAACGAAGGGGAAAAATCCTTTAATATGAAATCTAACTCTTTTTGTATTTCTTTTGGTTAAACCCTTCAAAATGAAGTACGTTTTCACTACTCATATTTCAACGTTATCCATTTTGTAGAAAATGCTAATGTTAGTTCGTTTACACAATTATCACAAACAAGTCACTATACTTACACATCTGAAACTCTAAAGTGCGTCATCTTAGAGGTGATACTTAACAATTGTCATAGTCAGGCTGAGAAATTTTAGAATAATCCTTGTAGATGTAAACATTTGGTCAAAGAATCCATATTCACATTTTTACTTTATCTACTACGTATAGTAAGTAGGGGAAGTATTGCATTCCACCCAAAAATTCGATACCGAGATTTCACCGGAAATACATGTTTTGAGACCTCCTGAATCCAAAAAATCTGATGTGTTTCACTCACATGACTTTCTCTACTCTTGTACAAACTATTTTTACAAACGTTTATTCTCCATATGCTTCATGTTAATCGAGATATCGAGAAGTCAATCTTATTGGTAATTTTCTTGTAGATGCAAGGGGAATATGGTAGGTTTTAAGCGATAGTCAAATATTTTAACGCTGGTTGCTATGCGGCGCATTCCATTCTCTTTGCATGTCCAGGACATAACAAAATGAATAACGAATTTGAGAAAAAGTATAAGTATTGGAAAATTTAAGGAAATTACAAGCAATATCTCGAAAACGGTTCACTCAACAAAAGAAATGTATATGACATAAGTTGTGTATTTTAACGCGATCTACATTTTTTGTGTAGTAAAATTTTGTCTATCTCTTATGGTTTACCAGTTATGCAAAAGACGTTCACAATGAAGAATACTTTTGGAGACATTCCCAGAAAATTCGAGATATACATTTCATTTGTCATGACATTATCTTAAACATATGATATTTTCATCAAAATCGTTAGAGCCATTTTTGAGAAAATTAAAATTTTCGAAAAATCTTCCATGTAAAGGGTAGTCTGGGGTGGGGTGATTTTCTTGAAAACCTTCGTGTCGCATCTCTGGAAGATACTGAACCTAAATACCAAGTTTGGTGCTTATCCGACTGTTCGTTTTTGAGTTATGCTGTTCACAGACACACACACAGACACACACACAGACACACACACACACACACACACACACACAGACACACACACACACAGACACACACAGACACACACACGGACATGTTTCCAAAAATGCTCTTTTTGGATTCAGGAGGTCTCAAAACATGTATTTCCGGTGAAATCTCGGTATCGATTTTTTGGGTGGAATGCAATACTTCCCCTACTTACTATACGTAGTAGAGAAAGTAAAAATGTACTAACAGACATTGTTTTTGTTTCCTCATCAGTGGTATTATACAATGAGTAAAGTAATCAGCTGTTACTTGACAGAGGTAACTCAACATTTGCAATTTCCTATTTAAAAACAGAAAGTAGACTCTCATAACTTGAAAGTTATTTAATTTACAAAAACTACATTACATCTGATGCCTCTTTTTGTATAATTTTACATGTTGTTTTGATGCAGTAATTTGTATCACAAATTACTTAAATGTAAATAATGATGGTAATATGAATATGCATTTTTATGTGACATTGATTTGAGATGTTTATTGATTGTAATTATTGTTGAGAAGTAAGTTTATAGGGCCTTACTGAAACTGACAATAATAGCGTGCAATAATGCAGTGAGGGGGTGAGCTGTTTGTCATTATTGGAAACGAGGAAGTTACGTAATGTTGGCGCGTTTAGAATCTTCTGGAACATTTCCCTAGAGCATATGTATTCATAATTTTCATTGGATATTAAAATAGACGCTAATGTTGGCGCGTTTTATTAGCCAATTGCAGTTCAGTTATAATCTTTAGGCATATCTGGGTGAAAGTGTATAAAAGGTAGGTTAGAGGTAAAGATCCCGTCAGTTCATCAAAATTCTTTGTACATTACACGTCGCCTTCAGTCCGTCAGTTCATCGAAAATATTTTCTATGATACACGTCGCCTTCAGTCCAGCAGAAATATTACACGTCGGCTATAGATTCACAAGTTACGCGTAGCAGAATTATGAAAAATCTAAAGTGTTGTAAAGTTAATTATACAAAAGGTTGAAGTACGTGGATTAAAAGTGATCAGTAAGAAGTTATTATAACAGTTTCAGTTTGGCGAGTGTCAAGATCAATGTGTAAATGTGATAGTTAACGTGTTCGACAATAAAAGTATAAAAGAAATTCTTTCATCAGTGTTATCTTTGGATAAAAGATTCCTTTCCGTTTACACAACCTGTATAAAGAGAAGTGCTCGACCCAAAAGCTAGCCGGAAGACAAAGAACCAAAATTAAATAAAATAACTAGCATTTCTTTTTAAACAAAAAGCTAATACTGCCGCAAATTGCTAACACCAGATGGAGCTAACAAACCTAACAAATGAATGACGTCACAAGATGGCTTCAACGCGTGAAGTAAACACAAATACACAAATTAAATATAAGTAATACCACCGCAGTTTTCTTTTGGTGTACTATATCAGAAATCTTTAATACACTGTTAGAGATGAAAGTTTTAAGTGGGTCATCCTATTTACACAGTCCAGTTATAATTCTATCCTATGATTAAGAAGCGATATGTTTTAAAATAAAAGACACAAAAAGATATAACATATATATTTTAATTCAGTGACTAATGAACATTTCTTACACTATAATGCATTCAAAATGATCATTTCTGGCCTTTACACAGGAACTTAATCCGTTAGGCCAGTCTGCTACTGCAGCATGGATGACATCTAGAGGAATTTCCTGCGCTGCCTTTACAACATCTCGCTTTAGAGATTCCAAACTGGAGTGAGGTTTAGCACAGGCCTTACTCTCCAAGATATCCCAAAGCCTGTAATCCAGTGGGTTCAGGTTTGGGCTGCCAGAGGGCCAGTCTTCTGCTGCAATGAATTCTGGAGCATGGTCCCTGAGCCATGCTTGAGTTCTTCCAGCTTTGTGAGCTGAGGCTGAGTCTTGCTGAAAGACCCAATGGCTGCCATTGAAGAGTGTGGTATTCAAGGGTCTCACAACTCTCTATAGGATGTCCTCTTGGTACCATCTGGCTCCTGTTTTTTACTCCTTGTTTGCAGAAATGGAGAGATAGTACTCCTTGATGTGACACGCCTACCAAACCATCACTGATGCTGGGTGGTGCCCTCTCTGGACATGGGAGACTGACATTTTAGCTTCTTCTGAGCTCTGTGCATATATTTTATCATTTTTCTTATTGTATTTCTCCTCCACTGTGAAAATTATCTCGTCTGTGAAGAGGATATTTTCATGACCATTCTGAGCATGGCACTGTGAGAGCCTCTTTGATCTTTCGTACCTGATCTTCTTTAGGTTTGAGGTTAACAAATGTCCTACTGACCATCGATAAGCTCTCATATGAAGGTCTTCTCTGATAATCCAAGATATGGATTTGCAGGATACATTTAACTCTCAGGCCATTAATTTTTGCTTCTGGAGTGTGTTTTGACATATTCATTCTCTTACTGCTCTGACCACTCCTGAAGTCCTTATGGTATGTGGCATGCCAGATCTTGGTAAGTTTTCAATAAAGGAAGATTCAACGAATCTATTGACTGTTAAGTAAACAAATTTCAGTAGGTTTCTTACCACACTTATAAAGAGTAATCACTTCAATTCTGTTTTCATTTACACCCCATTCCATATTTATTGGTTGATGTAGGAAACTACACAAAGCAAATGTGTATAGAGTAATAACTCTGCTACTATGGTAACTTGTAACAACACCACTAAATCATTTGTTTTTAAGTTGGAGAGCTACAAACATAAAGAACAGAACTTATGACTGGACTGTGTATATACCTAATAGGGGCATATATTCAGGGCAATCTGGGGAAATGGAGATGGCCCAGATGTTTTTGGTAAAAGCTACTGAGATTGGAGTATATTAAATGGCATTAAGAATCACAATGAATCCCATAACATTTTATTTCAAAATGCAGCAGTTGCAGTGATTATATACACGAAAGCCTGGCCGCTGAGCTCTAGTCCACCTCATGAGGAGAGAGTTTCTTTGGACTGTGCTGTGGGTAAAGAAGGCAAAGGAGAGGTGCATTTGCACATGTGTCGAATAAGCTCAAGCTGGTGAATTACGCAGTGGAGTCCATCTCTAGCACAGGTTATGGTTTGCTTGTTCAAGAGAGTTCTAAGGCAAGCCAGCATTGTTGGCACATATGGTCTGAGTCAAAGAGTAAAACAAAGTGTTTCTTTTATTTTGGGAAATTATAGTGTACATTGTTGTTTGATAATGGAATTTGGTTGTGTTGAAAGAATTAAGAATAACACCTTTTGGAAGCAGAGAATTTTTAGACAAACTGACCATAGTTAATAATGGAAGACTGTAGCCTGAACTGGATATATATATATATATATATATATATATATATATATAGATTAAAATCATGAGTACACCAGACAGTTTAATGCCGGTAATTACATTAAAACACATTGTTTAACATTTTTTCTAAACTAAACAGAATGTTTTGTTGACCACATCTTCTTTTTAATACCTACTGTAAGAACGATTTGTTCCAGGGATGGTTTTAGTGATCTTGTTAGAATTAGAGGATAACTATATCCTCTCAGAAGTTGTAGATTGATAAAGAACCATGAATTAACATAATAACACATTTATTTACACAATCACTAGTGAACATTACAATAATCATTACAAAATATGACTGCTTGCTTGGCCGGCATGTTTCTTGGTGCATTGTCTCTCTCACACACTACCACATACCATACCTTCACTTCTTTATGTATAGATGTCGGTAGCTCTGTAACATGAATTTACCTATATTCCAACATGCCTCCTTAAATTCATATTACAGTACAAAATTTACTATTATCAATTACTTTACATTTAACACATTTCTAAACTTTTTCAAATTTGTTTCGTCGAAAGACTTAGTAAAAATATCTGCAATGTTTTCTTCAAAATTCACTTTTACAATATCAATTTCACCATTACTACAACTTTCATTTACAAAGTGATAATGAGTTTCTGTATACTTTGATTTCTTTTTAAAGTTACCAAATTTTGCTATATCTATCGCATCAGAATTATCTTCATAAATTTTAATAGGATAAAAAATTTGCATATTAAAATCATGCAAAATATGTTTTACAACCTTTAATTCACTCACACACTCAGATAATGCTACATATTCAGCTGATGTGGAGGACTTTGATACACTGTTCTGTTTCTTTGATTTCCAATAAATTACATTTCCATATAATTTAATTACATAATCAGTTGTTGATTTTCTATCAATAATATCGCCTGCCCAATCAGCGTCTACATAGCAATCTAAAATTTCAGCATTATGAAAATTAACTTTAAGTCTTTGGTTAAGACTAAGTACTTTAAAATTCTCAAAGCATACATATAATGGTTACTACCATAGCAATTCTGAAATCTACTCAAATAATTTACACTGAAACTTATATCAGGTCTTGTTCCTGAACTAATACATAAAAGAGCTCGAATTAAATTTCTATATTTGATTTCATCACTTGCTGATTGCACAGGATCTAACTTCAAATTTTGTTCCATAGGAAGAGCATACAAATTAGAATTTACAATATCATACTTCTTTTCTAATGACAATATATAATTCCTTTGATCTAGGGTCATTTTTGCTTGATTACAATCATTATTTATATTAATACTTAAGTAGGTTTTTATTTTAGCCAAATCTTTCATTTGAAATCTTTCAAGTAATAAATTTTTAACAAAATTTAACTTTGTATCATCTTTACAACATATAAGTATATAATCTACAAATACAATTAGATAAACATTGTTCTCATTCTCCTCAATCAATTTCACTTCTTTCAAAGCCTAAACTTCTCAAATAAGTATCAAAGCATTCATACTAAACTCTTGGGCTTTCTCTTAAACCATATACTGCCTGGAAACGTAGAATCAGATGACTGAAAAATTCAATGCCATAGCCAGGATTTGGCTATGGCATTGAATTTTTCAGTCATCTGATTCTATCTTTCCAACCCTGTCCAACACATGGCTTGTGTGAAGGAACAATTAATTCCATATAATGCCTTTTTAAATTGTAGTACTCTATCTGTACCATCCTCATAAGCTTGTGGCTGTTTTACATAAACTTCTGATTTAACTTTACCATTCAAAAAGGCTGTCCATTTGTTCAATATTGATGCAGTAATTTGTATCACAAATTACTTAAATGTAAATAATGATTGTAATATGAATATGCATTTTTATGTGACATTGATTTCATATGTTTATTAATTGTAATTATTATTGGGAAATAAGTTTATACGGCCTTACTGAAACTGTCAATAATAGCGCAATAATGCAGCGAGGGGGTGAGCTGTTTATCATTATTGGAAACGAGGAAGTTACGTAATGTTGGCGCGTTTTTCGGTAGAAACTTCTGGAATATTTTCTCCCTAAAGCATATGTATTCATAATTTTCATTGGATATTAATATAGACGCTAATGTTGGCGCGTTTTATTAGCCAATTGCAGCTCAGTTATAATCTTTTGGCGTATCTGGATGCAGGAGTATAAATAGGGTAGGTTAGAGGTAGCGTCACGCCAGTTCATCAAAATTCTTTGTACACTACACGTCGTCTTCAGTTCGTCAGTTCGTCAAAATATTTGCATGAGATACGTCGGCTATAGATTCACAAGTTACGAAAAATCTAAAGTGTTGTAAAGTTAATAATACACAAAGTTGAAGTACGCGAATTAAAAGTGATAAGTAAGAAGTTATTATAACAGTTTCAGTTTTGGCGAGTGTTAAGATCAATGTGTAAATGTGATAGTTAAAGTTTTCGACAATAAAAGTATAAAACAAATTTCTTCATCAGTGTTCTTTTTGGATAAAAGATTCCTTCCGTTTACACAACCCTGTTTAAGAGATGTGTTCGACCAAATAGCTAGCCGGAGGACAGTGAAACAGAATTGAATAGAAATTAAAAGTTAAATTCTTTCAAACACAAAACTAATACTACCACAAATTGCTAACACTAGATGGAGCTACAAACCGAACAAATGAATGACGTCACAAGATGGCTTTAACATGTGATGTAAACAAACATTTGTAAGTAATACCGTTACAAATTGGCTCCCATACGTGGGGCAGTTAAAAATTATGTAACCAAACAAAACAAAAGCAGCACAACATAAGATCTTCAAGTTCTAATAATTTACGTAAAAACATATTACGTAAGCAATAAAGTTATCACAAATTGGCACCCAGAACGTGGGGCATAGTGACCAGGAAAGGAACACGATGACCAGGAAAGGATCAGCATAACCAGGAAGGAGCAGAGTGACCAGGAAAGGAACCAGGACGTGGAACGAATGCAGCAGTGAAATGATCTACAAGACGCAGATTCCAGAAACAACAGGGACGACAGACTACGATCGTAATTCCGAGATTACAAGGCAACAGGGAAATTCAAACTACAGGACAACAAAACGACGAAGATTCATCGAAGCGACATACAAATCTAGGAGAGAGGGGCAGGAAGCTGGACATCAATGTAACAGCAACAGACAGCATCACAAAGGTCAGAGTATCGTAATTTTTTTTTAGAAAACAAAAACAATGGCTACTAATAATATTGAAGAAACAATGATGGAGGGAGATAATGTAACAGTTAGCTGTAATTCAATACAGGTTACAGAAAATAGCTCAAACTTTTTAGGATTTGAGGGTGGAAATGTTAGTGCAGAAAGTCAGAATAGAATAGCAGGAAATGTTAATCTTGATACTAGTATGATTATGGAAATGCTGAAAAATTTGAATGAGAATATAGAAAAGAAAATAGATCAAAACAGGGAAGATATGCAAAAGAATAATAGGAAATTGAGGGAAGATATGCAAAAGAGTCATAGGGAATTAAGGGAAGATCTTAGTAAGAAAATAGATCAGAGTTTTATGGAATTGAGAGAAGCTATAAAAAAAGATCACAGAAAATTAATTGAAGATATTGGTAGGAGTAATGAGATATTAGAGCAAAAAGTAGATCAAAGCAGGGAACAAATTGAAAAGAAAGTTACGAAGCTAGATAGTATGCCAAAAATGAGTGATGAAAATGAGGAAATAATAGTAAGTGAGATAGGAGAAGTTTCAAAGAAAATGCTAGACATGAACAGGGAAATAGGTAACAAAAAAAGTGAGGTTAATACTAAAAGTGAGGTTAATGTAGAATGCACAGAGTTAGGAAATCAAGTGAGTAGTATTACAAGTGAGCTAAGAGAGATAAAAGAGGTTATGAATGTAGTTGTGAATCAGGCGCAAGTCAATTTCAGAGGGGAAATATCAGAAATACAGAATGAGACAGTAATGCAAAGAAATAAATTGTACCAAGATGTTCAAAATGAAAACTCCAGTCCAGTACAGTTTAGTACAGATTTGTCAAAGTATTCTCAAGTTAAAAAGATAGCAGATGAATTGAAAATGAAAGTTGTTAAAAGATGTGTAGTTCAGGAAACTTTAGATTGTTTTCAAATGTTATCATGTAATGAAATTTCAAATGAATACAAGAGGTTATTCATGAACAAAAATTTGAAGGTTAGGATACGGCTACGAGTAATGTATAGCCACACACAATTTGATCCAGGAGGGTAAATAGCAATGAGATGTAAAGTAAATGCTGGATAGTTAAAGATGACTTGCAGAGAAATGTATTGGAACGTAAGAGGGTTAATTATTTATATGTCATTTGAAAAGAGAAATAAATTACAACAAAAAAAAAGAGAGAAATGTTTAAAAAAAAAAATTAAATGTTTAGTAACTGTAACAACATTTGAAAATTAAGAATGCAAAGATTGAAACTTAATATGATATTAAATTAAAAGTACGTAAATACTATTCCAAGAGTATTGTTAAGATAAAGTACAAAATAACAAAAATTGGTAAATATAATTAAAAACAAATATTTATGTAGCAAACAGAAAAGGTGAAACATTGTCTAGATTTAAGAGATATCAATATATTTATGTAAAGGTTGAATATTTTTGTTAAATATGTTTAATAATTACAAAAAAAATTCTTGAATTGATAAATTTTTGTTAACAATATAAGAAAGTAAACCATTTTTTGTAACAGTAATTTAATAATTCAGGGTACAGTATTTGCTATAAAAATTGTAATGTCAGATTAATGTCAAAACAAATTAAACCAGAGCCAGTAAGTAGTGGCGAGATAAAAAAAACAAAAAAAAAACATATGTCGTGTGTTAAATTCGTGTGAAGTGTTAAGTGAAAGTGATAGCGTGTGTTCCAAGATTTAGGAGACTAAAAACCCAATTATAAAATTTCCAAACAAGTTGTAAATATTTATAATTATGTTTCTAGTGGGGCATATGATGCAGTAATTTGTATCACAAATTACTTAAATGTAAATAATGATTGTAATATGAATATGCATTTTTATGTGACATTGATTTCATATGTTTATTAATTGTAATTATTATTGGGAAATAAGTTTATATGGCCTTACTGAAACTGTCAATAATAGCGCAATAATGCAGCGAGGGGGTGAGCTGTTTATCATTATTGGAAACGAGGAAGTTACGTAATGTTGGCGCGTTTTTCGGTAGAAACTTCTGGAATATTTTCTCCCTAAAGCATATGTATTCATAATTTTCATTGGATATTAATATAGACGCTAATGTTGGCGCGTTTTATTAGCCAATTGCAGCTCAGTTATAATCTTTTGGCGTATCTGGATGCAGGAGTATAAATAGGGTAGGTTAGAGGTAGCGTCACGCCAGTTCATCAAAATTCTTTGTACACTACACGTCGTCTTCAGTTCGTCAGTTCGTCAAAATATTTGCATGAGATACGTCGGCTATAGATTCACAAGTTACGAAAAATCTAAAGTGTTGTAAAGTTAATAATACACAAAGTTGAAGTACGCGAATTAAAAGTGATAAGTAAGAAGTTATTATAACAGTTTCAGTTTTGGCGAGTGTTAAGATCAATGTGTAAATGTGATAGTTAAAGTTTTCGACAATAAAAGTATAAAACAAATTTCTTCATCAGTGTTCTTTTTGGATAAAAGATTCCTTCCGTTTACACAACCCTGTTTAAGAGATGTGTTCGACCAAATAGCTAGCCGGAGGACAGTGAAACAGAATTGAATAGAAATTAAAAGTTAAATTCTTTCAAACACAAAACTAATACTACCACAAATTGCTAACACTAGATGGAGCTACAAACCGAACAAATGAATGACGTCACAAGATGGCTTTAACATGTGATGTAAACAAACATTTGTAAGTAATACCGTTACAAATTGGCTACCACAATGTGGGGGTACAATAATGTCAAATATAAATAACATTAATACCACATCAATATTTAAACAATTTTGACAACAATATGCCATTAAAATTTTCAAAGTTTGCATTCTTGCCACCAGAGAGTAAATGTCATCAATTAAATCATTCTGTTGATATCCTCTTACTACTAATCTAGCTTTATAGATATCATCAGTCTTTTTTGTATAGACCCATTTTACGCCTAGAATCTTTTTAGCATTTGATTCACTTACAAAAATCCAAGTTTTGTTTTTATTTAAACAACTCATTTCTTTATCCATTGCATTTCTCCATCTTTTACAATAATTACTATTAATAGTATCATTATAGGAAATAGGATTTTCAGAATTAATATAATTTGTATAAACAACATTATTATATACAAAATCATCATTAAATCTTGCAGGCTTCCTTTTTCATCTTCTCAAACTAATTCTTAATTTTCATCATTTAAATTCTCATAACTATTATCGTGTTCATTTTCACTTTCGTTTTTATCATGAGCCCCTCTTGACTCATCTTTAAAGCCTATATAATTTGTACCATCTTCAATTATATCTACTTGTCTTGCTACAACTATTCTGTTATTAATCAAAACTCTATAACCAACCTTTTCATACCCTAACAAAATATCTAAATCTGCTTTTCTATCCCATTTTGAATTTTTCTTCTGTTCAAGCACTGTGACAAATACTGTACATACATAAATGCTTAAATGTTTTATATTAGGTTTTCTTTTAAACACTGTTTCATAGGGTGTTTTGTCTTTTACTACTGTATTAGCAGTAATTCTATTCTTTAAATAAGCTGCTGTGTTAACTATTTCAGGCCAGAACCTTTTATCTACTTTAGCCTCTGTCAATGAACATCTAGACATATCTATAATATCTCGCTTGTATTTTTCTGCTGTGCCATTCAATTCATGTACACATGGTGGAAAATGGTTCAATAGATGTACCCTTTTCCCTAGCAAAATTATAAACCTATGTCTCTATTTATGTGTGCCTTACCATTATCACACCTCAATCTTTTTACCCTTTTTCCTGTCTCACTTTAATTTACATAGTCAACAAAACAATTATATACTTCACTCTTTGATTTGATAAGATAAACTTTAGCTGCTTTACTGTAGTCATCAATAAAGGTTAAGAAGTATTTTTTCTCATTTAAGCCAGTAGTTTTATGTGATCCGTTCAAATTAGTATGTACTATCTCTAATACTTCCTTTGCTCTTGTTCTTTCATTTTTAAATGGCAAATTATGCATTTTATTTTCCAAGCATATCCCACACTTAAAATTATCAGACTCCAATTCTTTTAGCAAACCTTCAAGCATTTGCTTGTCACACATTGTTCTCAAGTAATTAAAATTTACATGCCCCAATGTTCTATGTAATTTGTCTTTTTTAGGCAACTTACCATCTGTTATCAAATTTGATTCAGTTACTATAATTTCACTTGTCATGTGATACAAATCATTATTTTTAATAGCCAAAGCAACTAAGTCCCCATCTGGATCATAAACTTTTGACATATTTCCTACCGACACAATTTTATTAACTTTAGTTACTTTTCCATAATTTATTAAATTTCTGCCATCTCTTTGACATAAAGAACATTTTTTCATTTTATTTACCTTACTTTGACCATAAACATTAAATTTATGCAAAACATTTTCCACTTTCGTTGCCTTTAAGCAACAACCATCTCAGATTTTTACATTTATTGGTTCTTTAAGTTCCACAAATTCATGAAAATATTTATCATTATTCACAATATGTTCAGAGTAACCACTATTGAATAACCAATCTACATTACTTACACAACTATTTACTTCAACATTTGGTTTCCTAAACCAGGCCTGGCCTCAACTTCTGTATTGAAATTACTCGCTTTACCATCATCACTTCGCTGTCCTTGGTTTTGTTGCCAACCGCCATCTCAATGATGTTGATTCCAACCTCGACCAGCTCCACAGCTGCCACAATGTTGCCAATGTTGGTAATGTTGCTAGTGCTTGCCTCCATGCTGTTCACACCACCTCTGGATTTCCAAAAATTTCCACTTGGCCTCATGCTCATACATTGCACCTTAAAATGTCCAAACTTGCCACACTTTACCCTCTCTTCTTTCAGCCTTAAATACACTCGAACTGTTTTTGCTTCCTTCTTCTTTTTCTTATAATTCAGCCATTTTTATTTTACTTTTCACATATTCAACAGTCTGATCGCTTTCTTTCAACACATCAATTAAGTCACCAATGTAACTTAATGAACTTGAAAGCATTTTAATCATATAACTTAATTTCCCTTTTCACTAACATTTGCACTTGCACTTTCCAAATCCTTAATTAACTTTTCAAACTCGTTAAAAAAAGGCACTTGGATCCTCAAAGTCCTTCAACTTCAATTTTTCCAATTTATTTCTTATGCATATTTGCAGTGCAGTAGATTTCCTTTAAATACATTTTGTCGAACATTTTCATAATTTCATATGCTGTCTCTTTGTCTTTTACGAGCTGTAGCTGATCATTCAAAATACCACTATATATGACTAACAGCTTGGGCTGATGTATAGCCATATTCTAAGGAAGATTGCTAGCACAAATAAATAAATAAAATATATCTATATATATATGACTATAAATAGCTTTCAAATCTTTTTCTGTCCAATCGGGCTCTTTATCTGTCATCACTTTTTCTCTCGTTGCTACTTCCTCACATTTCTTTAGTTTCAAAATCTTTGTGATTCTTCTTTTCCAGCACTCATAGCCCTTGCCATTGAAAACGGGAATTTTATCTTCATCCACCATTTACTTTCCCTTTCCTTATGATTTTCTTCAAAATTATACCATTTTAAAATAACTATATCCGTTATTTTCTTGCAATAACTTTTATCAAAGATTTTACCTTTTGCTCAGCACTTTCACGAGTAGCAACTATTTAATACTTGCACATATTTTGCTACCCTATGGCACCCAAAAGTCCATGTGGAGATAAGTGGAAAAAAGACAAAAAACCATACATCTCCGCTACCATGTTAGAATTAGAGGATAACTATAACCTCTCAGAGGTTGTTTAGATTAGATTAGATTAGATTAGATTGTATTCTATGAGTTCACTAGCAGCCATAAAGGCTTGTGAACATAGAACATGTCAAGGAAATGTACAAAAATTACATATAAACATAAATATTACACAGAATATGGAACATTTGAAATAAAATAGACACATACTATATGCGTGTCAAGGAAATGTGCAATAAAGTTACGTATATACATAAATATTACATAGTATACAGAACATTTAAAATAAAATAAAGACATATTATATACAAAATGAAACAAATCAAGTGTAATTTTGTAGAGAGTTGAATATCTCCTTACTGTTATTAGGTTAACATATGTATAGGCAAGAACAGTTATTTTAACATTCACTAGGATTTTACCTTTGTTCGTCTGATCATTTTGTTCTATTTGATTTGTAATGCATAGCATTTACTGTCAGTTCTTAACATACATACATTTAAATAGCTTCATTAATTCTAGAGCAGGCATCAAATATGACTGGCAATTGTCATTAATTGATACGGTAATTTGTATCACAAATTATTTAAATGTAAATAATGATTGTAATATGAATATGTATTTTTATGTGACATTGATTTCAGATGTTTATTAATTGTAATTATTATTGGTAAATAATAATATACGGCTTTACTGAAACTGTCAATAATAACGCAATAATGCAGAGAGGGGGGTGAGCTGTTTATCGTTATTGGGAACAAGGAAGTTATGTAATGTTTGGCGCGTTTTCGATAGAAACTTCTGGAATGTTTCCCTAAAAGCAATATGTATTCGTGGTTTTCATTGGATATTAAAATAGACGCTAATGTTGGCGCGTTTTATTAGCCAATTGCAGTTCATTTATAATCTTTAGGCATGTCGAGGAGTGGGAGTATATAAAGTCGAGTCCGTGGTAGATCGCCCCCAGTTCAACAAAATTCTCAATACCTTACACGTCGGTCCCTCAGTTCATCAAAATTTCGTGTACACTACACGTCGTCAGTCAGTCCTTCATTTCGTCAAGTTACGCGCAGCAAAAATCATTAAAGAATCTAAAGTATTATACAGTTAAATATACACAAAGTTGAAGTACGCGAGTTAAAAGTGATAAGTAAGAAGTTATTACAAACAGTTTCAGTTTGGCGAGTATCTAAATCAATATGTAAAAGTGTCAGTGAACGTGTTCGGCAATAAAAATTATAAAACAAATTTTCTTCATCAGTATAATTTCTGGATAAAAGATTCCTTTCCGCTTCACAACCTGTAAGAGATACATGTTCGACCCAAAGAGCTAGCTGGAGGACATTTAAAGTGAATTATTTCAAAACTGATGCAAATTGCTACGCCAGATGGAGCTACAAACCAGACAAATGAATGACGTCACAAGATGGCAACGCATGAAGTATAGACAACATTAATTCTCTCGCAAATTGGCTCCACAACGTGGGGCTAACAAATACAAAAAAACACAAATTACATAAACAAGCATCTTCCGTCGCAAATTGGCACCCAGAACGTGGGGCTCGATAACCAGGAAAGGAGCACGATAACCAGGAAAGGAACACGATGACCAGGAAAGAGGCATAGTGACCAGGAAAGGAACACGATGACCAGGAAGGGATCAACATAACCAGGAAGGGGCGAATGCAGCAATGAATTGATCTACAAGACGCAGATTCCAGAAACAACAGGGAGGACAGACTACATGGATAATTGGACATCGTAATTCCGAGATTACAAGGCAACAGGGTAATTTAACTACAAAACAACAAGACGACGTAGATTCATCACAACACAACGCAGAAGCGACATACAAACCTAGGAGAAAGGGGCAGACAGCTAGACATCTAAGCAACATCAGCAGATTGCATCAGAAAGGTTAGGAAAATGTGATTTTAATTTTAAAAAAAAAAAAGGGTAAACAAATTTAAATGTTACTTAGGAGTGGTAGGATAAAAAAAACAATGGCTACCAATAATACAGAAGAAATAATTATGGAGGGAGATAATGTAACAGTTAGCTGTAATTCAATACAGGTTGCAGAAAAGAGCCCAGATTTTTTAGGATTTGAGGATGAAAATGTTAGTGCAGAAAGTCAGAATAGAATAGCAGGAAATGTTAATCTTGATACTAGTATGATGATTATGGAAATGCTGAAGAATATGGAAAAGAATAATGAGAAATTAAGGGAAGATATGCAAAAGAATAATGAGAAATTAGAAAAATTAACTCAGAGTAATGAGAAATTAAGGGAAGATATGCAAAAGAATAATAGGGAATTAAGAGAAGATATTGATAGGAGTTTAGAACAAAAACTAGATCAGAATAAGAGAGAATTGAGGGAAGATATTCGTAGGAGCTTTGAACAAAACAGAAATGATATTGGTAGGAGTAATGAGATATTAGAGCAAAAAGTAGATCAAAGCAGTGAAGAAATTGAAAAGAAAGTTATGAAGCTAGATAGTAGTATGCCAGAAATGAGAGATGAAAATGAGGAAGTAATAGTAAGTGAGACAGGAGAAGTTTCAAAGAAAATGCTAGACATGAGCAGGGAAATAGATAACAAAGAAAGTGAGGTTAATACTAAAAGTGAGGTTAATGTAGAATGTACAGAGTTAGGAAGTCAAATGAGTAGTATTTCAAGTGAGTTAAGAGAGATGAAAGAGATTATGAATGTAGATGTAAATAAGGCGCAAGTTAATTTCAGAGGGGAAATATCAGAAATACAGAATGAGACAGTAATGCAAAGAAATAAATTGTACCAAGATGTTCAAAATGAAAACTCCAGTCCAGTACAGTTTAGTACAGATTTGTCAGAGTATTCTCAAGTTAAAAAGATAGCAGATGAATTGAAAATGAAAGTTGTTAAAAGATGTGTTGTTCAAGAAACTTTAGATTGTTTTCAAATGTTATCATGTGATGAAATTTCAAATGAATACAAGAGGTTATTCATGAACAAAAATTTGAAGGTAAGGATACGGCTACGAGTAATGTTTAGCCACACACAATTTGATCCAGGAGGGTAAATAGCAATGAGATGTAAAGTAAATGCTGGATAGGTAAAGATGACTTGCAGAGAAATGTATTGGAACGTAAGAGGATTAATTATTTATATGTCATTTGAAAAGAGAAATAAATTATAAAAAAAAAGATAAATGTTTAAAAAAAAAAAATTTTAAATTTTTAGTAACTGTAACAACATTTGAAAATTAAGAATGCAAAGATTGAAACTTAATATGATATTAAAGTAAAGTACATAAATACTATTCCAAGAACATTGTTAAAATAAAGTACAAAACAACAAAAATTGGTAAATATAATTAAAAACCAATATTTATGTAGTAAATAGAACATGTAAAACAGTGCCTAGATTTAAGAGATGTAAATATTTGTGTATAGAGGGTGAATATTTTGGTAAATATGTATGATAATTACAAAAAAATCTTAAATGTATAAATTTTTGTCAACAACTTAAGAAAGTAAACAATTTGGTAACAGTGATTAAATAATTTAGGGTAAAGTATTTGCTATAAAAAAAATTTGTGATGTCAGATTGATATCTAAATTAATTAAACCAGAGCCAGTAAGTAGTGGCGAGATAAAAAAAAAATAACAAAAAATATATCGTGTGTTAAATACGTGTGAAGTGTTAAGTGACAGTGATAGCGTGTGTTCCAAGATTTAGGAGACTAAAAACACAATTATAAAATTTCCAAACAAGTTATAAATATTTATAATTATGTTTCTAGTGGGGCATATGATACGGTAATTTGTATCACAAATTATTTAAATGTAAATAATGATTGTAATATGAATATGTATTTTTATGTGACATTGATTTCAGATGTTTATTAAGTGTAATTATTATTGGTAAATAATAATATACGGCTTTACTGAAACTGTCAATAATAACGCAATAATGCAGAGAGGGGGGTGAGCTGTTTATCGTTATTGGGAACAAGGAAGTTATGTAATGTTTGGCGCGTTTTCGGTAGAAACTTCTGGAATGTTTCCCTAAAAGCAATATGTATTCGTGGTTTTCATTGGATATTAAAATAGACGCTAATGTTGGCGCGTTTTATTAGCCAATAGCAGTTCATTTATAATCTTTAGGCATGTCGAGGAGTGGGAGTATATAAAGTCGAGTCCGTGGTAGATCGCCCCCAGTTCAACAAAATTCTCAATACCTTACACGTCGGTCCCTCAGTTCATCAAAATTTCGTGTACACTACACGTCGTCAGTCAGTCCTTCATTTCGTCAAGTTACGCGCAGCAAAAATCATTAAAGAATCTAAAGTATTATACAGTTAAATATACACAAAGTTGAAGTACGCGAGTTAAAAGTGATAAGTAAGAAGTTATTACAAACAGTTTCAGTTTGGCGAGTATCTAAATCAATATGTAAAAGTGTCAGTGAACGTGTTCGGCAATAAAAATTATAAAACAAATTTTCTTCATCAGTATAATTTCTCGATAAAAGATTCCTTTCCGCTTCACAACCTGTAAGAGATACATGTTCGACCCAAAGAGCTAGCTGGAGGACATTTAAAGTGAATTATTTCAAAACTGATGCAAATTGCTACGCCAGATGGAGCTACAAACCAGACAAATGAATGACGTCACAAGATGGCAACGCATGAAGTATAGACAACATTAATTCTCTCGCAAATTGGCTCCACAACGTGGGGCTAACAAATACAAAAAAACACAAATTACATAAACAAGCATCTTCCGTCGCATAATATTTACTAATACTACTGTCAATCAAGAGCCATTCCCATTACGTTACTTAGAGCTAGTACCGATTGGTTCTAATTACCATGTGAAATCAAATTTGACGTGCATGCCACTTATACCTTAGTTTACCAGCATTTTCATGTCACATTAAGTAAAGTTCATCGCAATCCCGGTATTGCAGGCGATCTTATAAATAAGCGTTCACCACGCGTCTGCTGGCTGTGTATTTCACTGCGTTGTTAGATGGCTTTTGAGGTACCTACACATATAAATATACACAAATGTTAAGAAAATAAAAGGCAAATTCCTCTTCACTTTCACAGATTTCCCACACATTGTGTGTAGAATTGACTGCACGCATGTTACTATTTTGTACCATCCGTGAATATGGTGAACTTTTCCGAAATTAGAAAGGGTATTTCTCTATCAACACGCAAGTGTTCTGCGATGCAAAATGAAGATTAGAAACATTGTTTCCAGAATTTTAAACTACTCTTCAGTACGTTTCTCGTCGCTGGAATTATTAAACTCGTCAATCACGACTTTCCAACATTTCCCTTCCAGCATCTATATGACATGTTTTGGCTTTTTTACATTACTGGGGTCTTCATTGAAAACGTTAATAAAAGTAATCTCTTGTAATCAGGAAATTAAGCTTATATTAAAAAAAAACCTAACCCTAACCTAACCTCCCGTAAATCAGAAACGTAGAACACTAAAACCTAAAATAAAAAGTAATTAGGAAAGCACGTTGCGAGTGTTGGCGCTATCTCACCGGCTTTGAAGACCAACGTAATGCAAGTTATCGCACGTTTTTTTACACTCGTATTGTTTAAATGGATTTTCTTTATTTCTACCAACAAACATTTATCTCTCTCGCTGACGTTTCTCCCCTTTTCCTATCGCAATAACCTTATTCATGATTGCATCAATTAAATCGCGCAAACAAAACATTACCTTCGGGAGTAATGAGTTCTTACTTCCGTAGTCGTATCTAAAAGAGTAAATTGTAATTGAGCTCTCCAACGTTACTTTCGGAGCAAATTGGCCCCGTAGTAACCTACTTCCGTAGTGGGGACTTCTTTAGTAAACGTTACTTCCGAAGCAATTTACTCCAACATGGTGCACGCCACCCTTAGAGTCAAGTCCTAAGGGAATAAGACGCTAGTGGTGTTTAACTCCAACTTATTTGGCATTTATACATTGGAGATCTTTGCTCTGGAGAAATAGGGTAGCACTATAATGCGTTTTCAGATTATGCTGATTAGTTATCTATACTTCATTGAATATTGTTGATGGCTATGAAAATGTGGATGAATTGGAGGTATTGTCAGAAAAAAATGGTAGAATTAGTCCTGTGGAAATCTGTAGGATAAACCACAGTAAGAATTTGACCAAGGTAATCATCACAGCAATGTACAAATGTTCATTGCAGTTTAGGATGGTTAGCTGGCAGGCGCTCACCTTGGTTGAGCACACAGTTGCAGGTAAACTCTACTGAACGCACCTGGAAGTACATCACATCATCTCTTTTTCACTTGTTCTATCCCTTTGCTGAAGCTCATGCATGTTCTTGTTCAGATGCAGTAGAGGAAGGCAAAAGTGACCCAATTTTCTCTAATATGTTATTCAATTTAACATGCAATTCTTAAGAAAAGATAGAAAGTAAAGAGACAGAAGTAATACCAAAGATGGACATGTGGGAAAAGCTGGCCTTACAATTGAGTAGAAAAATATGCTGAACTATTATAGATTTTTTTTCTTTCCTTTCTTTTCACGCTGACTAAAGTTTCATATAGCTTAGTCACCATTTGCCTACTGAAAGAGAGGCAGAAAAAAGAAAGGAAAAAAAAAAAATGTTATTCCCAGATTTGAATTTGTAACCACTTGAACATGAAGCGACATACTACCCCTACACCACATTGACTACTTTCAAGTTCAGCACTGACATCCTTAGGTTACCAAATTCTGTGCAATTAATGTATCCTAACATTCCTGAAAATGCACTAATTGGACTAAATTCCGTTTTTCTACATTGTTCTTGGAACTATGCTTCAACTAATATAATTATGATGTATAACACCGTGATTGTGTGGATTTTTGTTATGTCTTTGGTCAGGATATTTAAGGCACCTGTCGCATAAAATCCTTAAGGGGTTAAAAACCATAAAGTACCACACAGGCCATAACTTTGTCAGGATGCATTCATTGGTGAAAATGGAGTGTTTCTTTTGGTTGGGAATTATAATCTATACCATGCCACCATTTTAACATTACAATGCAAATGAAGTTGGAGATAATCGACAAAAACCAACTGTTCAGGCCAGTCAGATTTAACCATGGTAAAATCCTGAATAAACCTTTACAACCATTGATGCACCACAAATGACTGTTCATCGTGGTAAAGTCGGTATTTTACCATAAATAGTGTACACAGTCATTAGTGACTGAGCCATCACAGCAAATACCTAAGTATATAAGTATACACATTTGTGTTCATAGTAGATAGGTAAATCAATAATGGAATGGCTTAGCACATTTAATTCTATTGTACTAACTTTTATGAATGATAATTGAAGTTCTGAAGTTGTTCTGTTAATGTTTCAGAGGGAATTATTATTGTTGGACGTGACTCAAATGGCTGCCTGTTTGAATATGCATGCAAGTATAATGAATTGAATGATTTTATAGTGGAAGCAGTGACCACATTAAATTGTCCACTTAGGATAAGTTCTGCAGGTAAATATTTCTACAAAAAAAATGTATTTCTATACAAGCAATAATGAAAAATCATGCATTAAACATCACTAGTAGCCTTACTTTTTATTACTCTTGAGTAACTGCACAGTGCTTGCTGTTTTCATACTATATATAATTTACCTTATAATTTAAGTATTTATTTGTTAGAAGTACCTATATACATCATATGTAGTTCACATTAATTGCTATTCACAAATTACCAGTTGTATATTTCTCCGTGACCAATGACTCCTGACCCTGTGCCACTGTTTATTCCAACTCACTGTCCATTTCCATTTATTTATCACTTTGTACAAGAATGTCCTAGTTTTATGTAGTATTCGCTAAGAATTTCTTTTATTGCAATTTGTGTGTTCATTTTAAGCCTTTTATCCCTAATGTATATAGGTATTCCTACATTGATTACTAATGTCACATTCAATTATTGTATGTTCTAGATCTTCTCTTTTTCCACACAATAGACTCTGACCTTGCATGATATCTTTCCGCTGTCCTTTCAGCCTCCATATCCCTCTTCTCATCTCCATGTTTGTCTGTGTATTTTTCCCTTTCCCGTCTGTTTTTCATTTTAATGTAAAATATTAGTGATCTTCATTAATTCTACCAAACAAATGTTACAGGTTCTTAAAATTATTAAAATTCAAAGCACTATTAAAAGTGAAGAGATGTACATATTAAAACATATGGAGAGTCACATGTTAAAGCCAATTATAAACCAAAACATAATAGAACTGGTGTTATTAATCTTTCTCAACATACATTTACGGAAAATGAACTCAGCTTATTGCAAAAAGGTTTTAAGACATTCATAATTCTTTTACAAAATAGAAGATTAGGTTGCAGATATTCAAATAACCATGCATAACCTAACTGAATCTGAAAAAATGAGAGCTTTGAATAGTTGCATAGATATCATTAGGTTCCTAGAATTTGGAAGAAAGAAATTTAAATATAAACAATTGATAAAGAACCTCAATGATAAATCAATTTTCTTAAATCAGACAAAGGGAATACCTTAGTCACCATGGATAATGAAGATTTTATCAAAAGATTCAACATTATTCTTTCACAAAATGAATACATAGAAATATTGAAAAACCCTCTGCCAATGTGTTTTAATTTAGTGAACAAAATGCTACAAGAGGTCAATATAGTTCCTAAAGCAGTTAAGAATACTTTAAAATCACATAATCCCACACTACCTAGATTATACTGCTAACCAAATTACATAAAAAGGATGACAGTATGCGACCAATGATTACTCTCCAACTTACTACACTGCAAAATGGCTAGCAAAAAAGTTCAACATATTTAACAAATTTGAGAGTAGAAGTATTAATAATTCCTTACAATTAATTGAAAATATTTAGCATGTGAAAATACAAACAACAGATGTCATGGTCTCCTTTGATGTTGAAGCTTTGTTCACAATTATTCCCACAGATAAAATCTCAACACTTTTAAGAAAATGGTTAATTTTTGTACATACAAACCCTTTGGAAATTGACGATATAAAAATGACTGAAATTTGCTTAACTCAAAACTTCTTCACTTTTAATAAAAATTATTATAAGCAAGCACTTGGCTTGGTTATGGGTAACCCTTTGTCACCACTATTGGTAGATTTGTATATGAGCCATCTAGAAACATTAGTGACAAAAGCCTTCCCTTACATTTACAAAATATGATTCAGATTTGTAGATGATATTTTCATCATAATTCCATATCAATTCAAAGATGATGCAATAAAATCACTTAATCTACAAGATAAAGATGTCAAATTCACTTGTGAAATAGAAAACGAAGGTGTGTTACCTTTTTTAGATGTAAAAATCATGAAAGACAAAAATGGTTCAAAATTTGATATTTATAGGAAACCTACCCATATGGACAATTTATTAAGAAGAATAAATACATCCAATTTCCCATCAACTTGCAGTATTCAGAAGTTTAATACATAGACTCAGAGTATACCACTGGACCAAGAAGAATATTTAAAAGAATATCACTATATTTTAGAAATAGAAAGTTTCAATAATTTTGAAACAAATTTGATAAACAAATTAATCAAACATGATTTGAAAAACAAAAAACTGAAGCAATTGACCATGTTAAAGGAAACAGAAAATAAGATTGGAAATATAAAATAAATTTACATATCATCCATGGTCTTTCAGTAGGTATATTTGAGAAGATTTTCAAAATATTCAGTATTAGATTGGCTCCCCAAAATAAATAAAGTTTGAATAATTTAGTCAACAAACCTCTCAAAAACACTATCCCATCTAAAATGAAATCAGGAATTTATCAAATTAATTATGAAGATTGCAAGAAATTTTACATAGGGAGAACTATAAGAAATTTAAACACCAGATTGAAGGAGCACCAAACAAATATTAAAAACAAACAGATAAGTTGGCACTAGCTCACCACTTTTGATTGAATAATCATTAAGTAGGACAGCATATCAAACTGTTAAAACCTGTTACTTCAGTTTTATGATTGGATATTTGGGGAAAGATTTATATTTACAGAAAGGAAGTTCACTTATTGAATTTTTAGACCCCACCAACAATAAGAACCAATGAAGTTATGAAGAACTCCACTACAGGGCATCAAGATCATGGTGCATCAGAAGAGGGCTGGTAGCCACCAAACAGCTGAGGATGGAAATGAATGTCTCTGAATGTCTCTGTTTTTAACCATCTGATTTTAAGTGAAGTAAGTTTTAACATGTGACTCTCCATATGTTTTAATATTTTAAAATGTTATAGGTATTTCAATATGTTCCAATCCTTTTCTTGTTACTTTCCACAAACCTTTCACATTATTTTCTCTCATTCTCCATGTATCTCCCAAACCATTACTTTCTAATTGCTTTACAATAAATGTTCACATCTGCTCTTACTTAGCATACCTACTTTCCTGATTGTCTTATACAGATTTTAGTTGTCTTAATTTGTTTTGATATTCACTGCAGTATATTGTTTCAGTATTATACATTAATTCTAGCTTCATAGTAAAGCATGAAAACTCTTAATGATGATTTATTATTAATTTTAACTTCTTTTTCAAATTTATATAATTAAATAATTATATTTTCTGTTCACTAATTCATGATGCCAGTAGTATGAGAGAAAAGAGTTTTCTGAAACTCTATAGGAAAATAAAATCAGCATGGGGCAGAGAGAAATATATATATATATACCTACATGATAAAACAGGTTGTTTTTGATAAAAAGGTTTGCTTAGACCAGAACTGGAATCATGAATTTAAAAGATGCAAGACATGACAATTTAGAAAAATATCCATGTGTAGAGAAACAAACACAGATTTCCATTGCCTACTACTCATATACTACATCAAACAAAGGTATGTGGAGAATAGGCATGGTAATGTAAATGTAAAAATTTAGATGGGAAAATACTAATGAGAAAGATAATCATCATCATCATCTTCCAGACAAGCATTAGGCCATATGGCCTGTTACAATCTCATAAAGCAGAAATTTTCTTTCCGCCTCTTCTTGGGATGTCCCAGAGATAGGATCTCATTTGTCTTAAATGACTCATCCAGTTCTGATAGGTGTGTATAAAATGAAGAACAGGCTCCAGTCGATACAGTGCCTGACATGTGCAAACTTGCAGAATAGTGCCAATACATAAAAAGGAGGGTGATAAATCTTCTCCAAACAACAATAGAACCATAAGCCTGTGTTAAAAGTTCTGGAATCCACAGTAAAAGATAGGCTTCTAGATTTTCTGAACAATATAAATTTCCTCTTTAAATTCCAATATGGATTCTTACCCAAACATAGTACAGAAACAGTAGCACTTAATGTAGTTAACCCATTACAAGAAGCTTTAGACAGTAAACTAATTGCAGATGGTATTTTCATTGATCTAAATAAAGCATTTGATACTGTTAATCATAAACTCCTCCTTAAAAAATTAGTACAGTGAAGAATAAGAGGAACTGCCTTGGAACTGATTCAGAAGGTATCTCCTAAGAGCACAGTACATCAGCTTAAACAATTACTCCAGTCCTGTATTAAGAGTAAAGCATGAAGTTCCACAAGAACAGTGTTGGGACCTATATTACTTCTCATCTTTATTAACAATATTTGAAAGGTTAAATTAATGGGTAAAGTATTTCTATTTGCAGATGCCATTTTCTTTTTCTATAAAAATAAATCAGGATTATAGGTAATGAAAAATTGCAAATAACCTTACAATACTGCTGACATACTTCTCCAATAATAGCTTAATCCTTAATCTTAAAAAAAACAAACTAATTATATGCTTTTTCACAAACCTTCTAGACCAAGTATAAATAGTATGTCAATTAAAATCAAGATGTCAGAGAAAGAGTAAACAGATTTACATACCTCGGCCTTACATTGACTCATCCCTGACTTGGACATACCATATTGAACATATTGTCAACAAAACAAACTCTGTTATTCGCATATTGTACAAACTAAAAGATTTAGAGTTAGATATTAGCCATAAAAGAAATCTCTATTTTGCACTCTTGCACCCCAATTTTCTGTATTGAAATGCAGTATGTTCCAATAATAATAAAGAACAATTAAACTGTTTAGAAATCTTACCAAAGAGAGCTATTAAAATACTTTTTGACTTCAGTATTTGTAAGCCCTTCACATAAATATTTAAGGAAACAAATATCCTGTCATTCCTTTCTCTGCAAATATAGTGAATCTTTACTTGTGTACAAAACTGAAAATAATCTCCTAAATACCAACTCAGCTATCAAGCACAAAAAAGATATTCACTCCCACAAAACAAGATTCAGTTAACTCTACCAAATATGCAGTAAAAGGTGTATTACATAGTGCTGCCAAAACATATAACAGTTTCCCATTTGACATCAAAGCATTACTTAACTTATCTCAATTCAACAACAAACTCTTCAAATACCTATTCAACCAATACTGTAATTCCTAATAACTTGAATATCTCACACACACACACACGCACGCACAGAGTTTATTTGTTTCTTTCTTTACATGTGTACTCTTTTTATATGTATTTATGTATTTATTCTTTTGTGTTTTGCTCACCACCTCAATTGTAAAGGGCAGTCCCTACTTAGAGAAGTGTGCTCATTGGGACCTTCTTTGTAAATAACCAAAATAATGGCTTCTGCCATTATAAATTAATTTCGTATATGGCCCCATCTCGTAAATCCTGCCAAAGTTCTCATAAAGCACATTTCATTTGCTGTCATTCTGCTTTCTTCCATCCATCTTAGTGCCTATAATTCACTACCATAACACAATACTGGTCTTGCTAGTGTTTTATATAGATGTAACCTTGTACTTTTCAACTTAGTGGTTCAAATCCTGGCAATAGCATTGAATTTTTCAGTTGTCGATTGTACTTTTCCAGCCTTGTTCAATGCAGGGCTTGTGTGGAAGAATAATTAATTCTGTTTCATTTCTCTGTTGATTATTCCCATAGTTTTGGAATACTTTACAATTTATTTTTTATATCTACATTGTCTTCAAATGTTAGATTATAGCCTAAACATGTCAAGACATTCACTCTCTTTAAAATCTTGTTATCCAAACATATTCGTTATCTATTCTTGAATAATTTATTCATATACATTATGAACAGAAGGGGGAGAGGTCACAACCTTGCCTTACTCCTGCATTAATTTGTAGCCAGTCTACTAGTTGTTATTAATTTTAACTGCAAATAAATTTTTTTTATAAATATTATATATATTGTTTATTAATTGCTGTGGTACATTGTCTTGTGAAAGAATTTATAATAGTTTATTTCTATTCACTTGATCAACTGATTTTTTAAAGATAAAGAAAACCAGGTGAGTTACTAAGTTAAACTCTCTATGCTTTTCTATTAATAATTTCATTGGAAATGATCCATCACAACATGATCTGCCTCTTTTAAAGCCATTCTCTTCTTTTTCTCCTCCAATGATGTTGTTGTAATATTTATTTAATTCATTTTTTTATAATATTGGCATAAGTTTTATAACCACTGTTTAATAGACTTATGCCTCTGTAGTTTTCAGAGTTTTTTAAATCTCCTTTTTAAATATTGGTATTACCATAGATTTTGTCCAGCTTGTTGGAATATCTTCTCCAGTCCATGTTGCATTCAAAAAATTTAGAAATCTAGTCAAGAAAATAGCGCTGGCATATTTAAATAATTCTATATTTGAATACCTATGAGCAAAAAGGTTGTAAACCTGCATTTTCTCAGACATGTTTCCATGCAGAAAGGTTGTAAAAGCATTGGTGAATGTCTGTGTGTGCATGTATGGTAAAGGTTAGCTAACCAGATATTTGCCAGTTATATTTTTCAGTCATATTCTTGTCTGGGAACAAAAAGGTTATAAGGTTTAGCTGTAATGGTGGACACAGGATACGTGAAAATTAGTCCAAAGCTTTGTGATGACAGAAATAAAGGTAAAAAGCGAAAAGTTAATATGTCAAAGTCTGAGAAGAAACATAAAAGGAATTCTGGACAACCATATATAGCTCATGGAAATAAACCTAAACCAGGAAAAATACCAAGTGAAGAGGTGGGTGCATAAAGGTTGTAAGGTTTTGTTATACCATATATGAATCTTAGGTTATGGTGAGACAATTAACATTTTCAATACAAAATTAAGGTAGTAAGGTACACTACTACAATATTGCTTAACCATAATATTATTACAGTATATTTTTTTTTCTTATTGTTTCAGATGGTATCTTGCAAATGCTCCTATTAGTGCAAGAATTTAGGTAAGGAGAACAACCAACTCCGTTTGAAACATTTTACCAGATGGATTATAATCAACAATCCCTTACCTATCTGCTGAATGTATGGAGCTTATAGATATGAGGAGAAGGAGTACTCCTGAGTCAGTGTAGGGAAGACATTGCTTTTGGAAGTATTATGTAAGGGTACAAAACAAAATACAGGCATGTCAACAAACTTTATGTAGAATTTATAAAGTCACTCCAAGATGTTTACATAAGTTACAAAAAAAGATAAAAAATTGGCAATCCTCTTTATGATAGCAGAGGAAAGCACAAAAAATGATCTAACAAGCTTCAAGATGATGTTATGGATGCTATAAAGAAACACATTGAGCGACTATCGATGCAAGAGAGCCATTATTCAAGGCACAAAAATGCAAAATTGTGTTTGAGCCCAGATCTAAATATTAGCAAACTATATGATTTGTTCAAAGAAGAAAACCCAGATATTCAATGTAGTGAACAAGCATTCAAGGATATCTTTAGAAGCGAGTTTAATTTGTGTTTTGGTTTGCCACCTTCAAATTTGTGTGCCTGTTGTGACAAACTGTACATTCAATTACATGCTTGTGAAACTATGGAGAAAGAAATAAGATTGATTTATATCCTGCTTCATATGAAGGCTGAAGCAGGATATAAACAGTTACAAGAAGACACAGAAAAAGCTAAGAGGAATTCAAATTACACTGTTCTGTGCACTGACATGGACCAAGTGCTCTACTGCCCCACTGTTTGCCATTCGGCTGTATATTGTCAGAGGTAGCTATCAATGTACATATAATCAGGCAGTCCACAATCTTGGCAGTAATACTGCTTGCATGTTTGTTTGGCCAGAAACAGTAGGTAAAAGAGGTTCAAGAGAAATAACTTCATGTTTATTACCAAGCAGGGTGGCTCAGGCAGTTGCATCTGTGGCTCGCATTAGGTCATGGGTTCAATTACCGTAGCCGACCTTCCTGAGCCATGGGTTCTTTTTGGGGGTTTCCAGGTCGCCAGGTGAATGCTGGCAAGGATCATTACATCTCCCAAATTTCTTGACCCTCCATTTTATTACATTAATCATTTCATTCATCCTTCACCCCATTTGGTCTGTTTCAGGGTTGGAGGTGTCGGTGATGGAGTTTCAGTGCAGCGTGGCAAGGAAATGATGCTCTCTGTGAACCTTCTCCATCCCTTAGCCTTTGGCTGGTTGCCAGGGTATAAGGACTGCCCCCACAGGGGCGTTGGGTACCATGTGGGGTGGGGTTCCCAGTCTGCCTGTCCATCTGCGGGGCATTTATATCTGGAAACTTTAGGGACCCTGTCCTCCTGGGGACGACCCTTGTGGGAGCGTATGGTATGATGTCCGGCCTCTCTGAATCAATGCCAAAATCTCCTTCACTTCTCCTTCCATTCCTTCTTTCATGTATATTAAAATACACAACAAGTATGTATAGTGTGATGAATAAAAAAACACTAATTGTGTGGTCAGACAGAAGTATAGGGAAAAATAACAACTGGAAGACCATAGCACTATATCAATATCTTATAAGCTTAAGTATTTATCCACTGTTGAACAGCAGTTCCTTGTCACAGGGCACAGTTTCTTGCCTTGTGATATGGATTTTGCTCTTATTGAAAGAAATAAGAAAAACTTTGTGGTTTATGAAAGTTTTGAATGTATTCAAGTGATTGCAACATCTCGACAAAGTAATTCATTTCTTTTTAATTTATTTCTTTTTCTTTTAAATAAATTCAATACACATCACTGTTTCTAGCTTCTTTTCATTACAATACATACGTAATTCATTTCTTGTCTATTACATGAGGCAAAATAACTTTGTGGTTATTACTATTATTGAATTAGTTATCCATAAACCAGTTTCATTCAAACTGACAGAATATGTATGGTTCAAGATAGCATCAGATTTACCTACTGTCCTACAGTGCTAAAAAAAGTTATAATATTCTACAGCCATGGCATTCTGAAAATGTTGCCAAAACTGTCTCGAGGGAGAAACAGTATAACACTTCCACCAGTTATTGTAAGTGTAGACAATCCATCACATCTCTATGACAAGGAATTGTATGTATTGAGTCACAAGGAATTGTGTATTGCTTATCCTGTGGAAAAGAAGCAAGACCTAATGGCTATGAGTGTGCAAAATACAGACAATTCTATGGAACTTTGAAAATAGAAGAATGATTTTTGTGTAGATGTTCATGAAGAAAAAAAACTACTATGTTATCTTCTTTATGTTTCAATTGAGAGTAACAGTATTGGTATTTGTTTATTGTAATATTAAGTATTGTTAATGTTTTTTAGTATTCTGAAAAATACTGCAAAAATCGGTAAAAGATTGTAAACGACCATGGAAAGAAGTATTGCAACCTTTTTGCATGGAAAAGTTAGTGTTTTGTTCAATTGCTGAAAGTTCAGCAGTGTTAAACGTTTTTCCATACCCCTATATTGTTACAGAAGCACTATGTTGTCCACAGAGTAAAAATTGAAAGCATGTGTCAATAAAATATGGCCAAAATTGTTTTTTTGTCTTTCATGAAAAATTTCAGTTTTACCTGTTACAACCTTTTTGCCTGCAGGTATTCATTTACTAAATCTTCTCCTGGTGCTTTATTGTTTTTCATTTTTGATAATGCTGTAGAAAGTTCATCTTCTGTAATAGATTCCATTGAGGAGTTCTCAGTTAAAGGTAATTTAAGAGATTCTGCATTTTGGACTATAGAATTTGTAAGTATTGGGACATTTTTTTCTAATTGGGGTGACAATATGAAGGTTATCTCTTACTTCAGTATTCAGTTGTTGTTGTTGTTGTTTTATTTGTTTTTTTTTTTTGCAAATCATATAAGTTTGTAGTTGAGGTCCTGTTCTATAACATAAGTACAAATCTTTCTGAGGTTTCTCTCTGTTTTTTTGAACCTCTCTCTTTGCAATTGCTCTTTTATTATGGTAGGTAATTTTGTCTTCTTCAGTTTTACTTGATAGATATTTGTAATATGCTTTCCTTTATTATTTATTATATATTGCCATCCCAATTTCATAGGCATTTCTTTTTGTGCCATCTTCTTTTGGTTCCTATACTTTCTGTTGCCAATTGTTTTGTAATATGTAGGAGGATGTTCCATTC
The DNA here is from genome assembly GCA_030765065.1 of Deroplatys truncata. Classification (NCBI taxonomy): domain Eukaryota; kingdom Metazoa; phylum Arthropoda; class Insecta; order Mantodea; family Mantidae; genus Deroplatys; species Deroplatys truncata. Next base: position 115,938,653 of record CM060978.1, on the reverse strand, counting down.
ATCTTCTCCATTACCACAGTTTGGTGAATCTTTTGTAATATGCTCCATTCTTGTCTGTTAAAGCCAGATTGTACTGGGATCTCTGAAGGAACTTACTCTAAGAGTAAGATCTGTGTCTTGTGTTACATTTTTCTTTTTATACCATCTTGGTTTTATAGGAGATATTAAAAGGTAAAGATCTGTTACAATTTCCAGGCCTCAAAACACTTGTATCTAATATTGCTTCAGCAAATTTTTTATTAAAAAGCTGTAATCTATTATTGATCTAGAGTTTCTGGTTTTCCAGGTATACTTATGGTTATCTTTATGTTAAACAAGGTGTTCATGATTATTATTTGATTGTCTATGAGAATGATTGACTGTAAAAGGACAAAAGCATATACAAATTGTAGGGGATTTTTGGCTAAAGTTAGAGAGAAATAGGCAAGAATGAACAAGAGAAAGCTCAAATTAAAGGAAGTTCCATAAGAATCATAGGCTAGAAAATTTAGATAAAGATAGGATGATACAGACAAAATTATTGGGACAGTCAAAATTACAGTCACCAATACATTAATAACCTGGAGTTGTTTTTATTGGGACCAATAAATGTAGGCAAGCAACTTCAGAAAGAAAATATTTAAGAAAGACAATGGAGATCTATAGCATCTTGTTTTAGATTTTATGTTATGCAATATCAAATTATGAAACTAATATACCTATGATAGTCGTCCTCCATGGTCTAGGGGTACCATGCTAGCTTCTAGTTCCCGAGGTTATGGTTCAAACCCGGCAGAAGGCGATGGATTTTTTTCAGGTATAAAAATCCTTAGCATGGCTTCCTTTGGAAGGGAAGTAAAGCTGGTGGTCCCATGTCGTAGATTTATGGCACATAAAAAAACCTCAAGCCTGATAAAGAGGTCTCTGAGCAAAATTTCCAATCTTTCACACCCAATATAGAATGGGATGCTAAGAACCATAGTAGTTAAAGAGCATCCACAAATAAAACTCAATTTTTAATTTTATACCTATGATGAGAAACACCTATCCATCCATCCGTCCGTCCCTCCCTCCCTCCATCCATCCATCCATCCAGCATGGTAACCTTATCTTAATAGCCTGCAAATTTTGACAAAATGCTTATTGTTTGCTTCTTCATTCAATGCTGTTATTGTCAAACTTGTAGTACACTGTGTTTTTTCTCTGCCCAGTTATAATTTCCAGTGGGATTGGTGCAGTTCTAATTATTGGCATTCTAACTCTTCTATTATGGAAATGGATCACTGCAACTAGAGACTATTTTGAGTATATGCGCTTTCAAGAGGATAGAAAACAACTTAAGTGGGATGCTGTAAGTACATTATTTGTGTAGAAACATTTTTGTCGTGAATCCTAACCTCTTCCTTCTCCTTCTTTTCTCTTCTCTTGCTTTCCCCACATTCTTCCCTTTTTTCTTGTTGCACTCCTCAAGTGAAGTTTTACACATATTTTCAAGGGATAAAGCCTAGATATGTATGCAGCTACACATTTTCACACTCCTATGTACATTTGTGAAATCGAAACAACCTAATATGGCTTTGGACAGTGGAAAGAGAAAAGTAAGAGGTAGTGCATCTTACTTTGAATGGGAAACTATAGTGAATGTGTGATGGTTAAGTAATCAATAAATGAAAAGTGAAAAAAAAAGTGGAAATGGGACATGAAAAAAAAACCTAATATTAGAATTTGTTCAAGGTTTTTCTAATTTTTGTATTCATTTCCCACTTGCCTCTTAAGATTGAGAAAGAAAATCTTTCAGCTTCAGCTGAAAACTAGTGAGAAAGGACCATTGGGATGGTGATACAAAACTACTGCATGCATTCCTATTTGAAAAATGTCTTCAAATCACATTGATTATCTAGGTAAACAGGCCTTAAAGAGAGGGGAAATGGAGTTGCATTAGTTCTTAACTTTGACAAGGAGTATTACAGCTTTTTCTAGTTACAGTTGCAAAATTTTGGAGATTGAAACTGATTACCTATACCAAGATTGATACTACACATAAATGCAACTTGCATCAGGTGTATCAATCTAGTTGACAGTAATTTCGAAATACTGCAGTATATTACCAAAATTTTCTGGACATCTTCATACACAATTGTTTGTTAAAGTATTTTGACAATTATAACCTCACACAAACCAATGACATAGGTACTTGAATTTCCACATATTAATAGTTCACAGCCTAATTCCAGCCTACCAAATTCATAAGCTTGCACATGCAAAGCATGGAAAATCTAAACCACCTGCCACCCTAAGACCAATGAAAAACATTTCTATAAAGGGATCACACCAATAGTAAAACATTTGCCTGAATTTCACTTAAACGTATTACTCTTTTAATGTTTATAACATAATTGACACTATCAACTGTCTTACTCCCTTAATCACATAACACATTAATATTCGTCATTGTGTGTTTCTGTAACTTAGTGTATAATACATTTGAAGCAGCATTTTGGAATGTTCATGGCTGATTCTGTTTCTTGTGATATTATGAACGAAAAACCAATTAGAAAAGAGTCTCTCAAGTTGGACTGAAGATGTTGGGATGTTAAGCAATTTCAATACAACTTCTGACAACTCCATATGCTACCAAGCAGTAAAGTACCAGAATGTTCATGGTAATCTAACCCACTTCTTCATGAACTCTCCAGATTTATCTTGAAACTGTTGTCAGCTGGTTATTCTTGAGGGACTGAGGTTTTCTAAAATGAATTCCTGTATTTGTTCATGATAATTTTTTATCAGTTTCAGTCTCTGATACATAGGAAGGAATCAATTTGCAGTAAGACTGTATATTTTGTGTCTGATTTCTTCTTGTTTTTACATGCATAATAGTTTCTTATGGTCATCAAGTAGACAAAGATCCATCCATTATTCAACTGCATCAGCCACAAATGCTTCTTGTTTATGGCATTAATTTATTAGTTGACTTACTGAATCAAGCACTGCAATTATATTACCAACTTCTTTTCAGAATGACATTATCATAAAGAAGGGACTTGACTGAAGAAGGCAGTCTCTCAACTTCATAATTAGCAGCATCTTTCCTCATTGCACTTAAAATTTTAGTCAAAGATAAACCGGCATCTCTCTGAGATCAGCAGTAAGTGTCTGTAGCATGGTATACTTTAGAGCCACCATTTTTTGTAAGTTCATATTCTCGATCAGGATGTTTGAAGGACTTTAACATGTTCGCACAAAATACAATATTTTTTGGAAAGAAGTTCCTTGGCTAATAGATTTCTGGTATGTACATTGTAGGTAGAATACCAAAGATGGTGATTTTTTTAACCAAGTTACTGTCATTGGCTGAAATGATACAATAAATGTTCACATTGTGTTCTTCTTTAGCAAATTTTCTTGACTCATTAAGCACATTACATAGAGATTCACCTGTTTCTGGATACTATAACATATCAAAAGCTTCAAGAAAAGCACTTTCAACTTTGCCACTACTTCCACATGGATTGTGATTAAGTGTAACAACAGTTTTATGTTGATTCATTCATTGTCCCAAGCATTTTTGAGCAAAACAGCTGGCTTTTATGATGCTTTAGTAACCTCATAATTTTCTTCATCTAGAAGTTTATCAAAAAGTGCTCTTCTGATTGGTGGATTATTGGCAGGCTGCAGTTTTTGATAGAGGTTTGCACTGAATGGATATTACAGTGATAGAAAGCTGTGACAACAGCAACATCTATATCCTGCTTTTGTGGAAGCATTCATTCTGCCACATAAATCTGTAATTTATCTAGAAATTAAAGTAGAGGTAGAGGATTCAAGGTCAATACTGTCTTCATGAGATAAGGGTGGGAGACTCTTAGAGACTGCAGATATGAATGAGCAGGAACAGGGACTGGGCTTGCAACTAGAACTGGAGCCTCATCTATGTTAAAGGACATTCCAAATCTGATTGATGTAGGCTAGAACTAGAACCCTCTTGTGATGGTAGTTCACAAGCTATAGCAAAAGTCTGGGTAAAAGTTTTCTGTGAGCTTTCAAATGCTCCCTTGCTGTATTTTTTATATTCCTAAGACTTACTCAAACCTATATGAAAAATATTTCTTTCCAGGTCATTGAACAAATTCAGCTTATGCAGAAGTGGTATGGACCACTCTCTTTGTTTACAGTAACATTTTCTCATGACTCAGAGGCTCATATTAATATCTCTCATTCACATAGAAAACAATGCTGAAGAATGAAGTGCTTAAGCAGTCTCATATTCACTAAATTTTCATGAGAAACAAACAGCTATGCATGCAGTAAGTTCACAAAGGATTGAAATGATCAACCTGCATTTTCATTCATATTTTATGCTATATAGACGTAAAAATTTAGGAAGAATGAACTCAAAACCAGCATATAATTAAAAATGCAATACTTGCATATTCTTATGTGGTATATATGCCTTCTTTTTCAAATGGCCAACATTGGAGGTTAAGTCCATTCATTGCCTAGCAATCCAATATAGTGCAGCTTGTAGGTTTTTTTTTCCAGATGGCACAGTTTTATAAATGATTACTAACCATTTTGCTATTGGTTTTCTGCATGTTGTGCATTCTTCTGTTGTAAATACAAATTTTGTGCAGGTAAACACCCAAACAAGTATGTTCTGTGACTAATCTGAAGTGGCAGTGTCTTCTTTTTCTGTGTTTACTTTTATAGTTTTCCCCCATCTGATCAATGTTTTTCCAAAAAAAATTTTCTTTCTGTTTCTTGCTCTAGTTCTTTATTTTATCATTTAACTGCTTTTGTTCTTATTAGTTTTATTACTGAGTGTTTGTTGTGGTTTGTGACAGGTTGTTGTAGATTGGTCCCTTTCTTGGCTGGAAGGTCAGCTGTTTCATTCTCTACAGTTTCGACATGTGACAGTATCCACTGAAACTTTATTTTGTAGATTTTTTTAAGGTTAGAGAGTAGAGTAGATTGCCTCTTTGCAGTGCTCCCTGCATAATACAAAATGATCTACAAAGCCAGGTTAAAACTGAGCAGCCCAAATATGTATGTTTTTTTTTATAGTTTATAATATGTTCAGCAATTGGCCTAGAACACTAGCATGTGTCAATACCCAACACCACCATCAGAGTGAGTCAATAAGCAAATTCTCCATACTGCAATTCTAAAGTTTGTAATGTTTCAATAAATGAATAAAGGTCAAGTACACACAACAGTTATGAAGGAAAGGTATGTTTTTGAGCCTTTTGGTTTACATCATAATTATGTAAAAATCACAGCTTCTTTTGTTTCTCTAGTTTGTTTATGTACCTTATGTTTTCCATGTATTTTATGAGTCTTTTATGCCTAATTTACACAACATGCAGAAAACCTTCCTTTTATGTGTAATTACAAAACTCTGGCTTGGACAAGTCCTTATCACTCAGGCTCATTTTACTGCGGACATATGCACACATCCATTTGCAGAAGTTAATGCATATATGAGAGTCACTGCAAAAGCCTTTAGGGGCGTTAAACCTTTGCAATGTTGCTTTCATTGAAAGGATACATATTTTAGATTTGAGCATGCTTTATTACATAGCAATGCAACAGCTTTTTTTTTGCAGAAACACAGGAAACATACTCATGTCACACAAGCAGGCAAACAATAAGAGCTGTCATGACTTGATTTTCATGCCATGACTTATTATAACTGCAGCATTAAATTTGGTTGTTAATTATGTAGCATTGTGCTTGGTAGTTTTTAATGTAGCTTGTTCTGGAATACAGGAATGACTTGCTCTCTGTATTTTGTAGTTTGCTCCAGGTCTAGCTGTAATCAGTGATAGTAGCACTTGCCAATTCAGTAAAAATATTATTTATTCTTACGATTTGGATTCTCAGGTCGATTGGTATCAGTCAAGAAATGAGAAGACTTCAAAATTTCTTTAAACTCTGAAGAATGTTTTTTATTTAACTCACTAGTCAAATTTCATAATTATAATTACAATGTTTTGCTGAAAACTTTCTGTAAATCAGTATTAATGTCTTTAATTGAAGTTTGAGAAGTATAAAGTAATTCAGTAATGATGTACAACAATTTTTTACATGTAATGACTGACATGTCCTACTTTCTCGATAGTCAGTTAAGAAGTGTTAGCGTGGCTTCTCTTCTTCTTCGAGCTTTTTTGGTAATGTCATCATCAGTTGCTATAGTTACTCTCTCAGTTTAATGCTATTCACTGCAAAGTTCACTACTTGGCGCATTTCAATATGTATATACATATTGTTAGCAATTGTTTGGTACTATTTTACAGCATTATTAGTGTAATCATTACCTAAATAGAATATTAGTAACTTATAAGGCTTAAGCAGATTTTAACATGCATTACTCCAAGTTCTTTTCTAAAGTTATTTTTCTCTTTATATTCTAAATTGATTAAATAAGCATGTTTTGTTTTAGAGTTGAATTCTTTCCTTCTTTAGGCATTTTTGTTCAATAACTACCCTTAAATTCTCATCTCATGACTTCAAAAGGGGGCTAACAGCAGAGCATTATCATGAATCTTTGATAGAACTTTTTCAGCACTCTGCACCATGACTTTCATAATTGAGAATAATTTGAAAAACTGTTAAGAGTTAGAGCTAAACTGAAAATATTTTTGGCTGCTGCTAAAAACTATTGGAGTGACCCTCGTAAGATTACTTAACAGTAGAATAGTTATCCACCTAGGGCTAACAAGTGTCAGCATTATTCCCTGACAAAATAAATTTAATGTGTCAGTAAGCAAATTAATAGGAATTATAATATGGCTTAGAAACTTAACGTTATCCAAGGGAAACAACAACAGTATTATACTATAATTTAGGTATTGTTGTAAACAGTGATTATTTGTCTTTATTTTTATTTCATATTTCTTTACATACAATAATATGCAATGAATAGAACCCATCCTTCGCTATGGTTACCAATTTTCCTGTATCTACAGATATCCTGCATATACTATCCCCCTTTTCAAAGAAATGTACTAATTTCCCTGAAATTTATTAATGTTATTGTGTGTCGCCCATTTTAATTTGTAGAATTTTAAGGAAAGAAATGACAAATTGAATTTTAAAAGGCATTACTAATAGATTATTGAAATCTTATTAACCGTCTATAATTCTCAAAAACAAGACATCAAAAATTCATTCTTGCAATTGTTAATAGTGACAAAAGCCAACACATTTGAAGATGTAATTATCCTTGATGTAGTTGAACCTGAAGATACTTAAATTTAATCACTTGTAAAGATCAATGTTGTAACTTTAACTCTCGTTCCAAAAGGAAAATTTTATATGCAAGAATTAACACTGTATACAAAGGCGCATGTAAATTGTGTCCTGTATATTCAACATACCCATGGTGTTATGGCAGACATTCTCCAGCTTATTTAAATGTTAAAACGCAAACTTTCAAGTACCATTCTACTTCCTCTGAATCTATAAGTACTTTTATCTTAAGAAAGGACATAATGCTAGAACAAGACAATCTAACACAGAATTGACAGTTGTGTATATTAAATTAAAGTACTCTCTAGGATTGTCTGGGGTTGCTATATTTAATGTTATTCAGAATATACTCTATATTTATTGTTCTTCCATCTACATAAACCACTTTTTCGTTTTTATTACATTTCTATGTTTATTTCTGGCCTTATCCAACAGGAATCTAAAAGTTTTTTTGCGAAGGCATGTTCAATAAAGGTTTCAATAAGGGAAAGCTTTTGCCACCTTCCCATTAATTTGTATTTTATGTATAGTATAGGCATTGCAGAAAAACAAAATTCATCATGAGTATCACTCACATTTATTTTATTTTCAGTCTGAAAATCCATTATACAAGGAGGCCACAACATACCATCAGAATCCAACATATAGCCAGTTTCAGTAGCAATGTACCCTCACATAGGTGAGGATAGTACATCTACCGGCAAAATAGCAAGTTAAAACTGAATGGGTCTTAACAGTGGTCTTAACAGCTAATATTGTATATGTGTGCAAGGAAGCAAAAGGTTCTGTTAACAACATTAGCAAAATTGATTCAAATTTGTGAGAAGAGTAGTATTTATTGCCCAGACATTTGGAGTCTAAGTGCAGAAGTTTAGGTGTGGACATTTTCAAAGATGGTCTATATTCATGCAGGAGACTTCTATGTCACTCAGGATGCATTTTGGTGAAGTGCTATAAATTCCAGTTTGTTACAGGTGAACCACTAAACAGTCATGACCAGTTAGTATTTGAAATACTTTTACTGAATTTATTAAGGAGAATCAGGTAGAAATTATTTTTCTATAAATTCTTACAGAAAATAGTTGACTATATTAGTACTATTTTCTTGATAGGAATTTACAATTTTCATTTTAAGTTTCACCTGAATGAACAACTTGGCATGGTGATAATATATATTTTTATTGGTACTTATATTTTTGTTCCTTTATTTGTAAAATAATTTGCAATCTCATAATCCCTAATACCTACCACTATGGCCAGTGATCCGATGGAAATAAAGATTTTCATTTTGTGTTAGATAAACATGCTGGTGAGTGAATTTTTGTGTTATAGAGTTTGTGGAAATATTGTATTGGATGCTATGGCTTGAATTACAGAGTTTGAATCACTGAATATACTGCCTCGTTGAATGTGTTAAGTTGATAGATAAATTGCGCTAATGTCCTGTTAATTGCTCCAATTTCTCCGTCAAAGTGAATGGAAAGGCTTCATATGGACAACAAAAGTTGACATTTGTAACAGCAGATTCGTCATTCCGATGTTTAAAACCATCTGTTAAGTTGTATACCCAAATTGTATTTAAGTTTCAAGAGTAACCTATTTTAATTCAGATAGAGATTTTTATCTCTTCAAATCCTTTGATTAAATTTATATTGTAGAAATAATTGAGAAGTAATTATGATAATAAAGAAGTATGTATGTATGTATTTATTTATTCTGCAATTGGGTACTTCCCGGTGGCAGAATTAAACCGTACAAAATTTACATCACCATGACTAGCTTACAATAATAATAATAATAAACAAGACTAACAATACAAAATGATTAATTTTAAATATTAACAAAGCTTTTAAAATCCCTAATTACTGAACCATTTATAATTTACTTAACTATTCACAATTACTTAACTATTCACAATTACTTAACTATTCACCATTTACTTCACTATTCACAATTTACTTAACTATTCACAATTTACTTAACTATTCTCAATTTACTTAACTATCTACAAAGTACTTAACAATTTACAAAGTACGTAACTATTTTCGAGGTACTTAACTATTTACAATTGGTCCTTATATTTAGTTACCAGTATTTTCAACCTGGTAGTGTCAACTTTAATAGTATAGTTTGTGAAATGAGTACACTAGTTAATTAACCAACATTTATTCTGCTAATATTATTTCTGAACTGCTTTAAGGTCAGAGGACAGCCCTGAAAGGCTGCTACAGGCAATTCATTCCATTCCTCAATGGTTCTATTAACAAAAGAAAATTTTCCCACGTCGGTTCTGCACTTTCTACCCCTAATTTTAAACAGATGATCGTTTCGACCGTAGTGTGCTGGATTCTCTAACCTTTCTCTAACATCCGCCCAAGCATTTGAACCAGTATAAGCTTTAAATAACGCAACTAATCTATGTTTTTTACGCCTAACTTTTAGCGGTTCCCATTCATTCTCTTCACCTTTTGTAAACCCAAAATCTTTACCTCTCCTTATGAATTTTATAGCCCTTCTCTGCACTTTTTCTAAGGAATCAATCTGATTGACTCTGTATGGGTCCCAACATGCTACTCCATATTCCATAACCGGCCGCACTAAAGATTTGTAGGCTAGTTCCCTGGTCTTTGCGCTCCCCTTTTTCAGTATTCTCATTACGAAATGCAATGCTTTCCACGCTTTCCTAGATGTACTATTTATCTGTTCCCCCCATCCAGCATTACTTGACAAGCACACTCCCAAATATTTGCAGCTGTCCACCTGTGGAATTGGTTCCCCGCCCATTTGATAGTTATGTATAATCTTCCCCTTAGTTCTGCTAAAAACAATGGACTTACTTTTCCCAGCATTAATTGTCATTTTGTTTGCTTCGGCCCACCACCTGATTTCATTTAGGTCGTCCTGAAGAGCAGTCTCATGCATGGAATTCCTAATCTTATTGTAAATAATACAATCGTCTGCGAACAGTCTTATCTGGCATTTAATGTTTATATGGATATCATTAACAAAGATAAGAAACAGTAACGGGCCCAGTACCGAGCCTTGGGGCACGCCCGAACTTACGGTCCCCCCTTCTGACAGTTCTCTACCTACTCTTACTCTTTGCGTCCTCCCTTTCAAAAATTGTTCTACCCACAATGCAACGCGATTATCAAGTCCCGCATTTGCTAGTTTCCGGATGAGTAAACTATGTGGCACTACGTCAAAAGCTTTAGAAAAATCTATCACCACTGCATCAGTCCTTCCCCCTGCATCCACCTCATCTGCCAAATCTTGAATTAATGAAGTTGTTTGACTTTCACATGAATACCCGGATCTAAACCCATGTTGCGCTTTGTTGAACCACTGTTTGTTTTCTAAATCCTCCCGTATGTATTCTGCAATTAGATGCTCCATTACTTTACACACTACCGACGTTAGGCTAACAGGCCGATAATTATTTATTTCTGTTTTATTACCCCCTTTGTATATTGGAACTACAATAGCGGATTTCCAGTCTTCGGTAGTGCACGGTTGTTAATTGACATGTTAAACAATAGCATTAGGTAGGAAATCATGGCTTCTCCCCCTATTTTTAATATTTCAGTAGGTACGTTGTCCGGCCCTCTTGATTTTCGATTCTGTAGCATCTTGATCCTTTTACGTAATTTTGGCGCCATTATTTGAAAAAGCGATTCTCCACCACTCCTATTTTCCCGTTCAGGACTATCATCCATTTGATGAAAGACCGATACAAAATGTGCATTTAATATGTTCGCCTTTTCCTTATCATTTATTACGGCAGTCCCGTTAACTTTGAAATCTGGTATGCCTTCTTTATTACCCCTGCGTCTCCTCACATAATTGTAAAATGCTTTCCATCCATCACTTTCCTTATTTAAAATTTGTTCTAAAAACCGCTCCTGCGCTTGCAACTTTTCGTTTTGTAAATTCTTGGTTAATTCTTTAAATTTAATAAAATGCCATTCTGATTTCCTCCTTTTATGATACGCGCGCCTTGTTTTCCTTTTGAGTGACCTAATACGTTTTGTATAAAATTCTGGATCAGCGTTATTTTTCATAACTTTAAAAGGTACATGTTTCATAATTGCTTCCGAAGTAAGTGTTTTGAAACTAGCCCAGGCTTCATTTACACTAGTGGCAGATTTTACGAAAGACCAATATTGCTCGCGTAGAAAATTCTGAATAGCAGCCCCGTCCGCTTTCTGGAAATTCCAGCTAATTGATGTTTGTTCTAATTCAAACCGGTTTAATCGTCCCCCCCCCAGTTTACTTCTAATTGCACACAATGGTGGTCACTGATACCTGGCAAGACCTCACATTCAGCAAACAAAGACTGAGGCCTGCATAAAAATACATCTAGTAAGGCTGATTGCCGAGTACTTGTGTTAACGACTTGCAACAAACCCTGTTCCCAAACCAGAAAATTAACAAGATTTTGGTCTTCGCCTCCTATTAACTGACCTTTCCATTTTACATTTGGCAGATTTACATCCCCTGCTACAATAACGTTTCCCTTTACGGAAGAGATTTTTTCTATTAATTTATGCAACGTTTTGTGATTAGTTTCGCTAGGTGGTCTGTAGCAAGCTATTATTGTTATATTATTACCTTCGTTTTTTTGATCAATAATTTCAATTGCCATAATCTCTACATCCTCTTCTACCCATAGCGCTTTGCTTTGTAACTCTGACTTAGCGCAAATAAAAATTCCCCCTCCCCTTCCGTCCCTGTCCCTCCTAAACACCCTGTAATCTGAGCTGAAAACTTCCGCATCATTTATATCAACATTTAGCCATGACTCCGTACCTATAATTACATTTGGATTACATATCTCCATTAAATTCCAAAACTCTACAACTTTATTCATAATACTACGACAATTTACCTGTAACAGCCTTAAAAAGCCAGCCCCTACCTGTGAATCTTCGTTCCTCCGAGGTTGTTGTCACTGTTGCTTCTGCCGCTTGCTGCCATCGCTCCACGTCGTCACCCTCCCGAACAAAGCTGCCAACTTCGAAGATCCACTTCGGTTTAAGTGCACACCGTCCCGTCCGTAGTCCCAGTCTTCAATCCACGAATTTGGGTCCAGAAACTTCGCGCCCAGTCGCTCCGCTACCCATGCATACGAGTCGTTTACCTGCATTATCTTCCTCCAGTTGACATCGCGTCGTCTCAAAACTCCACTAACGACGATCTTCGCTGAGGGAAATAGCTGCCTTGTCCGTTTAACTAAGTCGTACATGTCTCCCATCACGTAGTTTACACTTCTCCGCAGGTCATTGCTCCCAACGTGCAATACAATCGTCTTATAGCTGTCTTCCATCTCCTCTTGCTTTTTCTCGATTTCCCCCAGCAGTCCTTCAGTCCTTATGCCAGGATAGCAAGCTACCTCTGCATTCGGGTTCCCCGCATTTCTCACAATAGAGTCTCCGACTATCAAACATGGTTTCCCCTTTTCTTGTCCATTTCCTTTCCTGAGCTCCCTGAGTTGGCTATTCTCTTCTTCTAACTTCCGAATTTTCTCTTCCGCGCGTTGGAGCTTCTCGCGTAACACCCGTGCTTCTTCTTGCAGCTTCTCCAGTTTCTTCTGATTTGCGATGACCGTTTCAGTTCCCCTGCAGTCCTTACATTTCCAGTTTTCTTCGATGTTCTGGTCCCTCTTAATTTTTTGGCAGCCAAAATGGTACCACTTCGCGCAGCTGCTGCATTGTAGTCCTGTCCTTAAAGCTTTGTTGCAGCTCCCACATCCTTCATCAGTCACAGGTCCTGGGTTTAATTCAACACCTCCTATCACGAGCAAAGTTACTAAAACAAACGCCATAAAATAACACTTGGACGTTACGTTCGTCCTACCTAATACCTGACTACCTGCTATCCACGATCCCCTACCCGTCCGCATTCCGATCCTTGCTCGGTAAACCATCAACTCCACCCCCATGGCCGCTACTTGTTTATACCTGCGTGTACTTGGAACGTCCTGACACGACCTCTCCCCTCAAGGTCTCGAACACGAAGTAAAGTAGTTCATGGCCTATCTCAGTGTGTGTGCAAAATTTGTTGATAGATTCATTGTATTTTCTTGCAGCAGCCTTCCCTTTAAAGTTAATTACTTGAACTAAATTAGTAGATGGCAATCTGCCTTTCTATTTAATTTGTAACTTTTCTTCTGACCTGAGAGGTTTATTTTTTAGTTCCTCAACAAGGTGCATTTTCACTTCACTCTACTACAGCTTCCAATTTACTGGTATGGTGGACTGCCACTTCAAGCAGGCTCACAAACATAAGACAAGCGGAAAAGGCAAATGCAAATAAAGACATAACCACAATAAGAAAGTAACTATCCTAAAGCATTGTATTAACCATAGTAATTTTACAATTTAAATTATGCATATTTAAACCGGATTAAGTAAATGCAGTTGCAATATTACACAGTATAACCATAACTCTCATATTAATGCAGAAAATGACTCGACTGTGATTAGAAAAGTTAAGTTGATTAACCAGAGGAGGCCTTTCCCCTCTTCTACATAAAGTAAGGGAGGGGCTAAATACACAAACACAAGAAAAATTCTAGGTGTTGCAAGTATGCAATTATCCAAGGACGGCCATTGGCTGCTCCATAATATTCCAAAACATCCAGCTTTTCTTCCTCTTCACATGTGTTTTGTTTAGTACCTTTCACCAACCAATTAACAAATTCTTGAGTGATTGTAACCTTTGGTCTAAGCATCATGGCTGCCATTTGATTTGTTGTAAGAAACAAAAAGGAACGAAACTAAATATATGCACAGTCTGAGAGGTGTACACAGAGGGGGCATCAGGGGGCACATGACCCCTCTCCCAGATATCCAAAACTGTAATATTGATGCACAACAGTCTCAAATTTGTTTTCTGCAACTCTTTTATACTTACAGATTTAGTATTACATATTGCACCGGTCTGTTAATAAACAGTTACATTTGTATAAAACGTTGTGACAGTCCCCCACTCCTGAAGCACAGATGCACAATAGCTCTGACCAGCACACTAGCATAATAAGAGAGGCGGAGGTCAGTGTTCCACTTGCTGCAAGTGTGATATTGTAAGCTTACACATTTATTTACAATGCATTGTGTATGCAACTGCCTCCGAGCTCTGATATTACTTCTACTCCCTTGCTCCCCCACCACTTTCACCACTTCCCCATATTTCTCCTCTCTTGCATGATGTTTTACATAAGCTGTAAATAAGATTACTGTATACATTAAAACAGTGTAAATATTGGGGGAATTTAATCTGTTCTTATGTAAAATTATCATTCCATACATGCTTGGTAACATTGATTAAATGGCTTGCTCCACTCATTTTACTATCTGCACACATTTACTTATGGGTAGTTAGTACTACTAAATAGTTACAGAGCACCTCTTGCAGTTGCAGTGAAGTGAACATGGAACTTTTGAGTGGTCTCTCTGCAGTATAGTGATTAGCACACTTTACAGGTATGAATACTGGTTGGGGAATTTTCCTTTTGGTTCTAAACATACTTAGAAAAAGTTTGTTGTTGATCATGCTGACCCATCAAATCCTTTACTTAGTCAATATATCCTGTTCAGTCATCCAGTTAGTATACCCTCACATGGATAAATCTTTAAAAGTGACCACGGAATGAAGTTATTTTGTGTTTCAGTTATTCCTGTTTCAGCCCTTCCTCCCAAATGCACTCTCTGTGTAAATCCCTGCATAGGCTTAAATTTTAGGTGTATTCCCTTTTTGGCAGAATTAGTACAGTAGTATTTATTAAATTTATTATTATTATTATTATTATTATTATTATTGATAATTTGGAAAGTAATCTATAAAGTTGTATAACTACATAGATACCTTTAATTTTGCACCAATCAAATAAATTTGGAACCTGTTTACGAATTTTCTTCAAACTCCTACATATATAATTTCAACTTCATACATGTTGAGTCTGTGACTGTTTGATTTGCGTTGATGATTGAAGAAAGAGAAATATGGTTCAGATTCTCCACAGTAATGAACATGCCTAAAAATGAATATCTCTGAAGCTGCCTGTCATCCTCCGTGATCTAGGGTACCACTAGGCCTCTAGTTCCTGAGGTCACAGGTTCAAACTCGGCGGAGGGTGATGGATTTTTTTCGGCGTAAAAGTCCTTGGTATGGCTTCCTTTAGAAGCGAAGTAAAGCTGGTGGTCCTATGTCTTAGATTTTTGACATGTAAAAGAACCTTACACTTGATAAAGAGACCTCTGAGCAAGTATTTCCGATTTTTCACACCATATATAGAATAGGACGCTAAAGAACCATAGTAGTTAAAAAGTGTGTCCATAAATAAATAAAAAATATTAAAAATAAATAAATAATAAAAAAGAACTCAGAAGGTCCCGATCATAATCCAATTCAATATACTACAATGATAAGAATCATAAGTAAATGCACTCAATTTGCAAGTATAAAGAATTTGCCAACATTAAATCACCTTTGAAGATTGCTATATTGGATATTCTTCTTCAGTGTATGCAAAAAAATCAAAAAGTTTCAGAAGAAACTTGCCCTTAGAATAAAATATAAGACAAAGCTCCATGATGAAAAAAGTGTCAAGCAACGTTCTTATAAAAGTCAATTATTTCAGGAACTTTTAGGGGATGATCTTGTTAGAAGATTGCAGTTTTTAGGGCTGGCCTCATAGTTTAGATGGTAGAGCTCTGCCTGCTTTGCAAGGGGTCCCTGTTCATTTCCCTGCTGGGGAGGGGGCGATGGGAATTTTTCTATAGCCAAGGTTATTCCCTATCCTCCCCAGAGTCTGGAAGTATGAATGAAAGTGTATGATCTAATGAATAAAATCCAAAGTTTACCAGAAATCCAGTGACAAGCAAATACGAGTTAACTCCATTGCCACCAGTAATATGTTCCAAAGGAAAGACTGCTGATATGACCATTGTAGTTAAAGGCGGGGTATAAATGGAACTTGAAAAAAAAACAGTTTTGAAAATTAATGAAGTGCATTATTAATAATAATACTCCAGTTTTTCTTGGACAAATCATATTCTCAGATGGGGTTGCATTCTGTCTCAATAGATTTCTCAACAATTCAACTGCCGATAGGGGTCAGACTTTGTTCCACAATGGATAGAGGGGAACCACACACATGACCTACTAAAACTTAATATTTTGGTATTTTGGTATTGTTAGGCATAATGTCATTGGTCCTTATTTCTTTAGAAAAATGCTAAACTCTAAGATATTTAATTTGCATTGAAATCATATAATACTGTCTATCACAAATTTGTTTCCAAGCCCAGTCCACTGAGCTATGCAGATAGACAACTTCTTTAAAAAAAAAAAAAAAAAAAGGGAGCTCCAGGTCAATATGGACAGAATGTACATCACTGTTTACACTGGGTTTTTCCACAACAGTAGATGGATAGAAGAGGTCACATAGTGAGGTTGGTTTGTGTAAGATTGCTTAGAGTTTGTAGTATATCGAGAAAGGCCCAACAACTTAGTGGCCTGAAGCACTGAATAAGACAAGTGACACAAGACATTTGTAAAACCTAGTTAGGTTATTCCTTAACTCAAGGATGACATAAAGGTGATTATGATAGCATGTGAACTCCCTCAGAAAAGCAGTCTTCTGGATTTCTGTTTATATAGTACATGCTCTTTGGTAGTGTCATACAGGTTACATACATGGGACTTATGGAGGAAAGGCTTTTTCATTATGTCTCCCTCAAATGATTTCCATGATTGATTGGCATGCTGACAAGCTGTTCATTAAATAACAAATTTAGAGTTTTTGCAAAGTTTTTTGGTGGGGTGGAAGAGCATCTTATTATTTTATGCATTATTTTTGTTCCTTGGAGTGACAACATACATGCAGAAGCATCAAGTCTGGATACTTTTGAAAATCTCTTAATAAGCATTATTTAAAAAATGTAAAAATATGTTTTACATTTAAACTAAGAGAGATGGAGTGACTTCTGACAGAACCAGAAGTAGAAAAAAGTTGGGAATGTCATTAGTATGGACTATCCCTGCACACCAAGTTTTATTTCAGTGAACAATGTGTTTTTAGGTGATGCAGAATCGTTGACTAACCTATGCACTGAGTTCTGTTGTCTATATCTGTGTAGACTCAGGTCCAATTCATTTTAATTCTTTCTCTTTTCCTCTCCCCTCCTCCCCTTCCTGTGATGTTACCTTACCTCAGGCAATCCTAGCTTTTTTATGTGTTTTTATGACTGAAGCTCTTATTGTTTTATGTGATTATGCATCTATCTCCCTAACCTAATCTTACTTATGTGAACAACATATTTCATCTTTTTGTCTTTCCTTTTTCTTTTCTTTCTATCTTCTCTGTGTAAGCAAGACTATGTCTATATTTTTATGGTTGAAGAGCCCTTGTATTTCACTGTGAATGTTGATATATTCTGTTCTCTTATTTATAAGACTGCTGAAGAGACCTATTTAATTTCACTATTAATGTCCAGACTATGTCAGTATAAGCTAGATTATCCCTTTTGTTATAGGTGCTATTAAGGTTTTATTTCCAATAGATTATTAGCTTCTCCTACCATTATCCCAGCAGTTATAAAAGTTTGAGGAAAATAGTAGCAAAAGGTCTCAGAGGATGAATCCATATCTTTGAAGGAGCTAGCAAAGATAACTCTTATTTTGCAAATTTATTAACAACAAAATAAGTTCTGTACAAGCATATTATATTTCAAGATAAGTTGAAATTTTGAGTCTACAAGAATTAATACAAGCTTCAGTAGACAAATTAATGTATATGACCTCTACCTATTTAACTCTGTATCCACTCACCCACAGAAAATAAAGAAGGATCTAAGTATTATATTTACACAATTTAATTTAAGGTTTAACATTAAAAGCCTCCATTATTTGATTCAAATGATTAATAAAGTTTAAAAGTAGGTAATAATTATTTTAAACAAAATACCTACAGATGACTGAAAAATGCAATGTCATGGCCAGGATTTGGACCACAGATCTCCCAATCTCCATGCAGTTGCTCTAACCACTGAGCTACCATGGCAATATGCCAGTATGACATTAAATTCTCAACTGATTCGTATTTTTCCTGGTAAACCACAAGATCTCAAATTGTATTGAGATGATATACCTCATTGGCGACTTACAATGACGTAAGTACTTTAAGTCCCGGGCTTTATAGTTTCGACCACTTAGGTCAATTGTGGAATTAAATTAATATTAATAGTCGCTAATGAGATATGTCATTTCAATGCAATTTGATTAATTTGATATTAAATAAATATGAATTTCATTGATAGACCTAATATTTGTGCTTATCATCCCCAGGAGAAACAGATAAGTGAAGCAATCACAGGAGGCTATAGGTCACATGTAGGCAGGCCTAGAAAGAGGCACAGAGGTCCCTAACGATTTCAAGCTTGTTGACTGGGGCAGGCTTTAGGGGAGTAAATTTCAGCGTGAGTGCACCATATCCTGTTGTTTTTTTTATTGTGTCAGCTTCTCCATTTGCATGTATTTATCAAATACCTAAGACGTTTAGCCATGGCACAGAGTCACTAACACAATAACTTTAACAGCAACTGCTAAATCAGTTTGAATTACTGATAGATCAACTTATTTTACATATGAATGATCTAACCTGCCTTGTGCAAAGTATCGTTTAGCGCTATATTTGTTTAATCACAATATGATCTTTATGAAAAGTAACTTATTTAAATTTATTCACTTAAAACAGTGGGCCTGGACCCGTGATATTCATTCTGCATAACCGAAATTTGATGAGACTCGTCCAGAGACTGGTTAATAAATACACCCCCTAGGTGGTATTATGGCCATTGTAGATGGACATACACACCCATTAAATATTTTCTTACAGAACTGGGTCATCTTAACTACAAATTTCAACACAATATTACCCACTTATGTTATCATTAGAGATTGGATATTTAGTCCGAGATAGTGGAAGGAAAAAAAAGAAGATATGTCTTATCCACTTGAGTAATAACAGTGAAGAATTATCCGACAGAAACACGAGTAGAATAAAATGTGTGTAACCCAGCTGGTGAACTACTGCAAACGAAGGCAATGAGTTGAAAACCTTGGTTGGAAACATTATTTCTACAATACAGGATGCGATAAACGTTGACTTGTCTACTTGATGAAAGACAATACCAAATGCGTGGAAGGGTAAAAATGTCATCATATGTTCTGCGTGCACAGATGAATGAAATGTTGCATGTACTACCACTTTAGCCTGAGCTCTTATTTCAGCAGAAGGAAATGAGTTCTGTCCATTTATTCTTGGTACCCTAATCCAAACATAGAACGATTAAGGCACGTTTGACAAAACAGCAGCTGAGCTACATTTTTGGTCATTTTGAATTTCTTTAAGTGCGTTGTTTCGCTACAGTTTACGACTTTTGTTTTTATCCGTAATTTTAGCGAGAGTTAATAATTTGCAACCAAGAACTGAATATGACCTTAGTAGTACTCTATGCAGACATTTGTGGTATCACTACCTGCGGAGGGTGTGACCAATACTTTACATGGCGTCGTTGCTATAGATTCAAATAAAAGTAAGATGGGGTGGCTTTTACTCTCCTCGATTAATGTTGAAATAAAATGATTTTGATTTATTTTAAACTTATGAACTTCGAAATTAAACACCAATTTTGCTTTTCTTTGTTTGCTTAGGTAAGCTCATTAAGTTTTTTATTTTCGTATCTGTCGGTTAAAAACCATTGTATATTTTGTTCATATTTCAGGTGCTTATAAGTAGATAAATGTTTAAATCGAAGCATTTATTTTCTTTCATTCCTTAGTTCAAACTTAGCACAAGTTCTTTAGTTCCTTTCATCAATTCAGTACAAATGCACGAAAAAAAATCAACTGTCTTGAAAACTAAATATCTTGTATGTGTACAATATTTCTGTAATTTTAAAATTAAAATTGAAAACGAAAATGCTCGCATTTCAAAATAGTATTCTTGGAGGTAATTTTTTACAAAAACAAGAATTAGACGCTTGGGTATGTAATTTCTAGCTCTAAGTTTTGATAACAACAGTAGTAGTAATAGCCGCCTGCGCATTTGCGTGGTAGGGATTCCTGGTCCAATGGACGTTACGGGGAAGTAAGGAAGGGAGTGGAAGCGCTAAATACAGAATGTACCCCTACAAACAAGAAGCACGTGTTTACTATGACGAGGCTTCAGTACATTTTAATCAGATTGTTCAAGATGAACTGGCTGATATCTACCATGGCAAATGGATAGATAAGGTAAGAGCAGTTCCTGAACGTTCCCCTAAACTCAGTCATTTAAAATTTTATCTGTAGGATCACCCAAAATAGTTTTATGCGGCAGACAGTCCTAATGCAGAGATGCTTCATCATTTTGTCATGGAAGACTGGGAAACCTTATTTTCAATACCGCCTAGGTAGCTTTTGTGCTGTGTGCGCTCATGAGCAATCTTGTTTTACAATCTCTCAAGTCGTGTATTGTGGGGGTATTATTATTGTTCGCCCCACGTTGTGGAAACAATATGTAGTGGTATTAATGTTTGTAGTCGAAAGATACTACTATTTATCTGCCGCACGTATGAAAGACAATTTGTCGCGGTCACTTCGTGTTATCTTTTACTGGGCGCCTGTTATTGTATTTAATTTTGGGTTCACTGTCCTCCGGCTAGCTATGATTTCTCGGTCAAGCACTTATCTTGTACAGGTGTGTAAACGGAAAGGAGTTTTTATCCAAAGATAACACTGATAAAAGAATTTGTTTTACACTTTTATTGTCGTAACCCACTATTCACTTTCACCTATTAATCTTGACACTCGCCAAACTGAAACTGTTATAATAACTTCTTTACTGCCCATTATTAATTCGCGTACTTCAACTTTTTGTGTAATTAACTTTACGACACGAGAGATTTTTCATAAATTTGCTACGCGTAACGTTGATGAACTTCGTGCGATGTATACTCCATGAATGCCTCCGTTGAACTACGTGAAACTTGACCCTCACACTGAATTTATACTTCCTCGCCCCAATATGCCTAAAGATTATAACCGAGCTTACGAAAACATATGCTCTAGGAAAAATGTTCCCGCAAATTCTAAGAAAAACACGGCACTCTGACGTCATTTGCTCGTCTCTAATAATGATAAACAGCTACCCCCTCGCTACATTATTACACGCTATTATTGTCAGTTTCAGTAAGGCCGTATAAACCCACTTCTCGACAATGCTTATAATCAACAAACATCTCAAATCAATGTCACACTACAATCACTCTGACATTTACATTATTGTGATACAAATTACTGCTTCAGTATACAAACAGTGTAATCAACATCAGAAAATACCTGAAGTGTACAACGAAGAGGGAGGAAGTTTGCTTTTCTCGGGTGCTTCGGAAGAACGGAACATTAGCATCGGTTGGACTGTACTTATAATTTTCCAGTACAGAAGTCTAGAAATTTGATTATCCCAGGTAAAACGGGACATCTGGGATCTCTAGTGGAATGCCTCAGCGTATAAAAACGTATATTACCGTAGTGCAGTGCCTTCATTTTATGTCAAGGCCACAACCGCCTTATATGTGTATCGGCCGAGACAGCGGTGACCTCGGTATTACGCCACAGCGCAAAAGCGGCGCGGGACTTGTCAAGGGTACGTTTATTATCTGTGAGCTGTCTCACTCGTTGCTTTGTCTTCGTGTTGTGTGTGATTTCCTTAGGAATGTTATTCTCTTATTAGTCCACGGAAACACCTGCCAACAAATTCACGTTTGGACAGCGTATTTTTATGTACGACACAAACGTGAAAACTGAATCATGTAGACACGTGTGTAGGCAATCTCAGCAGCAATTTCCTGGTTATCCGGTTCCGGGCTTGGTCAATAAATTTAGAACAACGGTGTCGCTAAAAGCTAAAACATAAAGTTTATAGGAACAATCCCCACACCATAGACGAACTTAAGGACAATATAAATGTAGAATTTATGAACATTACGCAAGAACTTATGCGTGTGAATGGTAATTTCTTCCGAAGATGTTAAGAATGTCTTCGCACAGATGGACAGCACTTTCAACAATGCTTATAACAAGGTTAGTAATTACATACATTTATTTATTTATTACTAACACTCAACACTCGTGAGTAAGTAACGCGGGAGTTACGGAACGGAAAAACCCGCAATATAGTGGACTGTGTGCGGAGCACGCATTCGCGCGATCCGCGGCCTTGAGATAAAACGAAGGCACAATGCTAATTTAAATCAATTTCGGGTATCTATTAATAAGGGTGGATAGAATAATTCGTAAAATAGATTTTAAAGTAAAATTGATAACTGGTAGAGAAAGGTGTTTGAATGTTTCACATAAGATTTTGTTCCTTCCCATCTCTTTTGTAGTTGCATATATGACATAAATCAACGAAAGCGGGCGAAAGAACTAACCCGTAAGAACTAATAATTGTAAAAACTTAGGCTTTCATGGCCGGCGTTAATCCAATAAAACGAATTTCCCAGGCTTGTAAGCCGTGGTCTAGTAGATGTTTTAGCATCTAACGTTTCGCCCGTCTCTCCGTCGCGCATCTTCAGAGGTAGTCGATTCATGGCTGGAATAGCAAGAGTGATGGATTCGGATTTGTTTATTCAAGAAAAGTGGCCTGGTGCCGGTACAGTGAACCCGGCTTACAGGCATAAATTTACATTGTTTTACATTGTACTTATTTTCTATGAGAAATAGTTATATATATAGGTCGCCGAGAACAGTCTTAGGCTGTAAATTGTTTGGGTATTCTTTCCTTTGGGTTATGACAAGGTTTTTCTCACAATATGAATATTTACACAATATTCACACACACACACACACACAAACAAACAAACAAACACACACACGCCTGGCCATTCTTGACACGTCCCAGTTCAATCACACGGACTCACATTCACACGAACTATTTACACTTCACTATTCACTAACACTATTTACATTTTTAGAGCCCGCGGTTTTGCTGTGCGGCAACGTGGCTCCTGTTGGTGTAGGTTCGGCAAATCGTAGAGGCCCCTGCCGTAAGGGGGTGTGGCCTGGGGCCTTGTCTGATGGGCGCGCGCAGTGGCGAGCCGAGTGTGACCCAGAAGTGCCTAATTCTTGCGTGTTTCCTGTATTTCGGCTCGCCCCTGCCGATGCCGGAGATGAGGGAGTTTGTATGTCTCCTGATGCGTGCCCATACTGGGGATGCTCGTTTTGTTATGGAGTCGGAAAGGATTGGCATGTTTGCCTCACGGTGAAGGGTGCGATTGCTGGTGAGGATGGGAGTGCGAAGGATTTTTCTAAGCGAAAGGTTTTGGAGGGTTTGGAGTTGTTTTTGTCGGAGTTGGAGGCGTTGGCCCAGGCTACGCAGGCGTAGAGAACCACCGACAGAATAAAATATTTATACAGAATTAATGTTGATTTCAGTTTTAACTGTTTGCTGCGAAAGATGGCGCATAACCATAATCGCTGCCGCCCTTTGTTATAAATAAATAAATAAATAAATAAATAAATAAATAAATTGAGTTTTATTTACGGACGCTCTTTAACTACTATGGTTCTTAGCGTACCATTCTATATTGGACGTGAAAGACCGATAATTTTGCTCAGAGGCCTCTTTATCAGGCTTGAGGTTCTTTTACGTGCCGTAAATCTACGACACGGGACCACCGGCTTCACTTCCCTTCCGAAGGAAGACATGCTAAGGATTTTTTACGCCCGAAAAAATCCATCGCCCTCCGCCGGGTTTGAACCCGCGGCCTTGGGAACTAGAGGCTAGCACGGTACCACTAGTCCACGTAGGACGACCCGCCCTTTGTTGGCGGTATCTTTTAAGTGGGTAGACCACCGCAACGTGCGGTCCATTGTGTCGCCAAGGTACTTTACATGCTGACGGCAGTGCAACCTTTGACCACCGAACTTTAGGTCCATGGCCGGGAGGCGCAGCTTACGTGAGAAATAAATCAGCTGGCACTTGTTTGCATTAATTTCTATTTTCCAATCACGGAGCCATGAGAGGAAGCGGTCAATGTACCGCTGCATTTCTGCAAGGCCGAAACGAGGATTTTTGTGGTGGTTGTAGATGGCAGTGTCGTCAGCATACATGGCGACTTTGCATCTGGCGTCCACAGGGAAGTCGTTTGTGAAGAGTATACACAATAGCGACATAATAGCCCCTTGAGGGACGCCAGCCTGCATAACACGCTCTCGAGATGAGGAGCGGCCCATTTGGACGTAGAAGTGCCGGTTTTCTAGGTAATTGAAGCAAAACCATGTAATTCCGAAGGCCGGGAAACTAGACATAGCGCCCGTCATATAGGCAGGCGAGAGACCGCTCACTTCACTCCTTTTGGCAGCTCGTCTTCCAATCACACTGCGGAGGCAGATTTTATCCTGTAATTTGTCCGACTGGTACATAAGGTTTAATCCTAATGTTTTCCAACACCAGGATCCAAAGGATACTGCGATTAGCAGCCGACTGGAGACGACGTGTGGTTCCCGAGATTCACCAGGACTCCAACCCGGAACGCATTAGAGCGATCGCTTGCGACCGCTTTGCGTCCACCTCGCGCCTCGCCAGCGAATTTCACGCAATTACTTCAACCTGCACTGCAACTACAAGATCTTCTGGAACATCTAGTCGCTGACTGGCCAGTTGCCTCACCAGCGAAGCGATCCTTTTAAGGACAGATTTCGGCAACTGGCACTCTTTTGAGAACTACAACTACAAGATTGCGGTTTCAGGTAGCGGGTAGACAAACAAGGCCACAGTCATCTGACCTTTAGGTCGAGTTAGGCGCACTTTTTTATTAAAAGTGTGTAGCTCTCTGTTTTGTCGCGCCATTTGGGCCCATGATACCTGCAGATGAGAGCATTCCTTAGGGTGTGTCCCCAAGGTACAGTGTAGTACCTAACATTGGCACCTTAATAAATGTGTCTCTCCCTCCTCCCCCTTCACCTTGCAAAGCTCGGGATGGGCTTGCCTGTCAGGCAGCTGCGGCTGTAGCCAGCACCAGCACTGGTGCAGTAACATCGCCTTCTAGTGTCACTGTCGTAAACACCGATATAGCCAGCAACGGAACACGGAAAGGGCAAGATTACCCGTTTGGAGAAATCCAAGCAGGAAACCAACGAGGGCCTCCCGCGCGAAAATGTTCCAAGGGTAGACCAAATTCCGGAACCTAGCTCCACCACCGACCGTGCAACTGTCTACAGAGAAGACTCATCCTACGTCTACATGATGGAAGATGATCAGAATAGCTCCTCCTGCCTCTCCTCGGCCGAGGAAGACGATTTCCAGGAAGTGGTCTCACGGAGGAAGCAGCGTGCTGCCCGATTGGCTGCAGGGGGCGTGCCTCCTGGCTAATCAGCTGCAGCCGCTTCTAACTCTGCCCCTCCTTGACCTAGAGTGCACATTCCGCCCTAATATCGGGTCTATTGGCTTCCTTAAGGAAGTCATGCTCACCCTAAGTAGAGAGTGCACTGTTCGGCGGAATAAAAGCCGCTATGTTTTTCAGGCTAAAGTAGCCGGGCATTATTCACTCCTTCTCCAGCACCTAAAGAAGAGAGGTGCTCTCCAGTTCACCTTCGGGCTGGACAAAGCCCGTGATCTGCGAAGGGTCATCCGTGGCCTTCCTGTCGATGCCTCGGAGGGTGACAGGGAGGGAGATATCGTCCGCCAGGGTATCACCCCCAGACTGGTGAAGCAGCTCACCAGATCTATTTGTTTGTCGTCCTCCGTGGACTAGTGGTACCGTGATAGCATTTAGTTCCCAAGGTCGCGGTTTCAAACCCGGCGGAGGACGATGGATTTTTTCGGGCGTAAAAATCCTTAGCATGGCTTCCTTCGGAAGGGAAGTAAAGGCGGTGGTCCCGTGTCGTAGATTTACAACACGTAAAAGAACCTCAAGCCTGATTAGAGGCTTCTGAGCAAAATTTCCGGTCTTTCACGCCCAATATAGAATGGGACGCTAAGGACCATAGTAGTTAAGGAGCGTCCATAAATAAAACTCAATTTAATTTAATTTAACCATATCTGTTACAACGGGGCTCAAAACCCCCTCCCCCTATTTCTAGTAGTAGTGGAGCTGGCCAATTAACCTGAGGCCAAGATAGATGGAATCACCTCCATCTGTAACCTCCGGGTAAATATCAAACCATTCTGAGGCTCTGGCGGTCCTCCCCGCTGCTATAAACACTGATTTAAACATTCCAGGCACTTTTGCCACCGTCACCTGCTGTTTGGCTCCCACAACAAAGAGATCTGCCTTCGAACTCTCGCATAATGTGCTGACCTGTGCAAACAGCAGGGGCGAGCTCGTCGCCTGCAACGAGGGCTGCCCTACCAGAAAGGCAGTCATCGCTTCAAGGAAGCCGCAACCTTCTACCGTCCGGAGTAGGCAGCCGTCTCCAGCATCCAGGGGGAGTCAACCGAGACCTTCGACCTCGTAGAGACCCTGACAACAGGAACAACCTCCAGGCCCACACCAGCAGCGACCCTCCTATACCGCAGTGGCATAGGGGACCGCGGGTGGCAATAACCGATCACGGGTCAATATACCACAGTCAACCACTACAACACCAGTTTCAGCCCCCCGGTCACAAACCCGCCCCAACAGGGCGAAGGGACATTGGGCAGCTCAGGGGCTCAACTCAGACTCCGTCTCGCCGCGTGAACGTAGTGACTCTACGCACGCGGGTCAGTCGGGGCAGAGCAGGGCACTGACGAACTGGCGCCTGAGCGCCCCTCCCCTCCAACCCATGCTAGACCAACTCCCTCTCCATCCACTGTCCCGCAGCATCTGGAATTGCTCGCGTGGCTGCAGCAGTTGTTGCAGACCCACGGACAACGTATCTGTGATCTGCTGGTCTGTATACCACCCTCCACGAAGACAGATGATTATATTTCGACCTTCCCCCTAAACCTCGGCGTCATTATGGCCGGTGACTTCAATGCTAGGTATCCGCGCTGGCATTGAAGCTCTCGACAGAACAGCCGAGGCAATGACATCATTCGCATGGTATATATGGACCCTCAACTCACAGTAGAAGCCCCTGGCAACCCCACCATCATCCACGAGGTCAAGGGCGGCAACAATTATTGACTTCGTGATCACCAAACACTTCCCCTTTCACACTTCACTCATTTCGATCAATGCACCTCACTCAGACCTTAATCCAGTGTAGGCAGAAGTAACACACGGGTTGCCAGTCACAACCTCCCGGTTCATCACCGTGAGATCGACTGGGACTGCGTAAGGCATTATCTCAACGTCTCCATTCCTCTCAATCCACGAATTATCAACATCCAATCGCTAGAGGCTGCTGTCTCTTCTTTCACCTCCACCGTAGTGACAGCTGCTCATAATCTTACTGTTCTCACACCTCCTCCCCTAAACCCTGATGTTCTACCTGTAGAACTCATCCTTCTCATCCGTTGTTCCTGGGCTGCCCGCAGACTCTACAGCGACTCCGCACGGCTCACAATCGAGAGCTTCTGAGGCGCTTGCGCCGTGAGATCCGTGTCCGCCTTCGCGAGCACAGGGTGTGCGCGCGGAAGGATACAATGGCCCGCACGAACCTTGAGGGTGCTGACGCGTGGCAGATCGCTAAAATACTACGGAACCGGCGAGGTTAATATAGCTCCCCGCTTCAAGGCACCCAAGGCCTGGCCCATGACCCTCTAACCAAAGTAAATGTGTCTGCAGACCACCTTGAGCGGACCATGAGACCCCGGGATGACTCCCAGGACGACTGCCTTTCCGAACGTGTCCGTCATGTGGTTCGTCGATTTTTTCGGCGTCCTCTGGACGAGGCGGTTCGGTCTCCTGCAATAAGCCCAAGCGAAGTCCAAGGCGCACTCCGACGTCTGAAACCCAAAAAGGCCGTGGAACCTCACGGGCTCCCCCCGCCATGCTCTGCCGCCTTCCTTCCGAGCCAATCTCTTTCTAACCAAGGTCTTCAATATCTGTCTCATCTTCTGTCACTTCCCACGCGAGTGGAGAGAGGCAAGGGTGATCTGCACCTTGAAGCTGAGGAAAGACCCGGTTCACCCTCCCAACTACCTCTCCATCAGTCTCTTATCAGTTCTCCGGAAGGTCTTCGAGAGGCTAGTACTTGCTCGCTTGTCTCCAGTACTGGGTGACACTCACGCCATCCCTGACCATCAGCTCGGGTTCTGTACTAGCACTCGATGTCCCAGCAGTTACTGCGGATGGTGGAGGACACTGTTCTGGGCTTCCAGGACAGGGCCTTTACTGCTGCGGTGTATGTGGACGTCGATACTGCCTTACGTCGATACGTCCTTTCTCCACAACCTGGCATGTGGGTCTCCTGTAAAAGCGCATTCAACTGGAATTATCATCACATAGTACCGCCGTTTATCTCCGGCTCTGACATTTTGTGTGACCGAGAAAGGCAGTGTTGCCAATTTTCTTGCCCCTAGTGTGAACACGTGCGTATACGTGTGCCACCTCTTCGCAAAGTACAAACAATGAAATAGTTGCCTATATTAGAGTATTTAAGGTATGGGGAGAGCATTTACAGGAAGCTTAAACAAAGAGATTTAAATTACTCACATTTAACATGTCAATTGTCCAGCGGAAAGACGCCGCATTCCTCGTAGATATTCATTTCTTCGTCATTAGCGTCACTGGAGTCACTACTGTCGGCATTTAATGAATAGCTAATTCTACGCGTTCTTCCAAAACACCTTCAGCTTCTTTGCTTGAAGTAGAAGTTCCCACGTATGTTTCACAACACTCTGCCACTTTTCCATGGATACCTGTTTGATTCCTTGTTACACCAAGCGCTCAACCTCGGCAATGCGGATAGTCTTGTTGTGTTCAGAAACGTACCCCATGACTTGTGCCCAGATAAGTTCAATGGGATTGAAATGGCAGTGATATGGTGGAACCTGATGCCAGTGTGTCCATGTGTAGCGGCGATTGTGTCTATCTCGTATATACAGAAGCCTGGTTTGTACAACTTTACAATTTGTAACAGCTCTTCTTTGTTCATTACTGCTGACACTCCGGGGACATTATTTTCCAACAGCCATTGAAGTATGACTTACTTCCTGTCTTTGGCTGTTGGTGCTTTATTTAACTGCACTGAATGATAAGGGGCATTGTCCATTACAATAATGGACCTTGGACTCAGTTGTGGAAGTAAGGCTTCCTTAAACCACGCGGTGAAAGTTTTCCCATTCATTTCTTCGTGATAATCAAGCGCACTTTTTTATTTAAATAGAAGCATTGCTCCAGGAACAAACCCATTTACTCCGCCAGCATGAAGCAGAATAAGACTGCTTCCCTTTCCAATGGGCACCTTCATTGTTCCTGCTACTGTGTCGTCTGCCCAGTCCTTTGATTTTTGTATGTCCTGCGTTCATCTACGACCATACCACTTTTGCGGGACTAACGTTTAGAATTTCCTCAGAAATCTGCCACGTCATGCCACTATATCACCTCTTTCCATTACGGCTTTCCTACCTGAAATGTTATCGAACTTAAATCCAAGTTCTTTTAGCACCTTGCTTAAACTTGTCTTACCTCCATCAAATAATCCGACTTGTTTCAAAGAACGCAGAAGTTTCTCTCGAGTAAGAAATTCTTTCCTCATATTAAATTGATAAATACGCTGCCTTATCGCATCCTTCTGAAAAGTATCCAGTGTTGTCTTAGGCCTGACTTTAGATCGTGATTTTCCTGGTGATTGAAATTCTTCTGATGGCGTATTCAAATCGGCCGGGCATTTTTCCTTCGTCACACTTTTCACAGTTGTTTTACCCACCTTCAGTGCATCACAAACTCTATCCACTACCCTTGCCGAAGGAAGAAGAGGTGCCCCGTTGTCTCGCTCCTTTTCAAAGTATTCACGTAGCCTGAATATAAAACCACGGCTTTGGCTCCGGTATGATCCGACTTTTTTCTTCGATTCTGAAGAACCACTAGCCATAACGATATAACTATAACAACTATAGCGATCGATAACTATAACAATAACTTAGAAATAACTGTAACAAATAATAACGCAGTAAATCGCACATGAACAAAAACCAACTTCACCTGAACTAAAGCAAACAGCTACTGACCACACGGCTTCACTTACAAGAGAATTGGCAACACAGTCCAAAATGCAGTGGACGCACAGTGGGAAAAACACTGTAATTGGTCCTAGCAGACAACTTCCACCCTTTGCTGTGCGAGTCAACCCAGTACTGAAAACCTTGCCAGATTTTCGATTGTGTTTTGGGTGTAGCAAAACTCTAAACAACAACAGTAAAGTATATTTATTAAAAGCGTTAGAAGAAATCAAAGTATAATCCTGATGTATCTGTTGAAAAGAGACAGAATACCTTCCTTTACTGTGGAAATTCACAGCGCTAGTATTGTTAGAGGTGGCCACCTATCTCTTTCTTTACCCTCACGAAACGTCAGGGCCGGAGATACAGCGGCGTGATTATTACATACACCTACACTCATACCTCAAACACAGACCTTTTGCTGTCTCAGTTCCGGGAAACAAGTCTACACTCAGGCCAACCCCATAAAAGGATATCTCCGGCTCATCCAAGAGTGGTGCAGGCGTTGGCGATTATCCACCAATCCGGAGAAAAGCCGTGCTATTCTTTTACCAAGCGCCGCTTCCCTGCCAACCTCCCGTCATTCACATACCTCCTACGTAGGATAGAGTTGACGAATTCCATCTCTTATGTGTTCAGCTAGATAGGCGCATAACGTTTGAGGGTCACATCAGGGACTTCTCACGTCGGGCCTTGGGGGCTACTGCCTCCTGGTTCTCCATGCTGGGATCCGGTATGCCAATTCCTCTTAAGTTGCGCCTTTTTAGAGTGCTAATAAACCCCTTCCTACTGTACGCCTGCGAGACTCCGGTCTGCTCCAACTGTAACGGGTACAGAATAGTGGTCTCCGGGCTATCTATTGTATATGCCGCGCTTTCCCCGTAAGACTACTCCACGAAGCATCATCTCCTCCATACCTGGTGGATAAAATTAAGTGCCGGGCTGTTAAACTCTACGACCCTTTACCTTTCCATCGGAGCGCTCTCGTTCCGTTTCTAGGGGCTATAACCCCAGAGAACGTCGCTTGAAGCGTCACTGGGTCCCCCGCATGGGTTACAGGCATCACTGGTAACTTAGGAGCTACTCCAACCAGCAGCAAAAGCTGAGCTCCTACATAGTCCCACTACGAGTTGTTTGGTACATTTTAAATTAAACCAATGCAATTTTTCAAATCATCTTCCAGCAGCGGCAAACTAGGGCCGTTCCACTCTGACCTGCAGTCGTCAAGGAGCAACACCGCCACCTGTTTTCATCCCCACAACCGTATTCTCAACCGCCATCCTGTAATCACCTTCTCCGACCACCACATTATTTAGCCCTTACAAGGGTAGGCAAACTAAATAAGACACCTTCGGGCTGCCCTCAGCCTGCCAACATGTTTCGGGCTTCGGGATCCAAGCTTTGTACTTCCGTGCTATTTCCTCTTTCCTGTTAAAATTATTTTTATGCTTGTAGATTTCAATGGCTTCTCGATAATTTCTGTCATGGTACTCGGCTGTGTCGTTGAACCTGGTGTCATGTTCCCCACAGGAAGAGCGTGTTCAGCCACTCCAGATTTTGTATTTTGTCCCAGACGACAGTTACTTCGATGTTCCTTAATCCGGGTGCGCCCGCTGCGCTTGCTAGTGCGAATGTACCCCTTACCGCAACTGCAGGGTATGTGATAGACCCGTTTAACAGAAAGGGGTTCCTGTCTCTCTTTTACTGATCGGAAGTGATCTTTAAGCTTCTTTGTGGGCTTGAAGATGGTTCTTATACCGACTGTTTCTAAAAGTTTTCCGATTCTGACAATAACTCTACCTATATACGGTAGGAAAGCTATTTCTGTTCTTTTTTGCGTCTCGTGCATTCCCTTATTCTTTTTTGTGTAATACCCATTTTATTTCTTTTTGTCCGCAACAGTTTTTCTGTAGTATTCGCTGTAGATATTTGAGCTCTTGCTTCAAAGTATCCGATTCACAGATGCGTTTAGCACGTTAATAATGCCTCTATTCTGGAAGAGGGCGGGTCACTGCTGAATCGTCACTCATTCAGCTAGTAACCAAGCCCAATAGTTGCTTATCTTGGGGGTAGTCAAGTAGGCTGTTGGGCGAGTCGCCGTGTGAAGGTCACTCATTCGGATTGCGACCAGGCCCAATTCAGCTTAACTTGGGTAGAGTGCGATGGATTAGTTGCCCTTATGCAAGCAGTCTCATAGCGTCCTTGGTAGACGGTAGCTCTTCCGTCCTCTGATGGCCCTCTGGTCGTTGTGACCCAGAGCGCTTACCAGCTGATTGGGATGGATAGCAAGTTACGTGTGCATGGTGCGGGATCTCTCTCGCACCACGTCCACGATGTATTTGAGTCCGGATTGGGTAAGTAGGATGTGTGATGGGAATCTACGCCCAGTATCATACGTAATTCTTGGTGCCCTGTTCTGAACGGTCTGCAGTCTGCGATTGGTGGACGCTGCCAACGATCCCCACACCTCGCACCCGTTCAGAAATAAGGGCGAGATGATTGCCTGATACAGGCGTAGTTTTAGGTGAATAGTTATACTGGACCGAAAACCAGGTTACAGCTGTCTGGCGTCGCCGAGACCGATCTTCGCCCTGGCATGTGGAGCGAAAGTGAGCCCGCGGTCGAGAAGGACTCCCAGATATTTAGCAGAGGTAACACAGGAAATTCTCCTCGCCACGGTCTCAGAGACCGCGTCAGCCGCCAGCTTGGACCATGCCCAGGATAAGTGGAGTACTCTTTTCTGGGCTAATGGCCACCCTCCACTTCACGCTGCACCTGCCAATGGCGTGGAGTTGTCGCTGAAGCGGGGTATAACAAAATCGGACAATTCTGTTCTGTGACATTATGAGGACATAATCCGCATATTAGCACGTAACGGTCCTGGGTTCCATTGGGAAGTCGGACATGTAGGCCGCAAAGAGAAGCGGGGACAGTACACTGCTCTCTGGGACTCCTGCAGCTATGGGTCTGACATGAAAATTTTCCTTCCACTCTTAGCCTGAAAACGCGGTCTCGCAGGAAGCTGCTTATCAGTGCAAAATAGGGAGGAGGAGGTCTGCTTCTCTGAGTTTGTACAAAAGGCCCTGACGCCACTTGGTGGCAAGGACCTTGTCTACGTCAAGTAATGCCGCTATGAAGTTCTCCAGGAAACCCAAGGAAGCCTTCTCGGCCACTCGAAGCAAATGTAAGCTAGTGGAATGTCCATGGCGAAAACCAAACTGGTGATCCGGAAGGAGATCCCGTTCCTCGAATAGAGGAATGAGGCGGTGTTGTAAAGCACTG
This sequence comes from Deroplatys truncata, assembly GCA_030765065.1. NCBI lineage: Eukaryota > Metazoa > Arthropoda > Insecta > Mantodea > Mantidae > Deroplatys > Deroplatys truncata. Next base: position 115,905,001 of record CM060978.1, on the reverse strand, counting down.
GGATTAAACCATATGTACCAGTCCGACAAATCACAGGACAATACCTTCAGCTGCAGTGTGATTGGCGGACGAGCTGCCAGTAGGAGAGAAATGGGCGGTTTCTCGCCTGCCTGTACAGGGTGAATCGCCTAAAACTTTCACCGCAAATATTTCGGAAATGGAAAGTGCTATTTATGTGCAGTTTCACAGCACTGATTGGTAGTCAGGGGCTCATACATTTAGACTATAAACAGATTTTAATAATACTGAGAAAGTATACTTTTTGAGCAAACATACAATTTTTTAAATGGAACAATGCTAGTTACATCAGTAGAATAAAGGTAGGGTAAATTAGAATGTCAGTAACGTTTGTTGCAAGATTCTAGTGCAAGTGGTTTACGAGAAATCTTATTTTGAAACCTTTACGTACCGACACTTGTACAACCTGTGGTAGCACAAACTAAAGAAAAACAGAAGGGAATTACAATACTTCTGTGCAGTCTTACAAGTAAAGAGAACTTAGCCCTTGAAAGGTTGTGTTCAAAATGACCACCGGCAGCTTCAATACACGCTTCCAGTCCGCTATGGAAAGACTGCTGCACACGTTCTAGCATTTCAGCGGAAATTTCAGAGCAGGCAGCAGTAATACGTCGTTTCATATCGTCTGGTGTAGTTGGTACAACCTTGTAGACAGTGTCTTTCAGCCTTCACACAGAAAAAAAGTCTAAAGGGGTCAGATTCGGTGAACGGGCCGGCCAAGGTACAGGTCCTCTTCGTTCAATCCAACGATTTGGAAACAATGTTAAAGCAAGCTGTAGTACTTCGTGCACTATGGGCTGGGCAGCCATCATGTTGGTACCACAGGTTCCTCCTAGTCTGCAAAGGAACATCTTCTAGCAACTGTAGCAGATAGTGTGTCAGGAGGCTGCGATACATGTGCGAGTTCATTGTTCCTTCTATGAAAAAATGGCCTATGAGCTGATGGTTCACTATCCCACACCACACGTTTAAACTCCATGGACGCTGACGTTCCACCTGACGAAGCCGATGGGGATTGTCAACAGAGCAATAGTGCTTGTTTCTGCGGTTTACCTGGTCATTATTAGTAAATGTTCTCATCACTAAACAAGATACATGATGAATCTGGAGTAGCATGTCTTAATGCCCATGTACAAAAGTTAACACGATTCTCAAAATCGTTTCCATGCAGCTCTTGATGGAGAGAGATGTGATAGGGATGGAACCTATGTCGATACAAAATGCGCAGTACACTTGCCTGACTTATGCCACTTCCACGTGCGCTTGTGCGGGAACTAATTTGCGGATCTACTGCAACGGCAGCCAAAACATTAATTTCTGCCTCTTCTCCAGCCACTTGTTTGTTTCTGTTACGTTTTATAGGTGTTACAGTACCACTTTCACGTAGTTCGTTGAAGAGGTTGATAAATAATTGCCGAGATGGCTGACATCTATTGGGATACATTTCCGCATACACTGTACAGGTAGGAACTGCATTCTTCCTACACTCTCCATACACCGAGAGCATGTCGGTTCCATTGTGTATATTTCAAATGTAAGGGCGTCATCTAACAAAAGTTGCCTGATTTTCTATTCTTCTTTGTATTTTCCTTCGTCGTCGACGACGTTGACCTATGACTACTCAATTGAATTTATTCCTCTGTGCTTTCGATCAGCATTTGAATGTTTGTTTCCACACGTACGAGTATATAACCATAACTAGGAATGTATCGCGTAATTTGGAATCATTTATAGACAAAATTTACCACGAATAACATTAGTATAAAATCACTTTTTTACGAATTGCAACCCTTTCATGTCATTACATTACTTTCACCTTTATAATGTCCTTCCCAAACTTCTATGACATGATAGGCCAGAGTTAAATATGGTGGAAATACGGAAACGTTGCTGGAAAGTAAGCCCTAAGTGGATCGATACATAAGGTAAGGTTAAGTAGCCGTAGATAAGTAACACGAATTATATTAACAAATCTCAAGGAATACAGATAAATATAATGCTGTGAATGTTTAGCTAAAATTGGAATATAACAATAAGTTAATAGGCCAAGTGTTTTTGAATTGTGCTTCAGTATAGGCCTTTGTGTATAATTGTATAATGAAAGTTGCCATGCTGCAAACAATGCAGCATAAAATATTAAAGAAATAAACACATCACTTACAGTTGAGTAGTGCATACTCATAATAAAATGCGCCTTAAAATATAAAATGCTTGTGTATGCCAAGGTTACTTGAGTCAGAAAATATTACCTGAATTGAAGTTAGACATAATGAATGGAAGCAAAACTTCCGCTATCAACAGTGACTTTCCCCCATTCACTTGCCAGATGTACTTTAGCTGTTGTACCTGCTAACGTCAGGTGGAGAGTTGATCCCCATGTGACCACTGAAGCTGGCGATAGAAGAATGCAAAGTTTGTTCTGGCTGTTTGTTTTGGAGCCGAGCCTGGCCGAGCTAACTTGCTCCGAGACGATGATGGCGGAAATCAACTCTGCACATGCACTGTCATCAGAGTAACAATTGCAACCGCGGTAAAACATGTAATGTTACAGAATGCTAACAAGATATTTCTGCGAATTTGTAATGTGTAGGAAAAGTTATATGACTGTACCACATCAGATATGTTGCGAGGGGTGATCAAAAACTAAGGTTACAAAGCCAGCAGTGAAACGTGTACATTTTATTTCATACAACCAATACTGCCATCTGATAGCACATACATAAAGTTATTTTTCGACATAGTCACCATATCGGTTTAGGCACTTGTCGCTTCGTGGGATGAGTTTGAATATCCCCTCCTGGTAAAAATCCTGTCCATGCGTACTCAGCCACGTTATCGATAAGTCCTCTCTGAATCGAATCGTCGGTCGCCTGAGTGCTCCTTTATGTGAGGAAAAAGGTGAACGTCGCTTGGAGCGAGGTCCGGGCTCTAGTGGTCGATGTGGTCTCATCGAAACTGCTTCAACAGCGTGGTGGTTTTCTGGGCTGTAGGAGGTCGCGCGTTGTCGTGAAGGAAGATGACACCCTCGGTGAGAAGACCTAACCGTTTCCTCCTGATTGCTTCGCGCAATCTTGTCAAGGTCTCGTAATATCGGTCCGCAGTCACTCTGTGCCCTTTTTCCAAAACCTCCACCAGTATGACACCCGGGCTTCCCAAAACCTGTGGCCATTACCTTTCCGGCAGATGGCTTGAGCTTCTTCGTCTTTGGAGAGGAGAGGTGTTTCCACTCCATTGACAACCGCTTACTGCTGGTAGTACAGTGGTGGATCCATGTTTAGCCACCCGTGACAGTGTGGTGATATGGGGGTTAAGGGCGCTAAACATCGCACAGTTTGGTGAAGAATACTGTTCCCTTCCACGGAGAACCGTTGCAAAAGTTGCAGACTTGCCCCCATGCGCTTCTTCTTGTGTTGGTTGGATATATTTCGTGGAATCCATCGGGAACAAACTTTCCGGTACTGCAGAATATCGTGAAGAATGTGACGAACGCTTCCGAACGACATTCCCAATTCTACCGTCACATGCCGTAACGTGAACTTCCTATTGTCCTGAATCACCTCCTCCATGCAAGCTGTGTTCAAATCTGTTGATGCCGAGCTGGGTCGGCCACTGCGATCCTCATCGGCCTCCCGGTTACAAACTTTCGACACAATTCTACGTCATGCTGACGAGACATTACAGTCTCTCCGTAAACCTCTACCAGCTGCCGGTGAATTTCAGCCGCGGTAACATGTTTCGCCCACAGAAATCGAATAACGGAGCGGATTTCTTCGCGAGATCAGTTTTCTAAACTAGTCGCCATTTGTATTTACCTACAACTAGCGCTGTAGGTGGCAAGTGGCTGAAACTCTGCACAGTTTCCAACCGCATGTATCAGAGTTTCCCCACACTACAATTTCTCTATAACGGACGAAACTCCAGGATTATCGGCCTTGTAGCCTTGGTTTCTCTCACCCCTCGTATGATAGCAATAGTCATCATAGGTTGCGGCGGTCACCCGTAATTATAAAATTGTTAATTTCTCTGGGCTTTGTAGCAAGCTGATACTAGAGCATATCACTGACGTTATTTAAGTTACACATGTACTTACGGTTCTTGTAGGTTCTGCGTGGTTGTTGAAGTTGCTCTTGCCACGGCTTAGCTCTGGGTTGTGAGTTGGTCGAGCATGTACCTAGGTATAACATTCAGGCCTGGTGACGGAAGGAAACGTGGATGCATATATGTGTAAGAGTTATGATAAATAAAACACATGCATGATGGTGAAGAACTTCTCGGGTTTTATTTAAATCGCTTGGCGAGAGTTAACACTGTTACTAATATTCACTTCAACATACATGGTAAAACTAGTAAACTGATGGGGCCAGCTTCGCCGTAACTCTTAAAATTCCGTAGTAGCTAATGCACCAAGTTTCACAACTGATTATGCAGCATCCTGGCCCAGCCGCGGCATACTCCAGTTAATCATGTGGACTCTGAAGCATACGAAATAGTACGCATTTCTGCAGTGGCAATCCCCTTTACTTCCATGTCCGCCGCAAACATAAATCAGAGGGACGAACTTAAGGTGGATTTCCACATAGCCTACGGTGTTCTGAATATGCACTGGCTATCCCTGTGTTTAAGAGGAGCCAAGAAACGCCTTCCATATAATTTACGAGGAGAGCTTTTTGTTTATTTCCACATGACCTACGATATCCCTGTCGTGTCCCTACGTGCACCGACTTCTTGTCGGTTATCAGTCATGAGAGTGATTTTATGAAAATGACGGGACACAGTCGCAACACCGTAGGGACGCGGTAGGCTATGTGGAAATAACCAAACGGCGACCTCCATATTTTGAAATATACCTTACCAATGAGTTAAATGCAGTTTATAACAGAAAATTTTAATTTCTAAATTTTCAAACGTCATATAAGTGATCCACGAACCACTCTTTGGATGCAAAGTTTAATTTAAATTTTGAGAAAACTTATGCAATTATTTATTAAATAAAGATGTCTTTTAAACGAAACATTTCAGTAGTTTTATCAGTTTTATTGTAAGCCATTCTCATTATAATGAGACCTTAATTCTTATTCAGAAGTTATTTAATAATAAATATAAACCATATTTGATTCGGCCTATGTGTTTCTTTTCTTTCTTTAGTTGGTGGAACATCTTTTGAGGTATAGTCCACCACTATGGTAAATTCTCGCATTGACTGTGAATGAATAGATGTCATCTAGTTTAAGTAAATTAATAGAAATAAAAGTGTCGATTTTCACTTACCAAAGTAAAGCAAATTTGTATGTTTTTTTTCTGTGACTAAGAGGGGGAATAGACCCTCTTAGCCCCTTCCTGGCTCCGTCTAAGGATCGAATCAAACATGAAAATAGGCAGCGCACAGTCGAGACACGGTAGGCTATGTGGGAATCAAAACGGCAGGATATGGTAGGGAGATGGTCGGCGCACAGTCGGAATACGATAGGCTATGTGGAAATCTACCTTTTAAGTGACCACTTGGTCAACTTTAACATCCATTTCAGACACCGGAAATTCCACAGTCTCACTGTTTAATTCAAGCAACTTTCAGTATTTTTCCATCAAGCCTTCAACCCTATTTCCATCACATAAAGAATGTAACTGAAACTTAACGCTATGCGCAGGTACATTTAACAGTTTTATACCCAATTACAGCACTTTTCTCTTCACAGAATTAAGCAGTTGGATCAGCACAGTGGTGGAATATAATGGGTGAGCGGCTCAAATAGTCTCTAAGACACACTGCGCATGCCCCGAATCTGTCATGTTGGTTTACACGATAACTATACATAGACTTATTACTTTATATATATATATATATATAACCTCCAAATTACATTATTATAAATTAATCATTCTGCTCTCCTAGGAGTTGCTTAAGTTTCGAATTCTATACACTTAACACCCTGCTTGTTTGTGTATATGTATGCTTAATTTTACCATATATTATTATTATTATTATTATTATTATTATTATTATTATTATTATTATTATTATTATTATAGATTATACTAATGAGAATTTGAAACACTACACTAGTACGAAGGCTACTGCTTCAAATAAATATGCAAATGTACGTAAATTGCGATACACTGTGGCGGAAATAAAGAACTGAAATATGCAGAACAGCAGGGCAAATTCTACCGTGGTGGAGTGGTTACCATGCAAGTCTCTTGTTCCCGAGTTCGCGGGTTCAAACTCAGCGGAGGGCTATGGATTTTTTCGGGCTTAAAATCCTTGGCATAGCTTCCTTCGGAAGGGAAGTAAAGCCGGTAGTTCCGTGTCGTAGATTTACGGCACGTAAAAGAACCTCAAACCTGATAAAGAGGCCTCTGAGCAAAACTACAGGTATTTCAAACCCAGTATACAATGGGACGCTAAGGACCATAGCAGTTAAAGAGCGTCCGTAAAAACAAAATGCTTTACCGTGTTAGATAACCCAAAACTTTCAAGTAGAAAGCGGAATGGTCGAGTAGCTTGCGGCTCATACAGGGTGGACCATTTAAGTTGAGACTGTACAATATCTCTAAAACTAAGCGTTGTAGAAAGAAATGTCTTTAATAAAAGTTGCTTGATATTATGGGGGAAAAGTAAATGCCGTAGTCGTGTTTTGTTTGGAGGAATGATGGTCATTTTAGGGTCAATTTAATTATTTTAAATGGGTACCTACATTTTTCATGCTTTTGTTGTTGGAAATTTTTCTCTAGCCAAGAAATGGTTCAAATTGTCCACTACTTTGTCATTCCAAGTCTGTCGACATTCAGTTGTTTCTCGCGATTGCATGGAAATAGTATGGAATTTTAGGGCCAGCGTATAGCGTCCAGTTCTTAAACATTTAACTATCGTTGTTCTCTTTATATCCTGACGAAATGCGCAATGTTGGTATCTTTGCAAAGGTTTATCTCGATTAAAATGAAGTAGACAGAAAAATAAACTTCGTAAGAATATTTGTATACACGCTAATAAACGACAGAGTAGAGAAAGTCATTTGAATGTAACACAGATCTCTTTTTACTTCGTATCTAAGTAGGGGAATTATGCATTCCACCCAAAAATTCGATGTCGAGATTCCACCGGTAATATATGTTTTGAGGATCCCTGAATCTCAAAAAAGCATTTTTAGTAAAGGTCCGTGTGTGTGTGTGTATGTGTGTGTGTGTGTGTGTGTGTGTCTGTGACTAGCATAGCTCAAAAACGAAAACTTGTTTAAAAACTAAACTTGATTTTTAAGTTCATTTTCCATAGATGCGATACGAAGCTTTTCAAGAATATCCTACACCCCAAACTAACCTTTACACGCAAAATTATTCGAAAATTTTGATTATCTCAAAAATGGCTCTTTCAATTTGGATTAAAATGCCATATGTTTAATATACTTTCATGACAAATGATATATGTATCTACACGAAAAATGTAGATGTAATTATAGCACACAATTTGTCTTTTCTTTCCTTTCTTCTCCCCCCCCTCCCTGTTAACCGCTTCCTAGATATTCCGTATTACTAGTTTGCATTGGTTTGCAAGTATAAAATGCTTATAGTTTTCCCAAATGGGAATCATTATATGTTTTATCTCTTTCTTTCTTTGGCCATAAAAAGAGAACGAAATTTCAAAGTCATTACATAGCGAACCGTTCTTAAAAGATTTGACTATTGCTTAAAGCCTGCTGTATAGGTAGTTGAACTGAGTAGTGAATGTAGGTCGTGCACCACTACCTACTGTTGCACAACGAGAAGAAGGCAAGCGGTGCCTGAGGGGCGAGCGGGGTTCTGTAACTGTTTATCTGCTCACGTATTGTCGATTGTTTACTACGTTTACTACGAAATGTGTTTATGTGTGCAAATGAACCACCCATGCTGCCAGATCTGATACTAGTAGAACAGCAACCGCCGTTATAGGTGTTAACGCATTGGCTCTTGCCATGGGTGAGTACTTGACAACACTGTGTAGTAGTTTATAACCTCCTAACATGCTTATCGTATGCACACGGCGAGCGTAAATATGATACGGACGCAGGAAAGTGTTGATGTTACACATTCCTCTCGCTTGCCTTCTTCTGTGGTCTATCAGTAGGTCTATTGTGCCTATCACACCCCAGGAAGTGAAGCAACCACACCGGAACACTTGTCCGACACCGTCATACACCAGAAACCTAGAAGCACGCCTAAAAGATGAGAAGGGAATGAAATGAAAGGGAAATAACGGAAAGGAAATCGTGGCGTAGAAAAATCCCCCAGCACTCGCCTGTTGACCCCGGGGAAACTGTGAGTCAGAGTGACGGACGCCGGGGATCGAACCTGGGACCTCTCGAATACGAGCCACAGACGTTGCCGTCTGAGCCATCCCGTTCGGCTAAAGCCTACTGTATTTCCCTAATCCCATTGCACCTACAAGAAAATGTGCAATAAGACAATTTCTGCAACGGTTTATCTCGATTAACATAAAGTAGATAGAAGAATGAGGATTTGTAGCATTAGTTTGTACAGAGTGAGTAGAGGAAGTCATGTGGCTGTGAGAGCAACATATAGATTTTTCCACAAAGTAATCGCTTTTTACGTTGGTATATTTGCACATTTGTCTGAAATAGCAGCCTGTCATGTTTCACTTTCTCTTCAGCTGAGATATGGAGTGTCGACATGGAAAAGTAAAGCACACGTCTCGTTATCGTGTGTGCTATACTAATATCATGGCGTTAGGCACAGGACATGCCCAAAATACAGCACTCACCTGTGCAGTCCCCTTCTGTACCTACAAAGGAAACAATTACACACAGTTTATACATATTACTGCACTATGTTTGCACTACGACGTCTCATGAATGTGTACATTCGGTATCATATATGACGAAAGCAGTGTCAAACATTGTAAACAAACGCAAACTGACATAGCCACAAGAGGCGTGTCTCAACTGTGTTTATTAAGCGGGGATCGCCGTAGTCAAGGACGCTGCTGTGGTTATCACTAAGTGGTACCTACGTCATTAACAGGTCACTTTAGTCAAGGATTACGGCTGCGTGCTTATCACCAAGTGACGCGACGTTTAAACAGCTGAGATTTTCAAAAGTAGTGATGAAGTGACATTCAGAAAGTTTACTTGCCTCTTTGCCAAACTCGTCTCCGTTTTCCAGCATTATATTCCAGGATCCAGCTTAAACCAAAAAGTGTGACTATTCCCTGGATATTGCTTATAGAGGACCTATCAAAATCATAGTAACACACAATTATTTCGTTACGAAGCTTACATATTTAAGATTATAGCCTGCAATTTTCACTCATACTTACAGCTTAAGTATTTAAAGTTTTGTCCAGATTGGCTAAATGGTGCAAACTTGTACGTAAAGAGTTGAAAATAGTAGTAGGAGTATTTTCTGAAGTTATAAGATATACTATAATTTTCGCCAAATCCTATAGCTCAAGTGCACAAATTCTTGCCCTGATTAGGAAAATAAAGAGTAAGGGCAGTTTTTAAAGAAATCGAAGTACTGTGTGTATGAAACTGAGGGTTGCATAGGTTTCGGAAGTTGTAATTTATGATTTTTGCGAGGTCCTGTAGTATAATTGTTGTGCAATAGTTTTTGTTTTAAGAATGGGGATTATCGTAAAAGGGGTTGAAAATATGGTGGACGTAGCTTTCGAGAGTTCTAATGCAGCCTATAATTTTCATTGGATCCTATGGTATAAGTCTACAAACTATTGTTTAGACAGACCATAAGAATGTTGATTTTGTTAGTTAGGGATTGAAAATAAGAGTAATAGACGTCTTTGAATGTTTTACGGTAGTTTATTATTTGTGTCAATTTTGTCAAAATCATCCCCAAAAATATTAGTTGATAACACAGTTCAGTGAAATCAGAGAGAAATTTGGTGATTTGAATGGTATACGCAATCCACCCTCCAGTAACTCAATTTAAAATTATTTTTAAGCCTTCTCATTTACCGTTATGGGTAGGAAGTCATTAAAAAACTATAATCTTCGCAACAAAGTACCAAAAATACCCCCCGGCATTAATATTCAACAAGTCGGGGTTGGAATTGAGTGATACGAATATGAAAACCTCCACTTTTAAAATATTTCGACATATTTTATAGCCTGTGTCCGTCATGTACTGTTTCTGCAAAGGTTTATTTCGAGTAACATGAAGTAGATGGAAAAGTAAGCTTTTATAGGAATAGTCTGTAGTAGCTCTATAAAAATAAACGATATTGGTCAGAGAAAGTCATGTGAATGTAACCCATCAGACATTTTTCTATAGTGAGATTTTGTGTAGCTTATGGTTTCCAAGGGATTTAAAATTCAATAAGAACAAAGCGGACTTCACAAGTTTTTCGCACAAAGAAATCAATATATACATTTGCTTTGTCATGGCAATATTTTAAAATCACTTTTCAATCAAAACGAAGTTGGTATTTATCTGGGTTTTCGTTTTTTTAGTTATGCTGTACAGAGAGTTGCGAGCAAGGTATTTTTTTAAAATTTTTGATTGGAATTAGGACACTTCATAGCGCGTATTTCCGTTAAAATTCCTATGTCGAATTTTTTTATGGAATACACTTCCTCTTCTTATCATAAGTAAGTCCTAGAGAAAGTAAAAACAAGTGCTCCAACTTAAAAAGATATTTTCGCTGGATATGTCTTCATTCGTGTGCTAAAAATACCTTGTTGTTTAATGGAAATAGCTTTTGCGTTTGAGGCTATGAACATCAGATTAATTATACTTGATTTTGGTTTGAGGCAGTATTTTTAACACTTAAATGACTTCAGTTAAATTATATAATATAAATTCAATAACAGCCCACCTTAAAGCAACATGTGTATGTAACAATATATAAAAAGTGTATATTACAGTCATTGTATATGTTTATATTATTGTATACATATTTAGTAATATTATGTGAATGCATTACGTAATTTAATAATGTAGGAGCTGTTAGAATAATAGGTTAAAAGTTGCTAGCAATGAGGTAACAATGAGGTAGCCTTGAGGCAATAATGAATTTGAAAGTTTAACAATGCTACTAGTCATTCTTGGAAACAATAATGTAATTTTTGAGACAGTTTATAAAATAGCCAATCAACAACCACAAAAAGCTTTAGTTAAATGAAGGTGTTCTATTGGACTAGGATTAGCCAATCAGAAACTAAAATGAAACAGAAACATGTTGCGAATAAATTGATGTTGACCTGAATACTTCTCAGGCCCTGCAAATGATTTCCCGTCATACCTAGTTAATTAGCAGTATCTGATCGGTTTGTTTCAAATCAGTTTTCTGTTGATTGCAGTCTGCTGTGATGCACACAAATGAAGAACTCAGGTGTGCGTATTATGCATGGTTTGACGGATGGTAATGCTTTGAAGGCGCGTCGTTTGTATCAGGAACGATACCCAACACGCAGATTGCATACCTAAAGACTTTGAAGGAATCCATTGCCGCCTATGTGAACACTAAGGGCCGTATTCATAGAGTTGACGTTGGTCTGGACCATCTCTGGACTAATTTGGTCTGGACCAAGTTTTTCGTATTCGTAGACGATAAAAAGCCTCGGACCAAGAAAGGCCGTGGATCAGCAAGGAGAAAATGCTACACGACGAAGAAAGGTAGTTCTGCGCATGCGCGACTGCTATAGAGTAGTAAACTAACCACTGTTACTCCTTAGTTTTTACTTTCTATGGTCGTTTCACAGCTGTTTTTTCATCGGTTCAGTGCTCACTCCTCGCCCAAAGTAAAAAAAAAATGGAGATAACCTAGAAGTGTGCATTAAAATGGTCGGAGGAGGAAAATGCCTATTTTCCTTAGTACAAAAAATGATGGATATTATTGAAAACCAATCGGTTTCGACAAACGCAAAAACAAAAGGGAGGTATGGAGGGAGTAATACATATATAGGCAGTGTTGTGCATGCTTCTAACCTATTGCCACATCTCCCTTTTTGGAAACGTTCTTATCCACACAGTTTCATGGCATTGTTAATCATTTCAATAAGAATTTAACTTGCTGGAATATTAACCTTTAACCTTAAAATTTCAGAATGAAATCGTATTTAAATAGGAAGGAACATTTGCTGTTATTAAAATCTCACCCTGGATCTTAACCAAGTAAATATTGTGTGATAGTAATTATACTGAAATAATTACCTGAGGAAATTCTAATACATCATAAACCTTCCGGGAGTTGCAATCCTCCTCTCCTCGCCGGGAAAACGTAAGCAAAGCCTGAATTATTTCGAACTTAACGCAAGTGGGACATTATTCCGTATCGGGTAGGAGGTATGAAATGTTAAGAAATATACAAAATCAGGGTTTTTTAATATGTAGGGTTGATTGTGTAGTATCTAGGTTCTCGTTCGAGTTTAGACGCGCAGATCCCTCAGATACGCCTTGTCGTCGCTTCGCAGTTGTAACTGCTACACTCCTCTCCTCCTAAAAAACATCCCTCGGCTACGCTTTGAGGCTGAGGGTCCTCAATCCCTTGGCTATGCCTTGCGGTTTAGGGCTCTCGATGTTACAATGTTGAAACTCGATTCCGTAAGTTTCTTAACATTTCATACGTCCTACCCGCATACGGAATAATGTCCTCTTTTGGCACTGTCAAACTTTTCCTTCCCGTTACGTGAAGTTTAATGTGGCATGGCAATTAGAACCAATCGGCGTGAAGCAGTAGCATGAAGTAATAAAAGAACAATTAATAAAGATTCATTCCCGTTACGTTAAGTGCATCCTAATTAGATATTTACTTTAACAGAGTTTCTTAACTTCGCGTTACATTCCGTCATGTTACGCAAAGTACATAGTAATCCCGGTTTAACAAAGGTAAATCTAGCAATGACATATGAGTCATTAGTTATAATGCGACTTACTAAGGTCAGTAGTGTTTTCTTGATACCCATCTCTTGTATAATGTGGAAGTGCTATTAGCATCGTATCAATTGAGATTCAAGCATCGGTTATCGTCGTCTGTCATATAGGTTAGGATGAATCCGTTTTATCAGCCTTTTAACCTTTCTTTACTAAACCTATATTTGTTTTGAAATTTAGGTCGCCATATTTTCCAATTATGTCTAATTTTAGTAGATAGTTTTACTCCACCGTCTCATTTCGCGAATTCTACGCAAGCAGCCACGCCCATTACTCCAAAGTAATCCATTTTGTAAAGATGGTCTGCCTTTAATCTACCCCTCGGAGGTAGACCAAAATTTGGTCCCGACCAAGGCGTTTGATCACCCGACTAACGCAAATCCCGGTCTATGAATAAGAAAATCGATGGTCCGCTGTAAATCCACCGGAAGTAGCAAGTTGGGCCGGACCAAAATCGACTATGAATACCGCCCTAAGAGTTTTGCAAGCAGCGAAGGACGGCCAAGAAGTATAGCGTGACTACTTGGAAGAATAAGGTGAAAGAAGTGACAAAATCGGTTGATAGTGGTTTTTGAGATACATCTTACATAAACATACACACGCACGTCTTTTCTCTTTATAATGTTCATATAGATATGCTATTCTTACAGTGCCAAATTTCAGTGTTCTTTCTTCGTACATGTTAATTTTTTTCGCTCTTGATTTAACTAACACAGCATCTCTCAAAATATTCAATGGTTTTATCATACTGCATGTATACCGATTACCTGCAGCTAATATGTTCTTGGTATTCAGACACTTGTAATAGTTACACTATCTACTTTTTAACCAAATCTTATGCAGTGTTTGAATTGCCTTCGTGTTACTTCCGCATTGCTCACACGTGAGGGGGTGCATTTTACATGGATTTCGGGCTTATCTGAACCTAAGTAGTTGTAACAGTCATACAACAGATATTAAAGGTCGTTAAATCAGCAACTTTACCGTTCCCTTTTAATTGCGGTTGATTGTCTTAAACTCGTTTGGATACCATGTGTATCATTAGAAGTTCATTTAAAGGTATATGTATTAATTAGGGATAGGACCTCGATACCGTCGATACTTCGATACTCTCATTACTCGCTGGTATCTAAGTATGTCTAATACTAAACCTTCGATACGTTATCGATGCTTTTAATTTTTTAAGTTTTGCATTATTAAAAGTTGTTGCGCTTAACTATATGCTACATAAGGAATGAATATAGTCAAGACTTCACACTAATTGCCTCGCAAGTGTCCCCAAACAGTTGCTGGACTGTTGATCTTGACAGACCTTGACTGAGTATCCCGTGGAATGCAACATTTCATAGACTCCTGTATCTAAATGAAAACATGCAAACCAGTGGGGAAAGGGGTAAAGGTACTCATGTAACATTGCAGGTTAACCGATTGTGAATGAAGATGATTTAGCTGGTGCAATAAATCACGCTTTTGCAATAGCCTGGCTTGGTGACTCATTTACTTACTCCGGTGACCAAAATCTGTGAATACAGCAGAAACAAATAAGAACTTAAAGAAGGGCTGAACTAAATTTTTAAAGACTTCTAACAATAAAATATAAACAAATTTGAGCACATTGTATAAAACCGCGTCGTTCTACGATCTCTGGTTTTTATTCTGGAAGCACTTTTATGTTTAATGCTCATCACCTCGCGGTAGCGCCATGAGGCTAGGATCGCGCCATGGTACTCATTATCACTTGCATTAGTTAGCCTTGGGTTTCATTTAATTCCTGTTGTTGTTTTGTGATTGTAGGACAGTTTTTCTTTCCTATTGTTGTGTGAGGCGTAGGGCCAAGAATGGTACTACTAAATTGTTTCAATGCATACTATAAAAGGTATTAAGACTCCAGGAGTTGCTTGCGGAACTAAATGTGCAAGCATATGTTTGGTATTATTAACTGAACCAAAAATGTAAATCTTAGTCATAAGCGTGCGTTCAGTGCTTATCGTTGTGTAAATAATTCCGGCGTAAAGAGTTATTACTCATTCCTTTATTGAGATAGGAATCGACGTGTGTACAACAAATGAGTTGCTGCTATGAAACGCAAAAACTTCGTGCAAACTAAAAATGCTAGAGTATGTGAAATTCGTTTCAAACAAAGCGGTTTTAATGAGTCGGATGTTATAAAAATAACAATAATGAAAACATAGACTGAAACATAATGTAGTGCATTAATATTTTTAGGGGGAATAGAAGAAAAACCTCCCCAAAAAAGAAACACTCAGAAAGCAAGCGCTACAGCTAGTCGATAATTCAGTAAGCAATTCACAGCAAGAAAGTGAAGCTACACTAGATCCTGAGTCTTTACACGTGGAATTGAAGCAACTGCTAAACTCCGTGAATCCATTAGTAACCAAATAAACAACATTTGCGAGGATACTCTTCGTAGAACGTCACAGAATATGGTGAAACGAGTGCAGATATGTATGGATGCCGGTGGAGGACACTTCCAACGTTTTCACTAGGGAACAATGTAATCTCCCAATTGTGTATTATATTCCCCCAAAGTTCCATATGTGCCCTAATTTCGGTTCAAGAGTTATGCGCATTAAAGTAGTTCAGGTTTATATTGATAACACCATAACCTTTGGCATTATCCAGATAAAACAAATTGCTGTCATTTGGATAATGTCAAACAGAACAATTTCGGAGTTAGCATGCAATACAAAATTGGTTACATGCGTTTATACACAGAATAAGAACTACTAATAGGAACCGGATTCAGAGAACACATTGTCGCCTTTACAGTTATTTATAAAGTGAGTATCGAGTATAGAGAAACAGTGGTATGAGTATTAATCCTACTCATCTAACGTTCCCTTAAATGCTGGTAACATTCAAACCACTAACATTGTATTCCACACAGTTGTTCTTAGTTGTGTAGTCGCCTTTAACTGGATTTAGTTGCATAGTTGTCTTTTTAGATTATCTTATTTTCTTGGCATGTATCATTCTTCCAGTATTTACCTGGCGACTGAAGAAAACGAAGAACCAAAGCCAATCAGATTGGCGTTAAACAATTTTTAATAATTTTTCTCTTGGTTGCAAGGCATCTTGCTTGAACTTAAAAATGTTACCTTCCTAATAAAGGTCTAATAAAGGTATATAATGGGCATCTAACATCAACGTTAGCTTGGGTAGCCGAGAAAATTGGGAAATTCCTAGTTATATTGTGTTTAAACACACAGGGAGTTTATGAACCCCTTCATGCAGGATGTGTTTAATTTATTAATTCCTTTGGATGGATCATTTTTAGCAAACTCCGCTTATATTATTCAGGAGAATCACTTGGATAATTTTGGGGTAGGTCGTCATTATAAGTTCATATCCGGGATCCTACAGAAATGGGCATCTAAAAATACTCGCAACACTTTGTTAATTGGTGTAGAGATGTATCTTGTTTGTTGTGCTAGGTTAGTTACCCACTTGGCGCAGGACTAATATGTTAGTTCATGTTTGCCAACAGTTGCAGAAAAAATAAACTAAAACAAAAAGCTCATCAGTAAGTCTGCTCGGAAAATTCAGCCAAATGCGGTAGCCAACTTTTAGCGGAAGTCTTGCAGCCTCTTTATCTGTTTTAGATTTTCTGTAATTTTATTAATTATAACTAATAATTCTACACTTGTGGATGAAAGAAATTTTATAAAATTATGCGTAAATAAACTTAACTTTTGGAGCAATTAGTTGTATAATGTTTAGCTTTTCAGGACAAGGAGTTTTCGAGAAACAACGTACCACAGCCCAAGAACATCCAAATCTGCAACAACGGTTCTTATAATCAGAAGTTAATTAATCCAGAGTCTTCCAAGTGCTTCGCATTGATAAATTTTCCAGTAATGGTCGTGGCCACTGACCTCGTGCTGGATTTATATTTCCGATTAATCCAAGAGCTATCAAAATACTTGAGGCTTATGCTTTATGATCCATTGGCTGTAACATAGCCACAAACTGTTACACATTATGAAGAATTAAAATTCATTAATTGCACCGACAGAAAGCAGTATCTACGGTGTACTCATTTGGTCAGCATGATCAATCAAACTACACCTTAGAACAACAAATCAAAGCAAAATCTGTATAACACATGGATGACTTTGCAAGTCATCTGTAGAAATAGGATATTGACAGCGAGTTCATTGAACAAACAATTAATGAGAATTTATGAAAGTTTTCACTCAAAATGAAATTAGCGTTTTTACTATCCCCACTCTAATTTGTATAACTACATACTTAAAAAGCACAAGGTCTGAAGTTATCTTACACAGAAGTGGAATGACAATGATAACACGATTAGAATTAATGAAATGCCATTATGTGGGAAGATGCTCCTGACAGAAATAATCAGTTAACCAGAGAGTTATAAATTACGAGGCCAATCTTAACGGCCAAGCATGAGGCAAGTTTTACAGCGATTTAAAGAAAAGCTTCTATAAACTTAAAAAAGCTTACTTTTCCCACATGTTTTATGTTAATCAAAATAAACGTTTGCAAAAACAGTTTCATTACACATTTCGTTGTAAGGTGCGGCACAAGTAGCATAATAAGCCCAAGGCTGAAGTGCGTCCGGAGGAATGACGGAAATCTATATGGTATAAGAAGATGCATATAAGGGGGTTGGATACAATATCCAAGCGATAGTCAAATGTTTAAAAGCAGGTCGCTAAACGCTGGCCTTGGAACTCTCTTTCCATGACATCGCGAGAAGCAACTGTATGTTGTCCACTTAAAAGCATCTTATGTGAATAGGAGAAAATCGAGAGTTCAGAAACACTTTTGAATATGAATTAGCTATATATGACATCACGATACACCCACGCAATTCAGCGGCTATGGCGTAAATACTTCCAGGATCTGAGTCTCGAAAGCCCGAGTGCTTTAAGTTGTTAAGATGTTAGATAAGGAACTACATGCTATTCCTCTTAGCTAATGGCCGGACCTGTTCCCAACGCTGTGGGAAATGGACCCAGATAAAGGTAATACTCACCTCGCGTAATTAGATTGGCCGCGGGACGCTTTTATTGAAAGGGTTATATGGATCTGTTAATCAAGCTACTTAATAATTATGCTAGGATCACGATCTTAATATTAATTTCAGCTGAATTTTTGCGCTGAATCCATTGATACCATCGGATTGATGCTAAGACTACTCCTTTGCCGTCTGGTAGTCCACGTACACGAGTCGTTGATCGATTAATATGAATAAGTGTTAATTGTGAGGCAATATTTTATATCATAACATGCTGTGAATGCCAGAGTGATTGTAGTGTAAATTAATATTATTGTATTACAGGATTTTAGATGTTTGTTAGCCATAAGTATTGTTAGGAAATAAGTACACACGGCCTAACTGAAACTGACAATAGAAGTGGGTAACAATAAACCGAGGGGGAAGTCGTTTATCACTAAGAAGAGATAAACAAATGACGTCAGAGTAGCGTGCCTTTTTTAGAAATGGAGGGAATATCTTCCCTAGAGCATATATGTTAGTAGTAGTGATTGGCTGACCAAAACAGACGCTAAAGTGGGCGCGATTTGGTAACCAATAGGAGCTATATTATAATGTTCAGGCAATTCGAAGTGAAGGAGTATATATTCTCGAGCCATAAGCAAGTGTCGCGCAGTCTTGAAGAGTCTTTCACGAGGTGCACGTCACGCAGTCCTCAAGAATCTCTCGCGAGGTATACGTCGCAGAGTTAGTTACAAAAATGTGAAGTACGCGAAGTAATTGGTGCGCGGCAACTAAAACGACTGCAGTTACATTCGTAAATATCACAGTTTCAATCAGGCGTGTATAAAGATTAAATATGTGAATTATTAATTAAGTGTGACGGCAATAAAAGTGTAGAAACAATTTTTTTACCAGTGTTATCTTTTAGCAACAACTCCTTTCCGTTTACACACCCTGCTTAGAGATACTTGCTCGACTGAGTTATAATAGCTAGCCGGAGGACAAAGAACTCAAATTTAAAAATAATTAAACAATAACAGGCGCCCAGCAAATAAGACAACACTAGCCATTGAGAACTGCGACAAATGGCTCCCAGAACGTGGGGCGAGATAACTAGGAAGGGGCGAGATAACCAGAACGTGGGGCGAGACAACTAGGAATGGAGCGGTGCAATTAACTACAAGACTTTAGGACGGCGCAGATCCCAGAAATAACCACCAGGACGGCCGACGACACGGATGAGAGGACATCGGCGACTACGAGAACAGAACACAACAGGGTAATTTGACACCAAGACAGCGGGACGACGTAGATCCATGGTGCTACGACGCAGAGGTAACATATACATCTAGGAGAGAGGGGCAGTAAGCTGGACATCAAAATAAGGTCATCAGATAGCAACATAAAAGATTAGAAAACTGTAAATTTTATGTATATCCTAAAACTAAACAAACAAATTGTGAAAGATTAAATGTTGTTGAGAAGTGGAAAGATTAACAAAAGAATATCCTCTAGCAATACTGAAGAAAAGCAAGGGGATAATGTAACAGTTGGCCGTGATTCAATGCAGATCATGGAAAATAGCTCAAACAATGTAGGATTTGAGGGAGGAAATATCAGTGAAGAAAGTCAGAATAGAATGGCTGGTCAGTCAACTCAAACATCTGGGATTGTTGTAAACATTTCAGGGCAGGTAGCCGACGACAGAGATAGATATATTAGGTCTGTGGGTTAGAGTATTGTACCAAAAAGGGGTGAAGTAACTGTAACGGGTGGTGGAAATGAAGGTTCACAAAGGGATGTAAATACAGTAGGAAATATTAATTTTGATGCCGGTAGGTTGATGGAAATGCTGAGAAATTTTGGTGAAACATTAAATAAGAGTTTTACAGACCAATTAGAAAGGAATATGGAAAAGAGTAATAGGGAATTAAGAGAAGAAATTGAAAAGAAATTTATGGAGCTAGATAGTAGTATGACAAGAGTGAGAGATGAAAATCAGGAAATAATAGCAAGTGAGATAGGAAAATTTTCAAAGAAAATGTCAGATATGAGCAGAGAAATATCTAACTAAAGAAGTGAGGTTAATATTAAAATTGAACATGTTGATGTAAGATGTACAGAGTTAGGAAGCCGAATGAATAGCGTTTCAAGTGAGCTAAGAGAGATGATGGAGGCTACGAATGCAGATTTAATTCAGGTGCAAGTTAATTTCAGAGGGGAGATATCTGAAATTCAGAAGGATTCGGAAACACAAAGAAATACGTTGTCCGAAGAAGTAAAAGTTTTGTCTATAAATTTGAATCAAAAACTAACTTCTGAAATTAACAAGCACCAAGGTGTTCAAAATGAAAACAGTAGAAAATTGGAACAGACAATAGAAAATCTGCAAGGTACTGTAAATAGGTTAGAATTGAGTTCAGGGGTCAATATATGTGATGCCAATGTATCTGATGCGCAGAATAATGATATAGGTATTTCCTCAGGTAGACTAATAATGTGAGTGACGCGGCGGGTTTATCCATAGCCCACGCCGAAACTCAGAGTGCACAAGTAACGGTAGATAATTTAAATATGGGAATAACGGACATACAAAACTATAATTATATCTTAAATGATTTGCCACTTCCAAAATTTAATGAAAACTCCAATTCAGTACAGTTTATTGCAGACTTGTCAAAGTACTTTCAAATTAAAAAGATACAGGAAGCATTGAAAATGATAGTTGTTAAAAGTTGTTTGGACCAGAAGACTTTAGATTGGCTACAAATGGTATCCGGGGCGAAATTTCATATGAATCCTTTAAGAGGTTATTCATGAACAGGTTTTGGAACGTCACGATACAGCACAGAATACGAGCAATGCTTAGTCATGGACAGTTTGATCCACAGAGGGAATATCAATGACCGATTATTTACTAAAACATGCAAGTCAGATTAGGAATTGTCACCTCCGATCAATGAGGAAGATTTTGTGAGTTTGCTCACAAGGCATTATCCTTTAAGGATACAAAATTATTTATTAATTGCAAAACCACTTAGCATCTTCGAGATGACAGAATTAATATCAGCTTTGGAACAACAGGAAGAATATATATATATATATATATATATATATATATATATATATATATATATATATATATATATATATATATATCGAGAGTGGGAGCATAGTTTCTTAGACGTGCGAGATAGACGAAATTACCAAGTTAGTCATTATCACCAAAGCAGAGGACAAGAAAGACGTCATGAGAATAATACCAGGCAACGTTACCAATCATACGTTCCGAATTTTGAAAGACTGGAGATAGATGGGAGACCAGGTCGGCAGGAACAAATAAATTACGTCAGGACAGAAAGATTGCCGGAAAGAGGGCGAGATCAAGGAAGGCGTTACGTCAGACAAAGGGGAAATTTCACTCATTGGAGGGAAAACACTAACCTGGAAAGATTCGAGGAACAGAAAGAAAATTACGTGCCAAGAGGATTTCGGACTCGAGGAAGGAGACCTCAAAACAGTAGGAGCGAAAATGAGATAACTTTAGCACCGGTTAGGAACGACAGTACCGTATATGAACAGGGAAGTAACCAGGAAAACTGTCAACAGACTCCTGTGCAGTAGATTCGCAGTACGTCTTTAATAATTCAGTATCCATTACCAAAATAAACAATATGCCTACACACACTCTCTGTAAGAAGATTACAGCAAAGAAAGATAAGGAGGAAAATTTTGAGTCACCTCATATTAAGATAGAAATCGCGAAGAAAGAGATTATTGCGACTATAGATTACGGTTCATCAGCTTCAATTTGTTCGCAGAAATTTTATATAAATTTGATAAATGAAGGTAACAAAATTATGGCTCTTGCCACCAGTAATTTAGTTTGTCGTGTTGCAATCGGAAGAACGACATAGGTCATAAAACATACTTATCGGCGGAGAAAATTTCGAGGTTATGTTTTTAATTGTAAACCATTTGATTTGTGACATAATTTTAGGATGTGACTTCCTAATGAATATGAAGCACGTATAGATTTTAAAAACGATGTGTTAAACGTGATAAAAGAAAATAGAGAAATAAAGGTACCGTTCATAAAAGAGAAAGTCTCCGTGATTGACAGGACAAAGGAAGAGGAGGATCCTTGCGATTAGGAATTTTTTGTGCAAGTAATGGAAACAAATGGGCAAATAAAGCAAGTAGTCACAAGTTATGAAGGGAGCACTACGCCATATTTTCGACAGCTAGTAGAAAGGCCAGAGGAAGTAGAGAAATTTACGACTCGAACAAAAGACGACCGCGCGAATGAGATAGACAATAACTGGGAAGAGATGAGAAGTGAAGAAGTACTACACAAGTGTGAAGAGGCTTACAACATTACGAATACACGAAAACAAATCCTTCATGCCGTATTGATGAACAATAGTTCAGTATTTAGTAATATCCCAGGCGGATGTAACGTATATCAGCATACATTTCAGGTAGAAGATGCGACACCATATAGGCATAAGTATGATAATTTGCCTATAAGTCTTCGGGACGAAGCCAGAAAAGTGACAAATAGCATGTTAGAAAATGGGATTATTGAGCAAAGTAATTCTCAGTATATAAATTCGATCTGTTGGAGTGTAAAACGAGATGGTAGTTTGAGATTAATATTAGATGGTATGAATACGTGAATTTCGTTCAGAAACTACTCAACGAAACAGTAAACAATGTAACAGGATACAAACACATAAGCATTATGTAACCCAGCAACCCGAAAAACCATTGGAAAGTTCCATATAGAGATGCTGAAACAATACAATATCGAGGATAAAGATGAAATAGAAGACCAAGAAGATGAAAAGCAAATCCAGGAAGGTAGAGCTAAACTGCAAAACAAAGTATTGGAATGTAAGAGGGTTAACTTTCAATATATGTCATAAGGAAGGATAAATAAATGCGAGACAGAAATAAATGTTTAAAGGGGAAAAAGTACATTTTCTCAGTAACCTGTAACCACATTTGAAATGAAGTATTAAGAAGGATAAATTAATGTCAAATGAAAGTAAAGGTATGTGGATATAATTCAAAGGGTATTGTGAATATAAAATACAAAACAATAAAGAACGGTAAGGATAATTAGAGCCAAACATTTACGTAGGACACAGATAATGTGAAATTATGTCTTAGAATTAAGAGATGTAAATATGATTGTGTAGAGGATGAGTATTTTGTTAAATATGTTCAATAATTATAAAATGAACCAGGATAAAAAGCTTTAGTGTATAAATTTTTATGTCAATAACTAAGAATGTATAACCACTTTGTAACTTGGCCTAAATAGTTCAGGGTACAGTATTTGCTGTATGAAAGAAAACTTGTAAGCTCAGATGCAGGTATATGAACACATTAGACCCGAGCCGGTGAATAGTGGCGAGAAAAAAGCAAGAAGTACAACGTGTGTTAAATGCGTGTGCAGTGTTTCGTGTAAGTGATAGATACCGTGTGTTACAATATTCAGGAGACTAAAAACCCAATTATAAAATTAAAAAAAGAAAAGGTTGTAAATATTTATAATTATGTTTCTAGTGGGGCATATGACGCAATATTTTATATAACATGCTGTGAATGCCAGAGTGATTGTAGTGTAAATTAATATTATTGTATGTACAGGATTTTAGATGCTTGTTAGCCATAAGAATTGTTAGGAAATAAATTTACACGGCCTAACTGAAACTGACAATAGAAGTGGGTAACAATAAACCGAGGGGGGAGTTGTTTATCACCAAGAAGAGATAAACAAATGACGTCAGGGTAGCGTGCCTTTTTTAGAAATGGAGGGAATATCTTCCCTAGAGCATATATGTTAGTAGTAGTGATTGGCTGACCAAAACAGACGCTAAAGTGGGCGCGATTTGGTAACCAATAGGAGCTATATTATAATATTCAGGCAATTCGAAGTGAAGGAGTATATATTCTCGAGCCATAAGCAAGTGTCGCGCAGTCTTGAAGAGTCTTTCACGAGGTGCACGTCACGCAGTCCTCAAGAATCTCTGGTACACGTCGCAGAGTTAGTTACAAAAATGTGAAGTACGCGAAGTAATTGGTGCGCGGCAACTAAAACGACTGTAGTTACATTCGTAAATATCACAGTTTCAATCAGGCGTGTATAAAGATTAAATATGTGAATTATTAATTAAGTGTGACGGCAATAAAAGTGTAGAAACAATTTTTTTACCAGTGTTATCTTTTAGCAACAACTCCTTTCCGTTTACACACCCTGCTTAGAGAGACTTGCTCGACTGAGTTATAATAGCTAGCCGGAGGAGAAAGAACCCAAATTTAAAAATAGTTAAAGAATAACAGGCGCCCAGCAAGTAAGATAACACAAGCCATGAGAACTGCGACAATTGGCTTCAAAATTTTTATTGTAGAAGCTGCCGATTCCCGCCCATGTTTCAGTTAGCGACATTATATTTGTTCTGTTAAAATAATTAAACGGCCGATATCGATCGGAACTATATATATATTTATTTACATGTCGACAATAGAAAAAAATCGATACGTTCAACCAGACTCCTTATACATATTTTAACGAGGTCTTGAATTAATGAGGGGGATTCTCGCGCAAAGGATAGAGCAAATGACATCGAGGATCTAGGACCTTGAGAGACATCGAGCTCATCCTAGATAGATGGTATTTTTGTCTAGGATTACAAAGTGTGATGATTAAATTCGAGCGGCAAAGAAGGTATATAATTGATTGCGTTAAATTTTTCAAGGAATGTATTTAATGATAATTGCTATTCCGCAACGATACAAAGGCTAGTTGTAAATGATATATAAAGAATACGGACCGGATTTTCCATTCTAGATAAACCAAATCAGGATATCAATAAAGATACAAGAGCCTACTTCGATTAATATGTAATAGACAGAAAAATAAGCTTTAGTAAGGGTAGTTTGTAAACACGCTAATAAACAAAGAGGGACCGAGAAAGTCATGTGAATGTATGGTAGATATGGGCACTCGAAAGACACAGCCTTGCCAGATGAACCATGAAATCGCACAGATGATCTGGCATACATAGTAGCAAATTGTGTGTTTTAAAGACATCTACATTTTTCCTATTGTCGGTTTTTGGTATCTCTTATGATTTATAGGCTATATAAAATTATATAAAATTCCTTCCGAATGAAGAGAACTTCATGGGCTATTCTTAGAAAATTAGATATACATTTTATTTATCATGTAAACGTACTGAATATATAGCATTTCAATCAAAATTCTTAGAGCCATTTTTGAGAAAATAAAAAGCAACGAAAGCATTTCCATGTAAAGCAGCCATGACAAAACAGTGCTTCGCGAGTCGATTTGCGCTTCAGTTGGCTCGCGCACTACCCCTCCGTAGCTTCTCCCGCCCCTCCTCCTCCTACTCATGTCAGCGTGGTCAGTACTATAACTGGCGCAAAACTTCTGGAATCGTGACCTTGATTGCCACCCCAGCTGACGAGCCTAGGAATGGTTTATGTTTAGCTTAATCAACGAAAGCGATACCTTTGCTTACTCACAGTGCGTAACACATACAGTCTGCGTAGAAAGTGTCCGCATCTTGTAATTTCAAAGAGATCAGTACGTAAGTAGTGTTTATTTTATATTTGTGATATTTATAACCATGGCTCCTACGTTTTCAAAGTTAAGTGGTAAGGTATTACGTATTCAAAGCAGGGAAATAATTGTAAATGTCCTCGACTTCATGAAGCAAGAAGCAGAGATGAAGGAAGAAAATATATGTTTACCCGAGTTCCACAAAAGCCTTAAGAGAATGAAAGAAAGAGTAGCCAAAACAACTGTTGTTTCACTGAGTTCCGTTTCCAGAGTTCTCAAAGATAAGAAAAACCATATGGATGAAAGAGTACCATTTGACATACCTGTGAAGAAACATAAGGTCCCTAAACGTATTACAGAAGTAGATGATTTCGACAAATGCGTCATTCGGTGCACGATTCACAATTTCTATGTGGAAGAAAAAACTGTGCCAACAATAAGCAGATTGCTCACCGATCTGAAAGATGTCATAAATGTTCAAGGTGGTACTGCAAGTCTCAAATCCCGGCTATGGCACTGAATTTTGCAGTCTGATACTAACTTTCCAAACGACTATAAGTTTATATGTACTTATATCAGCATAAATTTTCAAGATGCTGCTACAAATCTCAGAAAAATTATAAAAGATTTAGGGTTTAAGTGGAAGAAGACGAAACCAAATAGAGTTCTAATAGAAAGGCACGACATACGATCTCAGCTGGAAGAGTACCTTACTCAGAGGTACAAATTAGAGGGTCAAACTATAGTGTATGAAGATGAGTCGTACATACACAGCAGTCATACATCTAAAAGTTGAAGTGACGATAGCGAATTAGGTTTTCAGGCACCTGTTGCCAAAGAGCAAATACTTATTATCGTTCATGCTGTTCGTTCCAAATGCCCTTCTTTTACAAGTCGCAACAAAAAACAGGAGATTTTGATCAAGAAATGAATACAGAAAATTACATGAAGATGATTAACACCATGTTGATACCTAATATGCCTGCTGGGTCTATTCTGGTTATCGACAATGCTTCACAATGTGGTAACACTCAAATTGACAAACAATCTACCTCAAATTCCTTGAAAGAAGAAATAAAAACCTGGTTGCTTAGGCATAATATAACTTTTGATGAAAGCATGAGTAAAACAAATATAACGTAGTTAAAGCCAACAAATCCCTTCAGAAGTCATACTTATAATACTTGGCCAGATATTAATACAACATCGCCATGATGTACTTAAACTCCCACCGTATCACCCAGATCTAAACTGCAGTGGTATACTTCTGTTATATTTATTTGTTTGTTGAGCCACACGGGGTGCCAATTTGCAGTTGTAAAATGTTATTTTATATTTAACATTTTTGTAGCCCCACGTTGTGGTAGCCAATTTGCGATGGTATTATTAATGTTATTGTTTGTATTTGTGTATACTCAACGTGGTGAAGCCATTTTGTGACGTGATTCACTTGTTAAGTTTGTAGCTCCATCTGATGTTAGCAATTTGCGGTAGTATTAGTGTTTGTTTGAAAGAATGCTACTGGTATTTTATTTAATTTTGGTTTACTGTCCTCCGGCTAGCTATGATCTTTTTGGTCGAGCACATCTCTTTATACAGGTTGTGTAAACGGAAAGGAGTCTATTATCCAAAAGATAACACTGATGAAAGAATTTGTTTTACACTTTTTATTGTCGAACACATTCACTATCACAATTTACACATTGATCTTGACACCCGCCAAACTGAAACTGTTATAATAACTTCATTACTGATCACTTTTAATTCGCGTACTTCAACTTTTTGTATAATTAACTTTATAACACTTGGGATTTTCATAACTCTGCTACGCGTAATTTCGAATCTATAGCCGACGTGTACTTTACAAATATTTCTGCTGGACTGAAGGCGACGTGTAGCATACAAATATTTTCGACGAACTGACGGGGTCTATCTCTAACTTAGCCCTTTTTATACTCCTACACCCCGATATGCCTAAAGATTATAACTGAGCTGCAATTGGCTAATAAAACGCGCCAACATTAGCGTCTATTTTTATATCCAATGAAAATTATGAATACATATGCTCTAGGGACAATGTTCCAGCAAATTCTACAGAAAAACGCGCCAACATTACGTAACTTCCTCGTCTCTAATAATGATAAACAGCTCACCCCCTCGCTGCATTATTGCACACTATTATTGTCAGTTTCAGTAAGGCTGTATAAACTTACTTCTCAACAATAATTACAATAAACAAAACATCTCAAATCAATGTCACATAATAATGCATATTCATACTATAATCACTCTTTACATTTAAATAATTTGTGATACAAATTACTGCATCATATGCCCCACTAGAAACATAATTATAAATATTTACAACTTGTTTGGAAATTTTATAATTGGGTTTTTAGTCTCCTAAATCTTGGAACACACGCAATCACTTTCACTTAACACTTCACACGTATTTAACACACGACATGTTTTTCCTTTATCTTGCCACTACTTACTGGCTCTGGTCTAATGTGTTTAGACATTAATCTGACATCACAAGTTTTTTATAGCAAATACTGTACCCTGAATTATTTAGTTACTGTTACAATATTGGTTTACTCTCTTATATTGTTGACAAAAATTTATGCAGTCAAGAATTTTTGTAATTATTACACATATTTACCAAAAATATTCACCCTCTACACAAATATATTTACATCTCTTAAATCTAGACACTGTTTCACATTTTCTGTTTGCTACATAAGTATTTGGGTTTTTTTTAGTTATTTTTTTACCCCATTTTTGTTGTTTTGTACTTTATATTCTCAATACTCTTGGGATTATATCTACGTACTTTTACTTTAATATAACATCATGCTTCATTTCAAATGCCGTTACAGTTACTAAGAATCCTTAGCATGGCTTCCTTCGGAAGGGAAGTAAAGCCCGTGGTCCCGTGTCGTAGATTTACGGCACGTATAAAAACCTCAAGCCTGATAAAGAGGCCCCTGAGCAAAATTACCGTCTTTCATGCCCAATATAGAATGGGACGCTAAGGACCACAGCAGTTAAAGGGGGTCCATAACAAAAACTCAATTTTTTACAATCCCTCATAAAAGAATCTTGGGCCCGATTCGAAAGAATGAGTCGCGTACGCGTTGTTGGTTCATCCCTAGTCAGTGGAGGGCGGAGCCACAGGCTTGTGCGGGGTCAAGGCACTTATGTGATAAAGCAGCAGGTGACCGATCGGTTTTTTACTTCTACGTTCTACACTGCTATTTGAACGCCATTACTCTATAGGATAGTAGTCTGCACTGATAGAAACTTATTTTAAAAAAACAATATTTTTCTATAAATAGTCAATTACTTGTTTTAGATTAAAAAAGAAGGAACCTGCACGTTAAGGGAGGCATTTATGCAATTGAAATATATCAGACGACAAGTTTGCTAATTCAATTAAGGATAATAATTGCTGATAGGATGCTTTTTTTACGGTTTTTGCAATTGTTACAATTAAGTTGTGTTTAAATACGTAAAAAGTTAAATTACATAACGGTCACATCGACTTTTCACTCTTGAGAAGCAAATGTTAGCAGCAAAAACTTATTATACTGATGGCAGTAGTAATGGAAGTAGTTTAAGGGCACGCCACCCTAACATTTAATAGCATCCTAACAGGTTAATGCCAGCATCTGTTACTTTCTAAGCTTGCATTAGTGGAAATAATATGAAATATACGACAGACGTAAAAGCAATGTTCTTCTTACTTTTGGTTATAATCAGCTATTCAATTAGTACTGAAAAATTAGTTTATGCCTGTAAAATGAGAGAGCTTCAGCTAACTGAACAATTCTATCGTGTACTTTTCGGATATTGTAAAACACTGAAGATCTGAAGCAAGCGTATTCATTTTTGGTACTCTAGAATCTGGAAAGAAAAGGAGTATCTGTCGGTAATAGAACCTCCGTACTTCAGTTTTAGAAGCCCACCTACTACTAAGGAGCTATTGCAGTGTCGAGCTCTGGACTTTAGCATTAATACATTTGGCGCTCGAGAGACTTGCTTTTAGGCTATCTCAGGGGTTTGAAATTTATAAGGAGCGCTAGAAACATCCCAGTCTCCTTTCCGTAACTAAATCCATCTACAAGGAAAGCTGGGGATCCATGAATCGAATATTTGGGATGTTCCCAAATTTCCACCCTACTTTATTTCTTGTGCAGTAAACGTTTACAGGCAATACCATCAAATTACGCTCTATAGTGCTTGTTCGCAGTCAAATTAAGGAAACAACGTACTTTCTCTTTCGTTCAACCAGTAACGATTTTTGCTTGCCTCTAATTCTTTAATACTCTTCGGAGAATATGAAATAAACACAATTGAAGGTCATACGAAGTTCTCCTCCGGCCGAGAACTGAACCCGCAATCCCAATTTTATGAGCCAACCGTTACTCCAAAGTAGAAACCACACTGACTAATCTAAATGACATGGCTTGTTTTAAACTAGTAAGGTGAAACCAGAGGACCTTGATATCATGTGACATTGTCATCACTTTATATTGGCCTACGAGCCAGCAATCACCAAATGAGGAATGGGCATGTTAAGCGCTATGCACCTACAGAATTGGAAGTCCACATTCTACCAAAACACAAAACACTATGCCATACACAAGTGAAGTAACCGGAGAATGTGGAAAAGTGACCGCATAGTGGTCCAAATATGCCAAACAGTTGCGCATGCAGAAGAGACTGTGCGGTTATGGGTGAAAAGGTTTCCGGAGGAGGGTGAAGACGGCCTTAAGACAAAGCAAATACAAGGAAGCCTAAAGGAGACCACGTCAGAGGACGACAGAGCTATTCTGAATCCTTTCCTTCCAGCGATAAGAATAATAAGTCTAAATCTCCCAATAGGTGCTGCTGTTCTGAGACGGTGGGTCGACAACTCTATGCTGCTGGCATCCGACATAGCGGGCCTGCGAGAAAGCATGCCTTTAAACAAGAACACGGGGAAGCTCGAGTGGCCTTCTACCTCCAGCATCTGCCAACCAGTCAAGACTTCTGGAAGATGATAATTTTGTAAGGTTTTCGACAGATGCGGAGGGGAGACTCTTTGAGGCGAACCGATAACACTCCTTCGACTCTATACGATGTTGCCACTGTACGGAGTGGCAAGATCGGCTTAGCTGTATGAGGCTGGATGAGCGCCGGTGGAGTAGGGGATCTTATTGATGTCTCCTCTAACACTGACTCCCAGAAGTATGTCGCAGTCGTGGAAGAATGCATCTCCCAAAGCTGCGATCTATCTACCCGGAAGAGAAAATGCCTGTGATGCATTTCATGCACGACAAGAGTGTGCACGCATCCTGGATCACAGAACCCTGGCTTCAGCAGCACCCAAACATTTCGGTTTTAGAATAGCCTGCGAAGTCTCTGGGCCTTAATCCAGTTGAGAACGTCTGGGCATTAATGGTTCGGGACTGGGAACAACGTCAAGAAGCATCTAAGAGACACTGAGAGAACTGTCTGGGAAATCTAGGAGAGTAAGGGAGACGACCTCAAATCTGCAGCTGTTAGTTTCCTCAACAGCTCGCAGACTAATGAGGTCATTGAAAATGAGGCTGGTGGTTTACCGATTAAAGAAATAAACAACGAAGTCACCAAAAAGGTTTTGCGGTATTATTGATCCTATTATTATTATTTTATTATTATTATTGATTTGTTGTAAACACATTGCCAACGCATTTCATATTCGTGGAATTGTGTTATGGAAAACATGTTTAATTTCTATAACTATATACGTTTTAATGGACCGTTGCTTGCGCTCGCATTTATACTGCCAAAATGCAGTCCCTCCTACTTTTGCTCCTGATTGGCTGGTAGCTTGCCATTAATTTTGTGTTTTGTGAGCAGTGTTTTCCACGCTACATTAAGGGGTTTTCCATAATTGCTATTCAATAAACCTTTATGTTTAAAAATTTGTACGCTTTCTCGTACTATTCTGTGCGAGAAGCGGTCACATACAGCTAAGATCTCAATATTGTTGTCAAAATCAACATGGTGGTCTGTTCCACAAGCATGTTCAGCCAAAGCTGATTTCTCCGTGTTTTAGGAATCTGATATGTTCGTTGCATCGAGTTAATATTGACCTTCCTGTCTGACCTACGTATGACTCGCCGCAATCACATGTGATTTTATATACACCTTGAGGCAGTATTTTTAACACTTAAATAATATCAGTCTAATTATATAATATAAAATATAATAACGTCCCGCCTTAAAGCAATATGTGTATAATGTAATATATAAAATGTATGTTACAGTCATTGTATTATGTTTATTTTATTATGTGCATGTATAAACATGTTATGTGAACGTATTACGTAGTTTAACAATGTAGGAACTGTGAGAATAGAAGTAAGCTACCTTCTGTAGCAAACAGTACAAAGTAGAAGCCGAAAGTTGCTAACAATGAGCTAACCTTGAGACTACAATAAATTAAAAAGTTTAATAAAGGCTACTAATAATTCTTGGAACAATAATGTAATATTTAAAACAATTTATAAATAGCCAATCAACAACTAGAAAAAGCTTAAGTTAAATAAAAGTATTCTATTGGAGTAGGCTTAGCCAATCAGAGACTTGAAATAGAGAGAATGTGCAAATTCAAGCGGCAGACGCTATTAGATTGCGTATCCGATCGTTACGGTACGTGTTCAGTGTGAGACATAAACATTTATTGCGGTGAGAATAATATAAAGTTTACATGTTAAAAAGTGCAAATAACAATAATTTCACAGCTCTATAGTAGGATATATCAGTAAAGTTTATTTAATCGTGTGAACGATTAATAAACAAAGTACAATACAATTATAATTTATGTAAGCCTTCATTCTTTAGCCACACCAGCCCTGCTAAGAGATACGTGTTCTGGAAATTACTACTGACGCAGCCGAGGCATATATATATAATATTTAAATAAATATTAAAATACAAAGTTGATTTTTTTAAACGTGGGGGAGAAGGCCACCGGAAAAGTAAACTTGGGGCGAAGGCCACCGGAGAAGTAACCATGGGGCGAAGGCCACCGGGAAAGTAATCGTGGGGCGAAGGCCACCGGAAAGTTTGTATCCTACGTAGGGCGAACACCCCTAGAAACATATCTCCCGCAATACGTGGTGCAAACAACAACAACAACACCCTTAACCTGAGTTGAGGAGTGGCGACATTTTATCTTTAACTGGACGTATAAAGGATCTTAGTTTTTAACTGGCATATATCTTGTTGTTATTTTGTGACGATGTAGCAATTTTGAAATTCTATTCGTCTCTCCAACTACGTAGGGAATAAAGGCCCAAATTTATTTTCTTACATAAAGAAATTCCTCTTTAAATGTTTCAGAATTTTACAAAGAATTACGCCTCTCACGCCCATCACCAGCCAAATAACTTTAACGGAGGTCAGTTTGTGTTTTTTATATTAAATTTGGTTGGGTTGAGTTGTAAAGCGGAGGGGATTCGGCACTGATCCAGTAATGGATATGTTATTATAACGTATATTATCATCATTAACAGAAACACACACTAAATAAAATATCAATTTTACTTTTGTATACAACAGTAATAATAATAATAATAATAATAATAATAATAATAATAGGACACTCATATACAAATTATTTATATAACAAAACCACGTAAAACGAGCAAGCATATACCTCTAAAAGCCACAGCGGCAGCTTATTTAGTCGAAAAATAAATAAAATAAATAATAAATACAAATTCATCCCCGGACTTGAACATGCAACCTCTGCAATGCCAAGCCATAACTCTCCCTTTAATTATAAGCGGGCAGTCTAGAACTGTACTACATTACTGCATTTGATGTCTCTGGCACCCCCTTTCCCTCTCCCACACTTTCGTCGTAAGGTTGAACAAAGTGCATGGAACAGCTGTGCATGTTACGGCCCCCAGATACATTTGAGAGATAGTGTACAAACATACATTCATACACACGCACGCACACACACATATACATACATCATACATACATACACACATACATACATACACATACATACATACATACATACATACATACATACATACATACATACATACATACATACATACATACATACATACACGCGTGCGCACGTACCTACCATTTTTAAAAGTGATCTTTTTATTAAGGGGCCTCAAAACATACATTTCCGGTGAAATCTCGGCATCAGAATTTTGGGTGGAATGCAATACTTCCGCTACCTATGAGGCACGTGGTATGAAAGTAAAACTTTTATTCATTTATTTGCTTTTTTATGTTTTAATCCCTCATTCCTAAATCTGGAAGTGGTTCCGCAAGGAAGATAGGTAAACATTTTAAGAAATGCCAATTTTATCTATCCTATAGTTAAATGTGCCAATTTGCCAATCCTTCCCGATTTTCTCCCTGCTGAACGATGCCTTGAACTTCCATATGGCATAAAACCATGTCGATCGCTAGATATGTTTTTGCATAAGGAGTTTCGCAGGTAACAGGATTCGAATTGTTGTACCTAATGCTGTAGAACATCGTGGTTCATATAATCCGCATCGGTTATATAGTTTCCATTTTAAATTTCTACCTAATGGCCGAGATTAAGCCAATCAATATTGAAAAACAAGGCCCTGTAAGAGTCGTCAATTACAGTGAGATAGATAAAACTAGAAAATGGGATATTTTCATTGCTCAAGAGTCAAGACACATCTTAAGTCACCCGGCTCTATGATTGCTTATTGTTTTATCAGTCTTCAATGGTAAATAGCTTTATTTACCAAAAAGTAACTAGGAACCATTCCAAAATGTTTGTCTGATAGTCCTTCTTCGTGGAGCTATCTCTTACTACCATGAAGCAGCCGCCCTCTTTATTACTCCCCTGACTAGTTGGTACAGAACCATTGGAAATGCGTCGACATACATTCCTTAAAATCTCACGCAGTTCGTCAGCAGAATTTAGCCGCATTTTCTATCACTTCAGCGCAGTTTCCAATACATCTCAGGATGCTCTATGGCATTGAGATCAGGACTGTGCAGACCAGTGCAATTGGTATACAATGTCTGCATACCATCACATTTTAGCCGTCGAAATATAACGCTGAGGGTTGTTCTCCTGGAAGTAACTGGGGCCCATTCCGTCAAAATGCCGATGTTGAGAGCACTTTATCATCTAAATTTTCTGAAAGTTTGCGGTATGCATGTGTCCTAGTTCATGAAGTGACGAACAACCAAAAGCAGTATTAAATCCTTAATGAGAGAAACACCCCATTCTATCACTTCAACTTCACTGAATATATTGCTTTAAAGCACAAATGAATACTTGTTACATAACCTGATGACGAAATGCAAAACATATTTTTCGAAGTATGAAATGATTATATTTCACAGGAAGCATTTAACTTCTGATAGACGAAATTCTTGACTTAATGAACAAATGCCCCTAAAGATAACTAAATGCCCCTAAAGATAAAACCAACCTTTTTTTATTTATATGCATCCTGTTTTTTTTTATCGTAATGCGTTAAAAATATTGCGCTTGTTTTCCTTTAAGCTTATACTGTAGAATGTTGTGCCTACATATTTAGCACATATTTATGAATATTTTGGATCTAAAGATTTACATAAACTTCTGATCTGTAGGTATTCATATCACAGTCTACAAATAAGCGTCAGTTTCTGCAAGAATCCAAGAAGTTACGCGGAGACAATTATTCCTAGAAGCCGGAACTAAGCCAGAATATAGAAGCAAATATACCGGTTTTACGTGTAAACTGGTAGGTGTGTTATTACGTAAGTTTTTGATTCTCATGAGGACACTTCTATTGGACTGCCGCATGGCATTCTACGTCTCTGTATGCTCTTGTATTGCGACATGCTTTTAGATGGCCATGAATTCTTGCGAAGTCTTTGTGGGCATTTCTCCAAAAGATGTCACCCGAACGTTAACACGTAGCTATATTTAGTCAGCAACGGTTTGGCTTCGTGCAGTTCAGATCCAATGACCTCCTCGAAGTTCCGCTTGGTTCTTTCATACATGAAACCTTTACTTGCGTGTGTAGCACTTTCCAAAAGGAGAATGAAGTGCTCTTTCTCACTGCACCCTTTTGCCGAAAGAACCATTTTTGTTGCAAATTATTAGCAAGATTATGAACAAGAGAGTATTGCACAATTTCTCTGGAAGAATACTGTTTTGGCACAAAAGATCACCTATGTAACTGCACAGAGGTGTACAGTATGACCCTGTTCAATAGTTTTTTTTCGATTAAAATCGATATGAACTTGTAGCCGTGATGGGTGATTACGTGATTTATCGTGACGTAATGTGACGTAGCGTGACCTAATGGAACCGGATACACATAATTCCGATTCGTGGTGGTATAATTGCTCACCAAGTGCATTTATTGCTCCGGAAAGCGCTCTTTTCCCATTTATTTTATTTTTATGCTAGAATTAAGCTTAGTTACTTCCTTTGAACTTCTTCTGTTTCCTGAAATGGAAATTATAATTCCAGAGAGAACTACAATTCATTTCCCATTGCTTCTGCTCCATGTCAGTACAACCGAATTAAGTGAAACTTAATATTTAATAAACTCCTAAAGTTACGTGAAGTGAAATCGCGTTAAGTCAACCCTAAATAGTGCTTTGTGTTAACATTGTACTCTTCGACGTGTCACGACATGTCATGTCACATCACAACAGTATTTAAGTGCACTGTAATCCCAGCATGTTTTTGTCTAATGAGGATTATGGTTGGATTTACTGATGTTTAGAAAATACTATGAAGGTTATTGTTGTGCATTGTGTATTCATAATAGCGTTAGGCCTTTTTGTCTAAGATTTGAATTACCTATCTGCTGAGAATACATTTTATCAAATATAGTTCCTTATATGACTGTGATGTTGCATAGATGCATTATAGAAATTTGAAAACGTTTTTTTTTAGTTATTTATGGATGCTCTTTAACTGCTATGGACCTTAGCGTCCCATTCTATATTGGGCGTGAAAGACCGGTAATTTTGCTCAGAGGCCTCTTTATCAGGCTTGAGGTTCTTTTACATGCCATAAATCTACGACACGGGACCGCCGACTTTACTTCCCTTCCGAAGGAAGCCATGCTAAGGATTTTTACGCCGAAAAAATCCATCGTCCTCTGCCGGGTTTGAAACCGCGACCTCGGGAATTAGAGGTAACCACTACACCACGGAGGACGACAAACTTGAGAACAGTCTTCTACATCAAACAGTAAAGGTAAAACTATAGAATAATGTACCAGACGCCTTTTAACATCATAGGAAACAACGCCATAGTGTATGAAATGTGGTAAGTTTGCTATTTATTATATTATTCTTATCTGTGTGTAAATGAAGCTTGAGGGAGTGTTATTTCATATATCAAAGGAATTCTGCATATTTTGGAGTTCGCGTAAACTGTGCTACTTGGGAAAAACATGATTTTAAATGACAATCCTGGTAAACCACAATAAAACTGTTCTGGTAGGTTTTGATTTTGTAGAAATAACTAATATTAAAGTTTGTAAAAGCTGCAACCAAAAATCGGAATTTAAAATTGGTGTATTTCGCGCGCGTTTGTTTGTTTGTTTGTGTGTGTGTGTGTGTGCGCGCGCGCGCGGGCGCGGGCGCGCGCACCCATCCGTGTATTACCCATTTTCCTCAAAATGTCTTACTTAGAGAACACGTATATGGAATCTTAGTTGTCTTCCTCAAGAGTGATTAATAGGATATGAGGTAAAAGGTTGAAACATCTTGGTCATTGCTATACAAAAGTTTACAGAAATGATTTTCTGATAAATTTTGGTGCAAAATGTCTATAGCATTAATAAGAAATTATTCCAGTTTTCGTTATTACACATTTTTCAAATTAGCTAGTTAATGTTTGATACGTTAAAATTCTGAATCCTTATTGTGGTTTTTTGTTACTATGAAAAATGCTATGATTCGAACGCGCACGAGTTATGAGCTTAAAAATGGGCACGAATTTATAACACACCCAATATGGTAAAGTGGTTATTGTTCTGGCTTTTCAATTCACGTCCCGGGTTTGATTCCTAGCCGGGGCGGAGGAATTTTTGTTTAACTAGAAGATTCCCTATTCTCCGCAGAGTCTGTATATATGAATGTGTGGAGCGAATGTGAAGGTGAAAAATACTTAAAAAGATAATAAAACGAAGCTACAGTTCTACGAGTTATAACACTATCAGCTAAGTCTCAAGTCAAAGCCCCTGGTGTGACCAGAGGGGGATATACAAAATAAGAAAAAGCGTGTGATACTAAACATATTACTTATATTTTATTAGTAAAATCTGCGAAATATTCGTTTTATACCGGTTTGAAAGGATTAGAATAATATGCAGGATTTTCATTCCAAATCTTCGGCATCCAAATATGCAGCTATTTATTTAATAAAAGAAAAACACGTTAATTTAGGTATTAAGGGGGAAGTTTTAGACCAAGGTTAATTACGTTTAGGTTTCACCCCTCAACACACATTTTAAAGTTCAATGACACCCCTATATTTTTATACTATTTTATATTTTCTACATTTTTGGCAACCTGGAAACTTTTAAGATAAAGGTATGTATCACGGAGAGGCCCCCGGAACCAGGGCAGAGCACCGCAAGGAGCACTCGGCTCCTTTTGCTTCCAACGTGACCCCTGGGGGGGGGGGGGAGGATGAGGGGAGAGAGCCGAAGGGCGAAAAAATATAAAACAAAATATTATTAACATTAAATATTTAATAGTTTACAATAAAACATTGGCCTTGTTACTCGCTATCTGCCATTCCTTGTCTAGGGATTGAATTAGTACAATGTGTATGAGGAGGATTTGCAGATCCGGATGCCAACGGGCGCAAGCATGGACGGGGTCCCTAACGTTTCCAGATAGAACTCATCCGACACCGTCCCTGCCCACAAGTAAACAACTTTCAGGGTTCCCCGGAGCGGAGCCCCACGCTGAGCAGTACCGCAGGGACGCCGAGAGTGCAACCACCACCCAGCCGCAACCCGCCAAACACCGTCGCCTGGTCCTACAACTCTAAAACACGTGACAAGGAAAATTATGGGTACAGGAAGTGAAAGGAAGGTTAGTCGTGGTAGAAGATGAATCACCCCAGCATTTGCCTGGCGACCCAGGGAAACCACGAGAAACCCATGGGCCAGAGTGGGCGGTCGCCGAGGATCGATCCCGGGACCTCCCGAATGCGGGCCACAGACGAAACCGCCTGAGCCAGCCTGCTCGGTACGTGAAACCTTTGAATTTGTACAAAGAACGAATAAGCTAGGTGGACGAAAACACGATTTATTTTGGGAAAAGTCCTGCATGGAATTAATTCAATTTACTAAATTAAATATTCAAACTGTGGACAGTTTTTTGCACATTCTATTTTGGGAACTACTTGCCAACCTTTTGGAATGCTCCTTGACAATAATCCGTGGTATTATCCTCTGTGGCTCTGATCAACAACAATAATCCGGTTTACTAAAGCGATAAAAAACTAAAGATGTGAGAACAATGAGCGCGATGTACTATAAAAATAAGTATTGATATATGGAGGTGACATTGAAAATTTCAAAGCTGGGGATGAAAGGGTGAAACCTGAAGTGCAATTAGTGCACATTCAAAGAGGCGTATTGAATTTTCTTATTAAATTCTGATACGAATTTGAGAAACAATGTTAATGAATTGTACGATACGTTCATAGCTTTGGTTTCTAATGTTACAATATCAAAGCAAAGACATTTTTGACCTTTTTACATATTTATTACAAAATTAAATATGAAATGGATATTCTGATTCTTGTCTTTCCGAATGAACCTCTCAATCTCTTCATCGATATAGTTATACAAATATTACCATTTGTATGTGATAAGATAACACAGAATAGTAGTATTAGCAAGCGTATAATCAATAGGTATTGCCTAGTTGACCATGTTGGTCTCAAGAGGTACAGCGATAATAACCGTATCTGAATATTCGGAAGAGAAGAAATTAGGAAAGTGTAACATGTTAACATATTAAACGATTTTAGTATAGAAAAAATATTTAATTACAAAACCATATGTTTATTTAATTAATTAAATAAACATATTGAATTAATTAAATAAACATATTGAATTAATTTAACTAATATCGAAATTAACTAAATAATGAAAAAGATGCATTAACATTGACCACCTAGGGAAAGATGCAGTACGTAACAAAACAGTGTAGCGCTCTTTCCTCTCAGGTTATTCTTTGGTTGACGGTTGAAAACCGATATCGGTAATGTCCTGGAGGTACACCATCATATCGGATTTGCAACCTAGCTTCTTTTACAGGATGGAGGGTGTTGGAAAGCTCTCCTTTTCAAAATGAGCGGAAATCAACCAGGGGAACAAAAATAATATTAGTAATTTTGTTATAACTTTCATGGTTAGGGAATTAATAATAGTCCTGTTAACGTATTAGGCCATATTGGTTAATAGGTGAGATGACCATCTTTCCCGTATATGAGTTTGTTATCACATGAGATGACCATCTTTCTCGTATCTGAGTCTGTTATCCCGTGAGATGACCATCTTTCCCGTATATGAGTTTGTTATCACATGAGATGACCATCTTTCTCGTATCTGAGTCTGTTATCCCGTGAGATGACCATCTTTCCCGTATATGAGTTTGTTATCACATGAGATGACCATCTTTCTCGTATATGAGTTTGTTATCCCGTGAGATGACCTCTTTCTCGTATATGAGTTTGTTATCCCGTGAGATGACCATCTTTCTCGTATCTGAGTCTGTTATCCCGTGAGATGACCTCTTTCTCGTATATGAGTTTGTTATCACATGAGATGACCATCTTTCTCGTATCTGAGTCTGTTATCCCGTGAGATGACCTCTTTCTCGTATATGAGTTTGTTATCCCGTGAGATGACCTCTTTCTCGTATATGAGTTTGTTATCCCGTGAGATGACCATCTTTCTCGTATCTGAGTCTGTTATCCCGTGAGATGACCTCTTTCTCGTATATGAGTTTGTTATCACATGAGATGACCTCTTTCTCGTATATGAGTTTGTTATCCCGTGAGATGACCTCTTTCTCGTATATGAGTTTGTTATCCCGTGAGATGACCATCTTTCTCGTATCTGAGTCTGTTATCCCGTGAGATGACCTCTTTCTCGTATATGAGTTTGTTATCACATGAGATGACCATCTTTCTCGTATCTGAGTCTGTTATCCCGTGAGATGACCATCTTTCCCGTATATGAGTTTGTTATCACATGAGATGACCATCTTTCTCGTATATGAGTTTGTTATCCCGTGAGATGACCTCTTTCTCGTATATGAGTTTGTTATCCCGTGAGATGACCATCTTTCTCGTATCTGAGTCTGTTATCCCGTGAGATGACCATCTTTCCCGTATATGAGTTTGTTATCACATGAGATGACCATCTTTCTCGTATCTGAGTCTGTTATCCCGTGAGATGACCATCTTTCCCGTATATGAGTTTGTTATCACATGAGATGACCATCTTTCTCGTATATGAGTTTGTTATCACATGAGATGACCATCTTTCTCGTATCTGAGTCTGTTATCCCGTGAGATGACCATCTTTCCCGTATATGAGTTTGTTATCACATGAGATGACCATCTTTCTCGTATATGAGTTTGTTATCCCGTGAGATGACCTCTTTCTCGTATCCGAGTCTGTTATCCCGTGAGATGACCTCTTTCTCGTATCCGAGTCTGTTATCCCGTGAGATGACCTCTTTCTCGTATCCGAGTCTGTTATCCCGTGAGATGACCTCTTTCTCGTATCCGAGTCTGTTATCCCGTGAGATGACCATCTTTCTCGTATATGAGTTTGTTATCCCGTGAGATGACCATCTTTCTCGTATATGAGTTTGTTATCCCGTGAGATGACCTCTTTCTCGTATCCGAGTCTGTTATCCCGTGAGATGACCTCTTTCTCGTATCCGAGTCTGTTATCCCGTGAGATGACCTCTTTCTCGTATCCGAGTCTGTTATCCCGTGAGATGACCATCTTTCTCTATCCGAGTCTGTTATCCCGTGAGATGACCATCTTTCTCTATCCGAGTCTGTTATCCCGTGAGATGACCATATTTCCCGTATACGAATCTGTTATCCCGTGAGATGACCATCTTTCTCTATCCGAGTCTGTTATCCCGTGAGATGACCATCTTTCTCTATCCGAGTCTGTTATCCCGTGAGATGACCATATTTCCCGTATACGAATCTGTTATCCCGTGAGATGACCATCTTTCTCTATCCGAGTCTGTTATCCCGTGAGATGACCATATTTCCCGTATACGAATCTGTTATCCCGTGAGATGACCATCTTTCTCTATCCGAGTCTGTTATCCCGTGAGATGACCATATTTCCCGTATACGAATCTGTTATCCCGTGAGATGACCATCTTTCTCTATCCGAGTCTGTTATCCCGTGAGATGACCATATTTCCCGCATACGAATCTGTTATCCCGTGAGATGACCATCTTTCTCGTATCTGAGTCTGTTATCCCGTGAGATGACCATATTTCCCGTATACGAATCTGTTATCCCGTGAGATGACCATCTTTCTCTATCCGAGTCTGTTATCCCGTGAGATGACCATGTTTCCCGTATACGAATCTGTTATCCCGTGAGATGACCATCTTTCTCTATCCGAGTCTGTTATCCCGTGAGATGACCATCTTTCTCGTATCCGAGTCTGTTATCCCGTGAGATGACCATCTTTCTCTATCCGAGTCTGTTATCCCGTGAGATGACCATATTTCCCGTATACGAATCTGTTATCCTGTTTTCTTTCACAGGCAAAAAAGGGAATATGTTCCGCATGTTACGAGTACATGTTCCATAAATGACCCAAATATTGCATATTTATTGAGTGAATCGCTAATCATTGAAACTTATCGTGTTTCACAATCTTCCTCTCTGAGTTCATATTAAATTTTGAAAGATAACAATACATTTGCCTAAATAAATTGCTTGTTTTGAGCCTAATGAAATTTGGAGAAAGCTAGCTGAATATGCATTTCACTTGTCAATACAATTTGCCCCAAGATCTCGAAACAGTGTCCATCACTAATAAGAGATGTCCGTGTAATGTTCTAGAGGTAGCAATTAACGGTGTTAAAGCAAACCTGTGTTTAATAACAGCTAGTAAAAACTTTCTGTTTAATAAACAGAAGAGTGTATGAAGCAGAGTTCTATTTGTCTATAGGTCCTAATAGTAGGAAAGATATTGTTTATCATTGCAGCTTCCTCTAGGAGAAAAATTTTTGTTTTTACATTCTCTATCATGTAAATTAGTAGGTAGAGAAGGTATTGCACTCCACCAAAAAATTCGATACCTATCGAGATTTCACAGGAAACACATGTTTTAAGGCCTCTGAATAAAAAAAAGGTATTTTTAGAAAAATGTTCCTGTTTAGGTGTGTGTGTGTGTGTGTGTGTGTGTGTGTGAACAAACATAACTCAAAAACGAAAAGTCGGACAAATACCAAACTTAATATTTAAGTTCAGTATCTTTGATAGATGTGACACGAAGATTTTCAAGAAAATCCCACCACTCCAAACTGCGTCTTTACGTGGAACATTTTTCGAAATTCTCAAAAATGGCTTTAGCGATTTTGATTAAAATACCATATATGAGGAGCTCATTTTCAAAACATCTCTTATCCACCTAGTACCAAAACTGACTTTTTGTGTCTCTGCATTCTTATTAGACTACTCTATGTACAAATGTCATTATTGGGCTCCAGAACAAATCACTAAAAATATTGTGTTAAAGGTGGCTATTGGAATCAAGCTGACTCTTGTCCACAGCAAAATGACGACCATAACTTCCTATTTTGGAAACAAAATATCTCTTGGTCCCATTTGATTATATAAGCATCTAACCTCTTTGTTTTCGAAATGCCTCATGTCCATCTATTCAGTATTTTCACAACCACATTAAAAATACACTTTATGCCATATTTTGTTTTAATTCTCTTTGTATTAAGGGAAATTTAAGAGTAGCAATACTGTTAGACATATTTAAAAGCTTTTACTTAAATTTCAACAGAAGGTTATGTTTGTATACTTCTTCAAATAAACTGTTCATCAGTGAGATTTTGAAGTGTAGTAAGTGTACTCAACAGGCATTTTACTTGTTTCTGAACATAACATTTTCTCCTAGAAAAGCTT
The DNA here is from genome assembly GCA_030765065.1 of Deroplatys truncata. NCBI lineage: Eukaryota > Metazoa > Arthropoda > Insecta > Mantodea > Mantidae > Deroplatys > Deroplatys truncata. The sequence goes on along the minus strand of CM060978.1, from coordinate 115,861,305 downwards.
CTGGTAAGTTGGAATAATAGTATTATGAAATTACAATCCAAACCTCATAGGATTGATTGCCTGTAGTGTCACAATACTTTGATTTGTTTTTGCAAAAACCAAATCTTTTGTGCTGTGCCATAATCATAATTGTTGGAGTCTGATTGACTTTTAGCTTGTTAAGTGGATATGTATTCAGTATAAAACAAACTAATTTGTTATTTATCCCTACCCAATAGGTTAATGTCCAAAGCAATGAACTATAAAATGGAAGGCGAAACATCAATTGAAGATTGTGCTACAACATCTAAGGTTATGCCTTGCCATAGAGGCGCAGGATGCCGAGTACCTGGAAGAGAACTATGGCAAAAAAGACACGTTATTCTCCGAAAGAGTTACCAAAACTTCCAGTATTGCAGGATCACTTAAGTGTTGTGAACTCAGAATGCAAAACATTCGTAAGTTTCACCAGGCTTTCTACTCTGAAAAAGACAAACCAGTGCAGGACAGTGTAATCCTGAAGTACACTCAAAGCGAATCACCCAAACATGCAAGACCTCGTGGGGAAAGGAAGCAAGTTCGAGAAACAATCGTTTCCTAATTCCAAAGACTATGAATGGACAAACAGAGCTCATTCAGGTATGCAAGAAAAGCTTCTGCTCTATTCTTGTTATAAGTGAGAAGAGGGTCCAACGAGTGTGCAGTAGGCATTTCAAAACTGGATTGTTGCCCAATGAGAATAGGGGAGGGGACCACAGATCTCACCGTTTTGTCAACAAAAGGGCTGCAATTAAATCTTTCATTGAAAGCCTAGTCCCATTAGAGAAATACTAATGTCGAGCATCATGTAAAATGAGACAGTACTTGCCCAGTTATCTTTCAATTTTAAAACTCTGTGCAGAATAAAATGATAATGTTACAACAAAATTAAATGTTCCATATTCTTATTTCTATGATATATTTTGTAAATGAATACAATTTACGTTTCGGCACTCCTGCTGTTGATAAATGCTCAAAATGCATCCAAAACGAATTAGAAATAAAAGCTGGAGATAATTCTCACTTTGCAGATTATCAGATACATAAGAAAAGAAGTGAAACATTTCATTCACTACTAAGAACTGCAAACAGTGAAGAAATAACAATTTCATTTGACTACCAAAAAAATCAAGTCCTGCCTATAGTACCTGACCAGGCAGCCTACTACAGTAGGCAGTTGTACGTATATAATTTGACAACATGTGAAGGCACGTCCACTGATAAGCAACCTAGAGATAAAGTATTCATATACACATGGACGGAGGCAGATGGCGCCAAGGGATCATCACAGATTTCATCTGCAGAGTATCACAGACTAAATAGTATGAACTTTGAGAACGTCTCTATAGCCCGTTTGTTTGCAGATGGAGGTGGAGTCAGAATAAAAACTGCTTTATAATATGCATGCTGACGTATTGGCTTGAAAAGTGTGCTTCACACAATGTGAAAGACGTTCGTATAATTTTTCCTGTGACAGGTCATTCTGACATTCCGCCAGATAGGGTCTTCGGACGAATTGAACTTGAACTCCAGAATATTGACACAGTTATCAAGCCAGAAACATACTGGGACATTTCCTAAAACCATGGTTCAGTCTTCAAAAGGGAGCTGACTGGCCCGTGTATGATTGGAAGTTCCTTTCACAACACAGTACAAAGAAACCTGGCCAGTGGCGTTTCAAATTTGCAACAACGAAGAGATTCATCATCAGTCGAGGAATGACTCCATCAGTAGGCATTCTCGTCAGAGATGAACCGTGGTATCAGATGAACATAGGAATGCCGAAAAAAAGTATTGAAACCAAATGTAGATATTTCACTGTAACAGTTAACATTGATTTCAGTTGGAGTGCCAATAAAAAAAAAGTTGGTGACGTGAAAAGACTCTTCAGACTTCATTTTAGTGATCGTTGGGAGGAAAATACTGACTTGCTGTTCTATCATGAAGTAATCAATAGAGTTACTATTGACGGAGACATCTCTGAAGATGAACTGGAGGGAGGAATATGGAGGATGTTAATGAACTGTGAAGACAAGATTCATTCTTTTTCTGTTATAAGTAATTCTTCTTTAACATAGGTATTTGGAGAGCACAATGTAAAAACAAGCGTGACTATTATTGTTTTAGAATATATTTATTCATTAAAGAATGCTGCTTCTATCTTAATTCATCTTGCATTACTCTTTTAACAATTTTGGAAACAGAGAATCTCATGTTCATTAGTTTTGTTTCAAAACGTCCCTTGTCCACGCTTAAGTTTGAAAATGTTCCTTGTACAAATTATTTGTACAAATTATGTCAAAACTACTCATTTGAAAGACGCAATCATAGTAATATATTAAAACGGGTGTTACTCTGAATACCAAGAATATATTTTCAACGACAATTGTTATACTTCAGGCATAAAAAAAGTTTTTCTTAGCTTACCACAAATTTATGAAAATGGACAAGAGACGTTTTGAAAATAATCTCCTCAAATTAAAGATAACAACATGGCAAATAAAATTTATATCTTGAATTTTCTGGAAATAGCCTGTGAGGTCCTCTTCATTCAGAAGAAATTTTGTATAATCTTGTATAACTGGTGCGATAGACTACACAAAAAATGTAGGTCTCTTTGAAACACACAGTTTAGTTAAAATAACTTTTGTGGCATCAGCCATTTCAGAGATATCCGTTATAAATGGTTCCATTTTTAGTTCAATTTATACCCCGACTTTAACTGCGATAACGTACTACGTTATCTGAAATTTTAAAGCCTCACGATGGGGTGACAATTTTGAAGCAGTATACTTCACCTGCTTCTGACGTCGTTATCTCGTAGCTCACTCTGTTGTCTCGTGCGCCAGCTGCTCCGGTGGTATAGCTGTTAGTACTTTCTCAGTGTATGCATGGACGCATTGTGAAGGACAACACCAGTTTAAATTGGCTGAGAAATTTAATGTGGTCTAATACTTGAGCTGTTAAAGCGAGCTGCCCACTTTTGAAGATAAAGAAGAAACCGATTATGAATCGTAGCACTCGAGACTATAACAGTTGAATTATTATACCCGTTAACTTCTCCAGTATCAATTTTACGGCTTGGGATAACTGTTTTCGCAATAAAAGAAATTAAAAACGTAACTTGCCTTGAGTCGCTAAAATGCTTACTGGCAAAACCCATCGTGATGGCCGCTAAATCTTTCTCACACAAACGCGTCACTGAGCGCTTAAAATAACACAGGAGTCGCACAAGTATCCAGAGTGACGAATGTGTGCACGAACGAAGTACTCTAATTCTTTTCTTCCCCCCCCCCCCCGAGTGGAGGAGAAAATCACGAGTTACATGCTAACCTCAGCCCCGATGGGAGCCGGAGATTGATAGTGTGGGACTCGCCAGGAGATGGCCATAGGCACTAAAACACTGCTCCACCGGAAGAAAAAGAAAGAAGAAAGAAATGTCTATGTGCTGCACTCACATGACTTTCTCTACTCTTGTACAAATTATTTTTACAAACGCTTATTCTCCATATGCTTCATGTTTATCGAGATGTTAATCTTACTGTTAATTTTCTTGTAGATGCAAGGGGAATTGGTAGGCTTTAAGCGATAATCAAATATTTTAAGAGCTGGTTGCTATGTGGAGCATTCCATTCTCTTTGCATATCCAGGACATAAAAAAGCGAATAACGAACTCCCATTTGAGAAAAAGCAGAAGTATTAGAACATTCCAACAAATAACAAGCAATATCTCGGAAATGCTTCACTCCACAAAATATTATATGACATACATTTTTGTGTAGAAACATTATGCCTCTCCCCTACGGTTTACCAGTTATGCAAAAGCTATTCAGAAATAACAGATCATTTGGAGACATTCCCAGGAAATTCAAGATATACATCTTATTTGTCATAAAAATATCTTAAATGTATGATGTTTTAATCAAAATCGTTACAGCCAATTTTGAGAAAATAAAAAATTTTCGAAAAATGTTCCATGTAAAGGGTAGTCTGGGGTGGGGGAGTATCTTAAATATTTTCGTGCGCATCTTTGAAATATACTGAACCTCAATACCAAGTTTGGTATTTTTCTGACTTTTTGTCGTTGAATTATGCTGTTCACAGGCACACAGACACATACACACGGACCTTTCTCTAAAAGTGCTTTTTTTATTCAGGAAGCCTCAAACACGTATTTCCCGTGGAATCTCAGTACCGAATTTTTGGGTTAAATGCAATACTTCCCCTACTTACTATACGTAGTAGAGAAAATAAAAAGAAGTAATTCGAGTGAGGATATTCAGCAGTACTGCTATTGTACCTGCGCATTCAGGGAGTGGATATATTTGCCGGTCCAACGAACCTAAGCCAGGTAAAATGAGAGCCAGGGCGCAAGCATGGCCGAGGCCCTACTTACACCCTTGGGCATTCGGAGCTGGTATTTGGAGGAAGTGGTGTAATGCGTTTCTGGATGGAGACGTCGTCCAATTGGTCAGAATTATATTGGCATTGATTTGCTGTCCTGAAACATAAATAGACAGTCATTAGTATTAGCAAATAAACACTGAGTCGTTATCTGCTTGGACCTCAGGCAGTGTTAGAATAACATGCGATGATGTCCTCCCCTATAGGGGTGGGTCGTCGTTCTGGCCTATGTTGGTGCCTTGATGTCTGACGTCATCCTGAAACAATGAATTAATTAGGCATTACTATACTCTGTCTTGGCTGCGAGCCGCGTCATTTGTAGTGATTTCAATAAATATGCTTTTCATATAATGTTTAGTTAACTTGAAGTTGAGTCGTGTCGTAATTTGCGGTATATAGTATTTAGAAATAATTTAGTGTTATCAATTATATACCATTTGTTTTGCCTTGGTAGGATTTTGAGTGCCCGCCTACATACGCAGCCTACCCAATAGTGGCGCGGCTGCACTCAGACGTCACTCTGTTGGGGGTTGTCCCTCCCCGCCTTGATTCGAGCAAGGACTTCAAAGACCACTGTAGCCAAATTAGATAGGGTGACCAAGACATACTTAGTTTGTGAGTACTAAGTCTAATTACGTTCGTATAAGAGCGTTTAAGCGTTCTTGGATATTAATCTGTGGTTTCCGCAGGCCAATATTTCTATCAGATAGTGATAGTGGTATTTTGTGTTTATCAATCTCGTTGTTTTAAGTGCTTAAATCGCGAATAAGAGGGTTAAAAGTTTTGCCCTTTCTGGTTAAAGCCTTTAGCTTAATGAATTTTTAGACTGAGTGTAGTTTTAGCTCTTCGTGTACGATATAAGTCGGAGCGACCGGCGGGAGCTTCGCTATAATTCTAATTATTCTGTATTGGTGGGTTTGTGGTCTGTGTAGGTATGGCTTTGCAACATAACTCCAAACTGGGTCTGCATATGTCATTATAGGTATTACTAAAATCTTGTATATCGTGAGGTCCATGTTTGGTTGTAGTTGTCTATTAATATTAATAAATGAGTATAGATTGTTTAGCTGGCTATTGGTCTTTGCCCTTATGCCATTTATGTGTTCTTTCCAGGTGAGACCTCGGTCCATAGTGACGCCTAGAGGTTATCTGGTTCTTCCATTCTGTTCTCTCACCGTTGTATGTCAAGGGCTGTTGTGCATGCCTAAGTAGCCTGTGTTGTACTATTTTGGTAAAAATTATTGACTGACATTTGTTAGTGCCTACTTTAAATAGCACATTTTGTATACCATAGCCCAAGCTGATTTAGGGCGTTCTGTAGCCATAGGTGTAATATCCTGGGCTGTGTGGACTAAGATAATAGCGCCGAAATGCCGGGTATATGTATATTTATTTGTATACGTGATTTCGGGCATGTCATTAATGCACAGATTGAAGAGTGTCGGTCCGAACAAACTTCCTTGTGGAACTCCCGCCCTGACAGGTCTAGGGGAGGAGGATAAATCCTCCACCGTTGCTCGGAACTGACATTCGCTAATGTAATCTTTGATAAGGGAGAGCATATAGTCCGCAAAGTTGTATGATTTGAGCTTGTGAACGAGGCTCGCATGCCATACCTTATCAAAAGCGCTCTCAATATCTAAGAATGTGGTGTCCATTAATTTATTCTTATTGAATCCTTTGGTAATTAATTCGGTTAATCGTAAGAGCTGAAGCGTCGTTGAGTGTTACTTAAATTCCAACTGCTCTGGGATTAGGATATTCTTCTTTACAATCTGTGAGTTTATTGTTTTTAGAATTACATTTTCTAATATCTTCCCGATTGAACTTAATAGGATAATTGGCCAGCTGACGGGTAATGAGAGATTTTTCTTCTGTTTCAGGAACATTATTATTTTTGCCACCTTACATTGTGGTGAAAATCCAACTTCGTGTAGTGAGTAATTGAATGTTTTGGCTAGGAGCAGCAGCGCTCCCCGCGAGAGATTCTTGAGTACCACATTGTGTATTGTATCAGGCTCGGGAGCCCTCCTATTGGGCAGGAGTGCGATGATTCAACTTATTTCATCTGCATTAGTTTTTTCGCATCTTATTGTTTGTGATCGAATCGTCTGTTTCGTTTATTTCGTTCTCAATTTCTTCTATTTGATTTTGATTAGCTTACCCAACTACAGGGTTGGACCTGAAGGTGTTCCAAGGGTCTAAGTAAAGACCTCAGTTTTGGTCTGAGGGGTTTCAGCTATCGTGTTGTTAAGATTATTAATTGTAGATCTATGTTTGGTTTTGTGCCTGTGAGGCATTTCGCTATTCGTCAAATTGAGTTTGTTTACGAATTGAGATTTTCTGGAGTTCGTTTCCATTGATTCCTATACTCTCTAGTCCGGCGTTTGACAGGTTCCTAACCTCGATGTATTCTTGTTAATGATGGGATTTCGAATTCTTTGCCATTTACGCATTGCCCTCTTGCGATTTTGATGCGATAATTTAATGTCTATTGGATGTTGGGCTTTTATTGTAGGCATCTATTTAAGCGGTACACATTTAAATGTCGCTGGTTTTATTGCTTAGTCTAACTTGTCTGTAGCTTTGTTTTGTGAGTGTGGTGAGTTTACTTCTAAATTGGGGACAGTGCTCGACCGTGTTTTTGAACTCCTCCCAATCTACTTGACTGTAATTTAAACTAGGAGGTTCCGCTTCAAAAGCTAGCGGCAGCGCAATTTTCATTAGAACCGGTAAGTGATCTGACGTTAGTTCCTTTAAAACGCAAAATTCTATGTCAAACGAAATGTTTCTCATTATGGCAATATCCAGAACGTCTGGCATGTCATTATGGTTATTATTATGAGGGACGTGAGCAGGTTCTTCTAGCTCTGATATTAGAAAATTTGATTGTTAGCGTAGTTTAGCAATCTTGTACCTTGCAGATGAGGGTTTATACTGTACTATAACAAATGTTTGCAGTTATAATCCCCGGCCTCCATGAACTTTGAATCCAAATTCATAATTTTGTCTACGGCATCCCTGTCTAAAATTCTCGGCGGGTTGTAAACTGATACTAGGGTATTTTCAGTGTTAAATGAGTATAATTTAATAGCTGTGACTTCTAAACGTTTTAATTCTTTTACATGTATTTGATGATGTCTAATGTTAGTTTGAACGACTATTGCTGTCCCCTCTCCCCTTCGATCCCGGTCTGTCCTATAAACCGCGTACCCTGTGATCGAAAAAACATCTACGTTTCCAAAGTGAGTTTCATTTACTAATGCAATTTGTATTGAGCTACTCAAGGAAGTCCTCTAAATATTTACGTTTCCTGCGTACTCCTCCGCAATTCCAGTATATCGTTCGAAATTTCTCGGTCTAGCATGACAGTGTTTGCGAAGGTTGGAGATGAGCTCCGTGAGCTAGTGTATCGTCAATAATGTGTGAGTTCTTTGAGTGAGTATCTCTGCAAGCCCATCTAATGGTCTCTGAAGGAAATCCTTGGAGACAGTGCATCTGGGGATACCAATCTGTTGCATTAATTTGCCCATTTCTGTGTCTGGTTTCGTAGTTGGTGTATTTCCCTGACTGCGGGGGCAGGGGGCGAGCGACTCGTGAGAAGGAGGGTGACACCCTCCTGCCTTCTTTGCGGATGCTGATTGTGTAGTTTGTGTGTGTTGTGCTTGTCGAAGGGGTCGCTTATTCGTTGCTGGACCCTCCTCTGTGAAAAGACGGGATGGCCTCAGCCGCGGGGTGCTCGGCTACTGAGGCGGGTCGCGTCCGGCCTTTCTTGTCCCTAAGCCACCCTGCGTTGTGCATTTCTGCACTGCACCTAGCAGCAACCGCTGCATAACTCCTATTTGTCCTTCCTGCATTCTGTGGGGGTCTTTGAAGCCGCGCGCGATTTGACGGCACGGTTCTCGTGACTACTGTGTGGTAAGTGGTGCAACCGCGCCAAGTTGCGCCGTAGTCCCTCTGGTCGCATAACACGCAGCTCCGTTCCTCCTGCGGAACGGAGCAGATTTCTGAGGGATGTGGCTCTGAAGATTTAGCACAGACGTAGTTGGGGATCTACATTCTGTCTTTATATGACAGAACTGCTGGAATTTTGTACATTCTTTGGGGGTACAGGTCCAATACCTTTCTACCCTTACCCTAAAGTGTGCTGTGTAGCTGAGGTCCAAAATTTTGCTACTTCTTGAGTATCTACTATCTCGATGAGGTACATTGGCAGGGAGTACGACGCCAGGTACGTTTGCGCATTTGTACGGCTCTAAGCGCCATTATCCCTTGGTGTGCCATGTCTTCTTTAACTTCGCCCCGGTAGCTCGGTGTACGATCCTTTGATAATAAACCTAACAGTCCTTTTTCTGGGGAAGGGACTGTATACAAACTGTATGCCTTTTGACTTGAGGTATTGTATCAACTTTTGGTAGTCACCCAAGCAGGACATTTTGACTGCAAAGTTACCGGAATTTCTACAGTAGTAGTAGTAGTAGTAGTAGTAGTAGTAGTAGTAGTAGTAGTAGTAGTAGTGTAGACGTGTGTTAGTGTATGGTCTTGTGGAAGTCTCGTGTGACGGTGTGTATGTTGTTGCCTGGCTTTTATGTATGGCGCTAGGTCTGACCTCTTTGAAATTAGCGTATCTATCTGTAGGTGGTGTTGGAGTAACACTCTCTAAGGTTTCTGTGTCTGTATCGGGTCTCGTGTCGGTCGAGGCTCTGGCTACAGGCGAGTCAGGAGTGATAGGAGCAGGTTTCTTAGGCGTTGGAGATTTTTGGGTGGATTTAGTGCTAGTATTGGTGGATTTGTTTTTGGCTCAGGATTTAGACGCATACGTCATGGTGGTCGTCTCCGTCGAATAAGTAGTTCCCTTGGAGTTTCCTACCATTTTAGAACTTCGTGTGGTAGTTAGGTGTGTGTGTTTCTAGAGTTCAAGGGAGCTTAATCTAGATAGGAAGAGAGGAAGAAATATAGCATAAGAGAATGTACAGCTAGAGCGCCAAAAGCGCGGGGATATAGAGGGCCGGACCTCAGAGAGGCGCTTAAGCAAGCCTTTCGACGGCTTGCTGTAACCGTATTTCCCCTACGCGTCTAAACTGTAGCGCAATGCTTAAAGAGCTCTACGAAGGCTTTGGTATTAACCGCGGTAATGCCGAGCCACATTCACCGGTGGCTGCTTCTTTGCCTGCTTCTTCTTACTTCTGCTGGAGTTCCTCTGCTTGATGTTGTCTCGACGAAGACTCGAAGCGAAGACTTCTCTATCTATGGGAATTTAGGATTTATTTCACTCTTGGCCGTTACCGGGATGAGTTCCTCTTCAGCGGTTATTGAGGATTGGGATGGCTGTTGTTTAAGAGAAAGCAGCATTTACCCCTTTTTTTTATTAATTTCTTTATTTATTGTTTTTTGGTGTTTGTGATTTGTGTTATGTTATTGTTTGTGTTTGACGTTGTAGTAGGTCTTGTAGGTGTCTTCTTATCTCTTCTTCTTTGAATTTTGTTTCATTGTAGTTCTGGAGGACGGTTATTATGGGAGGGTTGCTGAGTTGTTTTGTGGATTGAGGTTGACTCTTTAAATCCTGTTGCTTTTTGCAGTAGTTGTCTATGTGGTCTGTATTCTGCGTTGTCTATACATTTCGTGGTCATTTTTTGTACGTTGTCTCGAAAAGGTTCGGTTTTTTATGTTATATATTTCATTATTTTTTGACCATGGTGGTAATTTCCAGACAATTCTGAGGCATTTTCTTTCAAATTAGTATATTCCTTCGATTGTGAATTGTGGTGTGATCGGCATGAGTACTATTGCTGCGTATGTAAACATCGGTCTTATTAGTGATTTATATAGATGAGTGAGTATTTATGAGGTGAGTCCTTCTTTGCCGGCTTTGGATAGAAAAACTAATGGTGAGATTGTTGTTTTTGGTATTTTAATATTTGTTTGTGGTTGTTTATGGTTAATTTGTCGGTTCGTGTTAGTCCAAGGTATTTGATGCTTCTGATTATTGGGTTTTTATGGTTATTGTTCTTAATGATTATGTTTTTATGATTTTTCTTATGGTTTTTGCGGAAGATGACGGCTTGAGTTTTTTCTAGATTCATTGAGATTATCCATTTATCTGCTCATTTCTTTTTAAAGATTTGGAGTTGTTTTTCTAGTTTTGGATTTGCTTCAGTGATTTTTTGCTGTTGTGTGCTAGTAGGCGGTATCGTCGGCATATTGAGCAAGACGGATGGTTGGGTGAATTGGTAGGGGTGTGTCGGAGGTGTAATAAAAGTCCGGATGTGGCGTTTCCTTGTGGTGTTCTTCTGCAAGTGAGATGGGTGCTGATGTATATTGTTAATTTTTATTTGTGCTGATCCATTTTGTAGGAAAATTGCTGTCCATCTGGTGATTCTTATAGGGAGTTTCGTGTGGGTCATTTTGTAAAGAAGGCCTTGTGTCCAATATCATCGAAACCTCCTTATATGTCCAGGAAAGTGGCTATTATTGTAAACTCTCTGTTTGTCTTCTCTTTGATTTCGGATACTACGTGCAGCAGTTGATCGTATTGTAATTGTTTTTTCTGCAGCCTGCTTGAATATCTGGGAGTATTTTTGATGGTTCCAGAAATTGGCTGAGGCGTACAACTATAATATTTTCTAGTATTTTGGACAGTGTTGTTGTTAGTGAGATAGACCTGTAGTTGGTTGGATCTGTGTTGGTTTTTTGTGGGTTTTCTTGTAGAATCATGTGTGCCATTTTTTATCCATTGGTATGGTATCCGTGACGGAGTATTAAGTTATATAGCTGTGTTATTTTTTTATCATTATACTTGGGATGTTCTTATGCATTTGATAAGCTATTGTGTGAGGGCCTGGTGCGGAGTGTCCTAGTCTTTTAACGGCGTTGATATAGTCTTAATTGGTGATTGGTTTCTCTGTTGGATCTTGTCTAGTTTTGGTGCGTTTATTATTGGTCCGTGGAGGTGGTGATTGTTTTTAATAAAATTGTTTACTATTTGGAAATGTGTTTCGTTGAATTTGGGGTTTTCTGGAGTTTGAAAAACTTTTTCATAATGGCTTTCGCATAGTTATATTTTGGCATGTGCACAGATAGTCTTGTTAAGACGCTCTCTGGTTGCCAAGGTCAGAGAGGGCAGATTGTCTGAGTAGGGGCGATTCAGGGGAAACAGTGTGTCATTGGAAGGGATATGGCGTTACTGACGCCAACTTGGCGTAGCTTCTTATTATTCTGTGACTAGGCTTCGAGTGAGTCAGACGGACAACTGCCTAAGACATGGCGTCCTCGCCCGGCAGACACATGGGGTAAGAAATCTTTTATAATAAATCTAACAGCTATCCATTCTCTTGCAGTTTTAATTATGATAGTGTAGAGTTCCTTTCCTCTCCCTTCAGCCAGAAATTGTGTTGGTGTATTAATTATTTAGAGAGATAACTTAGCTGCGTCCCTTCGTCGTTGCCTCGTAAATTAAAGTTCTTTGTTAATTTAACGATCCCTCTCGCAAGCGAGTTGCTCCCATTTGCATTTCTAAGTTAATACAAAGTGAGGCATACGACAATTGGCGGTGGCGCCGAGTAATTGGTTTGATTGTTTTGAGATTTTAAGTGCAAAATTTTTTCCCCTCCAAATGTAACGGTTTGTGCTTCTCCACGTGGTCGTGAAAAATGTAAAATTTGTTTCTGGCTAAAGGGTAAGGATTTTTATGCTTTAATTTGTGATTCTCTTCTTCTAAATTTTGTTTCTATCATATCTGAAAGTCTGGTTTCGAAATTTTAATTTTGAGCTCATTTTTACATTTTTTTCCATTGTCTGCCGGCGTGACGCTAAAACTTCTGACTCCATGTTTCCCCTTGTTTTGGCTTCATTTCTTTTTAAATTGTATTGCTGTGCTAAGTGGTTCGTGCTGGTTATTTTCAAAAATGTTTTTGTGAAAGTTGAGTTGTGAAACGAGTGAGATAACGAGCGAGATAGTTGTAGGTTTGATAATGTGCTCGTCACGTGTTGGCCATCTAGTGGAAAATCTTGTTTTCTGTGCTTATTAGCAGTGGTTTGGAAACGTGTAACTTTATATTCCAGTGATTGTGATTTCTAGCTGTTTACTATACTTTTCTGGGACATTTTTCGTGTAACTTTTATGTACGCACGTGTGTTATGTAATTCCCGCGTGGTCATGCATTTCAGCAATAATTTTAGCTTGTGAAACCAGTCTTCCTCAGCACGTGTTTTGGCGCGTTTATTTGCGTGTGTATATCAGATCAGATACATTTGTTTTAAGAAAGAAAAAAGAGAAGTTTTGTGTGCTAGTATAACTTACAAGTCTGTATTCTGCTCCTTTTGAGATAATCTTAGCGGTGGTCACAGTAGGTGTGACGTGGTTTTTTTTAACTTCCAGTTCGAGGTTTCTCACTGAAGCTATCATTTTGTTTTCTTCCATGTGTTCATTCTGATTTAAAAATCTTGGTATTGTGTCCAAGTGGCTTGTGTAGACGTGTGTTAGTATAATTTTCTGATATTTCGCCGCGGGCGCTTAATTGTATTCTTTCTGGAACTGTTTTATTTGGCTATGTTCTGATCTTGCTACTTACATTCATGTGATGCTATAAGTGTTTAGTTTGGTGTAATCTGTATTCCTTGGTCATACTGTTTATTTACTGGTTGCGTAAACTTTTGTGCTGCAATCATGCCTAAGCGACGTACTGCACAGAAATCTGATATAGCAATTGCTCCAGTTAGCGAGCACAGTGAAGTAGAATCTATGTCCAGTGTTAGTACGCCTGTTGTTGCTCAGTTATCAGCTGTCTGCCGCCCGGTCATTGACCCCTCTCACGTGGAGAATTCCAGCAAGTTGTCGGCGTATGAGTTACTTTAGAATTTTGAAATGTTCGCTACTACTGCTAATGGCCGCTCTGAGAAAATGATAATGATGATACTTTTGCTTCACCGTTGCCAAGTTTGGTTTATTTAATTCCGCAATGCATATTTTTAGGGGAAAATCTTTCGCAGTTACTCATGTACGTAAAAGTTTCAGGAGCTACCAACCTTGCCAGTATCTGCACCTAATTAGGTTTGATGTGCTTCTAATATGGACCAGTACGATGTGGATGTTGATGAACCAGCTGTACGTGTGTTACCAGATTTTGGAAAATTGCACGGGAATTTTGTGGTAAACGAGTAAGAGAAAAGAAAAAAACCATAACCTGTAAGTATGTAAACATTGTGAGTGCTAAAGTTTGGACGAATGAAACAGTTTACGACTCACATAGGTATGCTAAATTTATTGTTTCACTGACTGATGCTTAATTCAGCTTTACTTTTCAGGAATATGTGCTATGACTGTCTCTGCTAAATTAAACGTGTATTATTATTTTGGGTGTAACTTAAATTTTGAATTATGTTTTGGGAACTGCAAATCATTTGTTTTGTTGTTGTGTTATGCTGCAGGAATGTGTTTCAGGTGTACTATGTGCTTAATTGAGCTTTCATTTTCAGGAATGTTATGTGACAATATTGTTTTGAGTAATGATGTGATGTTGTTTTGTTGCATTCGATTTGATATGATTTGATTTGACTCGATTTGATTTTGGGTTTCATAATGATGCTGTGATTTTTATTTGCAGAAAATTGTTGCATGAATAGTGTGTGTATTTGAGGTTATGTGATATATGTGAGATTTGCCTCGGTGGGAGTGCCAAAGAGTAACCCCGATGGCGTAGTGTGAGGTTATGTGAGAAATAAGAGTTGAGATTTGCCTCGGTGGAAGTGCCAAAGAGTAACCCCGACGGTGTTAATGAGATGAGAAGAGACGAGATGAGATGTCAGCTTCGGTGGAAGTGCCACAGTGTAACCCCGACAGTTGTCGTATGTTTTCAGAGATTTTGCTTATTGGTGTTGCTGTAACGTGCCCAGTATAGCGTGTGTGATGAATTCACACGAGAGATTAAATGGATGGAAGTGATTGTAATGTGAATAATTTTTTTCTGTTTATGCAACAAGTTTATTACCATCTTAGATAGCAAATTTTAATACCAACTGTTTTCCAGCTTAATTCTTGATTTGGAGGATGTGGATGCAACAGTATAATGTCATGTTATTTGTGTCATTCCTGAATTGTTTAATGTGATTTCTTGAAGGGTATGCCTATGTTAGATGTTTTGAATTTACAGCATGTTAAATGAGACACGTAAGTGAAGATGTTTTGTTTTGAAGAGACAATTGAAAGTTGCGATAAAGATGATGATGATTGAAGTAATGATCGAGATTGCACTATTACTGATGATGATTATGAAAGATGTTGATAATAATGAGATGATAAAGATAGTGATGTGGACGAGAAGTTGTATTGGTGACAAGAGTAGGACAGTAGTAGTTGAAAGCATGTCACGTGGCGTAGTTTAGAGATGTATTGTGGATGTAGTTTGTAGTGATGCATACACTAGTTTGAGTAGATAGTTAAGTGAGTGTTGTGTGTAATTTGGGCCATGGTCAGTGTGAATGAGTTCATTTCATTGTCATGTGTGATTATCTTGTAAGTGCACTTACTTTCTTTTGTTAGTGATACCAGCTGGTTATTAAGATTTAATATTGGGATCCCAAAATAAGGTTATGTTTCATTTCTGTCATGTTCATGTATTCTGAGTCTGTTTTACTGTTTTATTTGGATTGTGAAGCATTGTAAGTTAAATTTTGGATGGCAACTCTGTAAAATTTCGTTCTTATGCCAATTTGTACTTATTTTTTTTCTCTTTCTTTGCCCCATGTCAAAAGAATTTTTAGTGTAAACTTTTCAAACTTTAAAATCTTTAATTGTACATGACATACCATACTTTTATGTGTGATTGTTTGTGGGAGCACCTTTTTTTTATTGTTTGGTGGTTTTGTTCTAGTCTTTTGCTGTGGCGGAGCTCGAGAACATCCAAGAGCATCCCCGAGGCACACCAGAGGTCAAGAAACACCACAGGGAAGCTGTCGGGCAGCCACTACACTACCGTGGCATAAGGAGCCACCATGTCGGGGGGCAGTCCAAGCCAGCGACTGCCCACCCTGTTGTCATCACCAGAGACCTGCGGTGATAATTCTACACCAGGACAAATCGTCGTTGTGGGCACTGTATAAAATCACCCACAAACAGTTCCAGCAGACCATCGATATTTTGCGCAGTGTAGTGTGCCTGTGAACTGAGGCAGCGTGGTGTGTGCGTGTGCGGGGTGCTAAAGATAAGTGCATTAACAATATTGGTCGACAGCACTTTAGATTCTCGAGCCAGCCATCTAAAAACAAAAGCAAAAAGAAAAAAAAGCAACATTGTCGTCGGCTGGGTGCTTACCACACATGTATATTATTGTTATATTTTGGTTCATCACACATGTGTATGTCATTTTTGTATGTCATTTTGTTTTGTTCTTTTCATGTTTATTATATTTATTTTCCTTATGTCGACGAGGGCGTCGACTTCGGTGGCCAGGGGGAGATGTGGCATGTGCACAGATAGTCTTGTTAAGACGCTCTCTGGTTGCCAAGGTCAGAGAGGGCAGATTGTCTGAGTAGGGGCGATTCAGGGGAAACAGTGTGTCATTGGAAGGGATATGGCGTTACTGACGCCAACTTGGCGTAGCTTCTTATTATTCTGTGATTAGGCTTCGAGTGAGTCAGACGGACAACTGCCTAAGACATGGCATCCTCGCCCGGCAGACACATGGGGTAAGAAATCTTTTATAATAAATCTAACAGCTATCCATTCTCTTGCAGTTTTAATTATGATAGTGTAGAGTTCCTTTCCTCTCCCTTCAGCCAGAAATTGTGTTGGTGTATTAATTATTTAGAGAGATAACTTAGCTGCGTCCCTTCGTCGTTGCCTCGTAAATTAAAGTTCTTTGTTAATTTAACGATCCCTCTCGCAAGCGAGTTGCTCCCATTTGCATTTCTAAGTTAATACAAAGTGAGGCATACGACAATATTCTTTCTTCTGTGATGGATATGGGTGTATTGTTTTGTTTAATTAGATAGGTAAATTGCTTTTTATTACGTACACTTTTAATAAATTGCCAAAATCTTTTGAGTCAGTCTTTTTTGCTATTAATATTTCATCTATGGTAGTTCTCAGCTTTTCCTCTTGTGTTTGATGACGTCGTTCTTCACTTCTTGTCTCATGTGGTTTAATATTGTTTTGTCCACATTGTTGTGATGTTTAAGATATTGTCGGTGTATTTTTCATTTTTCTAAATTAGCTGCGCGTTTGTAGGGTTTTTTTATATGTTTGGATTGTTTATTTTTTTTGACTACATTGTTCCTTGCTATAGTGATTTCTGTTGTAATTTGCTGTACAATTTCATCTATTTCATTTATTTTATATGTCTTGTGTTTGGAGTTGTTGGATGTTTTTTTTATCTGATTTGTATAATGGTTCCAGTTAGTGTTGGTGTAGCATATTTTTATTGGTTGTATTTTCTCGGAGTTCCATGTGCCTGTAGTTACTGTTATTATTATGGGTAGGTGATTTAAGCTTATTGGTGCTTCGATGATGGTATTCACTATCCTGTTGTATATATTAGGTGATACATGTGTTTTGTTCGGTAATGTTGGGTTCTCGTTTTGTCTAAAGCCGATTCTGGCCGGTCCTGGAAGATAAAATTCTAAGGGCGTGTCTGTTATTAGTCTTGTTAGTAGCTTGCCATTCGTCTAGTAAGTCATATGGTTTGAATTTAGATTTCCTGTTATAAGTTTTGGTATTGTCGTTGTAGATGTTTAATTAGATTGACTTAGAGTGATTCTTTAGAATTAATTCTGACTATTTATGTAATGATATTGTTTATTCTTATTTTAATTATGATTGTTTCTTCATCTTTATAGTTTTGGAAGTTTAATTTCATTGGGGTTTAGTTCATTTCTGGTTAGTGTAACTATACCTCCCCCTGGTGCTTGTAATCTATCCTTTATGTAGCATTTGTACGGTGGTATTTCTAGTCTTCTGTGTGGTTTAGGTTTAGTCTCGTTCAGAGTAATAGCTTCTGCACTTTGTGTATGAATGAGGTGTTTCTGTTCTTCTATTTTGCCGCCTACCTTGTAGGCATTTATATTTTTATTCATAGCTTGTTTCGCAGTATCAGCGATTTGGTGGATGTTAATGTCTCTCATTGGTGGATCGGAGATGTTGTATAATGCTGCTGTCATTATTTTAAGAATTTGGTCCGTGATGTAGTTAAACATTGTTTCAATATAATTTAAAATCTTCACTTCAATTGTGTTGATTTTTTTGTTGTATTTCGCGTAATTTTTCTTGGATTTTATTGGCTAGTTCACGAATGGAGTGAGTAGTCTCTTCTAGTGCCATTTTCTTTTTGTCATTTGGGTTGTGGTTTGGCTTTAAGATTGGCCATTCTTCTGAGGTCATTTTGGGTGGTATTTTTTCTGGTTCTTGTGGAATAATTTTAGTATCTGCTACTTGATGTGGTTTGGTTGGTGGTTCTTTCTGGTAGCATGGGCATTTAATTTGTGCAGTATAGTGTCCATATCCCATACATGTTGCACAAAAAGAATGATCCTGTTCTTGTTTCTGATGATGTCATTTCCACGTACCTTTGTTATCGGCACAGTAGGAGCACATTGGGACTTTAGTGCAATTGTCCATTCGATATCCGTATTGTTGTCATCTTTTTGCATGGTGTGCGTTTTCGGTGTGCTTGGCCGCTTCTGTGTAGAACCATTGCCCTCCCATAATTATTGTAAACTTAAAAATGTCTGGGTAAGGGCACTGAATACTTTCTATTAGTTTTTCTTCTTCAACTTTGGTTGGGACTCCTTTAACTATTGCAGTTAGTGTTTGGTTGAGTTTTTGTTCTCTGAGATGTTTGTAGTTAGAGTTAAGCTGGCAGAAATTGTTGCTGTAGTGTCAAAATATTTTGCTGCAATTACTTGTTTGAAAATCATTGCAGTTTACTCGTTATTGAAGAGTAATTTGTAGGTATTAGGTAGGTATTTCTTTGTGAATGATCGACTTTTGGTCGATGTCCTTTTTTTATCATTAAGCGTTTTAAGAAAAACGGGCATTTCTTACCTTGGTCGCAATTAAGCACGTATGGTGCGAAACTTCCATGATGTTCCGGTTTGTTTGGCGATCGTTTCTTGGTTTCGTTGTATTGTTTACTCTTAGTTAGTGTATTAATAGATTCAAGCTAGAATCTGATAATGCTTCTTCTTTTGACTCGTTGATGCTTTCTTCTTCTTCTTCACTTGATTCATTTTCTTCGGGTTGCTCTTTATCTGGTGGTATCTTGGTTAAGGATAGGATGTTGGGGTGGTGTCCAAATTTAGGCATCCTAGAACGTATCGTGCAAACAGCGACTGTTTATTTGGTCTATGTCCTTTGGCAAGGCACTGAAGTGCCCAGTGACTAACAGTCTGGCACCAGGACAGGTTAGTATTGTGGTTGAGGCACAGTTTTTTTTCGAGTGGAGGAGAAAAACAATGTTACGTGCTGTCAAGCCCCGATGGGAGCCGGGGATTGGGGTGTGTGGGACTCGCCCTCAAGATGGCCATACCCACTAAAAAACTCCTCACCGGAGATTGTTAGGAAAAGAGTTGCAGATCCCGCAATAAGCACTCTGGTTAGTGTTGTCTATTGCGTGCAGCAATGAATCATGCTGGGCGTGCTATCTGTATGATTCCTGAGTGGTAAATATGGCTATCGCCCTGAGTACCAGACAGGGAAGTGGGTGTGAGTTGTTTGTGTTGTGAGTTGCGGATTGGTGGGTTTGAATATGGTTATTGGTGCATGGTAAGCTTAGTGTGTGGTCGTCTGCTTGACAGGTGGGAATGTCTCCCCGGCTGCAAGGTTGATTGTGTGCGTGGGTGTCTGCAGACATTATGGTGAAATAGTATTATGTAGGGGATTAGTGGGTTGCATGTTAGGAGTGCTGGGGAGGATATAATAGGGAAATAGGTGTAGGAGGAGCTTGGAATGCTAGTGCGTCTAGTTTAAGTTTGTGTACTGGGGTGTTCCTATTAAGGAAGCAGGTTGTGGAGTTAATCCATGATGTCGTCGGCAGTGATATCATCGTTGGGCCTTCTATGGAAGAGAAATAATTGGCGTTTGTGTTTATCAGTGAGTGGGTCGTATTTTCCTAGGTTTGAGATAAGCGGATTCAAGTTGCCTTCGGTGCTTTTGTGGAGGTCAAATGCTAGTTTGCGGATGAACTGGTCGATTGTGTGCATATGGAGTTCGCTGTGAGAGGCGCGGCGGGAGTTGTACGATGGAGCTTGCAGATGAGGCGCAGTATTTTATTCTGGAAGGTTTGTAGTAGTTGTGTATGTGTGTTTGCTGCGAATCCCCATGCTGGGACAGCGTAAGTGATGATAGGTCGGAGAAGTGTCTTGTATATAGCTAGCGCGGTTTCGAGTGGGAGAAGGCTGGAGTAGTTGAGAAGGGGATAGAGCTCTCGAAGTCGGCCGTATGTTTTCCCTCTTGTCATTCTAATGTGGTTGCGCCATGAGAGGCCGATGTCCATCGTGACGCCAAGGTATTTGACTGTGTTGCTCCACCGGATGTCTTTTCCGAAGAGTTGGAGGGGGGAGGTTGTGTCTCCTGTGGTTGGTACGTTTACTGAAAAGAATTGCTTGTTAGGGTTCGGTTTAATTCTCCAGTTGGTAAGCCATTTTTCAAGGTCAGCGATGTTATTTTGTATACTTTGCGGATGAGGTGTGGTTTCCAGGATTGTGCCATGATGGCGGTGTCATCGGCGTAAATGAAGGCTTTCACGTAATCGGGTATTGGAATGTCATTAATGTAGATGTTAAAAAGTAGGGTTCCTAGCAGGCTGCCTTGGGGTACTCCGGCGCATATATATCTAAGGCTAGATATTGCATTGTTGACTGTTAATCTGAAGGATCGTGCTGACAGGTAGTTCGCGATTAATTTGATGGCACAGTCAGGAAAGTTGTGGAAGATCATTTTCCGTCGCAGGCCTTCGTGCCATACTTTGTCGAAGGCACTTTCTATGTCCAGGAAGAGTGGATCTATTATTGTTGAAACCGTAGGTGATGTATTCCGTGGCTCTAAGTGTTTGGAGGGTCGAAGAGTGATGCGAGCGGAAACCAAACTGTGCATTTTGTAGTAGGCCGTTGCGCTTTACATGTGCATTGAGACACTTTAACATTATATTTTCTAGTACTTTACTCATAGTATTAAGAAGACTGATAGGTCTGTATTTGATGGATTTTGCGGAGCTTTATGCTTTTTTGAGAAGTGGAGGACATGGGCAGTTTTCCACGCGGAGGGATAGATTCCATGTTCCTGGTGAAATTAAAGACTTCGGCCAGGTATTTCGATAATTTGTTTGCAAGGTGTTACAGTACTATGTTGGGGATCTTATCGGGTCCTGGAGCTTTTCTGCGGGGCAGGTGTCGGATTATCCAGGCTATTTCAGAGTGGCTAGTTTTGCGCATTTTGTTATGGGAGGGTAGATTTATCAGATTAGATGTCAGCCTACGCGTTTCTCCTACAAAGGTGGCAGATGAGGGGTTTTGGTTGGGCGTTAGTGTGTGTTCCAGAGCGTCAGCAAGTGCTTCCGTTTTTTGTTTGTCTGTTTCGGCTATGTTGTTGCTATGGTGAAGGGGGTGTCGACGCGCTTCTTAGTTAATTTTCGAGTTTTCCGCCAGATGTCGCCTCTCACCGTGTCGAGGTCAGCTAATCTGTCGTTCCATTGATCGCTGAGATTGGTGGCTATGCGTGAGCGAAGTTCAGCGTTTAGGTCTTGTAATTGCCGTTGGTATGCTGGGTGTCTGGTTGTTTGCCAGAGTCGCCTAATTCTGTTGCGCTCCGTGGTGAGTACCTTTGTATCGGGGGGTTGATGTCTCAGTCCTGGGTTGGTTTTGCTGAAGGGTGTGGAGGACGTGATTGCCTGGGCTATTGAGTTTTCAATGTGTTTGACAGCGCGATCTAGGTCGCCAGAGGAGTTGATCGGGGATTCTGTTAGGTGTAGATCAATGTGGTGTTGGAATTGAGCCCAATTGGTTTTGTAATAATTTTAACGGGGGGCGCTTGTGTTTGGTGTGTAGAGGCATCTATAGTGGCTAGTACGGGTAAGTGGTCTGATGATAGCTCATTGAGTGCTGTTAGCGATATTGGGTAGGAGAGATGTGAGATAGCAATGTCAAGTATGTCTGGAGTCTGAGTTTGTTGACACGGGATGTGTGTCGCTGATCTGGTACGTGGATCAAGTAATTTGAGAGAAGCTCATGAGATGCGAGTTTATTGCCAGATCGGTTGGGATTTTGGTGTTCCTGTTGGGATGTTTCGCGTTTAGTTCGCCCAGTATCATCACGGTGTGGGTGTATGTCCTGTGTGTTGATGTCATCCGGGGGGTTAATGCACAGCTTTTTTTTCGAGTGGAGGAGAAAATGATTTAATCACTAACCTCAGCCCCGGTGGGAGTCGGGACTGAGAGTGTGGGACTCACCGAGCGTCGGCATACCCACTAAAAACTCCTCCACCGGTTAGGTCGTGGGTTTGTAAGGAAGTTCAAAGGAAAGGTAGCACGGTCCCGCATAGCACCCGTGTTAGTCGAACGAAAGATTCTCGGCTGCCGCCCAAAGGGCGGGAGCGGCGTGAAGTGCGGTCCTAGCCTACAGCCATGACAAATTGCCCTGACTGCAGCCTAGAGGTTAGGAAGTGGTAATAGAAAAGGGGGGTTCAAAAGGAGATATTACGAAGGGATGGTGATGAAGGTGGACTTACTCTGGCTCTGGAGGCCCTCGTCGTTTGGACTTGTCTTGCACAAGCGCACGGCATTGTGCAAGAATTCGCTACTGGCTCTCGGAGATGACCAGCGGTGTCTTCTCTGGTGGTTGTGATGATGATGAAGGTCTTCCTTCCTCGAAGCTGGTCTCCAGGTTTTGCAGCCGTGCAGAGATGAGGTGCAGTTTGGCCAACAGGTCAGCGGCGGTGGTTTGTTGCTGAGTAGTACCAGCAGTGATAGCGGACTGCAATTCCTGGAGCTTCTCGGTGGTGGTGGTGATGAAGTCGTCCAGAGCCGCGATGCGCACACCAATGTCCAGGACCTCCGCGTGGAGATCCTGAACGGCGTCGCGCAAACCCTGGATTTCCTCGTGGATCTGCGTTGAGAATGCTGTTGCCGGCGCTGGTGATGGTTCTGGTGTCGGTGTCTGTGGAGGTGCTGATGACTGCGATGTTGGTGCTGGTGGCTTCGGCGGTGCCTTCCTGCGGGGATGCAGGGGGCAGAGCGCTTGGCCGGTGTAGTGCGTTGTCCCTCCACAGGTCGCACAGTAGCGGCGTCGGCGGCGAAGGTCGTGCTGCTTGCACGTTGCAGTTGAGCTGGCGGCACCACAGTAGTGGTACTTAGGTTGCGCTGTGCAGGATGTCTCGACGTGTCCGTAGGCACAGCAGCTCCTGCAAGGAGCCTGGCGTTCCACTCGGCTGGCCTCGATGTGTAAGCACCGCCCTAACAAGGGCAGGCCCGCCCTCAAGGCAGCTTCGCAGTCGCCAGGGTCTGCAAACTCCATCCTAACTAGTGATGTGGGTCCCCGTGCTCCGATGATCCTAGTGGCCTTCAGAGCTGAAGGCCACTGCTGGTGGACTGCGGCGATGAGAAACCTGGGTGGCAGGTCCCTCGGGACCCCTCTGATGACTGCACTGCACCTCCCTTGAGGCACAGGCTGGCTCTGCGGAGGCTGGAAAGTACCCAGAATCGGCAGCGTGGATGCCGGTGAGTGACGCGGCGACTGCCGAGACAGTCGCGGCGAAGCTGCGCTGGCTGGCGGCGAAGCGGCGGTTGCGGCATAGGTTGCCCTAGGCTGCGGCGGCTGCGGCGAAATCTCCTCGGCGGGTGCCGGAGGAGACGAAGAGGTTCCTGCCTTAGCAGGAGCGGCGACAGAGCGACCCTTCTTCCTCGCCATCTCGGAGCTGACGATGTATATGCACAGCTTTTTTCACGTTGTTCGGACCTCGTTTCGGTGACGGACTTCTTAGAAAATAGCGGTGGGGCACCCTGAATGGATGTCGGACTCTCTCTAAGTAGAATGCATACCCTTATATCACTTTAAGCTCTGCCTATTTTAGAACTACCTCACCAAGTCTCCTTTCCGTTTGAGCCAATGCTTAAAAGCTATACGTGTGCATCTCTTACCTTGTTAGTATGAGGTACACTCCCAAACCTCAGAATTTCATTCGCTTTCTCTTTCACAGAATTATTGTATACGTGACTGTTCAAACGTACTGAATTCACCCCTTAACTGCATTCCGAGAGCTTTTATACTACCGCGTTCGCTACTTCGGCTGTCTCCAATGAGTTTGCTTAACATGACTCGCTGATGGCCTTTTCCTCTGACAAATCATTTCAACTCAAGCTTATTACATTATACATTGATTTAATATGCGTAAATCATGTATTGTAATTATTTCCCTATATCACTATTATTTCTTTACTTAATTATTTATATCGTCCTGTCAATAATTACGTTATCAATTGAAATGGTCTTATCGGCAGCCTTTCGTTTGGAACATATGATGTTAACTCGTATTCGTTTGTCGTTGGATTTCTGGTAAACTTCGGGTTTTATTCATTAGAACACACACATTCATTTATACTTCCAGACTCTGAGGAGGACAGGGAATAATCTTGGCTAGAGAGAAATTCCCATCCCACAGCCGGGAATCGTACCCGAGACCCCTCACACAGTAGGCAGGTGCTTTACTGATGAGCTACGAGGCCAATCCATGCATTTGTTCAATACTTCGTCATTCTTTTAAATCCTGTCGATTTTCAGTTGTTTCTCGCGATTGCGTGGAAAGCCTTTTAGAATTTTAAGGCCAGCATATAACGTCCAGTTCTTAAGCATTTGGCTATCGCTACTCCCTTACGCATAATGAAATGTGTAAAGCAACTATTTCTGGAAGGGTTTATCTCGATTAAAATGGAGTGGATAGAAAAATAAGATTTCTTAAGAACAGGTTGTATACTCAATAATAAACAACACAAGTTATGCGAATATAACACATCAGAATTTTCTTCTCACAAAAACCACGATGGTATTCATCGTAATACAATTGCAGAAAGCACTTCCTCACTTACTGTGGAACGTAATCATTCCTTTCAACCCGCTGATGGAGGGCGCTTAAAAAGCCTACCCCTTATCGGGTTTTATAGTTATTATTACTACTGCTATTATCATTATCATCACTCGCTTTAGATAAGCTCACTACTGCAGAGCGCATCTTAACGTCGCTTTGTGTGCCTGTCCAACCTTATAATTTATGCTGCATTTAGTACAGATACTTTACTAATAATGCTGGTGATAGGATATTCAAAATGTATTAAAACATGGAATCGTTAAGTATTGTGGTAGACATTAGATTTTATGACGCTTATTTGAATTAAGGGGATACTAAATGGTGAAAATTACACACGTACACACAGCATTTTTCAGGGGGTTTCTTTCTTTCTTTTTTCTGTCTTACTAATTGGAATTTCTTCTTTAATTTTATACACCTTTATGATTGTGCGTACAACATATATATTAAATATATCTTTAAAACTGATACTGCATACGCTATTTTGTAGTATTGTGAATTCTGCATCACTTCACAGAAAAGCAAAAGCATAACTTCTTCACACTTTGGAATAGAGCGGTAAACTTTAGCTCATCTTTTAGGGAAAGTTTTGCTCTACAAATTGGTAACTGTTAAGTGTGTCAGCTCCCATGTGGTTTCTTTCTTTGCAAATGCGATTTGTTTTATTCACATTGAACATGACATTTGTTTTAATAAATGACCGATTATGACCGGTTTTCTCAGAAAGTACTGAAGGTAGCTAAATTAAATTACAGGATGATGAAAACAACCTATAAGTGCTGTTTTGTATTTACTTTGGTGTTATTAATATGTTTTGTTAAATTTAAAAAAGTTGCTGATAAATGTTAATCAAAATACGGTATAATTAAGAAAATAATCACATCTTCCTTAATTAACACAGTACATTGTACGAAAGTAGAATGAACTAAGAAAGCATGCACTTATATCTCATAAAAATTTCATTAGGTGCATTATATAGTTTCTGAGATAATGGGTGAATTTAGCAGACTTAGCATTAGCAGTATCTCTCCCTTAAATATTATTCTAGAAAAACAAACGAGTGGTTTTATGATCAAGCACATAGTCTATGACTAATCTACAGTACTATTATTATAGATGGAGTGTTTGCGGTGGGCTGTGAAAATTCTAAAATTCTAGATAAATGTACACTCTAAATGTATTTCCTGAGTCTAAGCTTTTCCAGCTGTCGTATTACTTACACCTGCACATAAGACTCAAGGAGCATTTTACAAACTCGCCATGCGAAATGAGGTCGTTGTTAAAGATACTCTGACCATAGACAAATTCCATTACATGCTTAATGCCATACTTGGCGAGACATGTTGAGCACGGCATTACTTGATTGAAAGGCTGAACCTGATAGCACACGATAGACTAGCTTTGCAAGTGATTTCCTTCCTTTGCCTACGTATCAGCTTTGCGCAAAAACATCACATCAGACTGTGATACTTCTACCAAGTGCACCACATTTTGAAAGCAGACAATGAGCATGGTCTGTTGCGTGCAACGGATATACATTAAGCATTCTGGTTTGTGGCTACACATTTTACTGAAAAAACTATGAAAATAGTAGGAGATTGTTGGAATACTTAAGAAGATCAATGAGCATGTCAAAACATTGTTTTTGTGTACTATAATGAATTGAATAGATATTTATTCCAGTTAGGTAGGAAGAGGACAGTTCCAAAAAACAACAACAACAAAACAAAGAATGAAAGAAAGAAAGAAAGGAAAAAAAACACGAAAATATATGCTATAACTTAAATATACCTAACTTCTGCCATAAGTTCCTCTCCAGTTTCTCCAAAATTTCCACAGCTGAAAAACTGCATTATATACATTAATGTTCCATTTATCTACCGTCCTGAACATCTAGTCATATCGCGGCTCTTTACCTTTGGAACAATTGCTCATCGCAATGATGTTCACTCGCTTACGTGGTGTTAATCTTTGGGTTGGCATTACTTTTATTCTTTTTTTGTTTTGTTTCTACAGTTTTGCAGTATTTTAAATATATGCAAGGGTAAAAGACATTACGATTTTAGAATTTATATTCTATAAGATTAAAATCTATTATCAGATCACTCTAATCGATTTAGAGATTTTTAATCCGTATATGATTAATGAGATTAGTTTTCGTGAAGATACAAAAATTGATGTTGCATAAATAAGGAAAAGCTGAAAGTACTTTCCAGTTATTTCCACAAGAGAGAAAATTTGTACTTGTGTCTGGGGAGGGAGGGCATTTCTGAAACCACTTAACCGATTCTGATAATTGTTTCACCACTGAAAAGCCCTGTTCATCCCGACGTACATAGACAATGGGGTAACTTCTAATTTCAACTCTTAAATCACTAAACTACTATTAAAGGATTTACAAAGTATGGATATTAGAAACAGGAACACGCTGGAGAAATAATAGAAAATACTTACTAGGAGGCTTTGACATTTCAAGTTGTTAATCCACAGAGAATGCGTGTAAAAACAAAGGTCGATAATTTGTTCCAAGCAGTATACATAGATGAACGCAGTGTAACAACTAAGCCCTAGAGGAACGCTAAATAAGCACAAGAGAGAATGAAACAAACGAGAATCGGGTCTGCTTAGAAGGGTACGATATGTACATTATATTTAATGTTTTAATCGGCGTTTAATCAAATGTGCTTTGTAAGCAGCAAAGCAATATCAAAACCTCCGAGTAATCTTTATTCTAATCTTACAGAAGTATGCAGTTAAATTTCTTGAGACCAACATATATTAATAACTCTTGTTTAAATAATATTTGCCGTATTTCCTTTGAAAGATGTAAACAAGTTCATCACCAATGCATGCTATATAATATATGTTTCGTTCCAATATACAGCGACTGATTAGTCTTTGATCATTTCATAAATTATGGGTTCATAATTGCCTGACGCGCATGCGTTGCTTAGACACAGTTTCCGGTCACAATCGATACGTACCCTTTGCTATGTATGCACTGATTCTAATCTATTCGGGATACTAATCGATCAGGAGTTTGTCGGAACGCCTGAATACAGTAAATACGCAGACCCACTCATAGTTTGAACGCACTGCCAGTCAAGTCTGAATGGGCATGCTCAGAATATCAGAGTCCGTAGCTGGAACAAGTCTGTGAACACTTGCGTCCAGCGTAACATCAGCAACTGCTCATCATAATTACTAATTGAAAGGATTATTTTTCTCCAGGATTGTGGACTATGTGCCAAATCCAAAATGTTTAACTTGTGGGTGTTCTTCATAGCTGCCAATTTAGTCCTCTTTCGTCCACTATTGACATCGAGTTGTAGTTTCCCTTCATGTGAACATTGTTGAGCCTATATACTGATATCGTAATTATCGACAGGAAGATATATAAATAATTAAAGAAAGAAAGAACAGTAAGATAAAGAAACGATTGCAATAAATAATTTCCGTATATTAAACCAGTGTATAATGTAACAAGTTTGAGTTGAAACGTTTGTCCGGAAAGACGGAGGTAATTAGGAGTCAGGCTAGCCAGTCATTAGTAAGCCCAGAAGGAGCGAAAGCTTTAGCTTAAGGATTTCTGGGAACACAGTTTAGAGTTAAGTTCAGTACAACACACAGTCACGTAGACAAAATTCTGGAAAAGAGGAGGGCAATTACATTCTGAGAATTTAGCCAACCTCAGTTGTCAGAGATGCAAGAACACGTAAGAATTGAAGACTGGCTGCGCGTGATAAATCACGTTGGTGGGGGAATAATCTGTAGCGGAGCTAAAATTAATAATTGTTCATACATCTAGCTCCGAGGGTTACTCTTCTATGGTAATGATACTGGTACGCATCGACGTTAGTACACCCAGTTCTACATATATTAATTACTCTTCTCTGGTACCACCAGCAGTACTAGCGTGTGTAATTTTAAGCGCCCAGTGACGCGCTTGTGTGAGTAACGGCTAGCACGAGGGATCCTGCCAGTCAACATTTTAGCGACTCACGGCGAGTTACGCGTCTAGTTTCTCTTATTGCGAAAACAGCAAACTGTAAAATTGATCCTGCAGAAGCTAGTATAACAATTCAAGTGTTATAGTTTCGAGTGCTACAAATCAGAATCAGTCTATTGCTTTACTTCAAACGGTCGGCAACTCAATTTAAGAACTCAAATATTAGTTCACAATAAATTTATCAGTCAATTTAAACTGGCGTTATCTTTTACAATACACCCACGCATACCCTGAGTGAAAGTACTTGTAGTTCTACCATTGGAGCAGCCGGCAGCAGAATCAACATCAGATATTTGAGACTACGAGAAAAGGTGGCAACTACATTCCTGCTTCAAATTGTCGCACCATCGCGGCATCAGCAACAGGCTTTAGTACTATTAAATAATTACGGGACACTGGAGTTACTCAAGTTTAAAGCTGCTTCTACTGTGCTTTCTTGACCATCTAGATCAGGGATGGGGAGCTGCTTCAGGAGGGGTGGTATGTCCTCATTCTCCTTCCACTTCCCATCGTAATAGAACTGTTTGTTTCACTCATCTCGGCATATCAGTGTTAGCACACACTTTCAACCTGCAAACTACACAGAGGTGTGTAAATCGCGTTTAACTGTGGAAGGGCGAGTAGCGGACCCTGGCACATTTTTCGTGACACAAGTTATCTGTGTCAAGCTGAGTAGCACTTGTAGAGAGACTTAATATAAAGACAAGGGTGTCATCGTTTAATCTGGAGCGCATATGAGATTTAGAATAGCTCAATTTCTAAAGTAGTTGTTCGCACGTATATGTCGAACCAAACATTGTCACAATGCGGCCTGCAAACTCTCCCAAGTTGGGTGATAAATCCGTTGGCAACATCCGGTAGTGTTCCAAGCCCTGAATTCCTGTTGATTTTACATGTGTACTATTTTGTAAAGCAATTAATTTTAAATGTAAATGTAGCGGAGATTTTACTACGTTGAAATTAAAAGGATTAGAAAACAGTCATATGTTCTGTTCCCTAACAGCTCTCCGAACCTTTCTTCAAATTATCTGTAAATGTTGCTCAAAATTAATATGTAATTTTTATACAGATGAGTCGCTTTAATTTCCAAAGAATCTAAACATGTGAAGTGGTACGTGACATGTTGTGCAAGTTGATGGTGCCATAGACGTAATTTGGACATAAATATCTTTACTGCATCCACCATGGTCTTGAGCTTCTCCTTGATCCTATCCCCTTGGTATTAGTTCATTCAGCTAATGTGTGAGCTCTGTTAAAAAGGCAAGATCATTAACCCATTGTGGATCCGATAATTCGAGATAGTGGTCCCCTTTAAATAAAATAAGGCATGCTCAGCATTATATATATATATATATATATATATATATATATATATATATATGTATATGTATATAATGCATATTACCTACAAAAACGTGTATATATATCATGAAATAGAGTACAATCAATGCATTAAAATGTTCGATACTAACCTCCTGTTCTAAAAAGCTACGAATTTCCTGGAGCAAATTTAAAAATCTATGGAGCATGGTACTCTACTTAGCCACCGTACCTTGCAGTAATAGGTAAGATGAAACATTCAGAGCCAACATCTTCCGAGAACTTCATGAATTGCCGATGGCGCAAAGATTTAGTCTTAATGTCATTCATGTCTTTATCACTATGTTCATTAGGTTTTCCAAACTTGCGGAATGAGCACATAGCGCCTCGCGGAGTATAATACGGTGAATAGCTTTAAAACCATCTGTATTAATACCTTTCTCATTTAAAAAATGTGTGAGTAAACTCACAAAACCATTGTATTTTTCCGACAGTGATGGAGCAACATCTGTGACTACAGATACAAGTTTTCGTATATCAAGTTATATTTTATTATACCACATAGGAAGGATTAAAAAGTGTTAGTTACACGAGTACGATCCTTCAGCGGTATTACATCTAACGGTTCATCTAACACAGTAATGCCCTTAATTAACAAGCCAATTGGGCAGTATTTACAATATCGGTGTCTCATTCAGCACCACAGATAACCAATTTAATCTTTGAAGTTTTGTGATCAGCTGTGCCACAGTATCACAGTTCATTTCGATTACCCCTCAGAGACAGTGCGACGTGTCAGGCTTATGCTTCTGAAAGAATTTAGCCTTTGAAGTGAAATATTTTCAGCAGCCAATATCATGCACTCTTTAATATATTCCCCAATAGAGAATGGCTTCATTTTCTCAACAATACGTTTTGAACTCAGTAACTAACACACAATAAATTTGCTGAAAGTTGCGGTTTAATGTGTTTTTGGAGTGTCTGTTGCTTTAGACTATCCAAAAGTGTCATCATATCATCCCTTTGTAAACAAAAGCACAATGTACATTATTATATTTAATGTATGGGTATTAACTACTGTAGGTTACGTTACTGTACTGTACGTTAAAAGTATATATCACGAATATCTTCCTCTGATGATATGGCCAATAATAATTCTAATCCTACCGTAAGTTTATCATGTACGTAGTCATTTGCATTTGAGGAGTGGAAATGCAGTTTGATATTACGTTTCACATGGCGAAACCGTGTAGCACACAATAAACAAGCAGCTTCGTTGCAATCCTGAATACAAAAGTTATCCTTTTTCCAAGCTTTATTGAAGTGATATCCCTGTTTGGAGTTTGCCGTGCTCATTACTAAACTACAGCACACCGACCGTCACTGCGTATAGTTTGTCAGTCCTGGTGGCGAGTGAACGTCTATAAGGACAGGTGCGTGGAAGGGGTATTGAAGGGATAGGTTTGTTATGGTCCCTCGGAGCTCAAGCTTCCCATGTCTGATCTAGATAATGCTTTCATCGTTAAAATATATTTACATGCTATACAGCATTTCCAAAATTTGAAAGATAATAATCGAAGGGAAGTTAAGGTGGTGAAAAATACAACAGCCAATATTTTATTTACATCTCCGTAAATACCAGGGTCAACCATTATTACGAATATCTTGGGTTACATAAGTACAGTTGTAAGAGGTAAAGAGAAGGATTCAGCATAAGAAGTCTTCTAGATCATTGTACAATCATTTCATTCGAGATTTAGAACGCCACACGTGCAACGCCGGTCAAGCCTGCTGGTTTATCATAAATTATACGTGTCCATAGCTTGAAAATCAATGGCAACAACATTTTATTATTGTATCTTTTAAAGTTGTAAGGGCATAACTGGTACCATTTCATTTCCGAAGTTTGAATCATTTGTTTTTGAAAGCATCAGTCTGATCTGCAGAAGTTCAATAACGTCAGCCATCTACTTTTATCCCATATTACGGAGTTTAAGTTGTATTATAGAAGCACTTGAGATACTCCATTCTTACTTCACTACAGCAGACTTATTATGCATATAGTCAATTTGAATGCTTTCCACAAATCTTGTATTACATTATGAAGTTTCTAAATAACACTTTTTTAAATATCGAGGTTGGAAGGTATTCAGTTTTGTGAATTGTTAATGCATGTATATTCTACTGCATTCTCTGGAAAAAATATTTACGGATAAATACATTATACATATAAATGTCCTCTAAATTGCTAAAGGGCGAAAAGGAAAATATATAAATCGCAAGCCAAAAAGTACAAACAAATGCAGTAAATATTCAATGCAGAAATAACCTGAGAATAAAATCCCTGAACAGAAAACAGAAGGTTGCTGTAATGAATCATGCTTTGGACTGCTATTTCGTACATTTGCAAGACATAAAGTTCCGAAAATGAGAACAAGTAAAAAACATTCTTATTGGAAGGGGATGATGTATCACACTTAAACTTCCAACACATTCTGATTTAAATTAGAAACTTGTTTTCCGTTAAGTCTCAAAGTTCCAAACGAAGTTTCCAATTTTATAATAATAATAATATTAATAATAATAATATTAATAATAATAATAATAATAATGTATAAATTACACATGTTAGTTCTCATTACAAAACTTTGTTAATGACTACACGGTTTTCGCATTCGAATACATGATATTTTCCATAGTCTTTACAACATAAGGAGCACATTTTACGTTTGGTTCATGAAAACTCTTGGTGTGGCATATCTTGAAATGGAATCCGTGGATTGCCGTCCGGGTTACTATGCACCTCATTTCGTAGTCCGCTTCTTTCCAATCATCTCTGGTCCAGAGTTTTCAACTATATGTGAATCGGCTATTTCACGGTATGAAATTAATTAATATTTTAGTTATAAAGCTCAATTTACAATTTCATCAGTTAATTCTTTAAAAAAAAAGTTGTCTTTATTTCACTAGGATGAAGCTGTACACTGATTCCTTAAAACAAAACAAAAAAACAAGCAGAAATGTACGGATATAAATAAATGGTGTAACTACAAATGCAGATGGTGGTAAAGGAAGGATATAAATAGTATATTTGTCATGAAACCTGTGTTTCCCTGATATTCTTCGAGCTTACTGCAAGGATGTGTTTATTGCATTTGTGGTTTTCTGCTCTGTTACACTGAAAAAATCCCCTGAAAATCTAATATATGGAACTGTATACATATATACACACAAAACATAATACACAAATATTTCATTTCAATTTTCTTACAGAACTGAAAACGAAAAGCCTCGTTTGTCGGTATATGTAAACGATGGTGTTAAAGATTTGAGATTATCAACATGTCATTGATTTCTTTCTTGTGGGAGCTCCAGTTTTACTTGGCCATTTGTGCGTGCTACGTCATGAGAATCAAGGCGACGGGTAGCTGTTATCTCAGAGTATTACGTCACTCTTTCCTCCCACATTTTCCACTATAACTAAAGACAGCTGATAACAACTGGTGATAACGCAGCTAGCATTGAGTTACAATTTAATGACGTCGGCCTGCTGCTATTTAAAATCATGAAAGAGAATGCTGAACTCTTTAAATATGCAAAGAGAATTCGTCATGTCTATTGCCTTTAAAATGACGACACCTCAACACTATGTTGTATTTAAAAATGTGATGTGATACTTCACAAGATTTTCTCGTCAATGACAAGTTCACATCCGTTATATGTTATACTATTCGTATAACTGCGATCCTTCTGTCCACGTTGCGTTACGGTCTATTTTTGCCTAGGAATAATTTCAAATAAAGCATGGTTAGCTACAGGGTTAGAAAGCAGCATTCAAATGCTTATCCGTAGTAAATAACTCTTGTGATAGAAAAGGAAAGAAAACAAACAAATTATGATTTTAATGCCAGAGTTTCTTCAGAATTCAGATCATACATAAAATCGTTGCCTAATGACTTAACTTCAGACTGTCTGAAGAAAGTTTAAATACAAAGTGGGTCAGTTAAAGGTGGCCCCAGACGAGTAAACAATGTAAATTACTCACTTCTTCCTGATTTGCAAAGAACGTAGAATTCTGTAAATCTGTGTGCCAAATGCCTGACCCAGGTCAAAGACTTTGTGCTGTAACCTACATTCATCACGTTTCTGGCGCGCGTAGTGGCAACAGCAACAGTATAATACACTAGCCATTATTTATATTTCAGCGCTGCCTACCACTCATGTACTGTTTCCAAAATGTTTGATATTCATGTTCCACACTGTGACATTTTCATTCCCCTCCCCCCACACAAGGAAGTATTTACAATATGCGCACTGCGTTTATGCATGCATGGAAGCAAATCACAAATGCAATTACTACAGCATCTAGCAGTAATCAGAAAAGCAAAGCACCCAACAACTTACAACGTCTGGCTTTAACAGCTGTTTTACACGCGAAATCGTTAAACCACTGTTCAAGATTTTGATCACCCAATGTAAATTTGCAAATTAATGGTCAAGATGAGTGAGTTGTTAAGTGATCCATTGCAGTCGTACTAATTACGCAAAATAGGCAATTTGATCGAGAAAAGCACTGCAGAGATGTACTTTATTTATTGCAGAAATATTTCCGCATTTTATTTTTATAATTAAATGATTCTGCATAAATGCAGCGGAATCTCGTTTTCTAGGAACCTAAGGACTTTGGATAACATAAATGGGAAAAGGTCTGAACAGAAAAGTTATCGATAATGTTATAGCACTGAGATTCTATACATTATCTTTTCAAGTAAGCCTGTCTCATATTGCGACTTCATAACCTCTGTTTGTTGAGGTTACGTTGTTTTGCAGAGGCATTAGATTATTACAACAGCGGCTTTGGTAAACCCATATCGCTTCTTAAATTCAGCATCCCTATACGTTTCAAGTGAATTCTGCAAATCAGCAAAGAATTAATTTATTAATGCGCAATACAATTTCGTTATGAAATCCCCTATATTCCACGAAATCGCTGTTATCATTAACGTCCGTTGTAGGCAGTTGATGCAAGATGGCGTCGGTTCTCCTCATTGCATATAAGCGGAGGTCGTAGCTTCCTTATACGAATAAGCATTTCCTTATTCGCCTGAAAGAATAGCGTCTGTGTATTGAAACTCGCTGCTTAAGGACTTCCTTGAAATAAGCGACGACTATGAATTGGACCCTAATGTTTCTTACAAGTTGCGTTTGCTCGAGAATACTCCAGTTTATGGCTAGGAGAAAGCTGAGTTTCTTTTGTGTATAAGCAAGAGGGGAAAAGTTCTTTGTTCCATTTTACCAGCTCGAAATGTAAAGGCGACGACGTAGAAAGCGAAAAAAACAGATGCGTGGGGAAATCACTGTGTTACGTCAGCGTAAATCTCATGTGATAGAGAAGAAGGATCTGTCAAATTTAAGTTTAGATATGTCGTCAGAGACCCACGCCAACCGGCCCGCGAAATATTGTCCAATAGGAATGTGAAAAAGTTATTTTCGAGTAACGGTTATAACTGTAGCAGTTAAGATGTGTTAACGTTACATGTAGCGGTTACCAGTAACGATGAAGTTATTTGTTATCACGTTCGCAGTTACATTACATTAATAGCTACCAGTAACGATTAGATGTAACTGCGTTGCAATATGTACGATGCCGATACACAAGTGTGGTGCAATTTGAAAAGAAGTTTCTCTAGCTGTGTCAATATCTGAATACTCGGCGATTTATAATCACAAAATGTAATCGCACTTACTGCACAGGCGCGCGCGCGCGCGCGCGCACACACACACACACACACACACACACACACACACACCAAGCCGTATTCCTCCGTGTTGGCTTCTTCCTGTTGGCTAAGCTATTCGCGCCGCAAATGCGCCTGCAGATAGGAACCGCCATGAGTAAATGAAAAAGATCATTACATTCATGCAAATCGAGGTTGGAAGCATTAGTTGTATAATACTAATATATAGACGAGAATTCATGCAAATGCATGTTTTTATTGGATCATTAGACATGGCTCAAACTTTGTACATACTTTGATTCGAAATATGTGTACGTTTTTCGTGCATATTTACACATTTTGGCTTTTGGGGGATAAAAATATGCATAATATGTATACCAGGTGTTAAAAAAAGTATTCCATATTTTGAGAGGTAGTAGTGTGGACCAAAACAAGAAAAAATGTCTAGTAAACATGGGCTCTAAAATGCACACCTTAAGAGCTATGAGCACCCTTAGCGATGGTTCAAAGTGCAGGTCGTATGTAACTGCAAGCAGACTACATTAGAAGCCATGCTGTTTCACAGTAACAGGGTAATGTGTCCTCATTATTTTGTTTAATGCATCCTGTAGGTCATACGTAATAGCAAACAGCTTGCAGTAGAAGAGATGCTTCACAGTAGCGAAGATGGACAAGCGCTCATAGCTCTTAAGGTGTGCATTTTAGAGCCCACATTTACTGGACATCCTTAACTTGTTTTGGTCCATAATATCACCTCTCAAATATGAAATACTTTTTCTGTAATTTCCTGTATACGGCTCTTTTAGCTTAACTATGCATATAATATACACTATTTTCAGTTGAAAGGCATGTTTTAATGGTTTTGAGTAGACACCTCAGTTTTTCGATTTTATGATACTTATTTTTGCTTCAGCAATGTGGATTGTGAAAAAGAAAAAGAGGGGGAGGGGAATAACAGAAATAGAAAGTTGCAATTCTCACATTAAGATGACTATCCTAGAATTTTCCCGACAGCCCTCTGCAGACCGCCTGTCATAAACAGATTTATTTATCCACAACAATCATCGGCAAGTCTTTGATTTCGCGACAGTGGAAATTTAGCTTTCTAAGTCAGGTACCGCAGCTGACGCGCAAAGACACAGCTGCAGAGCGGTTTATTTCAACAAACCGTACTAGCAATTTCGATTCTTGGCTAAACTGTCTTCGCAGGGGTGTGTGTGTGTGGGTGGGTGGGTGGGTGGGTGCGTGCGTGCGTGCGTGCGTGCGTGTGTGTGTGTGTGTGTACCTCGTAAGTGATAAATGTATGTGTTATTCTGTTTGCATGTGTTAATGTGCTTCTGATATGCCTCCAATTAAAAGTTACAGCGTACTCCTTGCACAGTGGATAAACGGAAAGGATTTTATTAGATCAGATAGAGACATCTCAATCCTGTGATTGTTCTGTGAAGAGGTAAGCTGTTCTTTTTCCGAACATTTTCTACGGCGCTTGTTCTTTCTAAAGCATTACAAAATTTGTTTTAAATAATTAATTAAATAAGAATGCCAGTTTTTTTAAAAATCATATCCATATAAACGGAAGATCTTTTATAATTTCAGATAAACTGTACTAAAAAAATCTGATGTGTTGCACTCACATGACTTTCTCTACTCTTGTACAAACTATTTTTACAAACGCTTATACTCCATCTACTTCATGTTAATCGAGATAAACATTTGCAGACTGTATATTATTGCTAATTTTCTTGTAGATGTAAGGGGAATATATATTTACAAGGGCAATATAGAATTACAGTAGCCTTTAAGCACATACATATCTCTTAATAGCTGGTTGCTAGGTGCAGCACTATTCCCTTTCCCACAGATTAATACTCTTTGCATATCCAAGACAAAAAAATCTGATGTGTTACACTCAAATGACTTTCTCTACTCTTGTACAAACTATTTTTACAAACGCTTATTCTCCATCTATTTCATATTAATCGCGATAAACATTTGCAGAAACGATCTTTTGACATGCAAAGAGAATTACATTTTACACATAGCGACCAATTCTAAAAATATTTAACCATCGCTTAAGACCTAATATGTTCCCCTTGTTTTGTATTTGCAAGGGCAATATAAGCACATACATATCTCTTAATAGCTGGTTGCTATGTGCAGCACCATTCTGTTTGCCACAAATTAATACTCTTTGCATATCCAAGGCAAAAAAATGAATAACGAATTCCCATTTAGAAAATAAGTATTGAAAAATTTAAGGGAATAACAAGTAATATCTCGAAAATGGTTCACTCAACAAAAAAAATGTATATGACATAAATTGTGTATTTTAACGCGATCTACATTTTTGTGTAGTAAAATTT
The DNA here is from genome assembly GCA_030765065.1 of Deroplatys truncata. Taxonomy (NCBI): domain Eukaryota; kingdom Metazoa; phylum Arthropoda; class Insecta; order Mantodea; family Mantidae; genus Deroplatys; species Deroplatys truncata. The sequence goes on along the minus strand of CM060978.1, from coordinate 115,823,388 downwards.
TGTCTATCTCTTATGGTTTACCAGTTATGCAAAAGTCGTTCACAATAAAGAATACTTTTGGAGACATTCCCAGGAAATTCAAGATATACATTTTATTTGTCATAAAAATATCTTAAACATATGATATTTTAATCAAAATCGTTAGAGCCATTTTTGAGAAAATTAAAATTTTCTAAAAATCTTCCATGTAAAGGGTACTCTGGGGTGGGGGGATTTTCTTGAAACCCTTCGTGTCGCATCCTTGGAAGATACTGAACCTAAATACGAAGTTTGGTGTTTATCCGACAGTTCGTTTCTGAGTTATGCTGTTCACAGACACACACAGACAGACACAGACACACACACGGACATGTTTCCAAAAATGCTTTTTTTGGATTCAGGGGGTCTCAAAACATGTATTTCCGGTGAAATCTCGGTATCGAAATTTTTGGTGGAATACAATACTTCCCCTACTTACTATACGTAGTGGAGAAAGTAAAAATGAATAACGAATTCCCATTTGAGAAAATAAATATTGAAAAATGTAAGGGAATAACAAGCAATATCTCGAAAATGGTTCACTCAACAAAAAAAATGTATATGACATAAATTGTGTACTTTAACGCGATCTACATTTTTTGTGTAGTAAAATTTTGTCTATCTCTTATGGTTTACCAGTTATGCAAAAGTCGTTCACAATGAAGAATACTTTTGCAGACATTCCCAGGAAATTCAAGATATACATTTTATTTGTCATAAAAATATCTTAAACATACGATATTTTAATCAAAATCGTTAGAGCTATTTTTGAGAAAATTAAAATTTTCGAAAAATCTTCCATGTAAAGGGTAATCTGGGGTGGGGGGATTTTCTTGAAAACCTTCGTGTCGCATCCTTGGAAGATACTGAACCTAAATACCAAGTTTGGTGTTTATCCGACTGTTCGTTTCTGAGTTATGCTGTTCACAGACAGACACACAGACACACAGACAGACACACAGACACACGCACACAGACATGTTTCCAAAAATGCTTTTTTTGGATTCAGGGGGTCTCAAAACATGTATTTCCGGTGAAATCTCGGTATCGAATTTTTGGGTGGAATACAATACTTCCCCTACTTACTATACGTAGTAGAAAAAGTAAAAATTGAAGTCGTACTTGCGTCACATATTGCAAGAATGCGAAAAACAAAGGAATCTGCAAGACACCAAATTCAGTCATTTATTACTGCTACCGCGCCTAAGGCATCGCAAAATAATTTTTACATGGATTTGCTGCGATGCTTTTGTAGGAGCAAATATACCACTTGAGAAACTCAGTAATCCAACTCTTAAGTTTTTTTTGTTTTTTTTTGAGATGTATACATCAAAAGATGTCTCTGACCCCTCGACATTGAGGAAGATTTATGTTCCTAAATATTATAATCAGGTAGGCCTACGTAATGTGACTAATAATTGAATTACTACTGTCCGGGCTTGTAGGCCGTGGTCTAGAAGGCATCGTGGATACCGACGTTTCGCCAAGTGCAACGCTTGGTATCTTCAGGGTGAAGTGATTCAGTTTCTGCGGAGGTCGGAGCCTGAATGTGGAAACTTTTGTTTTGTTGAGTGGAGAAGAAAATGATTTAATCACTAACCTCAGCCCCAATGGGAGTCGGGACTGAGAGTGTGGATTCCCCAATAGTCGGCATACCCACTAAAAACTCCTCCACCTGAAGGAAAATATGGAAGAAGGAGAAAGAGGAATTCATGTGTGTTAGTGAGGCTGTACCGCTGTTGCACCAGCGTATTCAGTGGTAAGGATATATTGGCCGGCCACTAGGGTCTAAGCTTGTGAAGGTAGGCGCAAGGACGCAAGCATGACCGAGGCCCTACTTGCGCCCTTGGGAATTCGGGAGAAAAGTGTGAAGGAAGTTATGAGAGGGATAGTGTGGCAGCAGGCAAGCTGGACGACGCCCAGCGTGCTGCAGCAGTAAGTGAAGTGTGGTGTTTAATAGTTCCTCGGGTGCCTAACGCGGCCTCTGGGTGCTGCGTTCGTCCAGTCCGGTGGATCTGTTATTGGTTGGTGAAGCTTCCTCTCAAAGTGATGACTTTGACTGTTCGTTTCAATGAGATGGTGAGTCCAGCGATGAGTCCATGGAACTCCGCAATCATCAGAGTTCCCTGTAACTGTTCTGTGGAATTGGATATGAAGTTGTTGGCTTCGATCTGGAGCTCTCGAAGCCCTGCAACTGAGGCCTCAAGGGCTCCCAATCGCGTGGGTCGGTCGTCGCTTCCATCTTCAGCGTCATCTGGTTCGACGAGATGGCACTCGATGCGTGCCAGCTTGCGCTGGACCGATGCGAGGATCCCGTCATCACCTTGGAGGTTTGTGATCTGCCTTGAGAGAGCGAAGATTGCCCTGGCCGAGGTCCGCTGCTTGGCCTCCACTGCCCAAGGCGCGTGTTGGTTGCACAGCGTAACTCAGCCAAGTGAGGGGTGAAGTCCTGAAATGTGGCCTGCATTGCAGACAGAGTGGCTTGTAGATCTGATTGAGTGGAGTCAGGAGCTGTTCGTTGAGGCTTGGCCCTTATACGGGGCGTCGTCGGCGGAGGTAGTTGTGTGGTCGTCGTCAGTATAGCTGACCCAGTTGGTTGCTTGCTCCGGGGGTACAGGGGGCATTGAGCCTGCCCTGTAAAGTGCGTATGCCCGGAGCAGGTGACGCAGAATCGGCGACGTCGACGGAGGATGTGGGCGGCGCAGTTTGCTGTGAAACAACCTGCCCCGCAGTAATGGCACCGAGGTGCAGCGTCGCATGCATCCGCTGTGTGACCGAAGGCACAACGACGACGGCAGGTTGCCGGACGTTGACTCCTGCTGGCCTCGACACGCAAACACTGCCCAAGCAGAGGCAGGCTTGATCACAAGGCCGCCTGAGCGTCCGAGGCGGAACCCAGATGGAGGCGTACCAGCGGTGTTGGCCCTCTGTTTGAAGTTATTCGGGAGGCCCAAATAGCAGAGCGCCAGTGGTGCCTTGCAGCTTCCAGCACGAAGTGCAGTGGAAGGTCCCTCGGCACTCCACGGATGAAAACAATGTGGCGGCCATCTGAAGGAGGGTGGGTCTGCGGTGACAGTTGACTCACCAGTGGAGATAAGCCGGCTGCAGTCTGTGGCGTCGTACAGCCCTGTGTAGGAGTAACAGAGCTGGTGGCAAGCTGTGGTGCTGGAAGATCAGGCTCCGTGTTGCAATACTGCGACAGGGTGAAGCAGCGGCAGAAGCATAGCTAGGCCCAGTCAGCGGTGGAGACGCAGCAGCCTTTCCGGCGGATGCCGGCGAGACGGCGGTGTCTGCGGCCGGAGTAGACTGGAGAGCGGTGAGCTTCTCAGCGGTAGCCGGGGAAGCAGCGTTGGATCCTTCAGCGACTCGACGTTTTCTTCTCTTCCCCATATCGGCGAATCTCGCCCAAGCGTAGAGATGATGCCTCTGCAAAATCTCGAACTTTTTTCCCCTTTTTCTTTTGGTGTGGCCCCTCCTCCGCCACACCAGGTGACGATCATCCGAAAGGGATCTACATCGTCTCCCCTACCATGCACTAGCTACACTACGTGATGGAAGGGAATCGAAGGTAAAGTGGTGTCCGGTACCGCCGAAGCAAACCGGAGGTTAGTGGGTAATTACTAAAAAGACCCCTGCATACAAGAGAGAATGCAGACAGAGTGGCGAGTAGGTACTGGCCTTGGCAGATGCCCAGACCAGGGACCTATTGTTAGTGGTGGTATTCATGCTCATGCAGAAGGAATGCGATTGAGGTGTCATGCTTAAGTAGAGATGGTGGTACGTTACCTTGGATTGTGGCTTCAACCGGAGAGGGAGTTGAGTTGGTCTGCTTCATTTGGCTGCTGATGGTCCTGAAACATGCTAGATACAAACTTGGAAGGGATATGTACAATGGGAAACATATGTTTATTTACACTTTTATAATTGTTTATTTCGCGTATGTCTACATAAGCGTGTTTATATTTTTTTCCTTTTCTATCTCTCTTTTTCTTTTCTTTTTTTTAATTTTTTTTATTTCTTCTTCTTTTTTATATATTCTCTATCCTAATCCTGTGCCTGCCTAGTCCTTGTGCGCGCTTGTTCGTCTTATGTTGGGGCTGCTCTCTCTCCCCGATCCGCCCCGGGTGGGGAGCCTTCCACGCGGGGACATCTTGGGCGTACTGTTCAATGTGTTCTGGTGGTATTAGATTGTTAAGATACTCGCGGATTGTAGCGTCATCATCTGTGGTGTGCCTGTTCAAAGGTATTGTGCGGTCGAACAGCGATATTGGTCTTTTGTGCTTGTCGCTTGCTGTGTTATATTGCCCGAGCTCGCGTATGGTTGGGTTGTGATTTTTGTGGGCCTGTTTTTACATGTTTTCCACAAGTGTTTTAAGAAATTCTTCCACCGTGTGCATCTTTGTGTCTTCGTGCAGCAAGTCCAATGGGACTGCCTTGGGGACCTTTGTTATAATTCTAAGGGCTTTGTTTCGTAATGTTTGCAGCTTCTTGATATGCGTTATGGCGCAGTGTCCCCAAGCCGGGGCAGCATACGTCATTACGGGCCTAATTAGGCTTTTGTATGGCGTCAGTCCCATTTGCTGACTTAAGGCGCTCTTGCGATTTAAGATGGGATAGCTGGCACCAAGTTGCTGGTTCGCTTTTTGCCTTACTTCCGATGTGTGAGTCGCAAATACCAGAGAATGGCGCTCTTATATAGTGGGGGTCGAGGGGCTTATTGTGAGGTCCTGTGTAGTGATTGGCTCGCGTCTCTAAGAGTGGGTGGGTTTGGCGAGGTATTATTAAGTCTGCTATTTTTGTGTACGTGTTTCTCCAAGATAGATGTCCAGGCTTTATGCACACGGAGAGCCTCTTCTTTCCGGCTAAAATTATTTTTGTGTTTATAAATTTCAATGGCATCCCTCTGTAGTCGAGCATGGTAGTTTATAGTTGTAGATAAAACTTCGGTTTCTTTGAAGCTGAAATTGCAGACTTAATAATACCTCGCCAAACCCACCCACTCCTAGAGCCGCGAGCCAATCACAACACAGGACCTCCAATAAGTCCCACCCACCTCCACTATATAAGAGCGCCATCCTCTGGTCTAAATTACAAATGATTAACTAACTAATTTTCATTATATTCAAACAAAATTATCATGTACAATAGACGACGCCATACGGCGGAGCACGTAAATCCTAAAAATTAACAAATCACTTTTTGCAAAGACGAAGCCGCACGGCTGAAACGAAGTACTATCAAGTATTGTACGACTCTTATTGAACTGCGTTTATGTATATAGAAAACACACTTTTAACTTACATGTATATCTATGTATTTCTACGGTTTTGCATGTCTAGTTTAGTTTGTTTCAGAGACGCAGCCTCCGGCTCGAGCTGACCGACTCGCGTACAGGTACCACCTGTAACGCACAACCTACAAACCACTAGAAGACGCAGCGCCCAGGCGTGGTCAAGAAATGAAGCTCCCTGAATGTCCCAAATTAACACCCTCAATCCGCCAGGGCGTTATCAGGGTCTCGGCCATGGTAACGTCCTGACTCCTTACCATCACCTGGTCTAGGCCCTAGTGGCCGGCCAACACATCCCGCTCCTTGAATCCGCAGGTGCAATAGCGGTACTGCTGCACAATACCTGAATCCACATCGGTGGAGGAGTTTTAGTGGGTATGCCATACTGGAGATTCCCACACTCTCAGCCCTAACTCCCATTGGGGCTGGGGTAAGTGATTAAATCATTTTCTCCTCCACTCGAAAAAAGTCTCCACAGGCTTCGAGGTCTCATCGAGTCAAGATGGGTCGGAAGAAGACAGCCGCAGCCTCCGAGCTTCCTCCTCGAGAGGAAGCCACTACCAGCGCCGCCGCCGACGAAGAACAGCTTCCAGCCTCTTCACCGCCGCCGCCGGCCGAAGCGCCCAGCGACATCTCTCCGGCCAACTCAGCCAGTCACACGCCACAGAACAGCGTGCCTGCACGCTACTCCGCTGTGTCCGGGGAGTGCAGCGTCAGCTCCCTGACACGCTCTTGCTCACCGCTGCTCAGCGCTTTTGGCCGTCTGCGGCCAAGGCGACTAGAATTCGCAACGACAGAGGTCCGACTCACCTTTATGGACGAGGACTACTACTCGGCGGCCCTGGGCGCAGGACTGCCCTTGTTCGGGCAAATCTGTTACTCGAGGCCAGCCGCAGTGTGCCACCAACTCCATGCCGCCGCTGCTGCCTTTACGGGCATACCGACGCGTCATGTGACGCCGCTCCCCGCTGCCACTACTGTGGTAATGGGACACTCGCAACAGACTGCAGGGCACACGACCTGTCTCACCGCCGCCGCTTCTGTGCCTCCTGTGGGGGCAAGGGGCACTTCACTGGCCAGGCCGTCTGCCCACTTTACCCACGTAGAGCATCGCTGACCAGCACCATCTGCAAGACACCGCAGACCAGCATTCCACCACCGCAGAACTTCATTACACCACCGCAGTTCGATACCTCTCAACTAGCGCACCAGTTGTAGAAGACCAACGCGCTAGCTGAGCAGAACACAGCCAGCAACAACAGCATCCATGAAGCAATTCAGGACCTTCACGCCGAGTTGCTGGCCGTATCTAACAGACTCACCGCACTTGAAGACCACTTCACCACATACTTCTACTCCATCACAGAAGCCATAGAGTCACAACACGACAAGACCATCAGGAATATCGACTCAACGCACCGCACCACCATTCGCATGGGAAACGAGTACCTACCTGATAGGATCGCAGACCATGCGACCAGGGTGATCAATACTCTCCAACCGGACATCACGACACCTCCAAGACCATCACCGCAGCGCCACACGCAACAACGCTGTCCAGACTTCCCTGGACATACCCCGAATGCCCGGAGGTAACAGGCCCGGGCTCGGAACCTCAAGACACTGTTACATCACCACTGTTCATAGGTCCCTGTCAGAGCTTCGGCCATGGCAGTTACCTAATCGCCACAGCGGAGAACTCCGTCACATTACATTCTTTATACACAATCCGCGGGTTTGCTTCGGCGGTACCGGCCACCAGGATCACCAATATGCCCCAATAAATAGTGACACCACAGTACAAAATCCTTTCTATTCCTCTTCCTTTTTCCTTCCTAGCACTTTTTATCTTTGTTTTTCCCTTATACCTCAATTCCTGTTTCCCCCCAAAAAAGAAGAAGGAAAAAAAATCTCCACATTCAGGCTCTGACCTCCGCAGACACTGAATCACTTCACCCTGAAGATGCCAAGGGTTGCACTTGGCGAAACGTCGGTATCCACGATGCCTTCTAGACCACGGCCTACAAGCCCCGAAAGTAGTAATTCAATTATTAGTCATGACGCCGGCCGTGAAAGCCTCAACATGTACCTACGTAATGTATTTGCCAAAATAAATTTAATTTTGTGTAAAAAAAAGATGAAAACTATTTTCACACACAAAGTACTTGTTGTTTTGCTATTGGACAAAACTCTAACATTTTTTTGTTTTTCAAAATATTGTTTTAGTTCTATTTAGATATGAAAACCTGTTCGTAGTTTTTGCCTCGTTTCTTTACCATTCTGTAACTTCCTGTTAGCATCTGTCTTTTCTCTCTTATGAGAGATATGTGAGTTGTCAGTTTCCCAGCAATTTACCGCATTGCTTGCAGATAAAAAGAAGTTCTATGTGATATATCCACATGACTTTCTTTGCTCTCTATCTGTATTAGTGAGTGTACAAACTATTGTTATTAAGCTTATTTTTATATCCATTGCGTTTCAATCCAAATAAACCTTTGCTGAAATAGCTACATTACACATTTCGTTACAGATACAAAGATACAGTGATATCCAAACATTTAAAAACTGCACGCTATATGCTGGCCTTAAAATTCCACAGTTTCCATGCAATCGCGAGAAATAACTGAATGTTTAAGCGACTTCAAAGAATGGCCAAGAAAATGTACAATTCGAACCATTAATAGCCATTAATTTTATAAATTGTAATTCTAAAGTAAATGCTAATTTCATTTTAGGTAGTAAACAGTTTCTCGCCAGATGATGCCGCATGTATCAGAGATGCGCAAGTAGCATTTGAATGCAAAAATGTGCAACAGGATTTAATTTACATTAAGACATACTTCTCTAAATTGCCCTCTACAATAACAAAAATTAGAGACCACGTGTCTGCCACTGGTAGACTCAATTCAGTTGTTGAGGAATTCCATAGATTCCTCAATCATGCCCAAAGGAAAGTGGGAGTAGATGCAAAGATCAAACAGGACAATATAAACAGGAACGCAGACTGCGGATTTTTTTGTTCAGTGAAAGAGGTATTTTGTGGTAAAAGTATGAATGAAGAACTTGACATGGCACTGTCACAAATATGTTCGTCCAAATTTGCACCTAGAATTCCCTGTGATTTAGAGAAGTCATTTTCTGCCTACAAAAATATTTTGACTGATAAGTGCAGGAACCTCACAGAAAAAAAAATAGAAATGTCGTTAGTTGTTAACTGTGTATAAAGGGAAGTGAATTAATAAATTGGGAACAGAAATTATGGTGCGTATGTTAATGTATTTTTCACTTGATCATGCATGTATTGTAGTTTGATAATGGATGAATACATGCATGTTTTGGGATTTTATAGTGAATGGAATTCTCGTCTTTATGTTCAGCTTACAATTATGGTGTGTTTGGTAATAAGGCAGCCCTTCCAGCTTCAGGTCTGATTCGGGAAATATTTACTTAACCTTGTCGTTATCTGTCGGGTTTTCATTTTTCTTTGCCATGCAAGGTTAAAGGGGAAAATATCCATGATAATAAATCCAAAAGAATGGAAACACCATCTTCACACGTACTTTCCAGATTCGAAAGCTGGAGAAATTTCACGTTGCTTTAAGCAATCATAAATAATTGCTGAAATTGTGCAACTCTGTATATTGATTCCTTGATTCACCACTTTTAAAATCCATGTACCGTTGTTTGAGCTCATATGTTATTACTAAACAGCATTAATTGTTTATTTATATCCATTTACCCGCGATGTATAAAAACTCGTACACCTATAATCGTATGCTATATTATAACCATCTTAATGCAATGCATGTAGCTTTGCTGCCGGAGTGCTGACTGATCTGTCATGTCATCTGTGGTCTGCGACCTATATTTGAAGCGATAACACAATACAACAAATTGCTAGATCACAAAAACTTTCTTCGAAAATGTAGGCGTTGTTTATGTATTTCGATCTCCTGAATTCGAAAATGATACTCAAAACATCGTATCATCCACAGTTTTTGCACAAATCGCAGTAATGTTGATGTACACGAAAACATCACAGAAGCTCAGAAGAGGCGCATCGCTTTCAAATTTTCAACATTTGCACCTCTAGCGGCACACGGCGAACTGTCACATTGCAAATGGCGCTGCCTGTTCGTCACTGTGTTGTGTTTGTGAAGGAAATGCGTATTAGTGTTAATGCACAATGTCTACTCGAGGCTGTGTAAACTCTCCTGGCTGTTTTTTGTTATATTTGTGGTGAAAAAGACCGAAGAAACATTACTGCCTTCGTGAGAAAGATCTACCATGCCTATTTCGGAGTCAAACTAAGGTACATCAATAAAGCATGGGCACCACAGGTCATGTGTGTACAAAACTTACGACGGTGGGCGGCAGGAAACAAGAAGTCATGACGATTTGGCATCCCTGTGGTCTGGCGGGAGCAACAGAATCATACCGACGACTGCTACTTCTGCTCTTGTAAGGTTACAGGTTTCAACAAGAAAAACAAGAAGAATATTGAGTATTCGAACATTCGCGATTCGTCCTGTTCCACATGGTCTGGATATACCTATTCCACAGTCTCTGCAGACATTATACAGGGTGAATCACCTAAAACTTGCACCGCAAATATTTCGGAAATGTAAAGTGCTATTGATGTGCAGTTTTCACAGCTTTGATTGGTAGTCTGTGGCACGTACATTTAGCCTATAAACAGATTTTAATAATCCTGAGAAAGCGTATTTTTTGAGCAAACAAACAATTTTTAAATGGAACAATGTATAGTTGCATCGACAGAATAAAGGTAGGGTAAATTAGAATGTCAGTGGCGTTTGTTGCAAGATTCATAGTGCAAGTGGTTTACGAGATATCTTATTTTGAAATTTTTACGTACCGACACTTGTACAACCTGTAGTAGCACAAACTAAAGAAAAACAAAAAGGAATTACAATACTTCTGTGGATTCTTACAAGTAAAGAGAACATAGCCCTTCAAAGGTTGTGTTCAAAATGACCACCGGCAGCTTCAATACACGCTTCCAGTCTGCTATGGAAAGACTGCTACACACGTTCTAGCATTTCAGCGGAAATTTCAGGGCAGGCAGCAGTAATACGCCGTTTCATATCGTCTGGTGTAGTTGGGACATTCTTGTAGACAGTGTCTTTCAGCCTTCCCCACAGAAAAAAGTCTAAAGGCGTCAGATCCGGTGAACGGGCCGGCCAAGGTACAGGTCCTCTTCGTCCAATCCAACGATTTGGAAACAATCCGTTAAGACAAGCTGTCGTGCACTATGGGCTGGACAGCCATCATGTTGGTACCACAGGTTCCCCCTAGTCTGCAAAGGAACGGCTTCTAGCATCTGTGGCAGATGACCTGTCAGGAGGCTGCGAAACTTGTGCGAGTTCATTGTTCCTTCTATGAACAAAGGGCCCATAGCTGATAGTTCACTATCCCACACGTTTAAACTCCATGAACGCTGACGTTCCACCTGACGAAGCCAATGGGGATTGTCAACCAATAGTGCATGTTTCTGCGGTTTACCTGGCCATAATTAGTAAATGTTGCCTCATCACTAAACAAGATACATGATGAATCTGGAGTATCATGTCTTAATGCCCATGTACAAATGTTAACACGATTCTCAAAATCGTTTCCATGCAGCTCTTGATGGAGACAGAGGGATGGAACCTATGTCTATGGAGAATGCGCAGTACGCTTGCCTGACTTATGCCACTTCCACGTGCGATTGTCCGGGAACGAATTTGCGGATCTACTGCAACGGCAGCCGAAACAGTAATTTCTGCCTCTTTTCCAGTCCCTTGTTTGTTTCTGTTACGTTTTCTAGGTGTTACAGTACCACTTTCATGTAATTGGTTGAAGCTGTTGATAAATAATTGCCGAATGGTTGACGTCTATTGGGATACGTTTCCGCCTACACCGTGCAGGAACGAACTACATTCTTGCTACACTCTCCATGCACCATGAGCATGTCGGTTTTTTCTGCATTAGTAAACCCCATCTTCCACTCACGACTTACTGCTTGAACTGTCACAAACTAACTGACCAGAAAGTCGCAATGCAATTAATGAACAGAAAACACAATGCAAACAAACATAACAACATCGTACCTAGCAACTAAGCAGGTTGAATGGGACAAACAATTGTCGGGGTGGAAACTTTTCAAAAAACTATTTCTCGTAAACCACTTGCACTAGAATCTTGCAACAAAGACCATTGACATTCTAATTTACCCTGCCTTTATTCTGTTGAAGTAACTAGGCATTGTTCAATTTAAAAAATTGTATGTTTGCTCAAAAAATACACTTTCTTAGTATTATTAAAATCTGTTTATAGAGTAAATGCACGAGCCCCTGACTACCTATCAATGCTGTGAAAACTGCACATCAATAGCACTTTCCATTTCCGAAATATTTGCGGTGAACGTTTTAGGTGATTCACCTGTATACGGACGACAGTGATGACAACGCTAGCATGCAGGAGACGGATGATACTGAGTTTTAAGTAGGCACAGATGAGGGCCCTCTTCTTCACTCAGGCAGATCTAAATGATTTAGTCCGTGATCTGGGACTGACAAAGGATAAAGCAGAGCTCCTAGGGTCAAGACTGCATGAAAGACATATGTTAGCAGCTGGTACGTCTGTTACAAGGGGGACTTGATATTCACACAATATTTTGTTCAATACGATGTGTTAGTGTACTGCTATGATGTAAAAGGTTTAATGGGTCAGTTCAACATTCCGTATGCGCCAAGTGACTGGAGACTGTTTATTGAATTATCTAAAAGAAACCTGAAGGCAGTTCTGCTGGACAATGGTAACATGTGTGCCTCAATACACGTCGGCCATTCCGTGCACCTGAAGGAAACATATTACAACATTAGGGCGCTTCTTACTACCATTCATTATGAGGATCACAACTGGATGATGTGTGGTGATTTGAAAGTGTTTGGTATGGTTCTAGGACAACAATCAGGATATATCAAGTGCTGTAAATGAGACAGTCGGGCTGGTGACAAACATTGGGAGCAAAAACAGTGGCCCCGAAGGTTGGAGTTGGTTCCAGGGGACAAAAATATCAAGTGTGACCCTCTAGTGGAAAGAGACGGAATACTCTTGCCACCTCTGCACATCAAAATGAGTATACTGAAGCAGTTTGTCAAGGCATTACCTAAGTGTGGCAACTGTTTCAAATATCTATGTTGCAAGTTCTCCAACCTTTCAGATGCTAAGTTGAAAGAGGGCGTGTTCACTGGTTCCGATATTCGGAAACTAATGCTAGATGAAGATTTCCTTCATTCAGTGAATGTCTGGAGCGAGAAGCCTTTAAGTGTGTGGTTCAAAATTCTTGGGAAACAATCGTAGCCCAGAGTATATAGACATGGTTGAGAACGAGGTTAAAAATGTTGGGATGCTCAGTGAGTTTGAAGTTACATTTTTTTTAAATTCGCACCGTGACTTTTTTCCTCCAAACCTCGGTGGTGTAAGTGAGGAATAGGCTGAAAGATTCCACCAGGATATCAAAAACATGGAACGACGATACCATTGAACTTGAGATGTTCGGATGATGGACGACTATTGGTGGATGCTTCACCGTGAGCACACGGATATTCGCCATAAGAGGAAAAGCAAGGGCCACGCTATGACAACTAAGAAAGCACGGAAAGAATGATGTTAGTGCATGTTTTGTACCACATTCTCTGTATACATCTGTTCACTTTGTGTATATTTCAATATGTTGTTGTTTTAAACTGTATGCTACTTCTATATGACTCGTGTGGCACACACACACACACACACACACACACACACACACACACATACACATACACATACACATACACATACACATACACACACAGATATATGTGTGTGTGTGCGTGTGTGCTACTTCTATATGCGATATTGTTATTGCAAAATATGCGATTTATGCAAAAACTGTGAGTGATAGGATGTTGTGAATATCATTTTTGAATTCAGGAGGTCGAAATACATAAATGAAAACCTACATTTTCGAAAAAAGTTTTTTTCACTGTTGCATTTAGTAAGCAAAGTGCTGTAATAGACAAATATGTACTTGCAATTCCGTGTGAGGATGACTCAAATTTTTAAACGAGTTGAGGTAACTAAAATAGTACAGTAGTTCCTGATATGCGATACCAGTGCTGCGCATATGCACTGAATGATGTTGCTGAGGCTCGGTAATCGTCTCATTATTTCAGTAATCGTTAACGCGATAACTAAACTGTATTCACTCTTAGATTGATCTGCGTCTAAACAAAACCCAGGTGACCAGTGCACCGTTATAACGTATCCTTCCGCCATTCCCTTCAGAAATACTGTCATGCTTTAACGACCATTTATGGCGAGTACACGCGGCACGTAATGCAAAAATAATAAAGCCCTGTTTCCGACAACTTAAACGGTGACTAGCATGCTTTGTTAGGGATTAAAGGAGATAAAATTGACAGTTACAACAAAATAAAAGTTTGCACATATAATAATAGTTAATTCTAAAAGAAAGAGCGAAAAGGAAAGTAACATGTATGCGATAATTGGCATTTATTCGCTCTCTGGAAGCGTATTTTATCAACTGTTGGCGGCTTATGTTTAAAAAACGAAATTGTGCACTGTTACGCAAATTGCGTTGTTCACAAAATCGTTACATTCTTGCATCGCGTATTTCATGCGCTTTCTTTTTTTTCCCCCGGGTATAACACTTATCCTGTTTCAGATTTTTCTTTACAAGCACTGTTTATACTTGCACTCGAAACACGGTTGAACTCAGAAGTTAATTTCACCGCTTCTTTCACCGTAAGTGTTGGACATCTCTCACATAACTTATACTAAACATTCAACACTATTTTTTTTCACCACTATCGATGGTTTACCCGGCTTATGCTTTATGTAAGTCGAGAAGACGCGAGAGCAAATTCACGTCCTCTATGATACTAAAAGGAAACTGCTGGTTTCAGGCTGTAAACAGTATTCTGCGCATACTCGGATCACGTGACTCACAGGAATTGCATGTTGGGACTTTTAGCTCTGTTTATCAGTATAAATCAGTGCTAATTAAACTCTTAGCTATATGTATAGAATATTATACCATCTAAGGATAAATTAATTCTAAAATTTAGATTATTAGCATGGGACTACTTTCCTACGCGCATTGCTACCTTGTCGTACCACGGTGCAGTGGTCACGTGGGTTTGTTTTGGCGCGGATCATCCTAAGAGTGAATACAGTATAGTTGTCTTCGTTACTATGGTAACCGTATTTGGGTAACTAGTTACTTTGTATTCGTTACTTTGGTAACCGTTATTGGGTAACTAGTTACTTTGTAATCGTTACTTCGGTAACCGTTGTTGAGTAACTGCTATTTTGTATTCGTTACTTTGCTAACCGCTGCAGTGTAACCGTTAACGTTATTTCTTCCTAACCCTATTGTCCAATACGAAGTCAACGGTGTTATAACTTGGGCGTGAGGACAAAATGTATAAATATACCGTGTATTTCAGGATACATCACGCCAATTGTAATGTAGACACTGTGTAAGCGTCATGTCACTTATCGGCGGAAATTGCCGCGCAAAAGTGCCGGGAATAGGTTTGATAATTCCGCGGAAAATAGTTTATAACGAGCGGAGTGCCGAAGTCATATACCGGTTATTACAATTATAAAATCCGCGAAGATGCTTTCAGTTTCACAAGTACAAGTATCGCGCTAATATATAAGTGACGTGACAAGACAAAGCAAGTTACCGACGGTAGAGCAAGACGACAAATAATAATGTGATTTGCGAGAAGTTGCAGAATGGCGGAGTGACCAGCAACACCTGTGCAGTGTTGTGTACACCGTTATTAAATAAATCTAGCATTTGTTACTTTCACTTTGATTCGTCAAATCTCCTTATTTTTTAAATCCTCGCCCGAGATCTTCGACCGCCTAGTAGTTCAATAAAGAGTTCTTGTCCGTCACTCAACGGAGATAGCTGAAGAAGAAGAAGAAGAAGAAGAAGAAGAAGCCACATCCAGAGGGCCTTCAAACTATCACCATCCCAAACCGGGAGAGGAAAACATCGCTTAATTGCATACCGCGGGGGAACCAATGACTGCCGTGCACAGCGCCGCCCATATCCCTTCATCAACGATAAAACAGCCTCATAACCTGCACCTCCCGGAACAGCCCCGTAGTCTAGGGGTCTAGTCTGATATCGCTGTAGTTGCTTGATTCTGCCTCAAGTGAACTTCTTGTGAGCGGAGCAGAGTGCTTGCATGACGCATACTTGTTGATAAAGCTTTCAGGGGCTTAAGGGGACCGATCTGCGAATTTTTCAGAACCCAAAGTATTCTATTGCTTGTTTCAGTTTTTTTTTTACCACATCTCATGATTGTATAAAGAAGTGTGGTAGCAAAGTTTGAAGCATGTAATATGTTTCTAGTCGGTCACGGTATGAGAGCGCTTGGTGGAGGGCACCAGCTTTTGTTGACATGACTAACGTCATCAAGGTCTAGGGAACAGAGGGGAGTGAGGAGCAAGGCGATAGGGGAATGTACTGCTGTATAATGAAAATAGGCAGGCTACAGCCTCGCTAGTAAATGCAACTTGTAACTGCGGATGTTTTCATTACCTGACTGTCCTTCCTATGACCCGCCCGCCTTTCCGTAACTGTTTATTTCCTTTTCTCACTAAATGCACTCATATCGTGGCCAACTAGGAAGTCCGTTCCTGGATTATGCGTTTAAAACACAAATTTAAGCTATTTTACAGAAAAGGCTCCTTACGATGCAGTTTTCATAACTTTAAAGCAACATTTCATATTTATGTTCCTTGTTGAGCTAGAGAATAAGTATGTCATGAAATTACTTTTAAATTCATTTGTTTTCAAAAAATAAGTTTTGTTCGTTGGAATTTTGGCTTTTGCAACAAAAAAATTATACACCTATATATATATACATATTTGACTTCAGTGAGCTTGGCGTCGAAACACATTTGCCTTTACAGGATGAGCCAAAAACTACGAACTGGCTGCGCGATATTTTTTCTGTCCGCGTCCTCGGCAAAGTATTCATCATTTTTAAAATGATGAATAGTTTCCTAAAGAGGTGTCAAAAATGTATGGACAACGACGGTGGCCAGTTTCGTATTTCCTTTCGTAAAGTTGGTAAGTAAAGCCTTTAAAAGTAGTTTTAAAAATGTTGTATGGTTTCATCCGCGCCTTTCTATGATAGCGGCAGACGGCAACGAGCGCCGAGGACCGGACAGGAAAAACACCCGCAGCCGGTTCGTATTTTTTTTTTTTTTTTTTTTTTTGCTCATCCTGTATTAAAAACTGCATAGCAAGTGTCAACTAGCATATATTGGGGAAACTATTTCCGAAGTGCCAATCCAATAACATAAAAATTGCATCGTAAGGAGCATTTTAAATGCTGAAACATTTCTAAAATATTACAACGGAGGAAAACTCACCGAAAAATTTACTACTAAGAGCTAGCCTGAAATTTCTCTTGCTAAACGGAGTACATATTTTACTTAAAATACATAATTTAGAAACTGGTTAACAGACGTGTAACTAATTTTGCAAAAACACTTCTAGAAGTTTAAAAAAAAGTGTGAGGCATATCGGAAAGAAACCTCAAATGTGCAACCACGCCCTCTCCTCAGGGTTATTTAAATCGTCGCACAATTCTTGTCATTTTCACTTCGATAACGAAAACGTTCCTAGAGAATCGAATGTATTAATAAGTTAAAAAGCACAAATTGTAACTTATGTTCAATTTTGCATAATTTTCACCAATCGGTCCCCTTAAGGGATAGAAGAAGTTGCACAAAATGTGCCTTTCCTGCTCGCAGTGTCCATTGTGCTATGTTCGCAACAGAATTAGTTAAAATTTTCCTCGTTTGGTTGTGCGTTAAATGCGGATGTTATGAAAGTTAAATGTGAGCATTCGTCAAATTAAATGAATTAAAATGAAATACATAGCTGCTGCGTTAGCGAATAACAGCAGTGCATTAATGAATACAAAGTAGTTTTACCTCCAGCGAGACTGAAGCCTGGATTCGTCAAATAAATACATTAATTGGATTAATGGATTAAAAACGTGTTAAAACTAAAGAAAAACTATATATTACACTCGGCGTACAGTTGTTGGACACAATCTGTTCAATAGGGACAGCAAATGACTCTACGTCCTATTCATTCCGAACATTTATGCGCAAACTAGATATATTATATCACGACGATTATTGGACAGATGCTAAACAGTAATTTTGTTTCGGGAATCGACACCTTGTGTTCAACATTAATTTCTCCTGACGTAAGGGCTTTCCGTAGATAACTATCTCTTCGTCCACACTGGCATGCTCGCATTTACCTTTAAAAGTACAATATATTTGAGAGACTCATAGTATAGGTGAGTATAAATATAAATCAGAACATGCAGAATACTAAGTAATTCCTTCTAAATGCATACGATGCGCAATTTTTGCGATCAGATAGGTAAATTACACTATCCTTAGTAGGTTATGCAATTAGGCTTATAACTGTTCAACAGTTGACTTGATTGTGTTGTGCGGTCATTCTTTACTGAATATTCAACTCTCAGTTCTCAAGTAACGTTACTATAATTTCTTTGGTGTACTTCCAGTTGTAGGTGCATAACTGGCAAATTATCGTGTGCACGATATCTCCCGTTATGCGGCCTCCTGCTTGCGGAAAACGGTAAACTGGAAATACGAATTGTGTTTCATTTCCCAGATAATGACTGTACTGAGATCGTTACCAGAATGAGGCACTTTAACCACTAGTTTTTGTTGCATATGCTTTTATTTATATTTTTACGAGCAAAAAACGGGCATTAGTGACATTTCTTATAGGTTAACATCAGTAAACATGCCAGCACAGTGTAATATGTGTGCTGTGTTCAACGCAAATATAAACTTACTTGTTTCTAAACTAAAAACAATAGGAAGCAGGAACCTTACGGCTGCATTCCACATTATTACCTTTACCAATACCTATGAAAAAGGAAAATGTGTATAACTGAAACATTTCAGAGTACAGCACAGTAATTCTTCATAATAAAATCAATCAACCACTTAATCAAGTTTCCTGACCAAGAACAAGCCATTCACTTATTCTCCGTTCCTTACATTTTCCGCTTTCCTCTTTGTCTCCGCATATGAACGATTTTCTGAAACCATCATCTTCATCATTGATTTCCAAACTTTTTTAGTTAGCGTCCCCTTTGATGGATCGGCAGTTCCCGTTTTTCATATAGTCTCTACTTTTTAAAACTTGTACACACATTAAAGAATGATGTAGGGTTTTCAAAATCCTGCACACAAAGTTTAAAGAGCATTTGTCAATGCATTTCAAATTGGAATCAAATCGATACAAACTTATGGCTCGGGAGCTCGTGGATTCAAATACCCTGTACCGACCAATCCGGTAAATTTAATACCGGATTGAATATTTAGAACCACGATCCAAAGTTACACCTACAGAACAAAATAAATAAAAATAGATGGTACAGGAGGACGATTATGCAACTAAGGCCATATATCAACAAGTTACCATAGCAGATGGAACAGAAAACATGTATTACTGGTGAGAGTTCGATTTGAAGATGTTGTATACAGAGTTTAACTTCCTCTAGATATTCTAGGCGAAGGATAACGAAAGTAATAAATTATAATAAAATCGTGTAATTACGATGGGCTTAACTTAATGTGAACTTAACGTGGTGGGGTGTAATTTGAAGTTATGCCGGGATTACGATGAACTCAACATAACGTGACTTAGCTTAACGCGACGTAATGTGAAAGTTCAAACACATTGTATTATATGGAACTATTTAGGGTTGACTTACCTAAACGCGACGTAATTTGAGTTTGGCAGTGTCAAAAATTTCCTTCCCGTTACATCAAGTTTGATATCGCATGGTGATTAGAACCAATCGGCGTGAAGCAGTAGCATGAAGTAATAACGAACAACCAATCAAGAGTAATTCGCGTTACATTAAGTGCATCCTAATAAGACCTTTAATTTAGCAGCATTTCTTAACTTCGCGTTACGTCCCATCACGTTAAATCAGGTTAAGTAAACTTCATCGTAATCCCAGCATTAAGAAATGCTGCTAAACTTAACCCTTTATTGCATGAGTTATTTTGCTACATATGCTGCTCTTCATCTAATTCCTAAACTGTCTTTTATATCCATGTCAGAGGTACTTTAATGAAAGCAATTCAAATAGCCATGATCTCTATGAAGATGAAATGGACTGGTCATCCATTCAAATGTGAATGTCGCAAGTTCGAATCCCAGCAACTACAGTCAAAGTTGTCTGTGGTAAAGGATGCGGAGGTCCCACATAAAATAACCGGTGTAATGGTATGCGTGGATGATGACAGGTTTACACTTGACTGCAGCTGCGTGGTTTTTACTTTTTATTCTAAAAAAACACAATTGTATTGAAATGATTTAATACTTTTATGATATAAAATGGCTACAAATATTTGTCTTTTATTGTTACATTTTAATATAAAATGAAAATCACAAAAATACGTTATTAAACATTCTAAAATCTTGACTGGACATATTTATTGCCATTGTACAACACTGTGCAATCAAGTATTAAGGTCACTGGGATGCACTTAATGTAATGGCAATTATTCTGATTGGTATTTGTTTTTATTACTCCACGCTACTGCTTCGGGCCGATTGGTTCAAATCATCACGTGACACGATCGAACCAATCGGCGTGAAGCAGTAGCATGATGTAATAAACGAACTACCAATCAAAAGCAATTCCCGTTACGTTAAGTGCATCCTAATCAGACCTTTAGCAGCATTTCTTAACTTCACGTCACGTTCCGCCACGTTAAGTAAAGTTCATCGTAATTCCGGCATTAAGAAATGCTGCTAAACGTAAGGTCTCATTGGGATGCACTTAATGTAACGGCAATTACTCTAATTGTTAGTTGTTTTTATTACTCCACGCTACTGCTTCAGGCCGATTGGTTCAAATTATCACGTGACATAATGTGAAGGAAAAGTTTGACAATGCCAAACTCTTAAGTTACGTCACGCTAAATTAAGTCACTTAAGATACCCCTAAATAGCTCAATTTAATACAATGTGTTGGAATTTCATGTTACGTCGCGTTAAGTTAAGCCACGTTACGTTAAGTTCATCGCAATCCCGGCATTGCATCGCGTTAAGCCAAGTCACATTAAGTTAAGTTAATCGCAATCCCAGCTTAATGATAGCGGTGCTTCCATCACTCAGCACCTACATAAAATGTCTTGAAAGCGATTACATTTTTCGGATATAGCTGCCAGCAGCTAAGTACAACTATAGCTATACGAGAAGGAAATGAGTTCTTTAGTATAAAATATGTATGCTAAAACATTTAACGACGTGCATTGAAAAACTCTGCTCTAACGTACGAAA
The DNA here is from genome assembly GCA_030765065.1 of Deroplatys truncata. Taxonomy (NCBI): domain Eukaryota; kingdom Metazoa; phylum Arthropoda; class Insecta; order Mantodea; family Mantidae; genus Deroplatys; species Deroplatys truncata. Next base: position 115,802,626 of record CM060978.1, on the reverse strand, counting down.
TACTCAGAATATGAATCGGATTGCATAGCACAGACGAGACGATTTTACGCTTCAGGGGAGGAGGGGATACTCAGTGTGTCACGGGCATTACTACGCATCTTCTTCGAGGACATATTTTTTATTGCTCTGAGTAATTTCGCAGCAGGAAAACAAAACTTGAGAGCAGATGTTTACGTCTTTTCAGAGAGTCGCGTGACAGTGCGCCGCAGTGAAACTGCCAACCTGACAAACACCATGTGCTGGCGTATCATTACGGAACATGTTGCTGTTCATGTTGCAGTGGCGATTGATCATTTAATACAAAATGGTTTCATTTACATTTCTTCGTTAGATTGTTGCTTCGGTAACTATTTTATTGGGTCGAATGTTATCGCTTGTTGCTGCTTCTGCGGCTTTGTGATTTTTATTTGCTCATGTCGTGATTCCGAATAAACCAACGGATAGCAAAATAGTAACATACACTATGTTAAAGGAAAGAAGCTCAAAGACGTACATGCATAACAGCCGAATAAAATCAAGTTTCTCAGTTACATATCGGTTTCAACAGTCTTTAATAACAAACCATACCTAACATCATTATTTTGCCATAAATATAATATATTAAAACCGTAATACGTATTATATTTATGAAATTTATTTTGAAATAAATAAATGGTATGTTCATGTGTTCAGAATGCAAGAAAAACACATCTCGCAGATATCATGTTTAGGATAGACCAGGATGTAAAGAGATAGGTTGGTTTATGTAACAGTAGAGATCTAAGTGGTGTTGTAATGACCATAATTATTCAGAAGCATAGTTCTTCAAATTCTCGGCAACGATTAAGGTCTTTTCCACACCTGTTTCATGCATGTGAGTAATAATGTGAAATAAAAATTATATTTTTATAATTAATATGTTTTATGATATTGCTAATTGTTATCGAAGATTTTAAGCAGATTTAACAGCATGCCACCTATAAATTCTGCCCCCCCTCCGTTTGGCGAGTTTCCCACGTTGGTCAAGAATTAATATGTGGAATTATATATATACAGGTGTTTAAAAAAAGGTATTTCATATTTTGTGGGGTGGTAGTATGGACCAAAACAAGCAAAAAAATGTCCAGCAAACATGGGCTCTATAATGCATACCTTAAGAGCTATGGCCACTTGTTCACTTTGCTATTGTGAAACGTCTCTTCTACTGCAAGCTCTTTGCTATTACCTACATATGATCTACAGCAGGCAGTAAACAAATGAGGACATATTACTCTGTTATTGTCCATGGTTACAGCATCAGTAAACATCTGTTAGTGTTGTTACTGTAAACCGTATTCACAGTTCTGGGTAAGTGCAATGCATATTCTTATTCCTTCTAATTGATAAGTTTGTGAAATGTTTGTACATTGCAATTTTATCTATAAATCTTTGGATCTATGCAACCCCCATTAATGATATACGAATACTACAGGAAGGCATTATCAATGCCTGCCAGAGCATCCGTGACCAACCTGGAGTGGTGAGAGTGCGTGATTCCCTAAGACGTCGGACTGAAGCATGCCATAATATGAATGGCCACCATATTGAGTACCCCCTTTAGCGATGGTTCACAAGTGCAGGTCGTATGTAATTGCAAGCAGATTACATTAGATGCTATGCTGTTTCACAGTAACAGAGTAATGTGTCCTCATTTGTTTACTGCATTTTGTAGGTCGTATGTAATAGCAAAGAGCTTGCAGTAGAAGAGATGTTTCGCAGTAGCGAAGATGAAAAGTGGTCATAGCTCTTAAGGAATGCATTTTAGAGCCCATGTTTACTAAGCATTTTTTTCTTGTTTTCACCTAATGTTTTCACTCAAACTACCACCTCTCAAAATATGGAATACTTTTTCTATAACATTCTGTATTTAGTGACGCACGGCTGTGGCCGAAGGTTATCGGGAGGTCGGCACCAGGCAGTCGGTGATAAACAAAGATAAGTAGCGCTCTCGCCAGGGTAAATACCGGAAGTGCTATCATCAGATAACCAGAATCTTCTGGATGCTCCCCATTCTCGCTAGCTTCTAGTTCCCGAGGTCGCGGGTTCAAACCCGACGGAAGGCGATGGATTCTTTTGGGCTTAAAAATCCTTAGCATGGCTTCCTTCGGAAGCGAAGTAAAACCGCTGGTCCCGTGTCGTAGATTTACGACACGTAAAACAACCTCAAGCCTGATAAATCGGCCTCTGAGCAAAATTACGGGTCTTTCACGCCTAATATAGAATGGGACGCTAAGAACCACAGCGTCCATAAGTAAATCTGAATTTAATTTTCTCAAACACTGTGGAGCTCTGTGAAATGTTTAACAGCCATATAAGCGAGCGCTCTCGCAAGTCGCAGTTCGGTCGGTTAGTAAGCGACTCAGTTGGTGAGCGAGTTAACAAGTGCGTTTCTGGTGCGACGAAAAGAGTTGTGCTACTAGCGAGTTTGTGACGACTGCCGTGACGTGCAGTGAATGCTGCTTCCGTGAGATGTTGGAAAAGTCTTGTGCTCGACTACCAGTGGGTGAACTGTCCGGAAGAAGACGCTACGTCGTGCGTATTTCTTAACGATGCTACGCCATGAAGCTAGTGAAGTGATAGTGAGAATTTAGAGACGATAACAGTGAATCGTTGAACTAGATAACATTAACGAAATGACAGTGAGAACGTTAGAGAAGTGGTAGTAAAAAACGCATGAAGTCACAGTATCTTCTGAGAAGATTAAGATTAAAAATTCTGGTTCAATGCAAGGGATGATATTTACGAAATGCATGAAATTCTAAGTCAGTGGAATTTCAGGGTAAATGTTATTAAAATACTATTTTCCATTATTTTTTAAAATATTTTTTACGTTTCAAAACTCAAAGGCTAGATAAGTATACATAAAGGCTTAATTAATAGTTGATTGGGCTTGAAAAATGCAATGCCACGGTGAGGACTCGAACCACGGATAATTGGCTTAGATTCGCTGTACAAGTTGAAGATCCATGGTTCGAATCCTGGCCATAGCATTGAATTTTCAAGTGTGATTTGTACTCAGCTTAAGGCCTATACAAGGGTGGTGTGATAGAACAATTTAGTCAAACTTTTGAGAATTGCGCCTAAAATTGACAAACCTTTTATTATAATTCACTAGAAGAATGTGTAATAATAGCAAATTTATTCCCAGTTCCTAAAGCACCACACTTCTCAATTACCATAAGCAGAGTTCTTCAGTGAAAACTTTACACAAGTTAATATTACATTTCACTTCCTAAATTTCTCTCCCAACGTGCTTCGCATACAGAAAAAGATTCCCTTTAAATATACGTACATACAAATGAAATATTATTACTGAAGAGCACATTTATTTTAAAATGCTCAAATAGCTCGTGCTTGTTTCTGCTTCCCCTTTTCTAATCTGTCAGAAGTAGTTGCAAAATAAATGTGTTTGTGCAAATGAATCTGCATTATTTACGAAAAAGACTGCCCAGTCAAATTGTTTTATATTTAGGATCTAGTTGATCAAAGAAGCAATCAGACATTGCGATTTTTAATTTTTGGTGCTTAAATTTCTTAAACGACTTACTTTTATGTCTACTTATCTGTATATCTACCGAAAAGGATTTATTTATTATATCTACCTAACGCGAACGATAACCTACCTAAGGAAAGGCGGTTACAGTTGATTTGGGGATTTTAGCAACACAAATTCTTGGGAGACAGACATATCTCGACTTTCGATCTTGTAAATCTTTTTCTTTTATTTATTTATTTTTAGTATTTTTTTTTTGTTAAACAAGTTTGCAAGATCAGTTTTGTTATCAAAGCGATCGATGGTGCAAGTTTTAATTTAAAAATTATTAAACGTTTGTTCTATTGCTCTCAGTATTTTTATTTGTGTGTTCCAGATTCATCAGAAGTTTGAGTAAAATAATATTTGCAGCAGAGGCGATTCAACGGAAGGGGACACCTCGCGCGTTGCGATCTGCACAGCTAACACCCTCCAGGAGAAAGGGATGAGATTAAGAAACCGCAAGAGGCTACAGGCCGTAGGCAGACAGATCACAGAGACGCGCGGTAGTCCCTAACACTTCCAAGCTCACAGATCCGTCGCACTGCTGGAGCCGCCGAGAGAGGGCGATGAACCACCCACCAATCAAGCAGCCCTCTGATGTCCATGAGGAATACTCTTTCCATTGAGCATGCATCCGCACCATCTGTCCGGCACCCGCCGCCATACGCCACGAAGCCTAGAATCATACCTGAAAGATGAGAAGGAAACGGATTGAAAGGTAAGTGATACAAAGGAAATCGTGGTAGAGAAGAACCAATCCCAGAATTCGCCTACCAATCCCGGAGAAATCACGAAAAGTCCATGCGTCGAGTGGGCGGCCGCCGGGTCGAACACGTTACCGCGGCGCAACTCGCTCGGTTGCAGTAGTAGGTACAGGTAATCTTTCCTTGCATGAGAAATGTCTCTGCTTCCCGTTTTGGTTGTTATGTATGCAGTCGCAAATTTGCACTGGCGACCTGTGCAAAAAGGATTCGACACATCGATGTTATACTTTGGTTATCTTTGCAGCAAAATATGGGTCAACATTCGAGTGATAACTGTTGTTACAAGATACATAGCAACGAATGGTAATGGCCAGGGGTCCTAGGCAACTGACATCTGAATTCACCTTTTAAGGGTAAGGCAAACGAAAATGCTCCCCAAGTCACCATTTCAAAATTCAGACCTACAAGTTCGAAGCCAAGCTATAACATTGCAATGGACATGACAATCTTGAAGAGGGTCATCAGATACGTCAAAAGCTTGGAACCCATTATGAACGTAGTATTTAAAATTCCAAAAACTCACATTAGGAATTCTTAAACTTTAATTCCTAAAATGAAACAGTCATATCAATAATTAATATCGGTAAAACTGTTTGGATGCTGTATGTCTCAATAGTTTCAATAGTCATGTAACTAAAGTGTTAAGCAGATACCAAAAAATCGAAAATGTAAGATTTTTAAAGCCAGTATCTTGCAGTTATTGTTAAAGTATATTTTTCTGGAGAATTTTTTGATGCCTTACTGGAACGCATCTTGTACCCAGATGTTAGTGTTTAATAACCAAATCGGGAGAGCGCAGTAAAAGACTTGGAAGAGCAGAAGGGAAAGAAGAACATAACAACTCTGGAGCTTCAGCCATACCGGTAGTTACGAGAACACCATTAATCAGCAAACATCTCCATTACCCCTTAGTCACCATTCTACTACGGATAATTTAAAATGGAAAAGTGGTGTTTGGCTTACCAGTAGCAAATTATTTAATTATTCCCACTTCACTTTCATTTTGTCAACCAAGGGCTTGGTTTAGCAGGTATTCATTGATACTCCTTGGTACCGATAATTCGAAAGGGTCACTAAATGAATATTACAGCTTTCAGCTGCATGGTTTCTCATAGCTGTGCATGGCACGCCGATAATGTTGGTTGTATGTTGGAGGGTTTCTGGAATGGTACAAATTTTAATTAGTTATGAGTTGGGCCTCTGTACATATTTGTACCTAAACGTAAAGTAGCATATATAACTCTTCAGACGGTGCGGGATTCAATCCCGAACCTCTTCGTTAGAAACCCGCCGCCCTAACACCGTACGCAAAGCACACCTGCAGATCTGTAGGTCAAAGCAGCTACTTAAAAGGTAATCTACATATGTGTGATTCATGATAGATGGAGCGTATTATTATTATTATTATTATTATTATTATTATTATTATTATTATTATTATTATTATTATTATTATTATTATTATTTAATGCATTGCGGAATATTACATTAGTATTTTTATTATAAGCATTATAATACTATACGAAATATAGAATTAATAATACCACAAAGAGTATGCCAGTTAGATCGATGTAACATAGTGTAACACTAAATTCGTTGGCTTAGTACACGGTGACATGTTAGCAATAGCAGAACACTTTTAAATTAAATAATTGAAACAGAACCAGGTATTTCTACGTGATGTAATAATAAAACAGTAGAGATATTTTATGATCCTTGTCATTTAAAGTGCCTTTTGTGTAGTGGTTCGGGAACAATAATACACAGAAATATACTTCGGTACACAAATATAAGTGCAGGATCACGTAGTAGGTAAATTATTTTCCAGCAGGTTAAAAACAAATCGGTTACTTATTTCTCAGGAATGGATTCAACGTAAAGGTTCAATGTTTGACAATTAAGAATGAGCTCTTAGATTGTTTGGTGAATGATCTGCACATTATACTTTAAACATTGAGGGAACAATTTTAACTTCTAAATCTGACTTTACAAATTCTGAAAATTTGTGTAAGCGCCGATAATTTAACGTTTTGAGCCCTGGAACTATGGTTACCAAATTGCTTTGTTCTCTGTGTTGCAGGCATTAACACTGTCATTCTACAGATATTTGTGAGCTGAATAGGAGTGAGATATAGTTACCTGCTCTCAGATTGCGTAATTTGAGCAGTAGAATGTCCGATCCATTCTGGAGCAGCGGGATTGTGTTGCATGTAAACTGGTAACAGCTGTGCGCTTACAAGTAGGAACAATCTGAGTGCTTCAGCTGGATACATCTTCTGATAATGACCTGCTTTATAGCCAGGTTTAGTTTTATCGTTCGTATATTCTTGTTATTAACGACTTATTTTAGGTCGCAAAACTTCTAGGTTTTATAGCAACCTCATATTACGTGACACAGTCATATTTAATATAGAGATACATTACGATGCAATAGGACATACAGAAAATTTACAATATCCATAACCATTATGCCTAGGAAGTTAATAATTTATATATTGTATTCACACAAAGTTTACAATAGTCATTAAAATAAGACTGAAGTACATTAAGTATACACTGAAAATTGCGACGTCTCCGCTTGTGTGTGTTTCACGTTGGACATTGTTAAGCGGATTGTCGAGGTTCGAGGTTCGTGTCTTCTTTCTTGTTCGCTGCTACCTCTGTCGTGGTGGAAGATATTTTTACTCTGCTGGATGCGATAGTTTTCATCTTCTTCTGCCTCGGCTGCTGTCGGTATTTTAAATGAACACGAGATGGTATGGAGACCTCATGGGTTTGGTACGTAAGAAAGAATTACAAAAATTGAAGACATGAGGTTGAATTTGTGAGAAAGTATTTTATTACATTGTAAAATGGAAACAAATCATTAGCACGTTGATCCTTTACACTTTGTTGATGGTACATTACTGCGACACATTTCCACTGCTCGTGAATTATGTTGTTACTAAGTAAATTAGTAATTATCACTGTTTTCCGTCACAGATGCTACATTATACTTAGTTAATTCCATCAGGAACTTCACTGCACTGCACTAGGTACTTTTGTTTAAGCACATTATAGTTTTTGGCGCGGAATTGCTCCATGAACTGACGTAGCTTCATCAGCAAATGGAGACATCAAGCGACCGACGAAGCTGCTTTTCAGCTTACATAGGCTAAGACAGTGGCGCTCTGAAAATTGTTTGAACTTTTCTGATTGGTTCCTCAAACCGGCAAAATACGATTTTAAGTGAAATTGTAGGTCTTTCTCACCCTCCTCCGTTCTCGCCGAATCACGTGGTTGGAAACAATAAAAAGTTCCTTGGTTTCTTCGTTTTGCTGAGATTCCTAGCGCTTGGTCAAGATAAGTTTTTCTTACTCTAAACATGAATAAAAGAGTATTGCTCACAAGGAAGGCTACACAACTTTCTCTCCGCTTTAAGTGTTTACAGCAAAAACCTAACGTAGCAGTGGAATATTTTGTGGGAAGGTTACATGAATAAAACAGATAACATAACATTAAACCAAATACATATTTACAAACAGAACATAATTATAACATTGTTATTGACATGATTAGTGTGCTAACAGTATAATTATGAGCTGCGGATAAATACCCCTTCAAATTTACAATATATTTATGTATCTAAATATAAATACATTGACCACACTGAAAATTACAATGTATTTATGTATTTAAATACGAATACATTGGCCACACTGAAAATTACAATATATTTATGTATTTAAATACAAATACATTGACTACACTGAGAATTACAATGTATTTATGTATTTAAATACAAATATTTTGGCTACACAGAAAATTACAATGTATTTATGTATTTAAATACAAATATTTTGGCTACACTGAAAATAACAATATATTTATGTATTTAAATACAAATATTTTGGCTACACTGAAAATAACCATATATTTATGTATTTAAATACGAATACATTGGCTACACTGAAAATTGCAATATATTTATGTATTTAAATACAAATACATTAAACACACTGAAAATTACAATGTATTTATGTATTTAAATACAAATATATTGGCCACACTGAAAATTACAATATATTTATGTATTTAAATACGATTACATTGACCACACTGAAAACTATAATGTATTTATGTACTTAAATACGAATACACACTTAAAATTACAATATATTTATATATTTAAATACGAATAAAATAATCACTGAAAACTACAATATATTTGCGTATGTAAATATATTACAGTGAGCACACTGAAAATTGCAATATATTTATGCGTTTAAATACGAATACATCGAACACACTGAAAACTACAATATATTTATATATGTAAATAAGATTACATTGAGCACATTGAAAATTACGATATATTTATGTACTTAAATATGATTACATTGAACACAGTGAGAACTACAACATATTTCTGTATTTAAGTACAAAACATTAAGCACACTGAAAACTGCAATATATTTGTGTACGTAAATACGAATACATTGAGCACACTGAAAACTACAGTATAATTGTGTATGTAAATAGGATTACATTGAGCACACTGAAAATTACAATATAGTTATGTATTTAAATACGATTACATTGAGCACACTGAAAACTACAGTATAATTGTGTATGTAAATAGGATTACATTGAGCACACTGAAAATTACAATATAGTTATGTATTTAAATACGATTACATTGAGCACACTGAAAACTACAGTATAATTGTGTATGTAAATAGGATTACATTGAGCACACTGAAAATTACAATATAGTTATGTATTTAAATACGATTACATTGAGCACACTGAAAACTACAGTATAATTGTGTATGTAAATAGGATTACATTGAGCACACTGAAAATTACAATATAGTTATTTATTTAAATACGATTACATTGAGCACACTGAAAATTACAATATAGTTGTGTATTTAAATACGATTACATTGAGCACACTGAAAACTACAGTATAATTGCGTATGTAAATAGGATTACATTGAGCACACTGAAAATTACAATATAGTTATTTATTTAAATACGATTACATTGAGCACACTGAAAACTACAGTATAATTGTGTATGTAAATAGGATTACATTGAGCACACTGAAAATTACAATATAGTTATGTATTTAAATACGATTACATTGAGCACACTGAAAACTACAGTATAATTGTGTATGTAAATAGGATTACATTGAGCACACTGAAAATTACAATATAGTTATTTATTTAAATACGATTACATTGAGCACACTGAAGATTACAATATAGTTGTGTATTTAAATACGATTACATTGAGCACACTGAAAACTACAGTATAATTGCGTATGTAAATAGGATTACATTGAGCACACTGAAAATTACAATATAGTTATTTATTTAAATACGATTACATTGAGCACACTGAAAACTACAGTATAATTGTGTATGTAAATAGGATTACATTGAGCACACTGAAAATTACAATATAGTTATTTATTTAAATACGATTACATTGAGCACACTGAAAACTACAGTATAATTGTGTATGTAAATAGGATTACATTGAGCACACTGAAAATTACAATATAGTTGTGTATTTAAATACGATTACGTTGAGCACACTGAAAACTAGAATACACTTATGCATTTCCGGCCAAAGGCTAAATGGAGCTTCCGATTAATATTGTAAAGGAACCTTAAGGGTAACCACAGCTGAAATTTGTTCAATTTTTTTTTTAATTTAAAATATTAGTTTTTATGTTAGCAGGATAGATAGCAAAGAGCGAGCACACTTTTTGCGCATGTATGGAAAAAGATAGGGAAAACGAGGGGAGATGCTTGGATAGCAGAGTGTTCAAGGAGGAAAATGCGTTTATATGGGAGAAATAGGGAATACGAGGACAGATGCTAGTTTAGACAGAGGTTCATGCTAGCCTCTAGTTTCCGATGTCGCGGGTTCAAACCCGGCGGATGGCGATGGATTTTTTCGGGCGTAAAAATCCTTAGCATGGCTTCCTTCGGAGGGGAAGTAAAGCCGGTAGTCCCGTGTTGTAGATTTAGGGCACGTAAAAGAACCTCAAGCCTGATAGAACGCTTTCTGAGCAAAATTACCGGTCTTTCACGCCCAATATAGAATGGGACACTAAGGACTACGTAGTTAAAGAGCGTCCATAAATAAAACTCAATTTTATACAGAGGTTGATGGATAGAATATATGTTTATATGACAGAGATAGGGAAAACGAAGAGAGACGCTAAGGAGGACAGAGATTGAAGTGTAGAATATGCCTTTTATATGAAAGAGATAGGAAAACTAGGAGAGATGCTAGGCTAGGAATTGTAGAGGCCTAGAAAATGTGTTTATATGGTGGGAAGATGGTGAATTGGAGGCGAGATGCTAGCCTAGACAAGGCTCGATGGATGGAATATGTATTTATGTGGCAGAGATAGGTGATACGAGGAGAGATACCAGGCTGGACGGGTTGAAGGTACTATTTGCGTTTATATGGGAGAGATGCTGGCCTAGGCGGGGGTAGAGGACTAGAAATTGCGTTTATATGGGATGAGATAGGGAGAATGAGGAACGGTGCTAGGCCAGGCAGGAGTAGAGGACTAGAAAAGGCATCTATATGGCTGTAGGGAATATGAGGAGAGTTGCTAGGCTATACAGAGGCTGAAGGTTTATATGGGAAGAGAACGAGAAAACGAGGAGATATGCTAGGCTATACAGGTTGAAGGATAGAATGTGGGTTTTAGATAGGGAAAACATGGAGAAATGCTAGACTAGGAGGGGTTGAGGATAGAAAATGCGTTTATATGGGAAGAGACAATGAATGTGAGGAGACATGCTAGGAAAGACAGGAATCGAAGGTATTTAGGGGTGTTTTCTAGAAGGGTGGGAAACAATTTCAGGGGTTATTTAGAGCACAGGCACAGTATAACTATTTCCGAAGGCACTTAGAAGCCATTTTGGGTGCATGTTTAGCTTACTTTGCAGATATACTAATGGTGCTTTGATACAGTGAAACAGACATTTGGCATCCTTTAGGACATTTTTAGACACATAAACAGGTGTTTTAAAATGTTGGTGCAAGCATTTTGAAGGTACTTTAGCCACTAGTGTAGGGGTTGTAGAGCATTTTAGTATACATTTATGGGCTTTTAGGCACAGGCACAGGTATTTTTTTTATCATTTTAGAGCATTTTATGTGTGGACACAGGCTATCAGGACGTTCTGGTACACAGTCAGGAGAATTTCATGTGTTTCGAAGGCGTTTGGAAACAGGAGAGGGTATATTAGGGTGTTGGTGTAGGCATTTCGAAGGTATTTTGACCTCTAAAGGAATTGTAGAGTATTTTAATGTGCATTATAAGCCTTTTAGGCATAGGTGCAGATATTTTCAGTCATTTTATAAAGCATTAAGGCGGCTTTTTATAAACAGGAACCGGTATTTTCATGGTATCCCCACAATGTTTTTGTATTTTCTAATGTTTTATAGAGATTTTCTATTGTATTATACAGAGCTTGTGATGTTCTATAAACATTTCTATTATTCTACAGTCATATCGGCTCCTTTTAGGGACTTGTGTATATTCTAATGCTAAAATTTGATCAACTATGTACAGCTAACAGTCTTTTCTAACCCAGCCTTAAACTCCTTTAGTGGTATTATTTTTATTCAGCTGTTCCTGTTTTTATGTGGTTATATTTTTGGCTAGTCATATTGACTTTACCAGTTAATTATGCTCTATTAGGTAAGGACTGTAAGGGTATGCACCTCTCCTCTTTTATGTGCTTGAGGCCAGCGCCAGGACTTGTTCTTAACGGCAGAGTTAACGCTCCCCTTTGATCTTATTCTTATTCTTCTTTCTTCATCAGGTGACTTTTAGGTGTACACATAACACTTAGGTTTTTTAAAATTGTAGACTCACGAGTTAATCATCTAGAGATCAAAGTTACATTCTCTTAAGCACTGTTTGTAATGCTGTAATGTCTATATGCATATGTGGTTACTCCATCCTCTGCAATGACTATTTTATCGTCGCATGGAATCAACGTAATTTTATTCACTTGCACTGAGAGGACAGTGTGATGTCGAGACAGAATCATATTCATTGCCGTTCTTATTATTTATTTGGTTTTAAGACAGACTGCATAGCTGTCGAATGTAATGTACTGCTTAATAGCACTACATTTTATGCCTTTAATACATATTTTTATCATTAACCCGTGGATATCTGATACATACATCTTAGGTCGTAGTCCGACAAAACGCTGGATGATTTTACCATTAGCTTCACCTTTAAATTGTCCAAGCACCTTCTAGTTTAGAGCTGAATAACGTATGTGGTTTGTAGGATAATCAGCTGTACCTTGATGCTCAAGAAAAGCCAGCCTGTATTTAGTTGTAACTCGATGAATAGATGAATAAGTATCCATATACAGAATCTTCTGGTTTTCGGCTCCGTAATATGGCAACAACACATCATAATGATAGTGGTACGTTAATGTCTTGGAGATGTCCAACACACCCATTCCAATGTATGTATATAGACTTGTTGAACACGACCTGTCGGAGGCCAAATGCACAGCAGCTAGGTTAGTAGCATATATTGTTCTATCGATAGACTAGGTTTAGCAATTAACTTTTCCAGCGTCCTCTCGCGTACATCCATACGATTGCGTAGATTCTTCATTCTTTTTTGAACATGACATTATTGAACAGCTTGTAGAGATCCTTCTCGAAATCATTTGCAACTTGTTGTCGTAGCCTGTTTTTAAATTCCACATAAGGTTTTAACCACTGAGATTGCCAGAATTGTTGGACACCATGGATTTTGTTAACCGTAGCCCATGACTAAGAGCTTGCTTCAAGGTCATGTAATGTACTACATACATCTTCCGAGGTCCAAGATGGGGTAATAGTTTATTTGTAGATGATTCTTTATGCTTCATACGCTCAGACAGGAAAGGTAGATCGTTGTGTAGATCGCAAAGTGTAGCAGGATACTCGACGTCAACTAGTAACATGCATACAAGAGGATCATCTTCTTTCATACAGTTTAGATCGATATCTTCAGGTGAAATCCACTGAAATCCACCATAAGGAAAGGCGTGGCACATTGCCCAACCGTATTGGTTATTCGCGTCCTCGTATGTAATCAATTGGTAAACTTGGTATAAACCTCCTCTAATGCCGGATTCCACCATAAGAGGCTATTTGTAGTGCTGTATTTGTTGAAGCTGAATTCCAGTGTACAGAAGCATGGCGTCCCATGTTAAGTTCTGGAGACTAAAATAATGAGCAGAATAAATTTTATGTGTTTTCAGGTTCTGGTCCCTGAATGTCTCAAAAACATAGCTAGAAGAAAAGCATGAGGCTAAGTAGAGGTCGCGTCGTAATTCTCCTCGTATTCATTGTCTCTTCCCAAATAAACGCACTTTCTAGTCCTCAACCCCTCTTAGTTTAGCATCTCTCCTCGTTTGTCCCTCCCTCTTCCCATATAAACGCATATTCTAGTCTTCAACCTCTGTATAGCTTAGTATCTCTTGTCGTATTCCCTATCACGGTCATATAAATGCGTTTTCTAATCGCTTACCCCTGCCTAGCATAGCATCTCTCCTCATTCTCCCTATCTCATCCCATATAAAAGCATTTTCTAGTGCTTTACACCCGCCTACCCCAGCATCTCTCCCATATAAATACAAATTCTATCTTCAACCTGCCCAGCCTAGTATTGCTCTTCGTATTCCTTATCTCCCAATATAAATGTATTTTCTAGTCCTCTACCCCTCCTAGCCTAGCATCTCTGCACGCTTTGCTATTTCTCCCATATAAAACGCATATTTTACAATTCACTCACTGCCCTCTCTAACATCTCTCCTCGTTTTCACTTCCCATATAAAGTAAATTCTACCCTTCAACCCTGTCTAGCCTTGCATCTCTCCACGTATTCCCTATCTCTGCCATATAAACGCATATTCTACCCATCAACCTCTGTCTAGTCTGGCATCCTACCTCGTATCCCCTAATTGTTCCCATAAAAACGCATATTCTATGCATCAATCCGTGTCTAGCCTAGCAGCCCATCTCGTATTCCATATTTTTTCTCATACAACCACATATATTACCCTTCAAGTCCTGTTTAGGCTAGCATCTCTGGTATTCTCTATCTCCCCCATATAAACGCATTTTCCTCCTTGAACACTCTCCTAGCCTAACATCTCCCCTCGTTTCCCTATCTTTTCCCATTTATGCGCGAAATGTATGCTCGCTCTCTCCTATCTATCCTACTTATGTTCAAAAATACTTTGAACCTTAGCTCAAACTTATTTGACTTACTATGACTTTTGCTCTCGGAGCATTTTAAAGCTTTAATACGTGACCATTTAAATTCCCACGAGCACACAGCTTATGTGCTGTATTTACTTCGAATGTCTGTTACTCGACTTTATTTTCTTATGTTTTTGCGCATTAAAAATGTTCCGTACGATGTAATTTGTAACCAGTCGTGTTGAAATTTTCAGCAGAAACTCAGAAAGAATAAACTAAAAATTTTGACATATGGTGTTTGCTACACTTTAAAATTGCTCAAGATATGACATAATTAGTTCGACCGTTAAGGTCGACCATTGTTACAAAAATTATATTTAAAGGCTTAAAAATTGTTCTAAAAGAATTGCTTTATGCTAGTTTTGTGTACCATAATCAATCCAGCCTTAGAACCGGATTTGATATAAGACTTTTTTTATCCCTGCGCGTTTAGCACTTGTAGAAGCAGCCGCGTTTACCTCCACACCGAACCGAACGAGGTGATGCCGCGGTAACGTTTGCGGCTCGCATTCGGAAGGTCCCGGGTTCGATTCTCGGCGACCGGCCACTCTTACTCATGAGTTTTTCGTGGTTTTCCGTGGTCGGCAGGCGAATTCTGGCTGGTTTATTCCCTATCACGATTTCCTTTCCGTCATTTCCCTTTCATTCCGCTCTCTTCTCATCTTTCAGGTGTGCCTCTAAGTTTCGTTGGTATGGCGGTGTGAGACAGATGGCGCGGATGCATGCTCAATGGAAAGTGTATTCGCCGTGGACACCAGAGGGCTGTTTGCTTGGTGAGTGGTTCATCGTTCTCTCTCGGTGGCTCCAGCGCAGCAGTGGAAGGGTCTGCGGGCCTGGAAATGTTAGGGACTTCCGCGCATGTCTGCCTACGGCCTATAGTTTCTACGGCTCCTTCATCTTATCCCTTCTTCGAGGGCGGCGGTAGCCACAATAGATCTGTGCAAGTCTCAGTGCGCGAGGCATGGCCCTCCGTTGAATAACCTATATACCTATCTCCTTACCTCAAAGAGAGGTATGAGACCAGAAGAGGGGTAAACTACACCATACAGTACTAAATGGAAGCTTCATCCTTCTTTAGTTCACATTATTCACTAATGCATATGAATCAAAAGTTTCGAACTACGTTTGATTAGCATATTTGTTTCTGAAAATCCGTAGGTAATCACACGCATTTCTTTGAGATGGTGTGCTTTGGTTCCCGCGTATCATGGGCTACTTAATGACGTCATGTGATATTCAAGTTGGGTTCTAACGGTTATAGTATTTGAATAACGTGGTAGTCCTTTTATTTTTTCAAAATTACCAATTCTGCATCGTGTGGAACACCAGATTAATTAGCATAATAAAACTAATTGTTTTTTTTTCTAAAAAACCTTTTAAGATATTTGTATGAATTTTAAAATGCACTTATATTGTGGTAGGGCAGCTTTAACAAAAAGTTGAAAACATTTAGATACTAATTGCAAGCAAATCCGGAAGCAAAATCAGTAGGTTCTATACGAGCAATAACAAGATAAACAATAAGAATGGAGGTCAGTGCTATAAAGCTCCTCTGGCACCATAGTATTAGATAAAGGTAAGGTCATTATCGAGCGGGACGGCTCAGGCGGCAAAGTCTGTGACCCCCATTCAGGAGGTCTCAGGTTTGATCCCCCGGCGACCACCTACTCTGGCTCATGGTTTTTTTTGGTGTTTCACGGGTCGTCAGGCGAATGCTGAAGTGGTTTCTTTCAGCTCCCGAATTTCCTGTCCCTCCATTTCGTTCCATTCATCATTTCATTCATCCTTATTCCCGTTGGTCTCTTTCAGGGTCGGAAATGTCGGAAATGGTGTTAGGTGCAGCGTGGCAGTGGAAAAGGATACACTTTGTGAACTCTCTCCGTTCCTAGGCTTTTGGCTGGCTGCCGGGTTATCCGAACCCCTTGAGGGGCGTTGGACTTCCTCTGTGCGGGGCGGAGACCTCGGTGTGCCTGTCCGTCTGCCGAGGTGTCTACTTCTAGAAACTTAGGGACACTGTCATTGTTGTACCGTCGCTCCTGGATCCGGCTACCGTGTCTGCTCTCGCCTCATCCTTCCTCCCGGGAACGCCCCATCGTGGGGCATAGGTACAATATACCTCTGGATTGGTACCGAGTCCCCTCCGTTAAGAAGGATAAAATATTATCGGAGTAAAGATCTCCTTCCAAGGCGCAATCGGAAGAGAGCAGCGAGTCCTGCTGTAGACGATTCCTGATTCAAGCAATTCCACCAGTTCTTCTGCCAAGGAAAAATGTACTAAACCGGTCACAAAGCGGAACCAACAAAAAAATAAAATAATAATAATAATTAGCCTGAGAACAAATGTGTGTGTATTGTGCTGCTCCAAGTTCATGATGTAACAGAGGGTTGCGTATATACCAGGTGGCATTCTATATGAGTCCGGAGACTAATTCTGGAGCACCTGTAGCCGATGAATCTTAGACGCAGCAGCTCCACCCCAAATTGTACAGGCAACGTAAGCAATGGACGAAGTAAAGAGAACTACTCCGTACCCGCAGGGATATTTGCGGTGGAGAACAATGAGTGAATGCCTTGTAATCTTGGAGGTTCCAAGTCAAGCGACGAGTAAGTGGACGCCCAGGTATTAATATTGTCATATACGCGCTTCCAGAGTATAGCCATAGGACGTTATACAATGAAGATTACATTACAAGTTATTTAATTATGTACATTTTATGAAAAAATACTTCGTATTTACAAATACTTACTATAGTGTGGAGTTTGGCAGAAATTGTATTTCATTGCATAATTTTCATTAATATGCCAATTTAAAAAAACAAATGATATATCACTGGTAACTTAACTTATTTACATTTAGAACGTTTGAAAATGTTGTAAGTTAAAAAGTATTTAAATTTAGTATATGTATTTACGAAACCGAATTAATTCGCTGGAGTAATAAATTATTACAGTTATTTTGCACGGTAAGAGGACTAAGTAGCATTGTTCACTTTGGAATCTGGAAGATAAGCATCGTTTCATCTTTCTAAGAAATAATGTAATATTTCTGTTATTCGTTTAGTGTTATATCTCATTATGTAGTTTAAATACATACTGTTCTCCTTGTCTTTACGAAAGATACAGATAATCTAGGTAAAAGGTATACCTACCTCTCAAGAGGCAGGTTTTATTAATACGGCACTGTGTTCTGACTGTGCACTTACTGTGGTCCTGTTACATGATGCGGTTTAGGAGCCTCCACAGAATAGCAACCATTTAATTTATGAAGGAATGTTGTTTTAAATTACCACAAGACACATGCGCTTTTTGTGCGCCTATCATACACTTCATCGTGCCCTCGGCAATCACTCCTGAAACTGCTTTTATGACTGAGTGGTGCACGACACTGACGCGGTAGGAACTCGATAAGCTATGTGTAAGGGCGCAGGACCGAAGCCTCCCGTAACCAGGTAAACTTAGCAGGTAACAACCCCCAAGCCTCCCGCGAAACCGGTGTAATTAGCCAGCAGGTGGAGTGGAATGGGTATGCTTAATTTTTTCCTTGATTTCTTTCAGTGTACGGCAAATTAGTTCAAAGTTAACATGTTTTCCGACGAGATTGAAATTACGGTGAGTAGGAAGAGAAGTGTGGACTGATGTTAAAATCCAAGGATGTAAATTTCATCTAACACAAAGCTGGTGGCGAAAGATACAAAACTTGGGACTTGCACATGACTACTATTCCAGAAATGAAACAGGAAAATTTCTGAATTACATGCAATTACAGCATTTGCCAATGCTGGATCCTGATATGATTGGTGACTGTTTTGCTGAAGACTTCATGGCAGTGATGCCTGTCTCGGAAAAATTAAAGATGTTTTGCGACTATTTAGTGGAAACTTACATCGATGAAAATGCACTCTTTCCTCCTTGCATGTGGGCAGAACTAAGTTGCAAGATACAGAGAACTACCAACCCTTGCGAAAGTTTCCACAACAAATACAACAAACAGTTTTACTCCTGCAGCCCAGATCTGTATAGATTTCTTGAAGTACTGAAGCAAATTCAGCTGGATACTAAAATTGCAATTAATTCATCAACAAATGAAAAATAGGAAAGGTCTTATCCACACTTGAAACTCATGATGCAGCAAGTAGAAAATTTCAAAGCTGGAAAAACTTCAAGAATGGAATACGTGAAGTCGATTTCATATAGAACCAAACCTAGAAATACATGGAAATAAAATCTAAAAGGAAAAATACCGCTTATTTTAAAGGTAAAAATACATATTACTGTATGATATAGGTTTAGAATGTCAAAATAACGAAGCATCTAAATGCGGATCCATTGTGAGTAAATTACAGAAAATAAAGAAATAATGACGAAGCTGATAAATGTGGAATCCTTTGGGGTGCGAGCCAGTTCGCCTCCTCGTGGTGCACCCTGGGTAACGCTAAACGAACTGGAACAACAACCACTAATTCAAATTTAAGCATTAAGAGGTTCGTTTTCTTTTGGCATTAGAGCCGTGTTTCTTTGTTATTAATCAAAAAATGCAACATCTTCCACCCGTATGTAATGCTTCATCAAATATTATAAACACCAAACTGGAACTGTTACCTGTTTTGACCGGGAGCTTTGGGCCTATGTAATTAGGGACTGGAACTGCTACCTGCTTTGGGGAGGCTTGGGGGCTATGTAATTAGGGACCTTTAAGGGTCCGGGAGGCTTCGGGGCTATTTTTCTGACCGCGAGAGGCTTCGGTCCCGCAACCATGTGTAAATAACCAATGGGCGCAATTTGACAAAAAGCTTGTTCTCTTAACTTGATTACTGTATTTCAAAAAGTAAGGCCTATACAGGGGTCGATATCAACTAGAAAATCTTATGTGAGGCATTCACATAGCTTTCTCTACTCACTCCTCTACAAACTTTCTTATAAAATCTTGTTCTTCTGTCTACTTCTTGTTACTTGAGATAAATTTGTATTGTACTTTACAGATTTCGTTATAGTATGCCAAACCGATAGACCGGTTTTTAAAAAGCGGATCGCTATGTGCTGGCTTTGAAATTCCATGCTCTTTGCATGAGCACGAGAAAGAACAAATAGCGACCTACCACTGAAAAACGAGTATTTGAAAATTCAAACCAATAACAAAGAATGTCTCGGAAATGATTAAAGCCACAAAGACTTTACTGACATAAATTGTGTACTTTAATGAGATCTACATTTGTGTAGTAAGAGTTTGGCTCTTAGAGTTTAACAATTATACAAAAGTCATTTAGGACGAAGAAAACTTAACAGGCTAATTCCAAAAGGATAAATTTTACTCTCTGAGAGGTTTAACTTGACAGGTTTTCTACTGTCTTTGTCTCACACAGAGTGCTGTCCTTGTTTAGCACAGTGGGTGGAACAGCAACCACTTCTTTCTTGCGATTTGTGGAAATTCCAGACCCGCAGAAGCTCGTATTCCTCCCGCTTCTATTGTATGCTGACTGAAGGTTACAGTGGCGTAAGAGCTGCAGAACTGTGAGTTTGGTGTTTTGTGTTTTGTGTTTTACATGATACGCAAGATGTTTTCAGTGTTACAGCTTATGGATATAATGTTGAATTACTTTCTAGTAGTTTTGGTTGTATTTGTATTGTTTCAAATTGGGTCTCGAGGGAAAGATCTAAAATTAGATGGTAGGGAAATGGTAATCAAAGTTCACAGTTTCTTCAGTGATGAATGTGACGCGTTGAAATGTGGAAAGCCGACTATTTCAGTGACTAGTATAGTTGAGAGAACTGCTGCTGCTACAGGTATTTCTGCTCGTTCCGTCCAGCGAATTTTAAAAGAACACAAAAATACTGAAGCTAGTGGCGGTAGATTGCAAACTCCAGGCAAGAAGCGCTCGAATAGGAGATCGCAAAAAACAGAAATAGACTCATTCACGACAGCTGCTATTAAGCGAACAATCTATTCGCTATATCGTACGAACTTTCTGCCTAGTTTGCAGGACATTTATGAGGCTTTAAAAGTTCAAGACTTACTGAAAGGAAGCGTGTGGTCGGTAAGAAACATTCTTAGACAGCTTAATTTCAGTTATAGCAAAAATTCGCAAGGAAGACGTTTTTTAATGGAACGAATGGATATTGTTTCTAAACGATTTCAGTTTTTAAGACGAATGAAGGAACTGAGGGCTACTGGTAGGTCTATAGTGTACCTTGGCGAAACGTGGGTAACAATAAATCATACGAGAAATAAGGTGTGGAAGTGTGACGGTGACGAAAATGATTTCCCTCTTAAAACACCAATAGGCAAAGGACAGCGATTTATAGTTGACATGCTGGATGTTCAACAGGGTTCATTCCTAATGCCTTGCTAACTTTTAAGTCAAAATCCAGTAAAGACTACCATGAAGAAATGGATAACAATATTTTCAAGGATTGGTTTGTTAATAAACTGCTACTTAACATTCCTTCTAATAGTGTCATCGTTATGGACAATGCCTCTTATCATTCCATAGAAATTAATAAAGCACCCACTTCATCTTCACTCAAATCCCATATGCAGGAATGGCTCCGTAATAGAAATATTGAGTTTGATCCCCGAGCGACAAAACCAGTGCTATATGAGCTAATTAAATTGAAAAAAGACAATTTCAAAGTTTATGAAATAGATACACTAGCAGAAATCCATGGACATACCATAGTACGGTTGCCACCTTATCACTGTGATTTTAACGCTATAGAACTTATATGGGCGCAAGTCAAGAACGATGTTGCCAAACATAATATTTCATTTAAAAGTGGTGATATAAAAGCGTTGTTTGATAATGCGATTACAAAAGTGACTCCAGACAACCGGAAAAGGGCGTGTGAGCATGTACAAATCACTGAACAGTTTTACTGGGAGAAAGACGGTCTGGTAGATGAAATTACGGACAGATTAGTCATAAATTTAGAAGAATCGGAATCGGAAGATGAGTACGAATATTCGTTTGAAGTCTCTGATGGTGAATCGGAGAATGAACAACAACCGGTCGGAGAGGAGGGGCATCCCGCCACTGATGCTTGTTTGGCTGGTGTATCTGCTTTGCCTGCGTCACCATAGAGCGAGAGCGAGATGGTGAGTATTCCTTTCTCTGTCTAAAAGATACATGACAACTTAAACCTCACGGACAGTAATTGTCATGTAAATATCTTGAACATACGGTTTTTGAATTGAAACTTCTTTAGGCGCGGTAGGGCAAATTGGCCATGTTTAGACGAAAAATGAAACGCATAGTTGGTCTGATTGAGAGACTCCAACCGGCAGTTAGAAGAGAAGAAGAATCATTTCTACTCTCTCCGTCGCCTACGTCATAGACAGTCTACGCGCATGGTTCGCGTTTACTGTGATAATAGCATAGGGTACCAATAGATGCTTGCATATTATAATACTGTACATTATTGAACATTTATAATATTATTATTGTATTAGCGAGCTTCTTGTTTTCAATAAAGTTTTAAAGTGATCGTGCATAGGTGTCTTTTGGGTTATTATTCTTATTATTCTTATTATTATTACATTCAGACCAATGACTTCAACCGAACAGCATTGCCTATAGGACGAGAACATCAACTATCCCATTAAATATACTCGTCAAACGTCGGTACTAGCCAGTAGTGCCTGCCTTTCACCTGCCTGGCGATCACTATTCACAAATTTCAAGGAGGGACTTTTGGAGACGTATATGAATACGACAAAACACGAACACAGCAAGTGACATACGTAGCCCTATCACGAGTTACAAACATCAATGGACTATTTATTATTACGAAAGACAATATCCCACATTCTATCACGGACGCAGAGCAGCTTCAGTGAGTGATTTCCAAGCTGAGCTTCGTAGATTTACAGATTAAATTATTTGTATCACACTTCAGCTATCATTAACCCATAACTTTTTTCGTAGGGTATGAATTAATGAAAATTGATGAATAAAAAATATTTAATTTAATTAAGGGACATTTTCTTCAATCAAATTCCATATAACCATTTCCTAATCCTGAAATAATAAAATTGTCAACAAATGCTAGAACCTAAGAAGTTTCACTTCTAATGCGCGAGAGTCTCATGCATTCTTTTTCTTTAATAAAATTGTTAGTGCCATTTGTGAGAAATTAAAAGATAACGAAAACATTTTCATATAAAAGGTAGTTGGGGATGGGCGATTTTTCTTGAAAATCTCTGTGCTGCATCATTGAAAGATGAACTGAAATACCAAGCTCGGTATTTAACCGGCGTTTCGTTTTTGAGTTATACTGTTCATATACAAACACACACATGAATCCCTTTCTAGCTTTGGAGTTTTTGGAAAAAATTAGCATACAACGCATGGAGTATTAAGCAGTAAAGTGAAATCGTCATATCTAAGGGGGAATTAAAGGATTGGTTATGCAGTGTTATTATAAAATACCTTTCTGGCTATAAACTTGAATTACTATCGTTAGGAAACACTTAAAAATATTGGTACCAATGGAAAGAGAAACTCAAGTAGTTTTTTTATGTTGGTGCAACTGTCCGCCTCTCCCCGTCGCTGCCCGGGCCTTCCTTCGTCACGGCCATCACTGCGCCGCGATTGCAGCGCAGCCAATACACCCAGTCAGCACTACACCTCAACTTGAGCAGCAGAGGCTAACGTCGACAGTCGAACCGCCATCTCTACGCACAATTATCACCTCACTGCAGCCACCACCACAGACCTCTACTACACCACCTCCGCTACCAGCTCCTGTAGTAAAATGCAGCACAGTGACTACGGAGTTCCCCGAGACATGCCTACAGGCTTCATTCTCTCCACCGCTGAAGGCCACCAAAATCGTGGCGTCCGGAGCCCAAATACACTCATCCGTCTGGCATTGGCAGACCCGGACACCGCGAGGCAGTCTTGAGGTCCGGGGATTTACGAATTGAGGCTAGCCGAGCGAAAAGCCACCAGCCATGTCGCGGTTGCTTCTCACACGCCACGACATAATCCATTGCGCCGCACCGCCTAGATGCCATTAGTGCGGCTCGCCGAACCTGACAGCTGAATGCACAACACATGACCTCCGCCGCCGTCGGTAGTGCGCCACCTGCAACGTTTACGGCCACTACGCGGTGCATGTGCATTGCCCGCGGTATCCTCGACGACGCCAACGAACACCTCAACCATCGTCAGCTTTTCCAGCGTCTTCAATGGCGTTCCGCATCGCAGGACAACCACAGCAACCGCCTCCACCAAGGGAGCCCGTTGGCAACCTTGAGGCAACTATGGTCACCACCTCCGCAGCCGAACAGCCAACAAGGGAGGATGCCCAGAGCCTCCATTCCGAGGTTCTGAACCTCAACTCGCGCATGGCAAACCTTGAGGACCCCACCGCCAACTTCACCACCTCCGACAACACTTTGATCACCGACTCCACTACACAGCCTGATGAACTGCAGAGGATAGAAGAAAAACTCCAGAACCTCCACATTACACAACCCAAAGAAATCCACTGACTTGAAGCTAAACTCCCAGAGCTCCACAACATCACATCGAAAGCACACCAACGCTGGTGAACCTAACCGGCACCTGCCTGATACAGATTGACACACCGTCTCCACGCTCGAAACTACTGTAAAGCTTCAACCACCGCCATTACACACCACAGCCGGAACCGGACCGAAATCGAATACTTAAATTACTGGAGAACTTCTCACATACCTTAACGCCGAAGTTGGATAAAACCAATCTTATTGACTATGATGTCGAGTTGGTAGATAACAGGCCAGTAAATTTGCTGCCATACCGCTTACTCCAGCGAGGTCAGTCCTTATGAAGCATAAAATACAGGAAATGTTAAAGAATTATATTATCAGAGAATCATTTTCGAACTACGCAAGCCCTTCCTTTTACTCTCGAAATCTGTGGAGATGGCCGTGTTGCTGTGGATTACCGTGCATTAAATAGTCGAATTAAAATATACTGAATACAATTGCCACATTTATTTAACAATTATCATTGGTTTGCGAAGGAACTTTTTTTTCAGTACATTAGACTTAATAGTGCGCATTATCAGATTTTTAACAGAAAGATCTAAACGACTCACAGTCTTTGTACAGCTTTTAATTTGTTTGAGTTTAATTCCCTTACATTCGCATTCGCGGTAGGAGCTCAAGTGCTTTCCCAGCTTTTAGATAGATATTTAGTGATATTAAATATATGTTCCATTATTTGAATGAATTTGAGTGCTCATTCAAACACTTTCGAAGAGCATATGGAACATTTAATTGAATTTTTGAAACGCTTAGCACGGGGCGGATTTACTGTAAATCCTGCTAAGGTTACATTTGAGTCGTCATTCAAAATTTTGGGACATATCATCAGCAAAGATGAAATTCGCGTTGATACAGAGAGAACAGTAAAAATTCACGAATTTACGGTACCTAAAAATGCTAAAGGAGTTGCTCGTTTCGTAGGGATGCTTCAGTATTTTGTTAAATGCATTTCCGATTATGCTGAAAAAGTCCGTCCCTTGAATTTACTGAGACGTGAAGGTGTTAGATTTAAGTGGGCAAGGCCACATCAACAGGCTTTTGACGGGTTGACACAAGCCTTAATTTTACTTCAGTATTAACAATTCTGAATTTTGATAAAACCTTTATTTCGGAAATGACGCTTTTAGCACTGCGATATCAACTATATTACTGAAAAATTACCCTGAAGTTCGTTGGGTAACTGCTTATGCTTCACGTATGCTTACGGGTGCGGAATCAAAGACTTCGATTTATGAGTTGGAAGTTCTAGCAGTTTTATACGGTTTGGAAAAATCTAGGTTCTATTTGGAACATGTAAATTTCATTTTGGAAACAATCAAGCTGCCAGAACTAACCACAGAGGAAAGATTGCGCGTTGGGCATTAAAAACATCCACCTTCAAGTTCAAGTGCAGCATATCTGCGGGAGCCTTAACTGTGTAGCTGACGCATTATCCAGAATGTTTGAAACAGCAAATGAACCAAAGGTCATTTCATCAAAAACCGGCGAGTCTATTCTAACTGAGAGCAGTGTGTGTTGTACTGTATTACCAGCTTGTCCATTGGCATTTAGTAGTTTAGCAAAATTTCAACACCAGGAAAAGGCATTAGCAGACATTATTGGTAAACTCCAGGCAGGAGACATGTGTGGTCCATATAAACTTACAGGAAATATTTTGTATTATGTCGGTTGTAAAGCTTGTGGTAAAATTATGTTTCCTGTAGTACTAAGGTATATATTTTTCAGGATTTTCATACGGGTCCTTATGGTACGCATAGGGGAGTATTTAAATCATGAATAAAGTTCGTGAGCTATTTATTTGGAAAGGCATGGATACCGACGTAAAATAAAAAATTAATAGTTGTGAAGACTGTAAAATGTCAGAACCTGCGCTAAACCAGAAGGTTGGATGGTTAGCTTCTATTGATGATAGACCTTTACAGAAAATATTTATTGATTATATAAGTCCATTCTCGCGAAGTTCAGAAGGACATACGTTTATACTAGTAGCAGTGGACACATTTACCAAATATGTGTGGCTAGAACCTACGTGAGTGGTTCATGTACAACTACAAAGAAATTTGAGCCCATTTTGCTAACTTTAACGTTCTTCAGGTTATTGTTGCTGTCAATGCAACATATTTTAGATCTAATTTGTTTAAAACATTCTCTTGCAATCTGGAGTACGCTTAGTTTATACAATTCCCTATAATCCGAAACATTTGCTAAGCGAGCGGGTAAACAGAAACTTAAAGTCTGCGTTAATAGCATTCATTTTTCTGATCAAC
The DNA here is from genome assembly GCA_030765065.1 of Deroplatys truncata. Lineage (NCBI taxonomy): Eukaryota > Metazoa > Arthropoda > Insecta > Mantodea > Mantidae > Deroplatys > Deroplatys truncata. Next base: position 115,776,214 of record CM060978.1, on the reverse strand, counting down.
AGAAATGGGATAAAAATGTGCATTGGTTACAATTGGCGTTCAATTCCGTAGGACATGAAGCACACGGACAATGTCCTTATTTGATATATTCATTTCCACTCAACTCACCCTAGGCTCATATATGGCAATTAAAAGATATTTTGTCGGATGGGGAAGAAGTCAAGAATATTAAAGAAATTTGGTGTAAGGTTCAAAATAATTTATTTCGAGCTCAAAGGCGAAATTCTAAATATTATAAGGGCCGTGTTGAATCACAGTATGTTGCTCGTCAAATAGTTTATCTGGTTAATCACACCCAGAGCTCGGCGAAGGATACATTCTCAGCCAAACTAGCCCCTCGTTTTCGTGGGCCATATAAAATATTAAGATTTATACCTGCCGTATCAGTAACTTTGTGTGAATTAAATACTGGCAAGGAGCGAATCGCTCCTGTACCGCAGTTAAACCAGCATGAGTGTTTACTAGGCATTTTAATGGCGTAAGTGATGCATATAGCTTGTATGCGAGGATATGTGTGTGTAAATTATATTTATATGTATGCTGAATCTTTAAATGGAAGTGTTATTCTATGATTGGGTTTACATGTCGGATAACATGTATTCGGGTTTATCCTTATTAACATTTACTTATAGTATTTTTGGGGTTTGTTCAATTTAATTAACCCACTGACCTATATCCTTATCATTATTATTCATTATTTGTCTTCATTGTCTTAGTGTCAAACAAACAAAAATTTTATTTGGGCACAAACAAAAATGTGTTTGGACAAGGGGAGGCTGTGACGTTTTAAAATCACATCACCTGTGAATTCCGAAGGTCGGAGAAAAATTAAGTTGCCGTAGCTGAGGCGAGAGCGACTTTGACCCCTTTCTTCACCTTGTCAAGAAGAAGAAGTCTGGCGCAGCGGCAATGCAGTTGCCTTAGTAATTGTGCCTATGTGGTAAGCATGATGTATACAATTCACCTAGTAAGCAGCAGTTCCAGAAGACGTGCATCATAGTATGGCCAGTATGCAGTATAATAATTACAACGACCAAGTGAGAAATTGTTACGACGGTTTTCAATCATCGAAGATAAAGTGATTGAGCAGTTTTAGTATCATTTCGCTCCCAACAATTTCTACAGTAGCGAGTTATGCTATCAAAGTCAAAAATCGTATGTTAAGACTGCGGATCCTGATACACATACAGGGTGGACAATTGTTAAGACTATAATATATCCAAATCTAGGCGTTGTAGAAATAAATGTCTTCAATAAAAGTTGCTGGATATTATGGAGGAAAGTAAATGCCATTCGTCGTGTTTTGTTTGGAGAACGTTATGATAGTCATTTTAGTAGCTCTTTCTTAGGATAGGGAGTGACGCTCACCTGTGTCGCATCGGTATCAGTATTACTGCCTACTTCGAGAAGACTCGGGGTCGCGGATTCGATTTGAGGATGGCAGAAATTAGCAAATTTGTTCAGGGGATGATTTCCTGAAAGAGCTAAGGTTGTTCTTCTCAGGGTCGTGACACTGCCTTGGTAGTCTTAATAATGCTGCCGGCTAAGCTGAACTATCATTTATTTTTAAAATATGTCTATCTGGTCTACCCGCCACCTTCATTTATCGAAGCCACTTTCATTTACCTTAAAGTCCGCGAATCCGCGAATTATCCGTTTCTACGGCCGTCTCTCCTGATGATTTTCCCTCTGGTTGCCTATATTACGACGCTTTAGCCAGATTTAAATAAAATCACTTGATAAATTTGCGTGAAGTTCTTTACCGACCGTCGCTCTTACTAGTTTTCGGAAGTTTGCCCCCCAGAGTTTCCACACTTTCCGCCATTTTATAAAATCTCTCCCACTTGTCTTATATTTCGTTACGTCTTGGGCTCAAAACGTATCATGTGACATGTACGCGATCTTTCATTCGCTATCACTATATTTCACGACTTTTCTTATTGCCCCCCCCCACTTCGGCAACTTCCACGTTTAATTCTGACAACGCATTTTAAGTCAAAAATCTTCCCACGAGCCTTCTTAGATCAAAGATAGAACACGTACACTCTCTGACCGTGCTAATCTTATGCTCTTTTGTCCGTATGACGTCCGAGCTGAGATACAAAGACTTCACGGCACCATATGTGACCGTGGGCTATTTCCCACAGAGCAGGTAAGTATCTACCTGGACTTTAGCTAGAAAATAAATTTTGCTTTCCTTCCTTTTGGGCAAAGTTATTACTGGCAAGAATTTACACAGCGACGCATTCAATTATTATTTCACTTGATTTACTTTTTGCACTTTAAAGACCCTTGTAACTGATTACCCTTTACACCCAATCCGGCTTAACAAGTTTATCTCAGGTTATGAATTATTGGTCATTAAGTTTTATTAGATTTTTATTAATATTATTTTCTCCGTGAAGATTATATTTAATGTTTATATTGTATTATCTTATTATTTATTTCTGGCCTCGGTCTCGATAATCGGCTTTATATGCCCTAATGGTAAATTAATCATCGAACGTTTAGGCTGAATCAGAGGTTTATCGTTAAAGTTCCATATAAAATATCTCTCTCTCTCTCCCTCTCTCTCTCTTTTGTTTGTTTGTTTTGTTTAGTGGCTTACGACAATTGTATTCACAATACATTTCAATCACTAAGTACAATACATTCGAAATTGACACAAGTATTTATATAAAATACAAGCTCAATAATGTATGACCCTCAACAATAAGATTACAAGAATTTATATATGTGACCCTTTTACACACACACACACACACACACACACAAAGAACATTGCTTACACATTGTTCATTACACATTTTAATGGTATATACATATACATACGTGTATGGTTGGAATCGTCCTTGGTTTTCAGCACTTCCGATACAATGCTGCTTTCATTGAGGTTATTAGAAACCTCCACAATACACGCACTTTAGTACCTCTTTCTCCCAGGTACGCATTCTGTCAGGTTTTCATTCATACTATATGCAATTAGCGTAGTGAATGTCAAGCACACAGTTCCGTTGTAAAATTACAAGGAAATCGTTACCCCGATTGTTGGTAAGCAATGTTCGCTTGGACTGACTTTCCTTACTTGCGTTTTATGACTCCATATTCTATATTTACAATAATTGTATTTAACGTTATTCAATGCACATTATGTTATTTTATGTTTCTTTCAACTATTTTTCCCGACTCGACAACTGACAATTTAGCTCATTTCTTATTGAAATTTATTCATTCATCTCACCGACATGCTAGTTTGTTGACTAATGTGAAGCAACGTCATTCGACTCTACTAAATTTTGTTTATCTTGCTTAAACGGACGAATCAATGACAAATGATACCTTCCGATTATCTTTCCCATTCTCAAATGTTGAGTTGATAATTGTCTCCGATAATTTTTCCGAATGTGTGCGATATGCTTACGTCGGTTACTTTCTGTAATATTGGAGGTTGTCAAAGCTTCTCACTAGCACAAGATCGTCTGTTGTCGGATTCCAGGTATGTAGGTATCTCTTGATCTTTTGTCTCCTCTTCTCTGCTTTGGATTTTAATTTGTCAAAGGCGTTTTTAATTCTTCCCCTATCTGATTCCTCAGTTATGTAAATTGCTTGTAGGACACCTGGAATAATACTATTTGGCACTTATCCCGCGTATAGTTGCAGTGCCGCGTATCCGTGATAAAGTTGAGTCAATTGTTGAAGATATTCTCAATATCAGCAATGTATTCGGGCCAACTCGTGTGCTTCTGGTTGGATAGAATCCTTAGGCAAATGCTCAGGTCCCTCATTTGTCTCACAGGGATTCGAACTGGGAAGATAAGCGCTAATGTTGTAACTTTTATGCCTACTTCTGTAGTCTTTGTGGAAATTTACTTCCCCTATGTACCTATATATTATCCATTAAAACCGCCTCCATTTTTCCATAATTCGGTAATAGCGCTGGTCAACTTCTTTACTGGGTACAGTTTCACAAATTTTCTCATTACGTCGTCTAACACAAACACTTTTAAACCCTGTTCTCCAGGTCGGCATAGGACCACGACCGTCGGCGGCGATTAACTGGAGGGATTCCTCCCTAAGAATAGTCTGTGGTGGTAAACCATATCGGACGTTCAGCGGCTTAGCTTGTTGGCAAGTCAAGCAATTTGCAACAAAAACTCTCAAATTTTGACCAAGTCTTGGTATATAGAAGTGTTCGTTAATGACCAAGCTTGTTTTCTCTACCCCGGTATGTATATGTGCGCGATGATACGCATCCATAACCAATTCTTACAACCGGGCACGGAAGCTCGCCATGTCGGTCTCTCTCTCTCTCTCTCCAATACAGTCTGTATACTTGTTTAAAATGCCGTACTTTCTCATGTTTTGTTTACTGATCGGCGGACTGCCTTAATTATTTTGGCCATCTTCTCATCTGCCCCTTGGAGCTGTGGCAGTCTTTATTTCGCCTGCTAGGCGTTTGTTCAACGTCCAGTCTAATCTCATTAAGCAAACCTCCCTTTGCGTATTTCCTTGTGTTTCGGGGAGCTGTCTCCTCTCCTTAACCTGGATAACATGTCACTAAACGTATTCAAGCGTGTTGGTATATGACGGACTTCGACATTATAAGCCATTATCTCGTGTATGTATCGAAAAATTTTGCTGCTTGTCAATTTGCAGCTTTTGATAAATGACAAGCTTGTATGGTGCTTGAATACAAAAATCTGCCTATTGTACACAAAATAGCTGAATTTTTGCAGCGCAAAGAAAATAGCCCCGATTTCTTGCTGACTTACACAAGCGATTCTTTCGGCTTTTGTTAATGCTCTAGAAGCTGTAGCTATTGTATATAATTCCTCGCTTTCGTCAACTTGAGCCAGCACGCTCCGTAAGCAATTTACGAGGCCTCAGAATAAATTTGGTAAGGAAGCTCCATACACGGGCGTTTTAAAAATAGCGTTTCACTGCACAACTATTTTAACCGGTTAAATGCATTTTCTTCAATTTAGTACACCTCCATTTTTTGTTATTTTCTAGAAGCGCTCATAGTGGAGCATAATAATCGACGTATCTAATTATGAACATACTTTGATAGCCGAGTATGCAAGAATTAATAACTTGCTTCGGGCTCTTGAGGCGGGGAATTTTTTTTATTAATTCCACGAGCTCTGGATCTGGCGAGATGGTCTCCCCAGAAGTTATACCCCTAAGAATTTCACAATTGTAGCGAAAAATGTGCCTTTATCCCAGTTTAACGTTAGACCAGTATTTGCAAGTCCTCCAAATACTTCGTCAATGTGTTAGAGATGTGCATTTGTGACTAAATCGTGTATTAAAATTTCGTCCACATATTGCGACATTATCCTTCAGTTTGTGTGCCTAAAATCTGATGTAATGCTCGGAAGAATGCACCTCCGCTGACATTTATACCAAAGGGACAGCGGATAAAATTATAGACGCATCTAGAATGATTGAAGGCAATATATTTGCGCATATGTGGAGCCAGTTTAATTTGCAGGTATGAATTTGTCAAATCCAAGGAGGTAAAACATTTTTGTCGCCTGATGCTTGCTAATATTTGCCCTATATTGTGCATGCAGAACCTATCGGGACGGATAAACCTATTTACATGTCGATCATCAATAGTTAGCCGAACGCTCCCATTTCTCTTCCATACTATACATAATACATTTACATACTCCGAGTCTGACAGTTCAATACTGTTCTCTCGTAACAATTATTGAATTTTCTCATCTACCGCACTTTGCAATTCGAGTGGAATTACCCTACACTTATGCCTGAAAGACGTGACGTCAGCTATTTCAAATGTATATCCATAGTCATTGTATACTCCTGTCCGGGAGGTGAAGATATCTTTGTGTTCTACAAGAATGCTAAAAAGGTATTGTTTCTGTTGTTCTTTTAGGCAATCTATCGACTCTACACATTCGCGTATACCTGGAATGGATGTCTTTTGTTCACTTGGTACCTGCGGGTTGTCTGACCTCTCGCCAAAATAAACACTTTCATTCTCTAAGTTTAACTCATAATAACGGAGGGCTTGACCCATCCTGGATCATCAGCTGACTGCAGTGGCGTGTCACTATGATCTCTTGCTTGGCACATTCGCTATGTAAAAATTCTGGCTACATCAGTGCCTTCCCCTTTGTGTAAATATTCAATGAAAAATTGCTCTTCCTCTATGTGCTCTTCGATTTCAGTTAGCACCGCATTTCAGTACTCGGAGCCTGAACGAACGGTAATCTTCTAGGTGAGCCATTTATTGTTAGTGTCAACAGTGCTTTTCCATAGTCAATAATGGCTTGGAATGCATTCAGAACATCGCCTCCCATTAGTATGTCTACTACCAGTTTGTATATTACTAAACACAATATTTCAAGTTTGACATCACCTATGCAAGCGTTAATCATTACCTGTTGCGTTATCATTTGTTTCGCGCGGCCTACAGTTCTTTACGGGTAGTGCATGCAATTTTGCGTTTTTTTTTTTTTTTGAAAAGTGTTTGACCGCAAACAGATACAGTAGCTCCCGTGTCAATCGTTATCATATATGTTTCATTTTCAATTACAGCTGCTATTCTCGCTGATTCTGTTATTTCCTGTGTCTGGTTTACCTCCCTGCAATCGAATTCATTATTGCGGCGGTTTACCTTTCCTCCGTCCTGGCTCATGCCATGGCCTACATTATCTACTTCCACATTGCTGTTTTCTTTCCCATTGCTGCTTCGAGACTCCACACGCATTCTCTGAGGTTGAGCCCGGGAACACTATGACTCTTTCTGCCTCTAGTTTTCCGACAGTCGCGGCCATGACCTTTGACCTGGGCCTATCCCTTGGCCTACATTTTGTCCAATCATTGCCTCGCGAACGTGGCCTATTACGTCGTCCATCTTGTGAACATTTTGATGTTGTCGTGTCTGTAATGGATACCCGTTCGAAACCAAAGCGTGACTGTATATCGGCCTACTTAAGAGCTGATTACCACAATTTCTCCGTGGAGGGGTTCCTGGCCTGTTTGGGGTGTTCTTGCCCTGTTCGGTGGGGTTCCTGGCGGGTTCAAAGGGGTCCTGGCCCATTCATAGGCGTTCTTGATCTGTTTGGAGTTTTTCTGGGTCTATTCTGTGTTTCGTTGTGAAAATTATTTCCCTTGCGTTGCCTACTACTCTCCGGGTACCTGGAGAATCTTGTGTATTGTATTGTACTCTTGAGGTTGCCTCAGTGGCCTATCCATGCTCGGTTGGTCCCTGGATATATAGCACCTCTCCCGATTTCTAGTAAATGGCTCTTGGAATCGGACCGTGGAATGGTTGTTTCTGTTTGCGTTCAACGCGCCTTGTGCCCTCATCCCATCATTGCGATTTGAATATATTCTATCATGCTGTCTCCATTCGGGCCTAATTTCGGACCTATCACGTAGCCTCTTTCCTCTCGCGTACCGTGTTCCTGGGAGCGGTAAGGAGTTCTATGGCTTCGCTCAGCGTCCTCGGACGGGCTACTACCAAGTGGTGACATATAACGTCGGCGAAATGTCATACCAGGAGCGAGACGAATTCACCTTTGGCATTGGTGGGTCCAGTAATTGATTTAGTTGGCCAGGTCGCAAGAAATAGTCGAGCATCGACTCTCGCAGATTTTCTTTGTATCGTCCATTGTTTATTTGTATGTGCACTTGGTATTGGGCAACATCGCTTCAATATTTCTCTATAAATGCTGATCTAAAATGTTCGTATTGTGCATTTTCGCCCACTGTCAGTCGGAACCAACTCAGAGACGAGCCTATCAAGCTCCTTTTGACCATTACCATTTTGAAACGGTCAGGGATTCCCCTAAACGCAAAATAAGATTAGATATCATTAACTAATTGCTTCGTATTGTCGAATTCAGTATTGAATTTGGGGATTGGCAACTCATTCATAAATTGTAATGGTATACGATATTGTTGGCTCTAATGTGTTTGACATTTCACTTGAAATATGCGGTGAGGTCGAAGGAGTGCATGCAGGTTCGTTCCATCTCGCCTCGTGACTCGTGCTGGCACTCTGGAACGACGCAGGCGCGGGAACCTGAGAGATTGTTCGCACGTCCCTAACTCCCTGGGATCGCGGTTTGATTTCCTCGAATGGTCCCTGCGAGCAGTGACGGTCTATGTCAGCTCCTCCCATAGTTTAACAATCTCGCTTGTCTGCGAGCTACTCTGCTCCTCTATTGCCCTTCTTATTTTATTAAGTTCATCATTTACTCCTACTTCGAGTGCATGCTGCTTATCCTGTAAGGCCACACAGACAGCCATTGCTTCTTCTCTAACCTTATCACTAATTCAACACATTAGGATTTCATTGTTTACTGTTTGTTGTGTCCTGGTGGCGTCTATTTCCCTGCAAGTTCTTGTCTAACCAATTCTACACTATTCTGCGTTGCCTTTAATTCGTTTCTTACAGACTCTACATCCTCTTGGAGCACCTTTTGGCTTTCCCTAATTTCTAACACGACACCCTGCAATTTAACTTCTAAGACCCGACTGATTTCGTTCTGTTGAGTGCCTAATTGTGGGAATATTTCCTGCTGCAATGTTTGTTCCTGGGCGGACAATTGTTGTTATAGTGTCTGTTCTCGTCAGTTAATCGTTGTGTAAGTGTTTGCTCTTGTTCAGTTATTTTTTAATTTAGGAGGCTCAATTGAGCCAAAATTTGTTGCAACATTTCATTCGTATTAAGTGGTTCAGAAACTTGATTTTCTATTGTTTCCCTTTCTATTTTTTCCGCAACTATTGTTACTGATGTTTCCCCCTGTTCATTGTTATTAGCTTACATATTGTTGTTTGTTAATTTCTTGTTTCTCAACAGTATTTACAAACATGCATAACCCAGCTTGCTTATATTCTATTGCACACACGCTCCGTTTCAAAATTTTGTTACCTAATATGCTATAAAGTTAACACTTCTCGTTGCTGAAGTTGCGCTGCTACGAAGTGTTATAGTAATTCACTTAACACTTCACTACGCTTATACCTTTTTAGAGCGCTGATGAACTGTCTGCGCTGGATACCTGCTTCCAGGTCGCCGTGGAGCATCGTCGATGTCATCTATTATCACACATATACTGGTACACTCTGCTGCTGCCTTCGGATCTGGTGGTTGGTGGTGTTGTCATCTGCGTGCTCTTTCCCTCCTGTCCTTCGTTGTCGGGTCCCTGGGATGTTAGCAGTTGGCAGTACTTCGAGCCCCAACGTAGTGGGCGCTAAATGACGCTGACCTGTGTCACATCGGTAGTACTATGCTGCTACTTCAAGAAGACGCGTGTTCACGGGTTTGAATTGAGGATGGCAGGAATTAGCAAATTAGTTCAGGGGATGATTACCTGATATAGTTGATATTCTTCTTTTCGGGGTGGTGACACTGCCTTGATAGTCTTAATAATGCTGTCGGCTAAACTGAACTATTATTTATTTTTAAAATATTCCTTCCTGGTCGACCCGCCACCTTCATTTATCGAAGCCACTTTCATTTATTTACCTTAAGGTTCGCGAAGCTGCGACTTACATGTTTCTCCGGTCGTCTCTCCTGCTGATTTTTCCTCGGTTTGCCTATGTTACGAGACTTTATGCCAGACTTAAAAAGAAATCACTTGATAAATTTCCGTCGAGTTCTTTACCGACCGTCGCTCTTACTGGTTTTCGGAAGAGTGCCCCGCTGAGTTTCTACAGGTTTTGCCATTTCATAAAATCTCTCCCACTTTTTTTATATTTCGTTCCGTCTTGGGTTCAAAATGTATCATGTGACATGTACGCCATCTTTCATTCGCTATCACTATATGTCATGACTATTCTTATTGGTCCTCCCCACTTCAGCAACTTCCACGTTTAATTCTGACAACTTATTTCAAGTCAAATATCTTCCCACAAGCCTTCTTAGGTCGAAGATAGAATACGTACACTCTCTGACCGCACTAAGCTTATGCTCTTTTGTCCGTGTTACGTCCGAGCTGAGATACAATTACTTCACGGCACCATATATGACCATAGGCCAGCCATGGCGAAACAGTGCTTCGCGAGTCGATTTGCGCTTCAGTTGACTCGCGCACTACCCCTCCGTAGCTTCTCCCGCCCCTCCTCATACTCATGTCAACGTGGTCAGTACTATGTCAAACAGTGGCGGCTAGCAATGCCGCTTGCAAAGCAACGTTCGAAGAGCAGAACATTTCATGGAATGAGAGAAGTTCTTCGTTGAGGATGGTGGCAATGCAAAATGTTTTATATGTCCCAAGCGGAGTAATGCAATTCAACATGAAACGCCATTACAATGCTTATCATTCCGAATATGCCAAGTTACAAGGTAAGTTGGGTCTGTAATTATTATTATTAAACATTTTATTTAATGAGATTTTAATTTTTATGTAAACTAGAGATCAGATTGCTAATTTTCAATATGTTCACAGGACGCGAAAGAACGCAAAAAATTTTGAAATTGATAGAAAACAATGGACCTAAACCAACTACAAAGACTCAAACTATGGGAGAGAAAAGAAATCACGCAAGTTATATTGTAACCTGGGAAATTTTAAAGGCCTTAAGGCATTTCAGGAAGGAGAATTTATTAAAACATGTTTAATAAAAATTGCTGGGATTTTATGTCCTCAACAGGTCCATAATTTCGAGTGTTTGCATATTTTCCGACAAACCATTGCAGAGAAAGTTGAAGTTCTTTCTGCCGAGGTAATAAGGCAGATGAATTTGAAAGTGGCTGACCTTGTGAAGTTTTCTCTTGCACTGGACGAGAGTACAGATGTAACTGACACCTCAATTGGCCATTTTCATTCTAGGTGTTGATAAGGAACCTAATGTTGAGGAGCATTTGCTCGATTTAGTGCCACTAAAAGGCAGTATTACTGGCGAGGAGATTGACAGGTTAAAACATTTTTTTCAGTGATAAAGATATTTCGAGCAATTTTTATGCTTGGCATTGTCTGTTGCATCAAGAAGCACTTTGTGCCAAGTCAGTTACAGTACAATAGTGATGGATTGTGTTGTGAACAAAACAAAAGGAAGTGCTTTGAAACACCGACATTTTCGAAATATGTATACTTAAAAATATGGGAGAATCATTTCAAGATATTAAGTATTTGTGTGATGTTAGATGGCTTAGCAGAGGTGCAACGTTACGTCGGTTCTTCGACCTCAGAGATGCATTCCCCGGATTCATGAAAGAAAAGGCAATTTATTTTCGTTTACATTATTCTCATATGCTTTAAGGTCATTTTATTGTAATTTTATTGTTTCCTTATTTTAGGGAATGGAAATTTAGGAACTAAATAACGAGGTCTGGGTCTGCGACTTAGCTTTCTTAAGCGATATATGTGCGCACTTAAACAAGCTGAATACTACATTTCAACAACGTAATCAAAATATTGTTGATAAGTATAGTTCAGTGCAGGCATTTTATACACACTTTCACTCTGGGTAGATCACTTGAAAGAGGGGCAGGTGTACTATTTTCCATGTTTAAATCTCCTTTCAAATTTCTCCTCAGATAAATTCAGTATTTACATTAGATTCTCTTAACACTTAAAAGTGAATTTTGTGATTACAGATTTCGTGATTTCAGGGTTTTTAAATATGATATATCAGTGCATGTCTATCCATTAAACATAGACGTAAGAAAGGCCAGAATCAATCTGCAAGAGGAGCTGATTCATTTACAATCTGACGAAATCATGAAAGTCAGATGCAAGAATTTAATAGGAGTGGAATGTTTTAAAATCTTATGCGACAATAAATATCCGAAGCTTCGATCATATGCAATTTCCATGGAAGCAATGTTTTGTACAACGTACGTCTGTGAATAATTATTTTCCATGATTAAATTAGTAAAAAGCAAATGTAGATCCCGACAGACGAACGAACATCTTCATGACCAGTTACGTCTAGTTGTAAAACAACATAATTCTCGATTTCGAATCTCTCATTTTAAACGACATCGGAGAAGCTTAATTTACTTTAAATACAGAGTACCTAGAGGATGCCACTGAATCAGTTCGTTCTTTACCACTACCCCGCCCGCCTTCCAAATTCTCCCCCTTCCATAGCTTTATTACCCAGGTTGCATCAAGGTGCTTCGGGGCAGGCTTACAGTCTCCCCATGCCTGCCGTAGGCTATTTCCCACAGAGCAGGTAAGTATCTACCTGGACTTTAGCTAGAAAACAAAGTTTTCCTTCCTTCCTTTTCGGCAAAGATATTACTGGCAAGAATTTACAGAGTGACGCATTCAATTATTGTTTCACTTGATTTACATGTTGCACAATTTATGACCCTTGTAACTGATTACTCTTTATATCCAATCCTGCTTCACAAATGTATCCCAGTTTATAAATGATATGCCATTAAGTTTTATTAGATTTTTATGAATATTAGTTTCTCTATTAAGATTTGTATTTAATGTTTATATTTATTATGTTATTATTATTTATTTCTCGCCTCGGTCTAGATAAATAACCGGCTTCAACAATAAACGTTCCGCGTGTTTTCTAATCTGTGTGTGATTTCCTCTAAAAAGTAAGATCGTATCAGAAATCTGTGTTTTATGACGCGAGTAATCTTAGACTTCTAATAGCGCTTTTAGATGTACTTAAGCTCGACCTGCTTTTCTTTGGCGTTGTTTGTGTCGGGTTTGTTTTGAATGACTTGAATGCAGCCGCCAAGTCTGGCACGTAGCAGGTATCGCGTTTAATGATCTCACTCTGCGGTAGCCTAGCTCACGCGACTACAGCATTTGCAGTTCAATCTAACATTGCTTGGCATGGCGTATAGTAGGGACAACGTGCTGTGAAGCTATTTGCTGAGTGTGTTAACGTGTATAGTTATCATGGTGTACACTGCAGAATAGCGTATTTTTTGTGACAATTTTTGCTTGATCGGCAATCAGTCTACCTACATCAACACCGTGCAACGCAATATCCATGGAGTTTAATGCTTGTAAGTAGGATTTGCAGAAAAGGCTACTTCTACATTTCCTTATAGATGCAAAGAGAACAGCGATATTCAAATGTTTAAGAACTGGACGCTATACGCTGGCCTTAAAAATCCATACTGTTTCCATGCAATCGCTATAAACAACTGAAAATCGATGGGATTTGAAAAGAATGACGAAGTATTGAACAAATCGAAGCATTAATAACGGATATATCGGAAATGGCTGATATCACAAAAAAAAGTTATTTGAAATAAAGCGTGTGTTTAAAGAGGGCTACGTTTTTTGTGCAGTACGTTTTCGTCTATCTCTTAACATTTACCAGTTATAAAAGATTACACAAAATTCCTTCCGAATAAAGAGGACCTCACAGGCTATTTCCCAGAAAATCCAAAATATACATTTTATTTATGACTAAATATCTTTAATGTGCGGTATTTTAATAAAATCCCCATAGCAGCTTTTTAGAAAATAAAACATTTCGAAAAAATGTTCCATGTAAACGATAGTTTGGGATGGGGGGATTTTCTTGAAAATCTTCGTGTGGTATCTTTGGAAGGTACTGAACCTAAATACCAAGTTTGGTATTTATCCAACATTTCGTTTTTGAGTTATATTGTTCACAGACACAGGCGCGTGCGTGGACCTTTTATCTGAAAATGTTTTTTAATGCAGGGACCTCAAAACATATATTTCCGGTGTAATTTCGGTATCGAAATTTTGGGTGGAATGCAATACCTTCTTTAGGTACTTGGTAGAGAAATTTAAAAGGTGCTGTGTTTAACTGTAGAATTAGCATTCATACATTTCTATAGGTAGATGTAATATTTTAATCTTAACGAATTATCTTTTAACTAAGACACTAACTTATGTTATGATTTTCGTCCTTCATTTCAATAGGTTGCAGACAACAAGTTTTCAAGCATTGGTTAATCCTCTGATCTGGTGGTTAACATGGTAGCTTCCAAATCTAGAGTTCCCGGATTCGATTCCCCGCTGCTTGAGAATAGGAATATTTCTTTGGCCAGGATTACTCCCTATCCTTCTAGAGTCTGAGGTATGGGTGAGAAGTAAATGCGTGTATGGGTGCGTGCGTGTGAATTTAATAGAAACATGACATCGTAATGGTTAATTGGTCCTTGACGACCAAAGCCCCCCCCCAAACAGCTTTTTTTCCATGGAAACCCAACTAGAACACTGACTTAAAGAACAATTTTGATCCAAATCCAAACGCTGCAAGTCTTAACGTGAATCCAAATAAGTAACATTCATGCCTGAATATATGAAGCAACAGAATGGGATCCTCGTGCTCTTCCTCCTTTGCTTCTAAGTAAACATCTTCCTTAAATGTTCTTAAGGCAACCCATCTGCAAACTTTGGGTAAAATGTGAAAATGTTGAGCCTTTTTTGGCATTTTTATTGTACCAAAACTTGTACTTTCATGCTACATAATTTTTTTTATATCAACCATTTTAAAGTCACAAATTACTATCTAATTGGTCCTGTACCGTTTAGGTAAAGCACCGCTTAATCCTTAAACTACATTTTTCTCAAGTTTCTTTCTTTCTTCTTGACTTCTTTCCCAGCATTTTTCACCATTCAAAATGCTCCTTGGACCGTAGTTTACTTATTAACTTAAAATATTCAGGAGAGCTTTAGGAATTACAAAGTTGGTGTGCATTAGTTAAAAATATTTAATAATTCAGTTGAATTTAATTACTTTCCATAACTCACATTTGAAAATTTAGAATAATTCAATGGCATGTGTAAGAACATTTTTTCCTCTTAAATTAAAATTTCTTTGTGTTTTTAGATATACTAAGCTCAAATTAAACATTTGAGAGCGCTACGAAAAACTGTAGGGTTCAAGGAGCATTTCATATTACCATTGCGCGACTAATTATCAAAAAAAGAATCAATATCTTAACGGCATCCACAGCTGAAATTTGTTCAACACTTTTAATATTTCAAAAGTAATTTTTAGCTCAAAAATACTTTAAACCCTTAGCTTCAATTATATAACATGCTCTCAGAGCTCTTTAAAGCTTCAACACGTGACCGTTTAAATGCCCAAGAGCACACGGCCTAATGGCCTGTATTTACTTCCAATGCCTTTTACTCGTCTTTGATTTTTCCTTACACTTTTGCACATTAAAAATGTCCCATATAATGTAGTTTGAAACCAACGTTGTTCAAATTTTCTGCACAAACTCAGAGGAAATGAACATAAAAAGCTGGCATCTGGTGTTTGCTACACTTTTAAATTGTTCAAGATATGACATAATTAATTTTACCACTGAGTTTAATTGTTTATAAATTATATCTAAAGATTTAATAATTGTTATGAGACAACCAGAGCAATGAATAAAATTCGGTATG
This sequence comes from Deroplatys truncata, assembly GCA_030765065.1. Taxonomy (NCBI): domain Eukaryota; kingdom Metazoa; phylum Arthropoda; class Insecta; order Mantodea; family Mantidae; genus Deroplatys; species Deroplatys truncata. The sequence goes on along the minus strand of CM060978.1, from coordinate 115,760,876 downwards.
CCAGTTTTGCACGTTAGTGTTTAAATAATATGGCAGTGCTTTTTTTTTTTAAAATTACGATTTCTACGTCGTGTGGAACACCTGATTAATTAGCATAATTAAAGTAAAATACATATTTTGTAATATTAAAGATTTGAATTAAACTTATAACACGCTTATAATTCAGGTATAGCAGTATGTGACAAAGTTTTGAAAACGTTTTGATAAATACTGCAAGGTTTAGAAATTTCAGCTATGGGTATAAGCTTTGATATAGCTAGTTATATTTTTTGTGCACTCTGTGTTTTATGTTCTGAGTGTATTGTAAAAAACACGAAGCAATCAGAAGAAAACCGTGAATTTTTGTATTGTCATAGATATATTGCCTTAATAGTAACACAAGGCGAGAAGCTGCATTCTCGTTAGTCTGGCGACAGAGATGAAATATAGAAAGGAAACCGTGTTATCATGTTCACTGTATCACCAGATAATATATGCTTCCTGCAGCTTTAAATTATGCTAAGAAGGAAGGATGGAAAGGAAGAAGAGATCTCTCGTTCATCTCCAGCCAGGGTGAATTCAGCTTACTGCGCAAACGGTGCAAACCATTTCTTTTGTAGTATCCATTGTGGTTACACTATTAGCGAAGAGGGTGACCAACTGATCATCCCTTTTGAGCTGGAGCCAGTAAATGGGACTGCATCTAAATTTTAGAGAATATAAGTACTTTAATAAGTATTTAAACATCTTTTTTTTTTGTTCCATTTATATGTCGCCTTTAACATCTAAGGTCATAACGGCAGCTTTGCCTTTGGAGCAGTTGCTCATTGGCAATGCTGTTCACTCGTTTTACTAGGGGTTTGTTTACGTTGAACATTGCTTACACATACACGCGGGCGCACACACACACACACACATAGTTACACTCTCATATATACTCCCAAACTCTGGGGAGGATACAGAATAATATTGGCTAAATAAAAGTTACTATCCTCCAGCCGGGAATCGAACCCGGGTCCTCTGGATTTGGAAGCTAGCATGCTAACCAACAGATTACAGATGCAGTCTTTGAACATCTTTGAAACGCATATATTTAAACAAATCGATTTATTAACATTTATTATTGTAGGCTTATTTTAAACCTCTTTAATCTGTGTTAATATTATAGAGATAAAATGGATTTTGTATGTGTGTGTCGGGGGGGGGGGATAATCTCGGAAACCATTCAATGATTTTGATAATTCTTCACCATTGAAAGGCCATGTGTATTATAAAACATCTAAATCCAACCCCCAAATGTCTGGGTATTTATTAAGAAGAAAGAAAGAAAAATAAAGAGGGGAAAAAGGCAATTACAAAGTCTTTATATTAGAATACGAACACCTTGTAGTCAGAAAAGAACATTTTGCTGAGAAGGCTTTGATTTTTCACTGAGAATACGAAGGAGTAGAGGTTGTTATTTCACAGAAAATGCGTGTAAAATTACACAAAGGCCGCTAATATTAATTCCAAGCAATGTACACACGAGAGGGTCACGATTTAGCAGCTGAGAAAACAAAAGATGATCGAATCTACTGATAACGGCACGACATGTCTAGGATTCTACTTACGCCAAAATCACCGACGCGGGAAGCCGAGGTCGTTAAGGCTCGAACTCGTGAACGGGAGGTCTGCATTTCAAATTCTGCGAGGACCGTCCTCCCTGGCTGAGGCTTCTTTTCAGGGTTTTCCTCAGTCCTTATAACTGGCAAATGCCGGGGAGTTGCGCTAAACTTAGGCATGGAACGTTGTCTTCCCAAAAATTTGCTTTCCCAATTATCATTTCATGTATCACCAGTGTCACCGCCGGTGGTTTCGTATGAAATAAGAGGCGGGTGTTAACACTTTAAAACCAATTAAGACAAAATCTTTTATTTGTTCTGAACGTTGCAATCAAATTCATTGCCAGCGAATGTTAAATAATTATTATATGGAGAGAGGAAGTTGCCCAGTGTAACACCAGAAATTATTCAACCGACATTTATAATAAACAAATGAGAAAATTATTTTTTCTTGATGATTGAACGCTGTATATAATCTCCAAAATGTTTAAATTGGTGTACTTGAGACGGAGAATCTTCACATTTACCATTTTTGCACCTATTTAGTTGTACTGATGTCAGGGGATTCTATATTATGTGAAAACTGTGTAGCCTCTGTGTTATTAAATAACTACGAGACCAAAGAGAAGGTTTACAATTTCATCTGCTGTGTTTATCTAAAATTTATCTGAATATATATATATATATATATATAATTTGAATATATTGTTTCATTGTCAAAGTATACTTACAGGCTATATCATGTTTCCAGAACTTGGAGGAATGTAGGAGGGAGGTTAAGGAAATCAGAAGTATAATATCCGCTAGTATTTCTTAAGTGTTTCTGTGAATATCAGGGAATTGTTTCTCCTTTATTGTGAATACCGCGGAGCTGTACAAAATTATAAGAGGTAAAGGTGAAGATTCACTTTAAAAATCTTCTAGATCAGGAATGGGTGAGCCGCGTGTCACATCTAGGAGGAAGCGCCGTAGAAGGGTACTGTGACGTAACGTAGCTACTCCTCTATCGGAGGAATGGCGTAATGCGATTCTAATTTTGAAAAGCTAGAAATGCTTGTTTATACAAATAGTCACTGGAAATACAGGTTTTGAGATCTTCTGAATAAAAAGTCATTTTTATAAAAACGTCCATTCTTGCGGGCGTGTCTGTGAACATGTTAAGCGAAGGTCTACCGGGGCAAGAGCCTTAGCCCAAGCAACCCTCCTGAATCCAGGGCTAGCGCCAGCCGAGTGGCTCTCCATCCGTGGGGGTTTCCCATGATGTCAATACCTTGAGTCTAAAATGGCCCCCCGCACACGCGAGGATGGAAGTGGATACGCCACTTACGCGCTTCATCCCGAATCGGGGTGACTACCGTAAACCACGCTACGGCCGACAGCAATCTAGCATGCCGTCTACCAACTCTTACTCATGGTTGGTGCCGGAGAACATCGGGGCGTCTCACAACCCTGCCTGGGCGGAAAACCAGCCAGGCGTACCCAATCTCCCATAGATATCGGGAATCACTGCCCCGCCGAGTCCAACCCAATCCGAACAGCTCCCCATCGAGAGGGGCTCGTATGTTCGGCCCAGCGTACTTCTAGTAACGTCAGAAGTACCACGAGTGCTCAGGGTCCACACCGCCCGCACTACGGCAGCTAAAGGGGTTGGAAACCCCCCCTTACGGAGTATCTCTGTGAACAACATATCTAAATAATTTGCTTAGATACCAAACTTTGTGTTTAAGTTCAGCATCTTGCAAGGATTGGCACAATTCAAGAACATCTTCACAACCCATACTACGCTTTACATGGACAGTTTTTAGTTATCTTTGATGTTCTCAATAATGGCTCTAACGATTCTATTAAAGTACCACGTGTTTAAGATGTTTGCATGGTAAATAAAAGGCATATCTTGAATTTTCTACTAATATTCTGTGAATTCCCCTTTATTCTGAATGGCTTTTGTATAATTGGTAAACCGTAAGAGAGTGACAAAATCTTACTAGGTAAAAAAATGCAGATTCGGCTAAAGCAGACAATTTATGTCAAATAAATTTGTAGTGTGGCGTTAACCATTTTCGAGATATTTTTGGTTGTTGATTTGAATGTTCAGATACATCGATTGAAACTCTAATAGTTCCAACTATTTATTTATTACTATTACAAGAATGAGAATGTTTGGAACTTCTACAGTCCTTCAATGTAATGTAATCATTTTCAATAACCTGTTACTAGCTATGTGGAAGTCGTAGGGTTCCTCTTGCAGCGCCTTTTATGTGATGTTCCTAATGGAGCGATCTAATGCCTGTAGAGTTTCGGGAATAAACCTGAGTGAATTCCACGAAGCGGTTCCTTCATCTTCGGGATTAGGTCATAATCACAGGGGCCTAGGTCCAGTGAATATGGTGGATGGGAAAGCACTTCCCAACCCCAGCGACGATGCAGATCAGTTACAGTTTGTGCCATGTGCGCTCGAGCATTGTGTTGCAAAATGACGGGAGGATTCTGCAAAAAGTGTCGCCGCTTTCTTCGCAACGCTGGTCTGAGTTAATGCTCCAAAAATGACAAATACTGTGCAGTAACATTTTGTTCTTGCAGTGCGGTATACGTTAGGATAACGCCATCACAGTCGTACACAAGAAGCACCACAACTTTCACATTTCTAACCCTCCTCGCCACTACTCTATATGGATCCCCACATGTTTGAACAAGACCTGCAGGACATTATCTTGTTGTACGACCACGAGCACATTCACTCTTCAACCAACTTAGATGTTCCTGTTTTGGGAACACAGCGAAAACACAGTACACAACAGTTCAGATCGGTAGCTCATACAGCTCCAAGGTAACTCGAGTATAGGGATACAGCTTTATCTTCTATTCTCCACAACGCATGCACTTTGAGCGAAAGGGAGAGTCCATTTATTGGGTGGTGGGTGAGACATAGGAAAACACATGATAAACTTGAAAATAGTTAATTCTTTCTCGTTTGGGTTCCACAACAGTGTTGCCACTATTAAAGTTCCAAACCACTTGCTTTTACTTTCTCCAGTGTTTATGTGAATTGAATGTTTACATGGATTAACAAGAAGTAGTTAGAATAATAAGCTTTCGTAAGAATAGTTTGTAGAAGAGCGAGTGGCGAAAGTCATGTAAATGTAACATGTAAGGATTTTTTCAGGTGGTAAGTCGCTATTCGTTTTCTTTCTTTTTCGTGGTCGTACAAAGAGCATGGAATTTCAAAGTCATCTCATATCGATTTCTTTCTTACTTTTCTACTACTTACGTATAGTATTAAGCTCCAAGCAAAATTCGATACCGAGGTTTCACCGTAAATACATGGTTTATGGTTCCTTGGATAAAAAGGGCATTTTTAGAATAAAGCAGGTATATAGGTGTGTGTGTGTGTCTGTCTGTCTGTCTGTCTATGAACAGCATAACTCAGAAAAGAAACGAAAGGTCGGTTAAATACCATCCAAAGATGTGATGCGAAACTGTTTAAGAGAATGCACCACCCTAATCTATACTTTACATAGAAACATTTTCGTTGTTTTTTATTTTCTCAAATATAGCTTTAACGATATTGATTAAAATGTCATATGCTTAAGATATTTCTTTAGCAAATAAAATATATAACCTGAATTTTCTGGGAGTATTCTGTAGAGTTCTCTTCATTCTGAATACGTTAGCATAACTTGTAAACCATTAGATTAGATATTTAACAGAGAGATGAACAGGAGGAACATACCCCTACCTGCCCACACCGGAACAGCTTCCTTCCTGTTTGTTCTAATCATCACCTATCTAAATTCTAAAGTCTGAGGAGAATTTAGATTAGGTTTCTACTAGATACAACCTCATTTGTATCAACAGTTTCAAATTGATTGTATCTATTCACTTCCAGTGCTTCACATTGGAATATTAAGTGCGAGGCTGTTTCCTCCTCTCACCACATATCCTGCATATTGTGTCTTCTGAGGGGCCCCATTGTCTGCAGGTGTGTGTTAAAATTACCATGACCATTCATCAGATCCATGAGCCTCATCTGCTTCCTACTTAATTTAAGGGCTACAGTACTTCTTCTAAGACATGGCTATTGCATCATTAGCTTTCCCTGCCTTAGTTTCTAGATTAGTGGCGACCGGTGGTAAAATAAAGATGCAAAGTGATGGCATATTGCACAACAAAAGTTGTTAATATTATTTATTACCACCACCATCACTACTACTACTACTACTACTACTACTACTACTACTACTACTACTACTACTACTACTACTACTACTACTACTACTACTACTATTACTACCACTACCACTACCACCACCACCACTACATTTCTTCTACAAAGGAATATTAAATACTACAATTTAAAATACTTTAATAAAACTATCTAAACTCACCCTATTTCTTGTAAATTAAATCTATCCTCCTGTCCTTCAGGCTGGCATATTTATCAGCAATGTCCTCGTAAAAAGGTTGGCTCTCGAAAAGTTTTGATAACAACTTCTGGTGTATTGAAATGCTAGCCAATGAAGAAAGCCAACACTGTTACATTGTACAGCGTGAAAATCTTTTCAGTCTTTTCAGATAAGAGAAGCTGCGTTCCACAGATGCGCTTGCTGAAGGTATAGTCAACACTATACAAAATAACATAACTTTCTTCGAAAACATCGCTATTTACGTTACGGTCTCGTAAAATCTGTTCTGAGTTCTTGCTTCTAAAACTGTGAGAAAGTGATAGTTAATTTCGTAATCGAGGTATATTGTTGAAAAGCTGTGGAAAGCATTGTTCTAAATTTACTAGAAGATTTTCAGGGAATCCGTTATTGAAGTTTTCGAATTTTGTTGCGTATGTAAGACCCAGAAATTGTAATTTCTCATAATCTTTGTATCTCAAGTCCATTTCCATTGGAATTTTATATTATTCCATAATAAAATTCATAATTAAGTAGGTGATAAGTCTGGGCAATATCATCATCTGTCAAGGAACTGTTTAAACGGTGACTCTAGTAATATTAACACTTTGTCCCTAAACGGATACGTATTACACTTTCACAGCACAAGAAAAGCTATATTTCTAAATAACTTTCAAACCAAACTGACGCCAAATCTGAAATTATTGGCGCTTGTTATATTATAACATGTTAGGAAACTAAACATCCAAAGTATAGGCCTAATTACTTAAGTTTATCATCTCTGTCCGCTAAGGCAGTTGACGAGTTAAAGAGAAACATCTAGTTACTCTTCATTCAATTGCTACAAGTATATTGGCCATGTGCACCATTCTCGATTAATGTTTAATCGCGGTCAATATGACATTTGACCGCGATCAACGCGATTTTTCGGTGCATCGACAATGATTAAAGTTAAACGAGGTAGTTGAACTTTCACCGCGGGTGCTGAACCGATCAATTCCTTTGATTGCAGTCAAGATGCATAAAATGGTTGCCCGTTTCGATTTTCTTGAAGGTATTGAAGAGGACATAACGATTACCTAAATCGGGTCCAATGCCAAAACCGTATGATAGTAAATAAAAAAAGAGTTTTATTTATGGACGCTGTGATCCTTACTCCCACTCTGTATTGGGCGTGAAAGACGGGAAATTTTGCTCAGATTCCTCTTCCTCTTTATCAGGCTTACGTGCTGTATATCTACGTCACGGGATCGCCGACTTTACTTCCCTTCCGAAGGAAGCCATGCTAAGGAGTTTTACCCCAGAAAAATTCCACTGCCCTCCTTCGGGTTTGAATTCTGCGACCTCGGAAACTATAGGCTAGCATGTTAACCACTACACCTAGAAGGACGACATATAATAAGTAGAGACAATCCTTTTGAAGAGTATGGGGGCAGGAAATCTAAAGGACGATTGCGGGTTTCAAAGGATACAGATAGTAAATGAAATACTGAGAGGTTAGAGTTTCCGAACGTAATCACCCCGTTTCAGCCATAAATAGAGTTCTTAAAATTGAGATCGTACGCTACAGAAGTTTTTAACATTGTGATTGGCTATATGTCTAGTATCCACTGAACAACGGCGTTGCATATCTCAGTGATGTGTCGGTGTAATAATTTCTTTTTGTCCAGAATTTGTATCGCTCCCGTGGAGGGCAACAACAAAATCTGTGATGGATTTCATCAAATCGAAGGATTTCGTGTGTTATGGAAATTATAGACATGCATTTATTATTGCATGAGTATTTGTTTTAATATCGTTGGTAAGGCAATTGAAACTATAATAGAAACTGGATATTACGTTTGTTAACCTACAATTTACGTCACATCTTTATTATAAGTTAAGAAATTCTCCAATATCAAAATGCTAGATACAATGCAGTTTACTACTAGCTGTTTTAATCTCCCGCTATGTAACAAATAGTGATTTATTTATTTATTTATTTATTTGGTTATTACAACTCGCCTGCTGTCATGTTTAAATGCATGGCTAAATACATCCATGCCGCCTGCTTGTCCTTTAAAGAACATGAGTCAGCTAGTTACAACAGAACATCTCATGCTGACAATGAGAAAAACTTCGAGACAGCTTTTTGTTTTCTATTTTCATTTACTGCCAAAAGAATGTACAATCCTACAACACTTCGAAACAAAAACCCAGGCTACATACAAGGGATTGTCATTGCACTTCAATCTTTTTGGATGTATGGTTTGATGCACTCCTTTGAGTAATTATCGTAGAATCATGAGCGTTCAGCAATCTAGCGCACGGTCAGCTGATGACAGTTCCTTGAACGAGAATTAATGATGCCCCGCAGTTACCATTTAACCGCGGTCAAAGTTTGATCGCGTTTCAGTGATCCACGATCAGCAAGGATTCCTTTTTATTTATAGACGCTACTGCCACACCAGAAGGTTACTTACTGCGTCTCGATATAACGGTGTCTGAAGATAGCAGTGACGTGCTACAGTGTGAAAATAGGGAGTGGGGGAAAGTATTGTCTACGGTTTCATACGTGTTCTCGTGATGAAACGAAATAGTCCCCTACAAAGCAGTCCTGAAAATGGAATCAACAAAGACGGCAACTGGAATGGGCCCATAGGATAAAGCTATTGTAGATCTTGCAGTAATGCACGAGTGGCCACACTGTGGAGAGGGCAGGCCAAAAAACGAAGTGGTTGATATCTCTCTGGTGGCCACATGCGCAGCAATCGTCCGTTTTGTATCTAAAAAGTCGATAGATTGGCGTCAAAGCTACACATGAAGGAATGCGGAAATAATAAGAAAAACTTGGTCGAGGTATGCGCGGCGAATACGAAAGGAATGGTCATATAATATAATCTGAAGGTTTTTCCGTATGCACCCCAGCGGCAGCATCACGGCGTAAAATATCGGAGGTAAAATCTGACGGCGGAGTGAGGAATTCCAGTTTAATATTCCTCTCTGCAGCCGCAGCATCCACCATCTCATTCTCACGGATTCCGACGTGACTGGGTACCCAAGTAAGTTGGATACCTAGAGAAGACAGCAAAAGTTAAAGTAAGTTATTATAATGACTTCATATATAGGAAATCAATATTCGTACCGGTCGCTGGACGGGGTTCAAAGCTATGGCAATCCAAAAAAAAAATAAAGCATCTGTCGGAAGTATGAAATTCAACATATTTTAGAACCCCATAAAGCGAGATCATCTCCGCCGTATAAATAGATGTCATATCGTATAATCACAATGTAAGCGTCTTCTGTTTGGTCCAGATATAAATAGCCGCTCTCGTACCACTAAGGGTTTTCGATCCATCAGTGAAAGTGATCAACGTTCCGGGAAGCCAAATCGCCAACAGACTTTGAAAGTCATGCCACCCAAGCCTGCTCGTAATCCGTATATGGAGTCAGAAAAGTATCCGTATCAATGCCAATGTTAGTGGGAAGTAACCGCGTGTTAAAGTCCAACATATAAAGCAGTCGCCTTGGAGTATGATAGATGCTGGGTAACCGCGAAAAGTCACGAAACAGCGTAGTAACGGCAAAGAAATCGGGTCCGTTCCGCCGTGTTTTCTACAAAGTTGTTCATATAGACGTGTTCTGTTAGTTTCAGTATTAAGAAATTGTAAAAATGATTCAAAAGATCTGCCATGAAGGCATAACCCAAGGTCATAAAACGTCTTTCCAAGTCATAAGTCGGGAAATAACGCTGTGACAGGCTTCTCGCCGGCCTGCCTGAGATACAAAAAAATTATGTTATAAAGTTGATAAAAAAATCTCCAACGCATTATGCACACCGGCAAACGGCGGCGGAGATAAAAGTTGTCCATATTCTAGACACGAATATATTAAAGGAGGAAGGGGACGAAGAAGGAAGTGTGGTTTTATACCCCAGTGGGGAGCCGCCATAGCTCGAAATAAAGCCTCACGTTTAGCCAGAGTGGAAAGGAGATTTTTATAATGATTGATAGTGGGGAGATTAGGCTGCAGGAAGACATCTAAGAATTTAATATACGACGGCGAGCTAAGGTCATAGTCCTGTAGTCGTAGAGTAAATGGAGACGGTGTGGTCGATTTCCGAAAGTGTACAAACGGAGTTTAATGTAGGTTAACGCACATCCCAATATCGCGAAGGTACGTAATAGTAAGTTGACATTCCCGTTCAAAGCTACTAAATTCCCCCGTGAGTTAGAGGAAAGCGGCATGTATGTGATGATGTCCGCGTATTGAAGCGCTCGGCGTCACTGTAATCGACGAAATAATACTTCTGAACATAAAGCATACAGAAGTGGGCTAAGGGCTGAACCCTGAATAATGCCTTGCAATGTATAGCGGAACAGAGAGCTACCAAGGAAATGCACTAACCGATATCGGTGATTGCGGTACAACGCGTTGATAAGGGCACAAACTACAGGAGGAATCCCGTACTTACGTAAACGTTCTGTAAAGCGATACGGAGAGATGCTCGTATGCTGCCGATAAATCCAGAAACAAAGCTAGTACCTGCCGGCGAGAGTGAAACGCGATGTGTATATCAGTTAAGAGGAAATGTCGCACCATAAGTCCTGCGGAAGCAATGTTGGATTTTCGGCCACAGGTGATGCCGTTCAAAATAGAAACTTGAGCTGTCTTGGAGGATCTTTTCAAACAATTTTCGAAGAGTTAAGTGGAACCCTCGGTTTATAGTCAGTGACAGTATGTCCAGCACATCCCGGTTTGAGTATAGGCTAAATAACCACCTCGCGCCAAGAAGATGGCGGTTTACCACTACGTAAGAATCGTGTAAATGTCAAAGCGAGAAACGTGATCCAGGTATCTGGTAACTCCTTCAGGTGATGTAGTCCTCCGTGGTGCTGTGGTTACCATGTAAGCGTGCAGTTCTCGAGGTCGCGGGTTTAAACCCGGCAAAGGGCGATGGATTTTTCGGGCGTAAAAACCCTTAGCATGGCTTCCTTCGGAAGGGAAGTAAAGCCGTTGGTCCTGTGTCGTAGATTTACGGCACGTAAAGGAACATCAAGCCTAATAAAGAGGCCTCTGAGCAAAATTGCAGAGTTGTATGCTTCATTAAGACATGCAAGTCCTAGAGGAATTAGACATGTAAGTCCTAGAGGAATTGCTTTGGCAGTTCATATGGTATGTTGTCAGGTCCAGAACTTTCGAATGTACACCGATGTAGTTCGTTCGTTAGTTCGTGGATAGATAATTCTCCATTGTAGCTATCCCAATATAGAATGGGACGCTAAGGACCACAGCAGTTAAAGAGCGTCCATGAATAAAACTCAATTTTAATTTTCCTTCAGGTGATAGTAGTAATCGTCCACACCTGGTGTCGATCTATCCTGTGTGGCTAAGAGGGTACACCGAACGTCCGCGGCAGTAACCGGGCTGAACAAGGGGTCCGTGAGGTTAACGTCCACCGGCACCACCGGAGGAGGATCCAATACAGTATCCGGCGCAATTAGACGAAAAGCAGTCTTACAAAATGTGTTGTCCGGCTAGTGCCGTATGTACTGTATTCCGTGCATGTGTAAACCAAGATAAGCGTCTCCAGATGGGGGTAATGGTATCTGGAGAAACCATGTTACTTTAGGTCGCCCAAGACGCCCTCTTAACGCGACACAGACGTCAGCGAACATGAACTTCTGCATCTGTCGCCACCAAAAATGTCTCCCTGTTACGTTGCTTTAGGTATCTTTAATAAGTTAGACATTTTCCCGCGATTATTTTTGAGCACTCCATCGTCTTTCACGGTGACTGTGGTACTCTGGGCGGCCGTTTAGCTACCTTCGGGTGAATTTCAGGGTGATAGCGACGTAAAATCCCTTCTAGAATCTCATACCCTCCTCCCGAAGATGATGCGTAGCCTGAGATAAATAGTCCTTAAAGTGGTCAGGTTGTGACTTACCGCATCGGCGTTGGCAATAATCTGGGCGGGTGTTCGCAGTTGCAGGATGTAAATGCAGCAAGAATGGGAAGTGGTCACTACCCATGGTATAGTTATGCCTGGTCAGCGTCAACGCACCTTTCTCGTCAGTTGTCGTAAAGATTAAGTCCGGCGAAGAATCCTACTGTCCAGGCGATCATTGCCGTGTCGCAAAGGACTGAGTAAGTAACTGCCAACCGTGCGCCTCAGTTATCTACCCAAGAGGTAGGCGTTGGCGGTGTTTCACAGTTAAGTTGTGAACCTTTACAGAGTTAAAATTCCCATATAGGAGAAATTATGTCGACTGCGGTAACAAAAGGTATTCCCACTCAGCTCTCGTGAATCTCTTACTTGACGTATAAACGCCTATAACGAGATTCCCAGGACCACCCTTACAGCTTCCAAATGCAGGGGACACCGTATGCCTGGCTTCCAATTATAAATATTCAAGTGTTCTGCTACGCATATGACCACTCGACCCCCAGGTGACTGCCGATCAGTACTATAAATCGTATAACCTGGCAGACGAAACGGTTGGCTCTTCCTCAACCAGGTCTCCACTAGCACAATGACTTGCGGGTGCACCCTCGCCAGATAAGTTTGAAATTCCTCACGTTTGAGTATTATACTACGCGCATTCCAGTACAGTAATGACGGCTTGTCCGTCATGTAAAGCACATAAGAACTTTATAAATGTAGTTGTGTTTGTAATCTAAGCAACGCCTGTAGCAAATATTTAGGGCCATGGTAAGGAGTTTCAGGAAAATAGCTTGAAGTTGTTGCAAATTCACTCCGGGAACCTCCTGTGGCCCTCGTGCTGTCTGATCCTGAGGCCATACTTCCGGACTAAAAGAACAAAAACGGCCCGCCCCATGTACTTCTGCCGGCCATGGCCGCTGCCCCTCCAGCGATTATTATGCGCGAGAGCCCCTCCGACTCACCTCTCGAGACATTGGCCTCCACGAGTGTAGAGATTAACATAGTTGGCCCTAATGGCCATCGCCCATGCGGTGCCCAGCGTTCCTGTAACCAGGCAGAACGTGACTGCTGCCTTAATTCCGAACACTTGCATTTGTGGAAACCGGCGGCGAAGGCGCCCCCAACCCAACCGTAGGGGATTTAGATCCTGTCTGAGGGACCGGTTTGCCTTGCATTTCCGGATAGACTTCAGCCCTCTGGACACGTGGTCGATATGTCGAATGGGATTTCAAGATACCAGCATAACACTCATTGCCAGGTGGCATTTGACGGGCCCCGTATCTAGACACAAGTAGAGTAGATATGATATTCGCAATTTGATTTTCTAGGCGATACACCGGGCATTTCCCCTTATCACTCGCAGCGTATTCCTGCTTACATTTGATGCACCGGAGATGGTCTATAAGACATTCTACCTGTGCATCCATGTAGTCCTGTCCACACTTAAGGCAGCGTTTATGGTTACAACAAAACTTAGCGTTATGGTGAACTTTGCCACAATTGGTAAAAATTGCCACCCTGGTGGTATACGAATCCACAGGAAAACGTAGATAGTATAAACGTACAGATGATGGTAGATATTTGATGCGGAAGATTATCTTGATTGTTCACGTTGGACATACTGTGTTTCTCCATTTGACTGCACTCAGCGATTAAAGCGGTATAAAGTGTGTATGGGCAATTGCCCAGTCATTTTAAGGTGCGTTCCTAATTCAAGTAGATCCACATCGAGATCTATCCCCCAAATTACCCCGTAACAAACCAGTTATAGAATGCGATATATGAATCGATATCGTGCATATTATCGAAATCGAGTCCAAAAGGTCATTTGCAAATTGCGCGGAACAGAGTACAAAATATGACCCTAAGTCTGTCCCTACATATTGTAATGGTGGTCTGAAGGCAATCGTTTCTGGCGCAATCTGCGCATGCGTCAATGCCCCATTCAACGTACTTGGTGCAGTTGCCACATCAGGTGACATCTATGTGACATCACGGACTTCGACAGGATAGGTAAAGTGTCAGTAATCACTTCTGTTTCCACTCCCACAGATGGGGTAACATGTAGATCTCCACCCAGTGTATTGGGCATAGTTCCCCGAAACACCCCCGAGGGACCTACGTCCCATGCGAGGCGACAATCAACACTTGAGGAAAATACAAAGTACAACGCTTACCTAGTGAATGAGTCATCCACATAATTACTTGCAAGAAAAGGAAATCCAACAAAGAAAATATCACCCTCTCCGTAACAAAACAAAATATATGCAGCAAAAAAGAAGAAAATTCTCAGTAGCGCCAAATCACTTCGAGGAAACACCGCAAGAAATATTACACCCTCTCCGCACCCCGCAACACTGATGGTGTACTGCGCAAACCTCACTGCTCACGACCAGCACGGTCACCGTCTTAAGGACGAAATGCTAACAAGAATTTAATCAAGAATGATGCACATGGTCGTATGCCATAGTTTCTAAAACTAGAATCCCATTAGACTACGTTACTGTTGTCATAGCAACCGTAAGGAGTTCGAAGTAATTTACCAAAGCAATTGAACGTCACAGATATTAACCTTTATTTAAAATTGTGATTTCGTTCACTGCAGACAGCGCTCTAACGAACAGAAAGTCAACCATTAGAAGCGTGAATAGCACACTGTCGAAAACACAGAAAAACGCAGGAGGATCGACAACAGCAAGATAGTCATTAGATCGCCACGAAGGAAAATGATGTGTCTGGCGTTATAAAACAGGTGAAGTGGTACTTCACTCACATCACCTGAATAGCTACTACTGTTCTGGATATGTTTCCAGTACACCATATGCTGTTTTGAATCCAGTCTAGTAGATTTGTCCTTGATATTAATTTGGTAATACCTAAGGCATGTTCTGGTCTTTTAGATGGGCACTGCGCTCCAATTTTAACCAGCCTACCTGCATTTTCATTTCCAATCACCCTAGTGTGGTCAGGAACCCATGTTGGAGTAAGTCTATTGCATTCCCTTGGCCCTTCCAGGACTTCTCGACACTTCTTAACATCTCTGATCTTCTGAAGAGTGCTGATATTGCCCTCCGTGTCGCCTGACTATCTGAATATAGTATCCGGATACCATAATTCCTGTAGCACCTGTCCTTACTTTCTTCCACACAAGCCCTGTGGATATAATTCTGTCTGGAATACTGCAGTCAATGCTCCCGAAGGATACCACTTCTCCAGTTTGGGCTGCCTTCCATATATGCCAGCCCCTGTTCCAACTGTTGTTTTGGATCCGTCAGTGAACCATGTAGGTCTCGTGATTGATGATTAGCCTCCAAATGCTTTCTACCTTCAATTATAACATTGAAGGACTTATTGAAGCAGAGAGGGTTTCATAAAATTTCGTGGTATTTTTGCAACTAGATTTATGCCCACATCATCCAATATGCTGATATGATGGCTCGGATATCCCGTAGGTTTCCAGTTGCCTGCCCTCTTTAATCTATATGCTCTGCCAATTGCCTCCATTTTAACCCAATGCTGGCTAAGTATAGTTTCCATACCGGTGTAGGTGTGCTGTTAATTCTACCGGTTATGGCTGAACATATCTCTGTCTGTACCTGCCCCAGCGTCTTGGCGACCCCTACCTGCTCAGTCTTTTTCACCAGACCAGTGACCCATAACTAACCTTAGGCTTACTACAGAATGAAATGCAGTTTTATTTATGGACGCTGTTTAACTACTATGGCCCTTAGCATCCCATTCTATATTGGACGTGAAAGACCGGAAATTTTTCCCAGATGCCTCTTTATCAGGCTTTAGATTCTTTTATGCCGCAAATCTACATGGGACCACCGGCTTTACTTCCCTTCCGAAGGAAGACATACTAGGGATTTTTACGCCCGAAAAAATCCATCACCCTCCTCCGGTTTTGAACCCACGATATCGGGAACCAGAGGCTACCACGGTACTCTTAGACCACGGAGGATGACGTGTCTTACTACGATGGTATAAGTCCAATGGACGCACATGGAACTAAAACCCCAGTTTCTAGCACAGGCTCTTTTGATACCCATTAGTGCATTTTAACACGGTGCATATTATTTTAAGGTGAGGATTCCAAGCAAGTCCAGAATCTAGTATTAATCCTATATACCCCATTCCCTCTTTCACCGGAAGAATTTCGCAAATAATTTAAGCTCCCATTATGCTTCATGGATGCGCTTCTTTGTAAATGATACCACCACAGTCTTTTTGGGATTAACTCCAAGATCCTGTTTTTGACACCACCTCTGTACAGCATTTAAAGCACGTTGTGCCAATATTCTGACAATGTTTTCATATTTGCCAATGTCCAGGATGACCTCATACCCTTAGCAGTAGAACCTGCTGCTATTTAGCTCCTCAATTAGGTCATTCTCTACGAGATTTCACAATAATGGGGACAACACTCCCCCTGACAACCTCTTGAGGCGCTAGCTACCATACTTTTATCTAGGATTGCAACCATAAGTCTGTGACTTTTTAGCACGGTCTCAATCCAGCTTCACAGGATGGTATCTACCCCATGCATTTCCGCAGCCCTATGCATAGCTTCAAAGGTTGTACTGCTAAAATCCCCTTCAATGTCTATAAATATTCCTAGAGCAATCTCTTGGAAATGTGATGCCTTTACTACCTTCCCAACCAAAGAGTGAAGGGCTGTCTCTTATAATTTTCCTTTCTAATAGGTATGTTGGTTTGGGTTTAATGTGACCATTACCTCCCTTATTCTTTATTAATTTTAAACTATGTTTAAACCTTACTTAAATGGGGCACCAATCTGTTCTGGACAGTGGTGATATCTAGATTATTTTTAGTCGAAATGTTTGCTGTTTTCTTTTTATTAAAGTACATACAGATCATTTCAAAGTACGCTGTGTAAGTACTACAACAAACACAAGTTGTACTATGTTACATTCAAAGGCTGCCCTTATGTACTTACACATGTAAAGTTTTCAAACAATTTTCTCTTACTTTATTTCCATAACATTTATATTTCCAAAACGGATCTACAAATTATATACAGAAGGTTGAAACTTTACTGCATGTTCCATAAATGGCGGAAAGAGAAACAATGCTCGAAGTTTAGGATTAAATTAGGATTTATTAGTTGAAAACACCATGTATGCAGAGGCAAATTTTTGATGTGCGCTGAATAGTATAATTTTTTCTCGTTTCTCTCCTTTTCAGCCAGCAAAATATATTCCTTTTTGTTTTTCCAAATATGTGATTTAACAAAGAAATTTCAGGCTTTTCTTTAAAAATAGCGTGAACATTTTTGTTTTGAAACATTATGCAAAATTTCAAAAGAAAACCTTAGTAACTCGAAACACTAAAGGTGTTAATATATTTGCAACCCCTGCAAATAATTATAGGTTATATTCTAAGTATCTAAACACATATTAAAAATATTGCTTCTGAAACATAACAAACATAAATCATCCCCTCCAAGAAACCAATCTGTGAAATTTTCCAAAATCACGGCTTCTGAATGTATTTTTAAACAAAACTTTAAACTGTTTTATGAAATATGTTCATTATGATTCTACTTTACCGGATTTATGCTTATTATTAAGCTAGAAAGCAAGCTTGCTAAGAAATAAATCGTTATGTTTGACTACAAAGCTTAAAGAATTATTTTTACTTTCTCTGCATATAGGTAAGAAGTACTGTATTCTAACAAAAAATTCGATATCGAGACTTCGCTGGAAAAGCATGTTTTGTGGTTCCCTGAACCCCCCACCGCCCCACCCCCAAATGGATACATAGCAACCTTGGCATTTAAGTTCAGCATCTTCCAAGGATACAACACGAAGATTTCCAAGAAAATCCCCCACTCCAAACTACCATTTGCACAATAAAATCGTTGTTATTTTTTATGTTCTTAAAAACGACTCTAACAATGTTTATTAAAATGTCATATGTTTAAGGTATTTATATGACCAATAAAATGTGTATCTTGAGTTTTCTACGAATATTCTCTGAAGCTTTCATTCGGAATTAATTTCTTAGAATTTCACCTATAACTGGTAAACCAGTAGTGTTAGACAAAACCTTACTATACAAAAAAATGTAAATTGCTTTAAACCACACAATTTATTTCGAATAAATGTTTGTGACATCAGCCATTTCTGAGATATCCGTTGTTGTCGGTTTGAAGTTTTCATTACTTCGTCATATTATTTGCTTTCTCTACCACGGTGTGCCTAGGGCTAGAAAAAGTATTGCATTCCACTAAAAAATGCGATGTCGAGATCTTATTGGAAATACATGTTTTGAGGCCCCTGTATAAAAAAGGCACTTATAGAAAAAGGTCCGCTTGCGCACGCGTGAATGTGAGTGAATGGACTCAAAAACTAAATGTCCAATAAAAATCAAACTTGGTATTTAAGTTAAGTATCTTTCAAAGGTGCGACACGAAGATTTTCAATTCATTCTTCCCACTGTAAATAACCCTTTACATGGAAAAATTCGTTATTTTTTATATTATCAGAAATGAGAATTAAAATGCGGTATAAGATATTTTCACGGCAAATAAACGCCCTATATTGAATTTTCTGAGAATAGCCGTAGATAATTTTTATAATCGGTAAGAAACAGACAAAAATCTGCTACATAAATAATGTAGATCTCCTTAAAACAACAGTTTATTTAAAATAACTTCTGTTGCATAAACCATTTCCGAGATATCTGTTGTCATTAGTTTGAATTTTTCAATAATTTTTCAATTCTTTTAAATGTTATCATTCAATTCTTTCTCCTGATATCACAGAAGGAGTATGAAATTTCAAGGCCAGCATATAGCGACCTGCGTTTGAACATTAGACTCGCCTTGCTCTCCTGCATCCCTCTTGCACCTACAACAATGTGTATAATTAAAGTATTTCTGGAAATGTTTATATTAACACAAAGTAGATAGAAAAATAACCTTTTAACGAATAGTTGGTATAAGCTGTGAATAATTAAACGATAGTGGATAGAAAAGTCATGGGTAACACATTTTTTTAATTGGTCACAATTCAATTGTTTCTCGGGATATCATGGTAAGTGTGCATTTCAACGCCAGTGCAAATAAATAAAGATCTATCTCTTCAGCCTCCTATGTTCTTTTTGTAACACCTGCAACGAAATGTAGGTTATAATGAAGTCATTTCTGTAAATGTTATCCCAGTTAACATGAAGTAAATAGAAAAATAAGCTATTGTAAGAATATTTTGAAGAAGAGAGATAAACGACAGTGGCTAAGAATGTCGCATAAATGTAACATATAAGATTTTTCAGTTGTCAGTTTCAATATTTTAAAATCTCTGTGCTTGAGACTGTGGTGAGATTTTGAGCTTTATTTGCGGACGCTCTTTAACTGTTGTGGTCCTTAGCGTCCCATTTTATATTGGGCGTGAAAAGCCGGTAATTTGGCTCAGAGGCCTCTTATCAGACTTGAGGTTCTTTTTACGTGCACTAAATCAACGACACGGAACCAACTGCATTTTTTTTTTTTTTTTTTTACTTCCGAAGGAAGCCATACTAAGGATTTTTGCGCCCGAAAAAATCCATCGCCCTCCACCGAATTTGAACCCGCGACCTTGGGAACTACAGGTAACCACTACACCATGGAGGACGACTTGATGAACTTGCTGGTACAACACATGTACCTTACAGTGATGATTGCGAATAAAGTTTTACTTAACATATAGGTATTGGGAAGTAGTTACAAAATATCAGTGTGATTAAGATCGTGCTCTCTTCTTTTCCCCTGTGTCCTTATATGCACGTCCTTCTTTTACCAAGTCAGTATAAAAAGCTCGACATTTGCACTAGCACCTGCACCTTTTGTTGCAACCTCACCAGAAATTTAGCGTTCCTTCCGATTTCATCTGCCCTATTTTAATCTACCAATTCTACCTAGGAAGCTTACTCACATCCAATTAATACTTGTAAAAGTCTTCAAAGATCAGAAAACATCTCCGTTAATACCTACTGCAACTTACCTGGTGAATTAAATATCCATCTCACCAAACTTGGTCTTTAAAGGCCAAATTTTAATGTTTTATTTTATTATTATCCTTCTAATTTTCTACAATGCTTAATATTCAAGTGTGCAATAGAGTTTGCACCTCCCCAGGATAGAACACGGCCATGGCTATGTCTGTGTGGAGTTAATTTGCTTCTATATTGTGTTTTTACTATAGAGCAATTAAACTTATGTTCATTGGGCATTCTCCCCCCCCCCCATTTTTTCCTTTACTCGGAGGTTCATATCGGTATCCTTCTATTTTGTTGTGCTTAATTTATGCATCATTAGCATCGAGGTACAAAGAGGTTTATATACAAGGGTAATGCATGATAAATGATAAAGTAAGGTAAATATGTTTGGACTGCAGAAAGAGACTAGTATCATAGACTAAACTAAGCACTCACTAAACATTAAACAATATATGCACATAGTGCGACTTTCTATAATTAAAAAAAATATGTTTTCTCCAGAGCAAGAGGATGACAGTAAAAGAGCGTTTCAGCAGCTTTCTAGGTCGTATGTTGGTAGACCTGTGTTGCGCTCTGTAGCCTTCACTTATTCTTTTTATCGATAAAAATAACAAAAATGAGGCGTAAAATGTAAAGGTGGGAACAGATTAGTTGACGGTCTTCCAGTGCAAAATAAGGACGTGTTTATAGACATATTCATAAATACAGTGATACTCTTTGGTGAAATGGCTAAAAGACTGACAGACTGGTTTTCTCGCATATGCAAGTGGAGAATTACGCGAACAGAGGAAGTATCAGTGAAAGTTGAGGATGAAAATCTTACCAGAGCTTTAGGGCGCTACGAACCTTATGTTATAAGGATACAGAAAGTGCTGATATGGGAAAATCCATTTATGAGTGTTCTGTGCATTTTATTAGTCAATCTTTTATTCTGGTATGTGTGATCAGTTGTGAATGTCCCTTTAAAATTTCACCCGATGCCAATAAGGTTTTGCATATTTTATTTTTGTCTAGGTTCGCGGTCAACTTTCAGTGCCGTTTCTATGGAGTGGTGTTTTGCGCTATACTTTTCGCCTTTTTATATGACATGTGGATAGAAAGGATTTGGCCTGAGATCTCTGTACCTGTTCAGCAACGGAGGCGAGCTTCAGAGGAATGGTCAACTGTGCATCCAAGGTAAACCATCAGTGAATAACCATCACGATTGGCATTTTACAGATAATAACTGCTGTCAAAGCAATAAGGAAGTATCGAAAATACTATAAAAATTGATAGCAATAGAGCTTATTGCACAGGCTTTCAGTGTAAGGCAATTAGTGCATCTGCAAAATTACAACAGTAGTATCTTGAGTAGTAACCTAAAGGACAAAGAAATGTTAAGAAAGTAAAATTAAAAAAGTGTAGTTCATGAGAATTTCTGCTGTTGAATTTTATTTTATGAGACTAATTACCACAAACCAAAGAAAAAATGGGTAATTCTAAGGTGCCACTCATGTTTAACCTGCTTTTAAGTTTGATGAAACCAATATAATGAGGTTTCCAAACATGAACTTTTGGGATAACAGAGGTGTTAAAAATAATAAAAAATTAACGAAGCACACAAACCAAAAAGTAGACAATAAGTTCAAAGTTCAGTTTTTAGTTTTTAATGGTGATATTATTGCCAGTGATGACATTTTCAAATTACAGCCTAACTGACAGGAAATGTAATTTTTATGGGTGGTGTCATTTAAATTGCCAGTTTGTGTACATAACCATGCTCTTGACTGGAACTTGGATTGCAGGGTCAGCTCTTGACAGTCCTAACAAATCTCAAAAGGGTAGCAACTCTACTAATTGCGAGACTGGAGAGGTACCTTTGTCATAATGTTCTCATATTTTATCATGTAATTTGTTTCTTATAAATTATTCATTCCTTATTTTAACTTTTTTGTTATCCATTTCAGTGATCTTTGGGATTGCATCTCTTGGATTCAAATTCTTTAGACAATCAATCATAGTTGTTACTTAATACATTTTTATTTGAATTCCCATTCTGATTTTCTTCAAAGTTCTTTTTATTGTTCCACACATTTGATTAAATTTCTGCAGTTAATGTTCATTCTCGAAAATGTGATAGTACTTAAAAATAGGTTAACAACAAACAAGTTAATCAATTTTAAATTTATTGTAGAACCAGAATATTTGCCTTCAAATGCTGTAATTTTGTTTTCTATATAGAAATTTTAAGATTATAAGTTTGTAAAATACCTTTTAAATTACAAACACTATTCTGTAGGCTATTTTCATTTTGGTATATTAAAATTTGTCCAGCTGTGATACAATTCCTTTCACAAATTGTTTTTATTTAAAACTTGTGATATTAACATTTATCTAGGGCTTAAGAATGTATTCAAGATATAAATTAAAAACACAGGGTTACAGACTACATCCTTGCCAGGTGCCTAAATTGAAGCTAACTTGTGTATTTATCCCGTGTTTTAGCATCTTCATATACCTATTTGGTTTATGACTTATTAAATGTTGAGGTACGTGTTCTTCTCTGAAGAATGATATTTCATGAATATGTTTGAACTGTGAAATGCCTTTGTGTAATCTTTAAAGAGAAGTCATTAAATTTTTTTTAAGTTTTACAGCTTAGGTGTTTCAAGACCAAAACATTATCTATACAGTACCTCTATTTGTAAATCCTCCCCCCCCCCTTTCTCTCTTTCTTTTTTAGTATAATGTTTTTGGGTCATAGATGGTGCGGTGAATGAATGTAATGGGTGAAATGATGCTCAAATTAGCCAGGGGTTCAGAGAGTGTAGAGTTATCTGATATTTACTTTCTGAGGATAAGGGAAAACCCAACAGAAACTTTACCCATGCGCAACAGACATGTGCATAGCATGGAAATAGGCTTTTATGAAAAGTGATTGTTCTTATGTTAAGATGGTTTCTATTCTCTTCTGCAGTCTACTTGTTAAGACTTATGTATAGTTTTTACAGTTTGTTTATCTCCTTTTTTAAGTATAGGAATAATTATGGCATCTGTCCAATTGTTTGGCATTTGACTCATTCTCCAGCATTAATTTGTAAATGTTAAGAATCTGTGCAGCATATCTTTTGAAGCTTATTTTATGAGTACAATGTTTACATTATCAGTTTCAAGATTACTCTTATTTTTGCCTCTGTTTAAGGCTGCTTCTAATTCCAGCTTTCTATGGAATTTACGTTTTTAACAGATGGTAGTAAGTAACAGCTCTTGATTATTTGTTTGGTTTTGTTAGCATTGCTTGCTCTCAAAGGTAACATCAGGAAAATAAGAACGTTCACGAGTTCCTTGTTTTGATTTTCATATTTGCATTTTATTATTTCAGCATTTTGAGTGTTCCTGAAATAAGCTTTTACATCAGTAAAACACAAATATTTCTGAAGGAGTATTATATATGGCTCAAGACTTTGCGGGATGATCAACCTGGAGTAGTAAGTTGTTAAATTATTCTTTTTTAATTTAATTAACATGAATTGAATGTTTTAGGTTTCTCATCTCAAGCATGTGGTGGGAGGGGGGGGGGTTGCAAAAAAAGTAAAAACTGATGCATTATGCCATAATGGGCATATTTTGGCTGTGATAATGAATTTTAGTTGTAAGAAGTCTAATATTACAGTGTAGTAAAGTCTAAGCAAGTCATCAAAATGCATAAAACTAGTGAAAAAGCCTCTTGTCCCCTTCATATGAGGAATATAATTAGTAAAGGTTTCACACTAATAGTGCCAGAATCATTGGCAGTTTGGTCCAAACGCACCTTCCACGAGTAGTGGCAATGTGTGTGTTTTTTACATTCTCTACCATGTACATAGCTAGAGAAAGTATTGCATACCACCACAAAATTTGATATTAAGATTTCACTGGAAATGCATGTTTTGAGGCCCCCCATAGCATTTTTTTGAAAAATGTGTGTATGTCTGTGCCTAAACAGCATAACTCAAAACCAGAAATTGGATAAATACCAACTTGGTGTTTAAGTTCAGTATCTTCCAAAGATGCGACACAAAGATTTGATCAAGAAAATCCCCTCACCCCAAACTACCCTTCACATAAAACTTTTTTCATAACTTTTTTTTCAAAAATGGCTCTTATAGTTCGGTTTAAAATACTACATATTAAAGATATTTACATGATAAATAAAATGTATATCTTTAATTTTCTGGGAATAGCCGGTGAAGTCCTCTTCATTCGGAAGAAATTTTCCATAATCTTGCATAACTGGTAAATGTTAGTGATAGATGAAAACATACTACACAAAATATGTAGATCTCTGAAAAACACACAATTTGTTACAAATAACTTTTTTTTGTGGCATCCACCATTTCTGAGATATATGGTTCAATACTTAGGCATTCTTTTGAAGACTTGTCAATTGTAATTGTTTCTTGCCTTGTTATGGAGAGATTATGGAATTTTAAGGCCAGCATATAGTGTGCAGTTCTAAAACATTTTACTATCACTATTTTCTTTGTATCAATAACAAAATGCGTAATGCAACTATTTCCGGAAAGGTTTGTCTTAATTAAAATTAAGTAAATAGGAAAATAAACTTTCGTAAGAACAATTTGTATATCCACTAATAAGCGATAGAGGGCAGAGAAAGTCATGTGAATGTAACACATCAGATTTTCTGATCAAATAGTGGCTTACTGGATGTCCTGCTGGGCACATTGAGTTTATTTCTTACTATTCCATTTTTTGCATATTAAATATTTTGCAAAGATTGTTAGTAGTATTCAAAATTGTATTCCATATTTTAGGATGTATTGCACATAAGCAAAGCAAGCAGTTTTTAAGGCTGTGTTTCAGAATTTACTAAGTGTGTAAAAGCAAAGCAAAACTTTGATAATTTTAGTGATAATATCTCTACATGTTTGTTCCAGCTTAAATGACAGTAAATGCCTATGCCTAAGAAATTTGATACATTTAGTCATATTTAATGTTTCATTGTAAATGTGACATTGAATAAATTAGGAGCATAGGTTTTGGTGAAATTGATTAGTGATAAGCCAGTTTTCAAGCTTGCTGATTGTCAGTTTGATTTCATGATAGAAATTACTTATGCTTTTAATAGTGAAGAACAGATTTGCATCATCTGCAAGCAGATTGGCATGACAAGGAGAAAGATATTCAGGGGATCCTTGATAAACAAACAAAACAAAAAGTAGGGGTCCAAGCAAAGAACCTTGTGGAACACTGCAGGTAATAAGCTTTGATTCTGACTGATATGAATAATTAGTCTCAACATATTGCTTCCTATTACTGAGGTATTACAGAAATCATTCTTTAGTGATACCCCACAATCCATGCATCTCCAACTGGTGTAGCAGGATCTGATGACTCACTGTATCAAAAACCTTATGAAATCAACAAAACATGCCTAATGCTATTTCTTTGTTATTGATAGATGACTGTAATTTATTTGTCAAATATAATAATGCATTACAGGTTGACATATGCTTCCTAAATCCAGACTGATTCTAAGTAAAAATATTTTGCACCTCTAGATAATGTGTTACCCTGTATATCTTGGCCTTAATTATTCATATTGCTATTGTTTTTCTTATGAATGGGAATTACTCTTACTACTGTGAACTTATTAGAAAATGTATCAAGCTACAATAAGAACCAAAAAAACTATGAACCGGCTGCACAGTGTTTTTCCTGTCCATGTCCTTGGCACTCGTTGCAGTCTGTCGCTATCATAGAAAGGCGCAGATGAAACCATACAACACTTTTAAAATTACTTTTAAAGGCTTTACTTATCAACTTTATGAAAGGAGATCCTGAAACTGGCCACCGTCATTGTCCACACATTTTTGGCACCTCTTTAGGAAACTATCCATCACTCGCCGTAGTTTGTTGAGAAATGCTGGCAATTTCCTGGCGAATATTTTGTTTTAATTCTTCCAGGGTGTGTGGGTTTGTCTTGTACACTTTGTTTTAAGTTACCGCAGAGATACAAATTGCGGGGGGTTAGCTTGGGGGACTGAGGGAGCCACAAATTGTAACGGTATTAACTTATTTGTTTATTTAACATTATTGTAGCTCCACGTTGATGCGGTATTGCTTATAATGTTTGTTTACATCAGTGTTGAAGCCATCTTCTGACGTCATTCATTTGTTCGGTTTGTAGCTCCATCTGGCGTTAGCAATTTGCGGTTCCTAGTATCAGTTTTTGAAATAATTCATTTCAAATGTCCTCCGGCTAGCTATTATCTTATCTTGGGTCGAACATGTGTCTCTATACAGGTTGTAAAACGGAAAGGAATCTTTTATCCAAAAATTACACTGATGAAGAAATTTGTTTTACACATTTATTGTCGAACACGTTAACTATCACCTTTATACATTGATCTTAACACTCGCCAAACTGAAACTGTTATAACAACTTCTTACTGATAATTCTTTTAATCCACGTACTTCAATCTTTTGTATATTTAACTTTACCATACTTTAGATCTTTCATAATTCTGCTGCGCGTAACTTGTGAATCTATATCCGATGTATGACGAACTAATACTTTCGACGAACTGACTGACTGAAGACGACGTGTAGTGTACACAGATTTTTGATGAACTGAAGGACTGACTGACTTTACCTCTAACCTAGCCTATTTATACGCATGCATCAAGATACGCCTAAAGATTATAACTGAACTGCAATTGGCTAATAAAACGCGCCAACATTAGCGTCTATCTTAATCTCCAATGAAAACCACGAATACATATTGCTTTTAGGGAGAAAATATTCCAGAAGTTTCTACCGAAAACGCGCCAACATTACGTAACTTCCTCGTTTCCAATAATGATAAACAGCTCACCCCCCTTTCTGCATTATTGCGCTATTATTGACAGTTTCAGTAAAGCCGTATAAACTTATTTCCCAATAATAATTACAATTAATAAACATCTGAAATCAATGTCACATAAAAATGCATATTCATATTACAATCATTATTTACATTTAAGTAATTTATGATACAAATTACTGCATCATATGCCCCACTAGAAACATAATTATGAATATTTACAACTTGTTTGAAAATTTTATAATTGGGCTTTTAGTCTCCTAAATCTTGGAACACACGCTATCACTTTCACTTAACACTTCACACGCATTTAACACACGACATTTTTTTTTTTTTTTTTTTTTTTTTTTTTTTTTTTTTTTTTTTTAATCTTGCCACTACTTACTGGCTCTGGTTTAATTAACTTAGATATTAATCTGACATCACAAAAAATTTTTTTTTTTTTTATAGCAAATACTGTACCCTAAATTATTTAATTAATGTTCCAAAAAATGGTTTACTTTCTTATATTGTTAACAAAAATTTATCAATTCAAGAATTTTTTTTTTGTAATTATTAAACATATTTACCAAAAATATTCACCCTTTACACAAATATATTTTCATCTCTTAAATCTAGACAATGTTTCACCTTTTCTGTTTGCTACATAAGTATTTGTTTTTAATTATTTTTACCCATTTTTGTTATTTTGTACTTTATTTTAACAATACTCTTGGAATTGTATTTACGTACTTTTAATTTAATATCATATTAAGTTTCAATCTTTGCATTCTTAATTTTCAAATGTTGTCACAGTTACTAAAAATTTAATTTTTTTTTAACCATTTCTCTCTTTTTTTTTTTTTTTATTTATTTCTCTTTTCAAATGACATATAAATAATTAACCCTCTTACGTTCCAATACATTTCTCTGCAAGTCATCTTTAACTATCCAGCATTTACTTTACATCTCATTGCTATTTACCCTCCTGGATCAAATTGTGTGTGGCTAAACATTACTCGTAGCCGTATCCTAACCTTCAAATTTTTGTTCATGAATAACCTCTTGTATTCATTTGAAATTTCATCACATGATAACATTTGAAAACAATCTGAAGTTTCCTGAACTACACATCTTTTAACAACTTTCATTTTCAATTCATCTGCTATCTTTTTAACTTGAGAGTACTCTGACAAATCTGTACTAAACTGTACTGGATTGGAGTTTTCAATTTGAACATTTTGGTACAATTTATTTCTTTGCATTTCTGAGTCTTTCTGAATTTCTGATATTTCCCCTCTGAAATTATCTTGCGCCTGATTCACATCTACATTCATAACCTCTTTTATCTCTCTTATCTCACTTGAAATATTACTCACTTGACTTCCTAAATCTGTACATTCTACATCAACATGTTCACTTTTAGTATTAACCTCACTTTCTTTGTTACCTATTTCCCTGCTCATGTCTAGCATTTCCTTTGAAATTTCTCCTATCTCACTTACTATTACTTCCTCATTTTCATCTCTCATTTCTGGCATACTACTATCTAGCTTCATAACTTTCTTTTCAATTTCTTCACTGCTTTGATCTACTTTTTGCTCTAATACCTCATTACTCCTACCAATATCTTTTCTGTTTTGTTCAAAGCTCCTACGAATATCTTCCCTCAATTCCCTATGACTCTTTTGCATATCTTCCCTTAATTGATCTGTAATGCTCTTACCAATATCTTCCCTCAATTCTTTCTTATTCTTTTGCATTACTCTGAGTTAGTTTTTGTTCTAAACTCCTATCAATATCTTCCCTCAATTCTTCCCTCATACTCTTAACAATATCTTTCAGCATTTCCATCATCATACTAGCATCAAAACTAACATTTCCTGCTGTTTTATTCTGACTTTCTGCACTAACATTTCCTCCATCAAATATTACATTGTTTAAGCTATCTTCTGTAATCTGTATTGAATTACAGCTAACTGTTACACTATCTCCCTCCATAATTGTTTCTTCAATATTATTAGTAGCCATTGTTTTTGTTTTCTAAAAAAAAAATTACAATACTCTGACCTTTGTGATGCTGTCTGTTGCTGTTACATTGATGTCCAGCTTTCTGCCCCTCTCTCCTAGGTTATATGTCGCTTCTGCGTTGTGTTATGATGAGTCCACGTCGTTTTGTTGTCCTGTAGTTTGGAATCTGCGTCTTGTAGATCATTTCACTGCTGCATTCGTTCCACGTCCGGGTTCCTTTCCTGGTCACTCTGCTACTTTCCTGGTTACTTTGCTTCTTTCCTGGTCATCGTGTTCCTTTCCTGGTCATCGTGCCCCACGTTCTGGGTGCCAATTTGTAAGAAGACATAATGATTACGTATTATGTTTTACGTAAATTATTAGAACTTGAAGATCTTATATTGTGCTGCTTTTGTTTTGTTTGGTTACATAATTTTAACTGCCCCACGTATGGGAGCCAATTTGTAACGGTATTAACTTATTTGTTTATTTAACATTATTGTAGCTCCATGTTGATGCGGTATTGCTTATAATGTTTGTTTACATCAGTGTTGAAGCCATCTTGTGACGTCATTCACTTGTTCGGTTTGTAGCTCCATCTGGCGTTAGCAATTTGCGGTTCCTAGTATCAGTTTTTGAAATAATTCATTTCAAATGTCCTCCGGCTAGCTATTATCTTATCCTCTATACAGGTTGTGAAACGGAAAGGAATCTTTTATCCAAAAATTACACTGATGAAGAAATTTGTTTTACACATTTATTGTCGAACACGTTAACTATCACCTTTATACATTGATCTTAACACTCGCCAAACTGAAACTGTTATAACAACTTCTTACTGATAATTCTTTTAATCCACGTACTTCAATCTTTTGTATATTTAACTTTACCATACTTTAGATCTTTCATAATTCTGCTGCGCGTAACTTGTGAATCTATATCCGATGTATGACGAACTAATACTTTCGACAAACTGACTGACTGAAGACGACATGTAGTGTACACAGATTTTTGATGAACTGAAGGACTGACTGACTTTACCTCTAACCTAGCCTATTTATATGCATGCATCAAGATACGCCTAAAGATTATAACTGAACTGCAATTGGCTAATAAAACGCGCCAACATTAGCGTCTATCTTAATATCCAATGAAAACCACGAATACATATTGCTTTTAGGGAGAAAATATTCCAGAAGTTTCTACCGAAAACGCGCCAACATTACGTAACTTCCTCGTTTCCAATAATGATAAATAGCTCACCCCCCTTTCTGCATTATTGCGCTATTATTGACAGTTTCAGTAAAGCCGTATAAACTTATTTCCCAATAATAATTACAATTAATAAACATCTGAAATCAATGTCACATAAAAATGCATATTCATATTACAATCATTATTTACATTTAAGTAATTTGTGATACAAATTACTGCATCAAAATCTGTCCTCAAACGCACTTTCAATGTTCTCATCGAAATATTGGATGTATGAGCTGTTGCAGAGTAACGCTCCCTGGCTGTTAATTTTTCTAAAAAAAGGGGGGCAAAATTGTATTCACATATGTATGGGCGTCAACTGTTGACTCAAAAAAAATGTTGTTTGGAGATATTTAGGATAAATCACAAGTGTGTGTGACTAGCATTTTGTAAACTTGTTTTCCTGGATACATACTTTTGTATTTTGAAATACAGTAGAACCCCACTAATCCAACCTAATTGGGGGTATGGTCTGTTCAGATTATCCAAAAAATGGAAGAAGAAAAAAAAAGTATGTAAATACAACTATAGGATTAGCACAAAATTGGCTATTTAATTTGGTGTTGGGAAAGCCACTATCAGAGACTAAAAAAAAAAAATTGAGGAAGACTTGAGAGCTTCTGCAGCACAACATTGGAACATTGCTACAACTTATTGTTGGTATACTAAAAGTGACGAAGCGACTTTCTTGTGGTTTACTCAGGAAAGACAAAAAGGCATTCCTATTAGTGGCACATTGATTCAAGAAGAGATATTGAGGCATTGTAACTGAACAAACTTTTGAATGGTGATTCAACATTTATTCCTAGCAATGGTTGGTTAGACCATTGGAAAAATAGACACAGGATACATCAATTAACGATAAGTGTTGAAAAATTATCAGCCGATGTTGCTGCCACAGAAGCATTTTTAAGTGAATTTGCAGACTTGATTTATTCAGAGAATTCCTTGTCACAGCTGGTTTATAATGCTGATGAAACTGGACTGAATTTCAAAGCACTCCCCACTAAAGCCTGCATCGAAAGAAGAGTCGTCTGCACCAAGTTTTAAAATGAATAAACAATGCCTTACAGTTTTAACCTGTAGCAACACTGTGGCAACAAACAAGTTACCGCTCATGGTAATCGGAAGGTCTGCATAGCCACGAGCCTTAAAAGTCATGAATATGAGCTATCTTCCTGTATTATAGAAATAAAAATAAAGCTTGGATGACGGTGGTCTGTTTAAAGAGTGGTTCGAGAAACAATTCATTTCCTCTATTAAAAGATTCAATAGAGAAAATGGACTGCCACCTGGAGCTTTACTTTTGATTGACAATGCTCCGTCTCATCCCACTGAAATGCATCTCAATGGAGATATTAAAGCATTTTTTTGGCAGCAAATGTAACCTGTTTATTGGAACCAATAGATCAAGGTGTGTTACAAAACATGAAGTTAAATTACAAAAAATGCTTCTATGATTTCTAATTAAAGGAGAAGATTGTTCCATCTTAAAAAAAAAAATAATAACTATAAAGGGCATCATCTACTGGCTAGCTGAGGATTGGCACAGTTCGAATAAACAGTTACTACAAAAATCATGGAAGAAAGTGTGGCCAAGTCTCGTGTTTAAAGAAACTCCATCCATTCCGGCATCAAATAATAATGATATCATTCAGCTTATTCAAGAAATCCCAGGGTGCTAAAATGCAGGGGAAAATTGGCTTCTTGAACGGATATCAGTCAACAATAATGGTCATCAAGACATCAGTCTCTATGGTCCAGAAGCAACCCGATCACAACTCTGAAGATGGGAAAGTGAACGAGAATCCCTAAGGATATTGTCTGACATTCTGATGCTGCACTACTAGAACGCTGCTGCCACACCAAGTGACATTGATGTTCATGCGACTCTGGCGCAACATCACATCATCAAGCAGATTTAGTTCTTTACAGCAGAAGATGATTACCAATTTTGCAAGTTCAGTGAAAATTACTGCTTCATAAACATGTGATAGTTACCAGTACGGGGCTTAAGTAAATGTGAAAATGTTGTTTAACAGTGAATTACAAAATATGTACAGCACATTGCCTAAAGCAAAGTTCAGCAAAACATTTTTGTGCAAAAAGTTTTGTCGTTCCGAAGTGTGTAGTTTCAATAATGAGTTTCTCAGTTCTATAATAAAATCCTTTCTTTACACTACAAATAAGCTTTATATTATTATTTTTTTTTAATCACGGATTTTGTGTTTGGATTTGCGGGGTTTGTATTATCGGGTTTCTGCTGTACATCATTTCAGTAGTAATTAGGATGTATAAACTTTAGAAATACATATGTGTTGATTTCAATTTGAAATATTTTGCTTTTCTACCTTTGCAGTTCTGCTGCACAATGAGTGCTTGCTTTATAGTGATGACATTTATTGGTCGTGCCGTACCAGGAAACATGATTGCATATATAGTGATTATGCTTGCCATGGTAGGTCCTGGAATTTGCATACATTTGATACCTCCATCAGTGATTCACAAGCTCCGATCTATCAGTTCACTGCTCAGATCAAAAAATAAAGGTAAATTAAATTCAGAGTTAATACATTTAAAATATCTTATTTATAATAGTTAGAATAGTTATTTAGAGGACTAGTTACTAAACCTAATTCGTGATATGTTGTCCACAAAATTTTATATACATGCAGAGTATTTTAGTATATGTTGTATATTTAATATATTTTATGAAATTTATTTATTGCGGAAACAATATGTTTAGAGAAAGAGTAATGTGGGCTTTGGAGGGGGAAAAAAAGACACGATAAAGCAGCAAACTTTGTTGTTATATTCTGCAATTTTGGATGCTAGTGTCATATGTGAATTTAAAATAAACATGAGCGAAGAAGGTGATTTTTCACAGTTGATCAGCAAAAATTTTAAAAGCAGTACAAGATGCAAGGACTGGGATGTGGTTAATGAAGCAGACATAAATGAAGATTCTTTGTTGGCATATTTTTATGAGAAGTCGAAAAGTATTAAAGCTTCAAGTCTTTGGAGTGAATATTCTATGGTGAAATCAACTTTTTGATTAATGATAATATTGATATCATTAAGTTTGGAAAATTAAAGGCATTTTTAAAGAGACAATCCATAGGTTATCGTAGTAAGAAGTCAAAAATATTAAGCCGAGATGAAGCGACACAATTCCTGAAAACTGCACCTGATAAAAAACATTTATTACAGAAGATTGCTCTTATATTTGGAATATGTGGAATGTGTCTTCGGGAAGAATTGCGCAAACTGACGATTGATGTTGAGAATGTGGGTTCAGCATTTATTGTGAAGATAAGGGAAACAAAAGCATATACACATCCAGAAGTTTTGTGATTAGTGGTGAACTAAATAATGTTGATTTGCTTGAAATTTGTAGAAAGTATTATGGTATTCGACTTGGTATTACTAACTGCAATAACTACTTTCTATTTTATTTGGAAACTTTTGTGCACAAGTGGTTGGCATAAATATGTTTGGGAAGATTCCTAGTAAGATTGCAGAGTATTTGAAGCTGGAAAACGCCAAGGATTACAGGGGCATTGTATGAGACGTTCTTCTGCTACTTTCCTAGCAGATATCATTGCTGATGTTCTTACCTTAAAAAGACATGGAGAATGGAAATTGAATACTGTTGCAAAGGATACGTAGAAGAAAGTGTGGAGGGTAAAAGGAAAATTGATGATCTATTACTTAGGGGAGAGAGTTCGGTTACAGGCATAGTTGTCAAAAACAATATTTCTGATAATAGAGAAAATTTGCCTCCAATAAGTATTAAAAGTTGTAATGGTTGTAATATTACAGTAATTATGAATTAGGTGAGAAAGTTTTTGTTTTAATGTGTATTATTATCAAGGAAAATAAGATATAGATGATCATCACTAAAGTGTATTTTACATTTTGTTGAACCTGTATTTTATGTTTTGGCAGCGTGATTTGTTAGAATATAAAGTATAGGTTTCGTTACCTAGTAACTATGAACTAAAGCATTACTGATTATTATAGTAGTAGATAAACATATTTAAAAATCCATTTTGCATTTTCTTTTCACTATGAAACATAGATCTTGTAATTGCAGGTGCTTTAGTTATCCTTAATTGAAGGATAGCACAATGATATTCATTGCAGTTTAGAATTTCATTTACAGACATTTTCCCTAATAATCTCAAATAATTTCTTAATTATGTACAATTGCATGCTTTATAAAGATGATTCATGCTCTAGTAATTTTTCCTGGTAGGGCTTCTTCTGGAACTTTCTTTCAGTTTGGAGAAGTGAGTAGCAGTAACTTAAAGTACCTGCTCTGTAACTAAAGCCTCATTTGTGCATTCATTTCAGCATCATTCAGGTGTTATTTCTTAAGGTAACACACAGCATTTCCATTTTAACTTTCTCTACTATAGTAAGCAGAGGAAGTACTGTATTTCACACAAAAATGTGATACCAAGATTTCACACAATGTATATGTTTTGGGATCCCGAGAGAGAGAGAACAAAGAAAGGTAGGGGTGTCTGTGTGTGTGAGAGAGAGAGAGAGAGAGGGAGAGAGAGAGCAGCATAACTCAAAAAAACCTTGGTATTTCAATTCAGCATCTTTCAAGGATGCAACACAAAGATTTTCTAGAAAATCTGCCCACCCAAACGATCTTTTACATGGAAAACTTTATTTTCTGAAAAACTGCTCTAATTTTGATTAAGATGTTTATATTTAATATATTGACATGAAAAATAAAATGTATATCTTGAATTTTCTGTGAATAGTGTGTGAAGTCTCCTGTATTTGAATAAATTTTGTATAATTTAAAGTACAGAAGAATGGCCTGATTACTGAACACTACATTAAAAAAAACAAATGAATGGCTCTTCTTTCTAAACAAAAAAACTGGAATGTTAAGTTTGCAAAAATGTTGTAAACCTTGGAGTAAATAAACAAATGGGCGTGAAAATTTCAAAGAAATGGGCAAATTGTAAAATACTGTGAATAGTAGCTTATTTCATTGGGAAAAAAGATTTTTGATCACAAAGAAAGTGTAGCTCATTTAGCTGTGCAAAAAATGAAAACAGATGTCAAGAAACACTTATTGGAGAATATATGCATGAAGTCATTGCCTAGTGAAAAATATATCACTGCTAAAGTGTTTCATATAGCCTATAAAGTGACTAAAATGAACCAGTTATTTAACTGTTCTGAAGATAAAATCTATTTGCAAGATTTGAATATAATTAATAAGGGATGTACATTTCATTCTACTAATGCATGTAGTAACATTACTGATCATACTGGAAGTGAAATGAAAAGTGTGCTTATTGGCAAGATTTAGATTCACAAAGCATGATTTCTCTAATTGATGAATCCAGATGAATCGGTCAGAAATTAAACTTGATTATGCATTTCCGTGTGTTCATTGAAGAATCTGAACTTTCTGCTCCTGTTTATCTTTTTCTTGAGTTCATTGAACTAGATCATGTGACCGCTCTTGGAATATTTAATCCATTACCTAGGCACTTGGAGTTTTTGGGAATAACAAAGGAATACCTAAAAGTCACCTAATAGCACTGACTTGTAATGAGCTGAGTCATGTTGGCATCCGCAATGGTGTTGTAGTATCTTGCTTCCCTAATATCACTATAAAAAAAATTGAGTTTTGTTTATGGACTCCCTTTAACTAATATCACTGTGTCGCACTGTGCCAATCATTACCTGGAGTTGTCAGTGAATGGTAGTGTAAATACTCTTGAGTAGAGTGAAGAGGTTCAAGGGCTTTCTAGATAAGTTGTATGCGCTCTGCCATGCTTCACCTAAAAATGCTAGAGAACTGCAGTCATGCGCTGCAATGCTGGAACTTCAGCTGCCAAACATTGGTAGAATTTTGAGCACCCATCAAGCTTTTGGAAGTCACCATAGTATGGCAGAACTTTGAAGCGCTTGTACTTCATTTTCAGAAAGCAAAAGATGATACATCTACAACAAAAAATTAATTGTATAATGAAGGCATGTTGAAGAAAATGATTGAATCATTCTTGATTTGGGATTTACAGCTGATGCTCTCCAAGAACTTTTGGAGCTAAGTTCAGTGCTGCGAGAGAGAGAGAGAGAGAGAGAGAGAGATAGAGAGAGGAATGGGATGGGATGGGCCTATACAAGGCTGACAAGAAAATAAAATATATTTTAAATGTGTTAAGACAGAACTGAAATTCCAGGTCTATATTATGACAAATCTGTCCAAAATGCAACAAGTCTTAACTTTCAAGGAATAGAACTTCATTAAATTTCCAGTAAACATAATATTCCAATAAATCCATTCGTCTTTTATGAGAAACTGAGACATTAAAGAAAAGATTGCTGGATGGGATGGGATGGGATGGGATGGGATGGGATGGGATGGGATGGGATGGGATGGGATGGGATGGGATGGGATGGGATGGGATGGGATGGGATGGGATGGGATGGGATGGGATGGGATGGGATGGGATGGGATGGGATGGGATGGGATGGGATGGGATGGGATGGGATGGGATGGGATGGGATGGGATGGGATGGGATGGGATGGGATGGGATGGGATGGGATGGGATGGGATGGGATGGGATGGGATGGGATGGGATGGGATGGGATGGGATGGGATGGGATGGGATGGGATGGGATGGGATGGGATGGGATGGGATGGGATGGGATGGGATGGGATGGGATGGGATGGGATGGGATGGGATGGGATGGGATGGGATGGGATGGGATGGGATGGGATGGGATGGGATGGGATGGGATGGGATGGGATGGGATGGGATGGGATGGGATGGGATGGGATGGGATGGGATGGGATGGGATGGGATGGGATGGGATGGGATGGGATGGGATGGGATGGGATGGGATGGGATGGGATGGGATGGGATGGGATGGGATGGGATGGGATGGGATGGGATGGGATGGGATGGGATGGGATGGGATGGGATGGGATGGGATGGGATGGGATGGGATGGGATGGGATGGGATGGGATGGGATGGGATGGGATGGGATGGGATGGGATGGGATGGGATGGGATGGGATGGGATGGGATGGGATGGGATGGGATGGGATGGGATGGGATGGGATGGGATGGGATGGGATGGGATGGGATGGGATGGGATGGGATGGGATGGGATGGGATGGGATGGGATGGGATGGGATGGGATGGGATGGGATGGGATGGGATGGGATGGGATGGGATGGGATGGGATGGGATGGGATGGGATGGGATGGGATGGGATGGGATGGGATGGGATGGGATGGGAAACTCCAGGTCTATATTATGACAAATCTGTCCAAAATGCAACAAGTCTTAACTTTCAAGGAATAGAACTTCATTAAATTTCCAGTAAACATAATATTCCAATAAATCCATTCGTCTTTTATGAGAAACTGACACATTAAAGAAAAGATTGCTGAATGGACAAGATGCTAATATGCCTGAATGCGCCAAAATTCTCGATCCCAACCACTGGCCAGAAGATGTACAGTCACGTTACTTTTGCTGAGAAAGAGATTAGGAAGAAAGGCTAAGTTTCGTCTTGAGAGAGGGATATGATTAGGGGATTCCAAAATATATCTCTGAAAAGAAAATGCCTGAAAAGTTATTTCCTCTGAAATGTGCATTAAATACAATTGCAATCTTATCTAGTGAGTGTGAAAGGGAATTTTCACAGATGGACCATGTTGTGATGCCTTCAAGATTTTCCTTGCTCAGCAGAACAACTGCTGCTTTGATGTTCATCATAATTTTGGACTCCTGTCTCCAAGTTCAACCCAAACAAATACATCGAGTCATAGTTGCTATGTGGAAGCCATTGTGCCATAGATAGCAGCAGCAAACACAGATCGAGAGAAGCTGAGAATGAGTGTTATGACATGACGAAAATATGGAACTTACTTTAGCAGTGAGTACCAGAACCTTTTTTGTAGAAAAATCACTGGATAAAAGCATATCATGAATAGCATATGTGGAAAGAAGAAACACCTTTTTTTTATGATTTCTATAATATATAATGGATATGTTTGAATTTATCATGGGTAGGGAAAGTCATATGAGTTGTTCAATTAAGATATTTGTTGCACCCAATTTTTGTAACCTCTTATTGGGTGAAAGTTCCCCCAATGTAATTGTTTCACTGCATATTTCCAGTGTTGGTATTAAAATAAGCTACATTCAAACTAAGTAGCAAATACTCTGTTCTATTCAATAAACAGGCTTATCTTCTTAAATTGAAGCTGTTTCCCTTCTGCAGTTCTAATCATACAAAAGTATATTGAAAAATATTGAACTATAAAATAGATAGTAACTAGTAGAACTGTTAATTAATTTTAAAGATTGAGAAGCTAGTAACAGTGATGTCATAATTTAGAATAGTAGAACTGTGCTTTATTCACTTAATTTCTTACTAGAAAGTTTGAAATTATTTTCAAATAAATTGTGATTTTGTAAACACGTACTTCTATTAAAAGTATGCATCATCGGTTATCTCCATTTGTAAAGTAAATCATGTGAAAAGAAATTGCATATTTTTATTTGTTAATATATGACTGTTTTAAAAGACTTGAATGATGATTTCCTCCTTAACTTTGTACGAAAAAGAAAAAGCATTAAACATTTTAAATAACTACAATATTTTTACTTTCTCTAACATGTACATAGTAGGTAGAGAAGGTATTGCATTCTACCCAAAAGTTTAATATCGAAATTTCACCGGTGATACATGTTTTAAGGCCCACTGAATCCCCCCCCAAAAGGCATTTTTAGAAAAAGATCTGTGTGTGCTTGTGCACACGCTTTTAAATTTTTTATTTTCTTTATTTTCTAATAAATGGTTCTAACGATTTGGATTAAAATATCATATATTAAAGATAATTAATGACAAATAAAATTTTTATCTAAAATTTTCTGGGAATAGCCTGTGAAATCCTCTTCATTTGGAAGGAATTTTGTATAGACTTGTGTAATCGATAATTGATAGATGAAAAAATACTACACAGAAAGTGTATATCTCTTTAAAACACACAATCAATTTCAAGTAATTTTTTTATGGCATCAGCCATTTCTGAGACCTCCGTTATTAATGGTTCAATTTGTTCAATACTTTGTAAATCTGTTAAAATCCTGTCAATTTTCAGTTGCTTCTTGCGATGTCATGGCAAGAGTATGTAATTTTAAAGGCCAGCATGTGGCATCCAGTTCTAAAACATTTAACAATAGCTATATCCTTTGTATCTATAACAAAATGTGTACTGTAAAGGTTTATCTTGTTTAAAAGAAGTAGATAGAAAAATAAGCTTTCTTAAGAATAATTTGTACACCCACTAATAAACGATAGAGGGTACAGAAAGTAATGTGAATGTAACGCAGATTTTGTATATTAAGAACACATGGCATTTCTGTATGCCATAAATTAGTAGTAAATTACGTGAAAATCATGTAAAAAAATCAACATCTAAATTACCATACCAGTCCTGAGAAAAATACAGCTGTTGAAATAATATTTGAAGTCCTATGTAAGTTTAATATACATAATTGTAATTTAAACCTAACAATAAAGAAAAAGAAAGAAAAACAATCTATTGTCGGTCAAAACAGAAAATTTGTAGATTGCGGTTTTGGTTTGTGATTACAGATAAGTAAGAAAATAGCATTATATCTTCTTAAGAATGATTTGCTGATGTTTCTGCTCTCTTCATACCTTAGCAGAAACTATAGCACTAAATACTTCATCTCTATAGGCCATACAGCTTAAAAGATTATAATTCATTTTTAGTGCTTATTTTCACCTTGTAATGATGTGCATGGATTGAAGCTGTGTTTGTAATCATCCATTTTTTGTCAACTTTGTTTAGTTAAAATATGTTTAAATTTTACTGATAAAGACTATTTTATTCAGATACTGATAGTGAAGTGGAGGAATATCTGCCAGACACAACTGGTGAAAACCTTGCAGTATTACAGCTGGCTGGAGAACCTGTAGAGGTAGAACGTGATGATGAACCTTCACTTATTGGCACTGACGATCTCTGCCTTGATACAGAAGAGACAGGAGGTAAGCTATGTAGGTATAACTGTGAAAATTAAATTAAATTGAGTTTTATTTATGGATGCTCTTTAACTGCTGTGGTCCTTAGTGTCCCATTCTATACTGGGTGTGAAAGACCGGAAATTTTGCTCACAGGCCTCTTTATTAAGCTTGAGGTTCTTTTACGTGCCATAAATTTAGGACACGGTACCACCCGCTTTACTTCCCTTCCGAAGGAAGCCGTGCTAAGGATTTTTACGCCCGAAAAAATCCATCATCCTCCGCTGGGTTTAAACTCGCGACCTCTGGAACTAGAGGGTAGCATGGTAGCCACTACACCATGGAGGGCGACTAGGTATAACTGAGGGGCAGTTATAATACAGACAGAGCCAAAAAACTATTAACCGGCTGCGCTATGTTTTTCCTGTTTGCATCCTTGGCGCTTGTTACCGTCTTCTGCTGCTCTCATAGAAAGGTGTGGATGAAACCATACAACATTTTTAAAACTACTTTTAAAGGCTTTACTTACCAACTTTATGAAAGGAGATGCTGAAACTGGCCACCATCGCTGTCCATACATTTTTGGCACCTCTTTATGAAATTATCCACCACTCGCCATAGTTCACGTTGAGAAATGCTGGAAATTTCCTGGCAGATATTTTGTTTTAATTCTTCCAGGGTGAGTGGGTTTGTCTTGTACACTTTGTTTTAAGTTACCCCAGAGATAGAAATCGCAGGGGTTAGGTTGGGGGACCGAGGGGACCACAAATCTCTACTAATAATTCTGTCCTCAAACACACTTTCAATTGTCTTCATCGAAATATTGGCCTATAAGCTGTTGCAGAGTCTTGTTGAAAAAAGGTAAAATCATGCTCCCTGGCTGTTAATTCTCTAAAAAAAAGGGGGGTGCAAAATTGTATTCCCATATGTACGGGCGTCAACAGTTGATTAAAAAAAAATGGTCCTATAACTCTTTCTCCATTCATGGCGCATAATACACCAATTTTTTCGCCGTGAAGGGGTACTTCATGAACAATATTACCGGCTGCATGGTGTTTTTTCCACTGGGCATGTGGAAACATGATAACGCATTGTTGCTATAAATAAGGTCATGCTGTTGACGTGGTTTTGCTCTGCAGTGTGAAGTGCAGTATTGAGTTGACGGTGATGTGATCTAGTTCAGTTATTATGATTTATTTATTATTTTGTCCTGTACTTAGTCACAAAGTATATTATGGCTCAGTATATGTTTTCTATTGTACAGCATATATTTATTTATGATTCGTATGTGTTAACTCAGTCAGCTCGTCAAGTGAAAGTACGATTTGCAGAAAGATTTCCAGGTGTAAAAGTTTCAGGCCGTACAGCAATTCATGAACTTCACAATAAATTTCAGGCCACAGAAAGTGTTCAGGCTAAGAAATCTATTAGACGGCGAAAGAGTTATAGGGCCAATTTTTTTCGAGTCAATAGTTGAAGCCAGTACATACTTGAATACAATTTTGCCCCCTGTTTTTAGAGAATTAACAGGCAGGGAGTGTGATTTTGCCTTTGTTCAACAAGGCTCTGCAGCAGCTAATACGGCCAATATTTCGATGAGAACAATTGAAAGTGTGTTTGAGAGAATTATTAGTAGAGATTTGTGGCCTCCTCGGTCCCCCGACCTAACCCCCTGCAATATCTATCTCTGGAGTAACTTAAAACATAAAGTGTACAAGACAAACCCACACAACCTGGAAGAATTAAAACAAAATATCTCCCAGGAAATTGCCAGCATTTCTCATAAAGTTAGTAAGTAAAGCCTTTAAAAGCAGTTTTAAAAATGTTGTATGGTTTCATCCGCACCTTTCTATGATAGCGGCAATGAGCGCCGAGAATGCGGACAGGAAAAACACTGTGCAGCCAATTCGTAGTTTTTGGCTCTCCCTGTATAACATAATGAGAAACCGTGATGTATTGCTTGGATATATTTGTTGTTCGCTTATGTTACATACTTAATATGTTATCATGTTTGCTATTGAATATATTTATGTATTTTAATTTTCATATATCCAGAATAATGATAGGATATCAAAATAACAGAAATTCAAGATTTACATGGCCAACCATAATGAATGGGGTAAGATAAGAGTGAGATTAAGGAAGGCTAAACCAAGGCATGAATGAGGGAAAGCAAAAGCGTGAATAAGGAAAGGTAAACCAAGGCCAAAATCAGGAAAGACAAGAACATGGATCAGAAATAATTGTATTAAACTTAAATTTTTCCACAAACCATCATTAATACGAGGATCGGCTGATAAGTCCCGGGCCTCACATAGAGATGGCATCACTAGGCCAGTTAGACGATAGCATCGTATAGTTTTACTCTAGACTAGCTTATATCCATAGTTACAGGTCAATAGCTTGTTTAGTTTTTGAATGACAGCATTTTAAACAAGACAACTATAGTTTTCATGAAAATGGAGGATTTGGAAAAACGAGCAGTGATTAAATACTTCCATTTGAAGGGCTTAACGCCTAAAGAAATCAAGGAGGAAATGGACAGTACATTGAAAGACTCTGCCCCTCCATATTCAATGATTAAAAGATTGGGTTGCAGAGTTTAAAATGGGACGTATGAGCACTAGTGATGAGCCTCGCTCTGGACGCCCAGTGGAAGTCACAACTCGAGATGATTGAAAAAATTCATTGTTTAGCACTGGAAGACTGCAGATTAAAGTTGTTTGAGATAGGAGAGACTGTAAACATATCAAAAGAACGTGCAGGTAATATTTTAAGTAATGTTTTGGGCTTTCACAAGGTCTGTGCGAGGTGGGTACCACATTTGTTGACACCTGATCAAAAGTTGCATAGAAAAACTGTTTCTGTTAAGAATGTGGAGCTCTACCGTAAAAATCCCAATGAATTTTTGAGACGGCTTAATACTATGGATGAAACTTGGATACGTCACTACACTCCAGAATGTAAATCACAGTCAAAACAGCGGATTGCGCGAGGTGAACCAACTCCAAAAAGGGCAAAGTCAATTTTGTCAGCTAACAAGGTTATGGCGAGTGTTTTCTGGGATGCACAGGGAATTATTTTTATTGTTTACTTGGAAAACGGTAAAAGTATCACTGGTGACTACTATGCAAGCTTACTGCAACATTTGAGTGATGGGGTGAAAAGACAAAGACCTCATTTGGCAAAAAAAAAAAAAAATCTTGTTTAATCACGACCATGCTCCGGCCCATCGTTCAGTCATTGCAATGGGGAAAATTTGCGAATTAAAGTTCGAATTGCTTGAACATCCACCCTATTCATAAGATTTAGCACCCAGTGATTACCACCTGTTCTCCAATCTCAAAAAATTTCTTGGACAAAGATTTCACAGCAACGAGGAGGCCATTGATGCGGTATACAGCTATTTTGAGGACCTTGATAAATTGCACTACAGAGATGGTTTAATTAAATTAGAACACCGGTATGAAAAATGTATTAACCTTTCTGGAGATTGTTGAGAAATAAAAAAAAAATGTTTAATGTTGTTTTCATTGAGAGGCCTGGGACTTATCAGCCGACCCTCGTAAGCAAATGACAACTCGACCATTGAAGATTAATGACATAGACAACATAACTTTTGAATTACAATGAATG
This sequence comes from Deroplatys truncata, assembly GCA_030765065.1. Taxonomy (NCBI): domain Eukaryota; kingdom Metazoa; phylum Arthropoda; class Insecta; order Mantodea; family Mantidae; genus Deroplatys; species Deroplatys truncata. The sequence goes on along the minus strand of CM060978.1, from coordinate 115,717,198 downwards.
CCAACAGAACGGTCAATAACCTACTAGCTGCACAACATCAGAGGACGAGAAAGCAGAGGTAACCATCGGAAAAAAAAGAGGGGAAACATAAGAATAGAAGACATCGAACATTAGGATTTCAATTTTAATTTATGTTGTTAACAACTGGTAGGACAGTAGAAGTATTAAAGATGAGTAAAGAAAACGTAGAAGTAAAAATGGTGGAAGTGGCAACAGAGGAAATTGTAGTGAAAGAGGGAATGTAGTGGAGAATACAATGAAAATGGGTGATGTAATGAAGGGAGACCCAATTTTATAGATGTTAGGAACAATGGTGAAGGGATTCATTAGAGATTTAAGAATGAAAATAGAACAAACTAGAAATGAACTGGGACAGAAAATAGTACAAGATAGGAAAGAATTGAAACAAGATTTTAAACATGAAATGGGACAAAGTAGGAAAGAATTAGAGCAAACCCAAAATGATTCAGGAGAGAAAATAGAACAGGGTAGAGAAGAATGTAAGAAAGATAAAGAAGTAATGAATAGTAATTTAAAATGAAGAGAGTTGAGGGTTGTTACACTACATCACTAAAATATTCTTATGAATTTTATTTTAAACTATGACACATCACTGTTACTAGCTTCTAAATCTTCAAAATTAGTCAATGAATAGTAATTTGAAAAACATACAAAAAGAAATAAAAGAAACAAAGAGTATTTTAGAAAATATGAGAGAAGTAATAAGAAATAAAATGGGTGATTTAGAAAAAGAGATAAGAGAGAATAAGGAAACTTTAGAAGACGAGATAGGAAAATGTAGAAATGAAATGGCAGTATGTAAAAGCAGTTTAAAAGGTCAAATTTAGAAATGAGGGCAATATATGAGAGTATAAATAATTTCAAATGATTAGTTTTCAGCACTGAGTTCTGTCACTGATTTTGGGCACTTAGGAATATAGCATGGTATTTGTGGCACTTTATTTCACAGAGTTTACAAATATATTTATCTGTTACTACATGAAAATTAAATTATTATGGAGTGCATTTTATATATGACTCATTGCAACATTTCTTATCCATTGATTTAATTCTGTTATTAAATGTTAGTTCTGTTATCAGAAATATATAAGAATTATGATTTAATAATTGTTGTGCAATAGTTATAAAATATTAAATAGTTCATTGGAATTAATTATTTTCCACAACTCACATTGAAAAGGTTGAAAAACTAACATTTATATAGAAAAAAAGTTTCTTAAACCAATTGAAATTAAGAAATGCCTCCACAACAATTTCTTTATGTTTGTTTACTAAACTCAAATTAAAAATGTTGGAGCAATACAACAAACTATAGGGTCCAAGGAGCATTTCATATTACCACAGCAGCTATCAGGCATGGATCTAGAAATATTCGATAGGGACCCAATTGACTACCCCATAGGATATGTCAGAATTAAGGTCAAACTAAAACAGTTGCTAAGTATTTAAGAAAATAAAATAATATTTAAATTGCCAGTATGATGCAGATTCTATTTGTAAATAATCAGCCAGAGGTTTGCAGAAATGTCCAATATTTTTAAAAGACACACATTCAATTTACATTCCAAAAAATGGACTGTTGTATTAATTTCATGAATATCATATGTAAATAAAAATAAATTAATTGCATCCAGAAAAAATTGTACAGTAATAATAATGTTATAACCTACATGTCATTGAAAAAGCTACATATAATTTCCTGGGATGCTTTCTCGTGAAAAGATTAACTACTTTCTCTGGAATCACCTTAATGTTGCGGTGGATGTTAAGTAGCACCAAACATTCAGTCTGTCCTGCTGCATACTGGATCTTAGATTGGTTTTCACCCACCTTAATGTTGAAAATTACCTTTCTTCTGTGCATGTTTTTACTGGTGTGATGCACATGGTGATTAGAAGTTCCCTGATGTGTGGACAGATCTTGCTTTTGGTATGGAGAAGAGCTTCAAAGCTGCTTTTGGTATACTTTCTTGAGTTTCCCAAAAGTTAAACCATATTTTTAATCAATATCTGAACTCAAGTCATTCTGAAAAGCTGAAATCAAGGACTGAAGTTTAAGGATGTGGTCATGTTTATCACATGAGAATTGGATAATTCATTAAAATTGTAATCCAGGAATGCAAGAAAAACTTTAATGCAATAATACATTTCTTGGTGAAGTTGTAGTAAGAATATTGCTTCAGTAAATTTGTCTGGATCTTATTCGAGGCATCTTAACTTCTACATCATCTTTTGCTAATGTAATAGCATTTTCAAAAATAGAATAAAAAGTTTGATTTTCTCATTCTTTGAAGGTATCTTAACTCTTTCAATCATTCCGTAACACTGAACTAGATCAATACTTGGATTTCGTAGTTGTCTGGAAAGGCTTACAGCTATTCCGAATATTTCAGCTATGCTAAGTAGAGCAATTATGAACTTGAACTTTGGGATAGAGTTCAGTAGAATATGTACATTTTTACTCAAAGACTCTGCTTCTAGGAATAACATGATTGCAGGGAAAATTTCCTTAAATTGTAAAATAGCATTGTGCCGCTCAATCCACTGAGTTTTAAAAATTCAATGTAGTTTTTTTTTTTTTTTTTTTTTTTTTTTTTTTTTTTTTTTTTTTTTTTTTTTTTTTTTTTTTCTGAGAGCACAACTGTTGATTTTGTCTTTCATAAGCGATGACTACTTATTAGACTCCCTAACAAAATTTGCAATTTTGCCAATTGTGTCAAGGGCTTATCTAATAGAAGTGATAGAATATGCACATTTTCAGATTCAAGCAATGCACAGCACAATGCATATAGAACACAAGAGGTTGAACTGCTAAAATACAGGCTTGTATGTCATGAAATTATCCTGAAAAATTTGCACCTTCATTGTATCCTTATCCACACAGGTTCAAAATATGTAATCTCAAGTCTCGCAGTTCATTCATTATGCACAACCCTTCACTTAAATCATGTTTTACAACAAATTTTAAAAATTCCTCCCTCACACAACACTTTTCTAGGTCAACAGAACACATGCAAAACATTAATTGTTCATTTTTACTGATGTCCATAGTTTCGTCAACTACAATAGAAAAATGTTTCCCTTCCTAACATCAGCTATAATTTTGTTTTTACCTATGACTGCACAACAATTAATCAAATAAGTTTGTATTGTTTTACTTGTTAGAGTAGAATTTTTAGTTGCGTTTGCAAGCTGGCCTCTGAGAATTTCATCCCCTGCGTCAACTCAAAATTTAAGAAAGTTACTTAAAATTCTGCTTATTTGTACTTTAAAATCCATGCTCTAAATCAATTACACATCATACCTGTGCCCTATAAAGTGAAAAGTTCTGGTGACCGCTCAAAATGATTGTCTTCAGAATGGAGACCAATTTCACATGATTTTCACTTAATGCTTCTTCTTCTTCTTCTTCTTCTTCTTCTTCTTCTTCTTCTTCTTCTTCTTCTTCTTCTTCTTCTTCTTCTTCTTCTTCTTCTTCTTCTTCTTCCCCATTTCATTGTTCAATTGAACTTCAACATTCTGTTTTACCCTTCATACACTCTCCTAAAATTCTCACTTTTAATGAGGGCTGTTTTATGATAACTAACACCCATTTGACAGTAAGCGCTTTATCCTTTTAACTATAAGTAAGCCAAGGGAAACCGTCTAACCAGGTATTCTGGAAATGCCTGCATGTCCGACTTCTAAAGTTACCAGAAAGTTGTAACTTTTGGTGGAACCCACATACTAGTCAGGGCTCTGTAATTAGTATCGTCATTGCAAAAATCTTGGTTCACAAAATGTTGTAAGTCAAGTTCCTCTTACTAAGAATGTTTCTGGTTTGCATTTTTGCCACTACCGGTACTGTCATTCAAGCTTGTAACACAATCACTATTTGGCATTACTTTTTCGTATGTTTGATCCTTACCTTAAGCTTCAGCACGACTTTTTAACATACTGTTATAAATTAGTCTAAATTTGCATTTCGGCAGCTTACAATAACAATGAACCACCAAGGATTGAACTTAAAACTGCACACTTCACTCCATTGAGTACTACTGAGAGAAGTTCTTGTAACTGGAATTTTATTGTTGAACCAACAATTAACAGATCACACTTTCAGGCTCAAATTAATGAAACGGTCCATTTCAAATGCATACTTTAACACAAATTGGCAGGATGTTTTTTCTTTGCAGCTTTTACATTATTTAGAGCAGAGCCGAGCCATTTTTCTATTGTTGAAAACAGAGCTCTGCAAATCATTTCCTCCAAACCTATATTTAATTTTTGATTATTAAAATCATCTGCGCAAACTAAGTGAACCTACATAGTTATAATTACGTTCATTTAGATTTCATTGTATTACAATATGTAAAACATAGCATATTAAGACATTGTAATAATAAAACAACAATTGCCTATCATAAAATAAACCTGGGTTTGATTTCTTGTCAGATCAGTTTTTTGGAGAAAACTTATTTCGGTAGCTTCAACTTGATTTTAACAATAGAACATTTACTTTCTTGCAACTAGTTATCGTACAAAAATCTGACATGACAGTGGAAAAAAGTAAAAAAAAAAAAATAAATTAATTAATTAAAAAAAAAAGCAACACGATTGCTACTTGCAATGGAAAATAATGAGTGCAAGAAGTGTGTAAGCATAGGACCACTAAACGTGATAATTGGTATGATCTGACAGGGGGTTTGGGCCCCTGGTCCCCCTCTGAATCCGTGTGTGGCAGCTATGGTCCAAGGTTATAAGGAGATTGGTGCCAGGCAGCCGGTGATAAACAAAGATAAGTCATGCCTCACCTGGCATAAACACCAGAAGCACTATCAGCAGATAACCAAAATCTTCTGGAAGTTTCTTTCCCCCCATCTCCAGAACATGTGTTCAGATAATTCTAGAATGTTCTATGAAAGATTCCATTGGCTATATAAATGAGCATTCTCGTGAGAGGAGTCATTGACTCAGTCAGTGAGTGGCGAGATAGTTAGTGCAATTCTGGTGCCACATCAAGTGCAGTTCTACAAGTGAGTTTGTGATGATTGCCATGACATACAGTGATTACTGCTACCACAGGAGAGACTGGAGATGTCATGTGTTTCATTTCCCAGTGAGTAAACTGTTGGGAGAAGAACCTGCATCCTGTGTATTTCATTGTGCTGCTATGCTACGAAGAAAGTGAATTGACAGAGGACATTGAACTAGTGCACATCACTGAAGTAACAGTGTGAACTAAGTAAAGTCTTGGTGAAAGTTGAACTAAATTAAAACAATGATAGTGAAAACTAGCAAAGTGATTGTGGCCAATCATAATATTAAAAAGCAATTAATTACACAGGCCTACAAATTTAAATTTTTTTCTGCAGCATGTGGTTAAACAGGTCTCTAAACCTAATTTTGGTATGCTGAATTCAAATCTGCTTTCCATTTTTTCACATCACATACCTTTTGTTTTTGGAATGCAGAAAGGAAATATGTAATATTTGAGTTTGTCTAGTTTTTAAGTACAATTTAAAATGCGTGCGTGAAATCATGCAAACTAAGAAACAATCTCAATTCTACAGATGCAACAATTTACATTGAACTAGGAAATTTCAGACATACCTTATGATTTTATTTTCTCCTCCGCTTTGTTTAAAACGAACGCTAAGTTGACTTGTGTTTGTGGTCCTGACGAGGGTTGTCTCTAATCAAACACCAATAGTAGTCGGCCATCATGGAGATGTCCCATCGATCCTGGTACCTTGTTTCCATGTCCTTTACGTCCTGTGGAATCTCTCTCCCATTCTTCACTTAGTGCACCCAAGTTTTCAAGAAAAAATTGAAGATTCGAATGTAGAAAATTCAATTTTAAGTTCATATTGTACCTTTAACTTTTCCAGCATGGTTTTAATAGTATGCTCATATTGGTCATCTTTAACATTACCCAAAAACTTGTTTATAACTTCACTGAATGAGTCCCAAGCTTGAAGCTCTATGTCTGTCATTATATTTCTAAAATGAACATCCTTCATGAGGTTGCATATCTGTGGATCATCAAAAATGCCTTTTTTCACTGTTGATTCAGACAACATTGGAAATTCCTGAATAAGATGTAGGAAACATGGATCATGTTTGTCCAAAGCTTTGACAAATTGCTTCATTACCCCTAATTTGATATGTAACAGAGATAGCTAAACCTTTTGAGTCAATCAGCGGACAATTTATTACATTTTTTGTCCCTGGCACTAAATCTTTTCTTTTTGGCCAATTAGTTTCACTCCATAGTCTTTCTGTGGCTCTAGAGTCCCATTCACACAAAAAGCACAGGAATTTCATGTACCCTGCTTGTTGGCCCAATAAAATCACACACTTTAAGATCACAGCACACGTGCCACTTGTCTTCATTATTTTAAATTGTTTCTAGGACAGTATACAAATTTTGGTATGTTTCTTTAAGGGATGTAGAGTGAGCTATTGGAACTGAAGCAAACATATTGCTATTGTGCAGCAGAGCACCTTTCACACTTCTCTTGCTTGAGTCAATAAATAGACTCAAATCTTTTGCTTTGTAAGCTGTTCCAAGACAACCTATAAAGTTAGAGATATCACAACAATACATTAGTTCCCCTTCCTTTACAAAATATTTCTGGATATCTTCTTCTCGATGTCTGTACCAGTAGAAAGTTATTCCAGGTCCTAAAAGATGGTTTTCTTTCAGCCTTGAATCTAAAAGTTCACTTTTTTCTTTGGTAAGATCCAATTGTATATAAATTATTTAATTTTGACTGATTTAATGGATTTGGAATGTCGCCTTCTAAGTCTGGGGACCAATTTAAATCATCATCTACACCCGAAGTATCAGCACTACTCTCTGGTAATACTGTAGATTGTGATGGAACAGGAGCATCAGGTCCATAAGGCACAGGTCTAATTGATGATGGCAAGTTTGGATATATAATGCCGATCTTGTTTTTCTATTGAATCTAGATATATTACATAGACAAAAATAAGTCATTAAAATGATTTTGTTGTTTGCTCCATACCATAGGAACACCAAAGGGCATAGATGAATGAACTCCCTTGTACCACTGTCTTAGATTTTCTACACAACTTTTAAACACAATATAAGAAGCAAAATTCTTGTCTTGACTTCCTAATTTAATTTTAAAATAGGTCAGTTACAAGCTCTTGATAAATGCGGTAATGTTTCTTTTCTGCTGCTTTATCACATAACACACACAGACAAACAGAAATTGTCAGGATTGTTCACACAGCCCCTCCTAGATACACTACTCGAACTTGCATTTTTTTCCACAAATAACATTCACAACACAATACAACTTTAAAAGAGACCTGCTGAGAAGAAATTTAAAAATGTACTGAGGATTCTATACCCCCGCCGCTGAATCTTTACGCTTGACAGTTCATGTGGCTTCGCGTAAAGTTGGCTACATTGTGGTTGCGACATTGCCAGAGTGGCTAGTAAACAACAACAGCTGATAGTTCTGTCTGTGTCTAAGCCGCATACAAAAGTGTACGTAGTAGCGAACGTCAATGTATAATAACTATTTTGTATTATTATTGTTAATTGAAAATAACTTTGCATAAACATTGCAGCGTATGTAGAATAAATTACGCACTTTTGACAATATAGAAACAGAACAATGCAAACTTGCCTGCCACATTGAGGAGAAATAAAACAAATTATTAGCACGCGATAACAAAAGTTATTTTCATTCACGATTTAAAACTGCAATGGCTCAATTCCATCCAAACCCCGTCATCATTATCTTCACCAAGGCATATCATTAATGGTTCACACTCACTAATAATTCCCTCTATTTCTTGTGTTTTTCGTATTAGCTTATTCACATGATCTACTTTCTTCTTCCACGAAGCCGCGTCCACCATCACCACACCTTCCCACAAACGCCTTTCCACCTCGGTAATGGTAAATGACTTATTGTTCTCCCTCACATAAACCTTAATGTCTTTTCACACTAATTTGATAGCGTTGAAGTGACAGTGTACGGCTTTATCAGCAGGGATAGAGGGATGGCCGTGAAGCTTCACGTACTCCTTTTCCTGTTCAAAGAATTCTCGGGTGCTCCTTAATAGTTCCAATGCCTGACTATTAAGTGGCGCAAAGGATTTTCACTTCGTGAATCATCACTCGGCGATAGACGTCGTTTTTCAGACATTGTCGCACTTAAATCTTGTATAAATAAATAATATGACTTAAATGTATATAAAACAGATAAATACCTATATAAATATATATGTATATATATGTATAAACGAACAATAACTAAACTATAAAACAATAACCACAAATAACAAGAACAATATGTAGCTTGCAAATAACAACTCGACGTTTGTGCTAGAGATTCACAAACTGAAGCACGTGGTTGGGGATAGCTACATCCGGCAACAGAGCCGCTTCCAGCTCCGGTTCCGGTTCTGCTTTGTCATCGGCCATCCGGAATGCTGCCTTGTGATTGGCTTAGAAAGTCAAACGGTGAAAGCTTTTCATCTGTTTTGTTGCGAGTGTACCAACTTAAACGCGAGCTGTCAAGCGCAACGTTTCAGCGGCGGGGGTATAAGATAGGTTCCTTTTGATATCTTAGGCAAAAAATGTTTATGAGATAGGTTCAACATTACCTGTAAACAGAGATAGACAGTGGTACAACATGTCATATGATTTAGCAAGTTTACATATTCTAATCAACCATGCTGCAGGTGGGATATGCAGTGATGTTAATACCTGTGTACTGAATTTTCAGTTTTCAAACAGAATTGTTCAAAATCTGTACGTGATACGCAAAAACTATTATTATTTTCAAAATCAGAATATCCAATTTGACCATTATGGTGTAAAATATTCCATGCCAAAAAATCTTCACAGGCCTATGTTATGCATAAGAAAATTAACATCTTAACAATGGTTTGAATAGCTCATTAAAATGTTATGTGCACTATATGTTTTATGTTCTGAATATATGGTAAAAAAGTGAAAGTAATCAGAAGAAAACTGTGGATTCTTTTGATTTTCACAGATGTTGCCTTAAAACATTACATTAGCAAATAGGCTTTTATTATGCATTAATGGGAGTTGTTAAGCATTTTAACTTAATCTTTTAAATCTAAAGGCTATAATAGCTTAATTGCTTGATAGCCTATGTTCACAGCTTGCCAGGCAGTAAAATGGTTGACTTTCAATAGCTGGAAGTACACATCACCCTAATATGGTGATACCTTGCGGTCGAAGTTCATTACCCCCACTTCCTAAAATTAGTTCATGTGCTTCTTTCTGTTGGTTTGTACTCTTTGGATGCAGCACATTACCATCATTTGTCTTATATAAACTTTAAAAGTGTATTATATTTATTTATGTCAGTAAGAAATTACAAAATACAGTCTGGTAACAATTATAAAAGTCTTTTAATGATAACCTTTCCCCCCTTACATTTCCTTCATTTGCCAAGGAAATAATGCTGCTGCTAAAACAGCACTAAAATTCTTACATTGCAGTAGATGCTGGAAATGTTGGCCTTCCGCTCCCATATAAGCTGCAGTGAGTATGTTGTCACTCACTTGTGTAAGCTCTGCAGCTGGAACTCATTATTTCTTGTTTCATCTTATCTTCAAATTCCTACAGCACAGACATTGGAATCATACATATTGTCTTTCATAGAAACCCATAAATAAAAACCACTTCTTCAGCAGATCAGAAAAATTAATTACAGTAATTCACTCACTTATTGAGATACTTTCTTTCAAAACAAGCTTCAGATTTTTGGATAGTTTTCAGTTTTAAGCAGATATCTAGCATTTCTTGCAGAAGATGGATGTACACTTGTTTGTGGAATGAAATTTTTGGTAATTTTTAATACAATTACTCTACCAGTTTCATCTAGTTTTGCATCTTCTGAAATCTTTCATGGCTTAAGGTGAACCCATAGTTTCAAATTTGTTCATGATTTATATGTAAATTTTTTCTGCAAGTTAAGGGTACTTCTCAGTATCTACACACAGGTTGCAGATTTGTGTTTAAAATAAACATTACAAATAAATGAACATTCTTCCAAAGGATAATGCACCAAGTTAACTTAAGCAAAGGGAGCACCTCTACTGACCCAGCAACAAGAGTATCAAATGCCACCAATTCACTTTTGAGGAGAAGTCATGTATCCATAGTATTGCTAAATGGTCAAGGGAACGCCATATTAAATAATGACCTTAGTACCTTTGCCATACTGGAATCATAGCTCGGCTGTATTATTGCAACTTTTGTAAAGTACTGGCTTCCTAGTTGTTGTACATATAACTATTTTAATTTTTCTTTTTAATGTTTTAGATTCATCCAATACACAGACATCTTTTACTACAGGTGTGAGTGTGATGCCATCTCATGATGAAGGAAGCACAGATGGCATGGACGTAAGTGAATTTGAATTGGCTGCACCATCACCACCAGTAGAGCAACGCAAAAAGACAGCATCACAGCGACAGAGCCTGAGACAGGCACTGGATCCAGATATCTCAGACTCTGATGTGGAAGAAGAAGCTGCAGGAATCCATTTCCAGAGCTCACATTTTAATGGTGATAGCTCTGAGGATGAGGAAGGAGACTTTGCTCGTGGCCTTGCTTTTGATAATGGCAGGGAGGTGACAGAACCTACAGCTACAGTGCCTGAGAACTCTTCTCTGGGTGAGATGCTGTCTTCTACTGTAATGCAAGCTGTCACCAAAAACATCAGCTCTCTTGGTGCTATGGGACAAAGTCTGCTTTCCACTATGATAAGTACAGGATCGACACAGATACCAAAAAAGCAAACAGTACAAGGAGATGAACATTTGTTCTCAGATGACAGTGAAGAAGATTTTGAAATGATATCACAAGAAGACCTGTCATCATGAAGCGGCTATAAACCTGAGGTGGGTACACCATAGGAGAAGCAGTTAATATGTGGACCATTAAGAAAATTTTAATTAAGTACAATGTAGGAAGATTCAGAATGTTTATCACTTCATATAATGGAATGTAACCATCAGATTTTACTGGGCTAAGATAAATTATTTGTAAAGAAACTTGGAATTTACAGTATAATGCATTATGATTATCTGCTATGATATATAATCATAATGTAGTTCATTAAGTTTGAAGATTGCCAGAAATCTATTAATATGTTAATGTTATGAACATGAACAATATGTTTACAGATGTAGCTAAGTTCTTAGAAGTTTCTTGTGATTCTCATGATTGATATGTTATGATGTTCCTTTAACAGTCTTTCTCAGAGTTTTAGAAATTCGTATTTAAATTTTTTGTGTTGATTACATATTACTTGATGAGCAGCTTATGACTCAGTTCTTATCTTAGGTATTATATGTGTTGTGTATATGTATTTGCATATATTTAACAGTGTACATTCCTTATCTGATACTCTAATTTCCTCACCAGTGAGTCTACTTGACTTATGCTATATTTTTTAATGTTCTGAACTTCTGCACATATTAAGCTTCTGTTGAGTCTGCAAATACTCTCTTATTTTAATGCAGGTTTGGGCTCTTAGTATTTACAACTTCAAATATCTGGGGCAAGTCTTTATTCATTAATACTGTAGCAGTACTTAAAAAAAATTACTGATCTCATTATCCTCTTTCTTCCTTTCTTTCTCTTTTTACTAAATCACTAAGTGGTTATTTTCTTCATTATACAAGGTACGTTTTATGCAGTATTGCATTGTATTTAACAGTTTTGCCCTTCTCCATATTTTTCATGATACATTAAGGGAAACATATGATAAGAAACTGGTTTTAGATGGATGCTAAAAGTTTTGTCAATACTAGAGTGCTATGCAGCGTGTTAAGTAGAATTACATGATAGCAGACATTAGCTTAATGATTTATTTATTTATTTTCTTATTTGCCATAGCATTTTAGCTTATTGACCTCTGTGGCTCCTCTTGTATAAAATCGCATGTAATTATATATTCAAGGTTAATAATAGTAATTCAGAATTTTATGTTGCAGAATTATCTGCAGTATTATGAATCATTTTATGCATATTTTAAACTGTTCAGATCAAACTAGAGCTTGAAATGGTTTTGGATAAGAATATCAAATTTCTTTTATGGACAAACATTACAGATCATTGTTCATTTTGTTTTGGAGAAGCCATCACAACACGCTGGTATATTTTCGACCTAGTGTTTTTATCTCTCTCCCCAAACATACCTGTACAAGAGTAGTGCTGCCATGCAAACAATATTATTCCAGCTAGAATTAAATAATTCTGTCGCATGTATTATTAAGCCTTTTATTTTCAGGACTGCTTCAACATAACCTAATAGGAATAGTTCCCTTTATGATTTTATTTTAGCTCATTGGACTGATATTTTTCTAATTCAAAGATAGTGAGATTGTTTTTAGGTGAAAATCCCAGAATTTACAGTTTGCAGATGTTTGCATATAAATTCACTATAGATCCTAATAAACAATCTTTTGTGTTATACCAATTTTGAAGACACCGTAACATTTTAAAATCTTCGTTACATATCTCCAAGTAGCTAGTGCATTTTTCAAAACTTTTGTGTCATTATTTCTCTTTGTATGGAAAACCACATTGCAGAGCATTAAAGTTAAAAAAGATAAACTGTTAATTTCATTTATGTTGGTGCATAATAATTGAAAATATTAAATCATAAAATGGCATATTTTATTTGGTATTGTACTATGAAATGCTACATTTCTGCACTAAAGCTGTATATTATTTTATTTATGATTGTTATAGACTTCAGTGTTGTACTTCTGTCTTGGAAAAGGAAAGATTATTATTATTATTATTATTATTATTATTATTATTATTATTATTAAAATATGCTCCTTTCCTTCAAGATGCAAATGCATATAGATAAGAAGTAGGGTACAATATACAGGATGCAAGGGCTCTAGGTGCCCTCCTTTAAATTGCTAAGAGAACTCACTGAAAGTAGCAAAAAGTAACCTTTGGCCCATTTGCAAGCTTTCTCTTCAAAGTTAACTGATTTGTAATGCAATATTTTATGTTACACCTCTGAGGCCACATAAATCATGATCATTTGGCATTGCATATTGGTAGATCACAGAGTTAAAGAAAAAAAGCTAATTTGGGGAAGAGGAAATGCCAATCGTGTAAAATTAAATTTCTGGCTATTATTTTTCTGTCTTTTGACATCTGCATTCTGATCTGACTTCACATGTTTCTTTGTGATGTAGCAACCAAGGATAAAATCCTATTGCAATTTAAAATATCTTTCAATTAGATATTGGAACTTCAGTAAACATGGGAGTATTTGTTCAGAAAACTTTATAATGTGTAAATTTTCTAAAACAATTTGATGAAAAATTCTGCTGTTTCATATATTTTTTATGATCCATTGTCCTGGTGTAATGCTTTACATTTAATGTATTGGGATAAAACAGTAATGTGATTATCCTAGATCTGGAGAGAATCTACTAGCAAATTTAGCTTGATTGGTTCCATCTGCATCTTAGTTTCTAGTAATAAAAATTGTTTTTAACAGGTTCCATACTGCAGTAAAACTTACTCAAAGTGAAATGTATGGAACCAAAATAATTTTCCAAACAGAACAAGTTTCTGGATTACACAAAATACACTATGCTACATAAATGTTACCAGTTACCATGCATCATAAATATGAATTTGTAATTATGCACATATGTATTAAGGTACCTTAACTCCTGTATAGTAGATGTTCTTCACTTATTTGTACATATCTCAATTTCTTCATTTCCTGTCTTCGTTGTCTTTCTTTTCATTTGTCTGTTTCCTTTCATCCACTCATCTCTTATCTTATCTTGGTTTTTGAAGTTTTGTAAATTTGTGTTTTACCACATTTGAAATGCAACATTATTTTGTGCACAGAAAGTTTATCTTTTTCACTTGTCTTAATCAAGTTCGTTAAGTGCTAATGACACATACTTTTTATTTGACATGATGTTGTCACTTTAAAAGGCTACAAGTCAACTGAAACTGATACCTGACAGAAAATACAAAGTAATGCAGGTAGTACATTTCTTCAGGATACTTGACCCTGCCGGGTAAATCCCATTGCTGAATGGGACGAAAGCCACCCCTAACGGTACTTTGAAAGGTATACAATCTTCATGTTAAGAAGCAACGTGCTCATATAGACATGAATAACAAATATATATTGTATTGCAGTAGTACACATAATGCTATTTTTCTGCATTATACAACAAATTTAATTAAATCTTAAAATTTGCATTCTGTTTCTAGTTAAACATGTTGTGTTTTATACAAAAACTTAACATATACAAATGTATTGCATGCATCGGGACCAAAATATTTGTGCCCTTTAGACAGATTTCCAAATTATACACATTCCGCTTTGATCAAGTTTTACTGCATTTTATGAAATACTCTGGCATCTATTTTCATCTCAGTGGAGCCTAATGCTACTGCTGTTATCTACTATAATTTGCCTTTATGAGATCTACTATACAAAGGTCAGGAATGCACAACATGATGCGAGGGAAGTGCCACAAAATTACAATTGTGCAGAAACTTCTACTGCAGAGTATGCAAAATTATGATTTTTGCAAGAAACGTGCAGAGGAAAAGGCTGTTCAATTTCTTATAAACTTTCCAAATCGTTAGCATGTTTTGATAATCAAATGCATCATGGCATAATGACATGATGAAAATCCAATACAAAATAAGTAATCTTTTACAGTAAATCTAGTGCTCTGAGAAAAAAGAATATTAATTCAGCATTTCTTTCAGAATTCTCTGCAGAATCATCTCTTAAGCTGACATCTGTACCCCTTCCACCTTGTATAAAAGAAATGAATACCTTAGAATTTTCAATAAACATATCTGAGTTCTTAATAATGGCAAGTCAGCATGCTACCAACAATGCTAATGTAGGAAGCAAAGTAACATTTAGCTCTTAATTGTAATTTAAAGGCTGAACTCTGCATATTGTTGATAGAAGCTTGTATCCCATATAATCTTTAATAATAATCATCATTTGGATGATTTTATGCAAAAAATAGTTTTATATTTCTCACATATTAAAATCTTATGTTATCACTTAGGCCAGATTTTGCTGCATAAAAGTTACTTGCTTTCATTGGAAATATGTTTTCTAATGGACACACATTTTGTCCTGAGCGAAATGAATACATAGAGAAAAATGCATTCTTTGCATATGTTCTGGAAAGGCAAATTTTCTTATACAGTAATGTGATTCCAGAACAGAAAGGATTTATTCTTCAGATATCTACTTCAGCTGTTGCTTTAAATGTTCTATACTGTATTCACTCTTAGGTTGATCCGCAGCAAAACAAACCCACATGGTCAATGCACTGTGGTGCAACACGATAGCAATGCACTCAGGAAAGTAGTCCCATGCTAATCTCTGAATTTTAGAATGAATTTATCCTTAAATAGTAAAATATTAATACAAATACCTAAGGTTTTATTTAACGCTGATTTATACCGTAAAACAGAGCTACAAGTCCCATGATGCAATTCAGCTGACATCCGCGTAGGCGCAGAATATTGTTTACAACCAGAAACCAGCAGTTGTGTTTAGTATCATGGCAGACGTTGAATTTGCTCTTGTGTTTTCGTCGAATTACGTAAAGCATTAGCCGCGCAAACCATTGACTAGTGGTGAAAAAACAATAGTGTTGAATCTTTATTATAAGTTATGTGAGAAATATCCAACACTTTCCGCGAAAGAAATGGTGAAATTAACTTCCGAGTTCACTGGTGTTTTGAGTACAAGTATAAACAGTGCTTGTGCAGAAAAATTTGAAACGAGAAAAATGGTTATACCCGGAGAAAAAGAAAGCATATGAAATATGCAATGCAAGAATGTAGTGATTTTAAGAAGAATGCAATTCGCTGTTGTGTACAGTTTCTTTTTTAAAATGAGCCGCCAACAGTTAAAGAAGTGCCGCTTCCAGAGAGCGAATAAATTATGTTATCGCATACCTGTTACTTTATTTTTCACTAATTTATTTTAGAATTAACTATTATTATATGTGCAAACGTTTATTTTGTTGCAACTATCAATCTTATTACCTTTAACCCTTGGCAGAATATGCTAGTCACCGTTTCAGTTGTCGAAATAAGGACTCTATTCCTTTTTGCACTATGTGCCACTTGTACTCGCCACATGGTCTGAAAGTGTGACAGTATTTCTAGTGCGAATAGCGGAAGGATACATTATAGCGGTGCACTGGTCACCTGGGGTTTGTTTTGATGTGGATCAACCTAAGAGTGAATACAGAGTAAGTGAGTGTACCATAAATGTGACTTTCAAATGTGTTAGATGCTTGAAATGCATCTGGCCAGAAAGGTTTATCTCCAAAAATGGCATTTTCAGAGCACGGTCAACCTAGCTACAGTCAGTATATGGTATTTTTACTTCTAATTTCCACAAAAAATGTTTCTTATAAAGAAACAGGTTTGTTAAGTATTACATGTTGATTGATAGCCTATAATTAATTATTCCTTACGTATGAAACTGACTACATAAAAAAAATTAACTGCGACTGGTTGACTAATTGGCATCTGCACGTGAGTCAACCATCAAATTAGAGACAACTGTAATTTAAATTCTGCCGATTCCAGGGGCTGTGCAGCCTGCTCTGTAATAATGACTTTAATGTTTTTTTACTCCTTAGAAGTTTTAACTGTGAAGCTTTTGTTTTTATTTATTTTATTATTTTTAGTGAAAATTAAATCAATTTTGTCTAAGAACAGTAGCATACATGACAAACAAACTGAATAAGATTTTTGTATAAAGTCTATCTCCGAATTGTAAAACATTGTAAGGCAGGCATTATTAGAAAAATGTTTTCAACTGATATTAAAATGTTTTAATGTTACAGCGAGAAAAAAGTATGGAAAAATGTTGCACAGTGGTTGATTCAAAAACCCAAATTAAATATTATTTTGTAACTAGTGTGCAGATAAGAAATACAAGGTGTCAAAATTAAACCACCCTCCTTACGAGTATTAACTGCAAGGAAACTATTAGTCCTAGAGATTAGCAGTTTGTGGTATCTTGAAGAGCAACTCAAACAGTTTTGTATTGTCCTATATGGGTTCCGTTGATAGCACTCAGAATGTCCAGTTGATAGTCAAGCTCCATCCATGTGTGGTGTAGTATGTCTAGGTGACCGAGTTGATGGCTTCCACAATTTTCTGACAAAGATCATGAAGATCACGTACAGGTGTGTGGTAGACCCTATCTTGACATAGCCCCAGAGTATGAAATCCAGAAAGGTTATGTCTGGAGATTGCAGTGGCCAAGAAATGGGTCCATTGTGTCCGATCCATCACTGTGGAAATATTTGGTTTAAAGAAGTATGAACGTCTAAACTCCAGTGTATTGGAGCATCATTCTGCGGAATATCATGTTTGGTTGCAAAGGGAGTATTGTAGCTGTGGAAAAGCAAACTGTTCCAGCATAAATGGGACCAGTTACCATTTGCTCCATGAAGAAAAATGGTCCGATAATTCTGTCAGTGTTCCAGGCATTCTGAACCCCAAATGCGCACGTTGTGACAATTAACCTTTCCTGATGTGTGGAAGGTTGCTTCATTGCTGAAAATCACCTTCCCCAAGTAATCGTTATTCTCGATCGGTCCAGAATCTCAATTGCAAAATTTCTGCATTTTGGGTCATCGGGCTTTAGCACCTGAACGATTTGCATTTTATAAGCATATAATCACAGTCTTGTATGCAGCACCTTATGGATTGTTGAATGTGGGATGTTCAGCTCTCTTGATGCTCTACAAATTGATTTTGATGGGCTTTGAGTGAAGCATACACAGTTTCCACAGACGTTTGTTGTTTGCCCTAGCCAGGCTGTCAGTTGACACTCCCCATGGCTAAAAACTTATCAAGCCATGTCTTAATTGTCTTTACATTCGGTGGATCCCATCCACATACCACACCACGCACTGAGTTCTCTCTTGGGCTGTTGTCATCTTTGTTAATTAACATCTGCAACAAATAAAAACAAAACTATTTGAATTGCTTTTCAAGATACCACCAACTGCTAATCTCTAGGACTAATACAGGGTCATCAGATTAAGTGGCCAAGCTTTTAACGGCCGGTCTTATGCCGCTTTCCTTCATACATTTTTTCTTATGCATTGAAACAAATAGGAAGAATGGTAAAAGTCAACTAGAACCATTATTATTTCACAAATTGCAACACTGAATGTCCCTTACATTGCATACCTTTTCAAAGATGATGTTGGAAATGTTCTCCTTGTCTTGAAGAAGACAGGCGTTGCAGCGTCTTAACAGATTATCATAAACATGTTGCAATTCTTCTTGGGATATGTTGGTTATTTCTTTCTATATATTCTTTGGTAGTTCTTGAAATGTTCAGGGATTAGATTTATACTTTTTGTCTTTCAAATTGCAAGGCAGGAAGTCTGAGGATCAAGCGTGCCAAATTGCTACACTTGATCACTGTAACACCAACGACATCAGCAATTGCATCCAAAGAGGTGCAAGCTGTATAGGCTGTAGCCCCATCTTGTTGAAATATGCATTGCATTCGCTCTTCATCTGTCATTTGAGGGAAAAACTGTTCCAAAATTAAGATTTGGCAGCGTGCAGCATTGTTTCGTGAAAAACAATAGCGTCAATTACTCTAGTTGCACTCACAGCACACCAAACACCAACTTAGGGTCATGTAGTGGACTTTGATGTATGAGCTTTGGATTTTGAGGTGCCTTGAAGCAATTATTTTGAGAGTTAACTTGTTCATTCAAGTGAAACCATGCCTTGTCACTGAGTAACACAAATTGTGGATCTATGTTGCTGCTATGCACAAACTCCAGAAACCAGGTACAAAACTGTATTCTTCTCTGCGGTTTTGTAAGGCTGTAATTTGAGCTTTTTGTGCTGACCCATAGCTGACTCCTGCTTGCTGCGCTAACTTTGAGAGAGACTTTTGTGGCGAACATTCTAACTGTACATCAATGTCATCAATATTTTCCTTTGTTAAAACGTGACTTTTATATTTTTTTTCCCCAGTGTAACACTGATCCCATGCTTTTGAATTTCTTGACTATTTTGTGAACTGTACTTCTGTTAGGCGGATCAACACCAGGAAAGTATTCCCAAAATGCTCTACGACACAGAGGAAATTCGTGTTTTATAAAGTTGCAACAAATGAAAATTCTTTGTTCTGTAGTAAATTGGACCATGACTGGACTAACACACAACTGAAAACCAAAGGATGTTATCTACTGCCTTCGTTTGTCATACGTAGCGTGAGTCAGAAGGGCATGCCTTATGCGACGCAATAGTGGGAACTGGAATCTCAGCAGGCAAGTGGTGCATGCCCGAGACCAGGAGCCAATAAGAGCGTGGCCACTTAATCTGATGGCACTGTAGTTTCCTTAAAATTAATATTTGAAAGGAGGGTGGTCTGATGCGGACACCCTGCACTAAATATCTAGCATAGTATGCAAAAGAAAAGAAAACTTGTGATGTTTTTATATATAACATACGCATTATATATATATAATAAAATTGCTATTACAGCTTTTTTTTTAGTTGGTAATATTTCCTCTGAAGTAGCAACATTCAAGCAATAAAACAAAATTAGCACATGCAATAGGTCACATATTCAAAGTTGTACCATGCTGAGACTCAGACTCAATATATGCACAAACATTAAATACTCGCTTCAAACTGCCACATCCAAAAGTGGTTGACTTAAAACACCTGGTCAACTTTAGCCAAATAGACAGTAATGCTTTTGCATCTTTCTTTTATAATACCTCCATCATGCCAATATACCCATACACAAGAAAGGTTATAATTATAGTAAATGAATAATAAAACAGTTATAGGCAATCTTTGTTCATAGGCACATGTAACATAGCCTTCAGCGATTTAGCAAGTGCAGAATTCTTTCTTTAAACCAGCATTCACACAGTCAGATGCATGCTCTTAAAGCCTGCCATGCATAACGGTGATGTTACATTATATCCCTTCTTGTGCAATCTATCACTTCAAGGACAGCAGGAAGTGATTGCATTTCTGCCATACCAAAGTTATGTGTACAATTCAATTTAAATTTTTGTTACTAAAATTTGCTTAAAATTTAATTAAAATGAAATTTGGGAGTCTTAGAGAACAAGCGTTTCTGCATTTAATTAGTATATAATATTTGGGATAAATTCAAAAACGTTTATGGAAAAATGGCACAAGTCACACCATGTTTTCTAACAAAAAAAGTGTGTAACTCATACTTCAGGTACACTTTTCTTCCTTAGTCACCATTTTTTTTCTGCAATACTTAACATATGACTTGAGATCCTGAACAAAATTAAATTTGGATACCGTAAATATGAGAAGGGAAAAAAAATGTTGCATATCTAATGACACAAATGACCTATATTACTTTCTCTAGTATGTATAGTAAGTAGGGGAAGTATTGTATTCCACCCAAAAATTTGATACCGAGATTTCACCAGAAATACATGTTTTGAGACCCCCCTGAATCCAAAAAAAACATTTTTGAAAACATGTCCGTGTGTGTGTCTGTGAACAGCATAACTCAGAAACGAAAGTCGGATAAACACCAAACTTGGTATTTAGGTTCAGTATCTTCCAGAAATGTGACACGAAGGTTTTCAGAAAATCCCCCACCCCAGAATACTCTTTACATGGAACATTTTTCGAAAATTTTAATTTTCTCAAAAATGGCTCTAATGATTTTGATTAAAATATCATATGTTTAAGATATTTTCAGGCAAATGAAATGTATATCTCGAATTTTGTGGGAATGTCTCCAAAAGTGTTCTTCATTCTGAACGACTTTTGCATAACTCGTAAACCATAAGAGATAGACAAAATTTTATTACACAAAAAATGTAGATCCCATTAATATACACAATTTATGTCATACACGTTTTTTTTGTTGGGTGAACCATTTTCGAGATATTGCTTATTATTCCCTTAAATTTTGCAATACTTATACTTTTTCTCAAATTCGTTATTCATCTACATCTCTTGCATCTACAAGAAAATTAGCAATAAGATTAAGATCTCGATATCTCGATTAACATGAAGCATATGGAGAATAGCGTTTCTAAAAATAGTTTTTACAAGAGTAGAGAAAGTCATATGAGTGTAACACATCAGATTTTTTTTTACCAGTTACTATTTTTTCTATCCATCTTAAACTTAATATTCCAAGAAAAGGGTAGTTCACTAGCTACATTAGGTAACTATACATGTATAATAAAAATTTCATGACAAGCTTTGATAGTTTTTGAGAAAAGTGTACCTGAAGTGTTAAAAACTGAAGTTACGGGAAATTGAGTCGAAAATTGAAAGTATAGTTTTTGCTTATTTACTCACTTGTTTTAGAACAAGCAAGCTGCAAATTTCTCATCACTGTGGTTGTTTTGAGCTCTTCTCTTCCTCTTCTTGGGCCTAGCCTTGTCACAAATTATTTGAGCTATAACCTCTTCAAGGATACCCAATGTGGTGAGGTGAGGTGAGGTGTATTCTTATTGGAGTAAGAATAACAATAAAAAAAAAATTTTGTTACTTTGGGGCGCGAACTTCTGACTATGTAAGGTAACCATATCATGTCGCAATGCCTTAAAACGCTTGGCCATCTGAACACATGATAGTTGCAGCACTTTCTGATCTCATTAACTGCGTAATATTGTGTGTGCCTTTTTTTAAACTTAAAATGGTAAAATGCATATGTGCATTCAATCGAAACCTGTCAGCATCCAACCATGCCATCACACTGCTTGCTTTAGTTGGTTGCACCCCATCCTTTACCACAGTTTTAATTGAATGCAGAATATGCATTTTACCGGGTTTCGATCCGATGATCCTATCGTGCCTTAGACCGCATGGCCATAAATCCTGATGCTGAAGTCAAGTTGCAAATGGAAGCACATTGCAGTGTATAGCAGAATGTTCAATGCACGCGCTAAAATTTACCCCATGTCAATTGGTGGGTTCGTTCAGAAATTCTAAGCGAAAGAAATCTTCTAACTCATTGTGCACGAGGTTGTGGAAGGTTGCGCCGCCATATTTAAATGATCAATTTAAAAGGCTTACTAATCATGTAACATAGCACGTTATATATATCATTTTAAAACTAAGGAGTTGTACTTTTTTATAGAATGGAAAATAAAAAATCGATATTTTCGCGGAAATTCACTTCCCGGTGTCTTTAAAAGTCTTCACTGAGTAGTGAATGCATGGCATTCATAATGTATCATTAAGTCAGTGACATTTTTTCGCTGATGCTTTAAATGACCTAAGTGAATGACTGCTGTATGACTGGAAGAAATTGCTAGACTTTTATCTTTCCATTCATATTTCTGTATTTTAATTAAACTTTCTATATTCTGTGATATTTAAATATGAGTAGGTATTATATTACTTTTTTCTGATGAGAGATTGAGAAATTTAGAACCTTTTATAGTAGTGTTTAGATACCACCTTAAGTGAGTAAATCAGTTATGAATACCATTGTCTGCTGCCTTTGCATGTACTTAATTACCAACATGGTTACTCTTGAATCTTTCCTATTTATTAGTCTGAATAAAATGAAGCTCTATAACAACTTAAGTAGTTATCTAATGCTTTTGAATAGGAGCTGTATTACAGTGTATTTGCTTTTTAAGTTTACATTAATTTTTAGGATCGGTTGCACTTTCTTGACAGCCAGCTTTTAATTAATAGTGAAGTGGAATCTAATCTGAGATAGTGGTGCCAAATTTAATAACTTGAAACAAGATTTAGCAAGATTTCGTTTGATCTGCTGTTAGGTTCCTGTTCACTGAAAATAGCTGTACATGATCTTTTGTATGCATCTTTTGCAAAATGATTGTGTTGAAAGGTATAACTTGAAGTACTTGGATCAGTAGTAAATGAACCACCACCAATGGTTCAGTTTGAAATTATGCTTGTTGGTGGTAAAAGTTGGGGAGGAAATTAGATGATGTTGGCTGTTTATCTTAATACTCCTTTGAATGTGTTTTCTTTCTTCAGAATATTTTTCAAATGAATGTAAATTTTAAGATTAAAAAGCTTATTATCATTTCTAAACACAATTCAGAATAATCATAAGTAATTGTATTCTCTATTAGCAAATATTAAAATGTGCAACTATTTTCTGAACTACTTTGTTTTTCCATATATGACATGCCTTTGTTTTGAATAGTAAATAAAATGTTAGAAATTAGTGGTCCTGGAGTTGCTTCTCCTATGTTGTGTCCTTTTTTTCTGTGTTTTTTATATATAAATAGAATGACTTGTATATAATATAGTAATAATTTAAAAGTGATTCTGACATTTGTATTATAATGACAAACATAAATGTTTGGCTATTAAGGGCAACTTCTTTTCTTTACCCAAAATTACTACTATTAATTTACTTATATTGCATCTGTCACCTCTGCAATTCTGCAGCTAGATATATTTGCCAGAATGAAAAGTCTGTGAAACAAAAGAAAAATTTAATATGATTATTATATTATAAGTATCTATGACAAGAAACCAAAAGCTGATGAATGCATTTAATAGTTCTGTTTATATTTTCAAATTTGCAGACCTATCTGTTTTGAATCATATTAGTATGCATCTAAAAAATATTTCACTTAAAAGAAAAGAAAATTGCAGTATTTCTTTATGAACATCTGATTTTAACATCTATTCAAGTTTTTAAACTTTCTTTTTAATAATTATAAAATTACATTTATCAGCTTGTTTCCCACCACAAGTATTCCTCATAGAGAGAATAGTAATCTGAAAATTTGGCCAGACACTAAAATGATTCATAATGTGTAGACTGGACAAAGTTACAATCTTATTTTAGACAGTAAATTTGGGAGCAAATATTTTATTCCGAGCAGAAGTAAATTACTTTGAAGTATGCCAGTATTATAAGCTCCTAAGCTGCATTCTCTACATCATACCTTACACTGGGCCCCAGGCAGATTAGAAAGTGCACATTTACATGATCTAGGGACAGCAATAATGACAATAAAAGTCAAATGACTGACAGTATATTTCAATACACAGTACATGAATAACCAGAGATATTTCGTAGAGCTTCTAGATAGTGTGACTGAAATTAAACATGTTTTAATTTGTCATCCTTAAATTAGATGGATACTTTCAGAGCAAGATTGCAGCATGTGGATCCATAGATATAGTATCATGCTTTTGAAGTAATATTTTGTCCACTAAGCATATAATAGCATTTTTATGCCTTTAGCTTAAAATATGTTTTTAAGCAGGGCCTTGCATTAAGAGTGTGATAGATGCTGGGAATTTCCTGCTCCAAATGAGCTACTGATTCCCACCACTTATTTATTGCCAGTAGCATATAATGAAAATCTGTCGTAAATAAAACAATGCTGTGGTTATAGTTTTACACAAAGTATGATGTGTAATTTATAATGTTTATTTATGGGGAAAATTAAAGTTTGCAGTGGATAAAAAGGGTGTACTCACAAGGAGCTTAAGAACAGTATCTTGCAAGGAACTGAAAACATACACAGGTGGAACTTCACTGTGTTTTCAGTAGCATGTTCTAATGGAATGAAACATACATGTGAGCAGAGGGTTGATATTTCAAACATCTGCTGTAGAGTAATCTAAGTTGTTTCCAATTGCAAACTCAACAGGTGAAGGGAAACACTGTGTAACATTCTGTATGAGTTGCACAGTCCAGTTGTATTGCTAATGGAAAACTTTGTAATACCACTATTTCTATTGGTTGTGATGATTAGGTCTGTGAGTGGTGGGAGCTTCTTAATAAAAGCAGTGCGCTTCTGATGCTACTGGCCACTAATGTAAGGTACAATATCTGCACTGGTATTCTATGTTATATTTAGATTGGTTGTTGAATATTAAAATTAAGCTTTTCCTAATAGGAAGCAGCTTTTCATTGAAAAGCACTAAACATTTAATTAATTCCTTCAAATTGTGTACAAGCTGACACATCACTTTGAGCTTCATTAACATTAAAATTATGTAAAACTAGTTTTCTGCACCATTAACTATTTGTTGACTGTTGGACCTCATGAATACATTGGTGTTCTTCGATGACTCCAGTGTACACTTACAAACTAAAGTATAAGTTTGTCTTCTACTGGTAACTCAATAGTTCATTGCTCTATGTTCCTATTGTTTTATGAATACGTTTGAAGTGATGCATTGGCTCATACATAATTTCAATGCATTAGTTTACTTCATGGCAGTTCCAATTATATGGTTTTTAATTTTATTGTTTGGATGAGAAAATCTATGTAGGGCAGTGTGTTTTTTCTTTCTTTTTTGTTTTTGAGATTTTTAGTGTAGTATGTACTTCAATAGATAAAATAGTAGCAGAAACTCTCAAATGCTTGAGTTAAAATTCTTTGAAAATGCATTGCAGTATTATGCCCCAGAATATATGACAAGCTAAGAAATATGTATAAAAATCCTCATAGAATGTGTCTTTGTGGTAAAGCTCTTTGAATAGTTATCTATCAGATATTGGAATGATTAATGTTGATGCATTTTTAGATCTGTTTTCAGCAAAAATTAAATAAAAAATAAAGCATTGGTATGTGCTCTTTCTCAGGGAGTAAAATTTGAAGAGCAGTATGAATGCCTTTCACATTAGCTCATTTTCTTGGAAAGTCAGTTTATAGATCTTTGCTGTTGAAGAGTTGTCAAATGGGAACAATATTGTCTCATGTATGCCTTGAGTGCTTGTATACTATAAAATGTTTATATATCAGTGAAAGACCATCAGAATTAGCATCATCCTTAAGCCATTTTTAAATAATGTGCACTTAATCCTGTTAGTTCAACATTAAATTGAAACATAATGGAATACAAGAAAAACTCCATGATTCTTTTTTATTACTGTTTGTCTTAAGGTTGTTATTGTTCACCAACTTTGAACTTAAGATGGGAGAGAGATCTGGTGTGTTAATGTTCCTGATTTATTGTAGTGGGTGCAGAAAGAAAGTTGCATATTAATAATTTTGGCTCAGTATTTATTTTATTTAATGAGATGACAAAAGAATGTATATCACTAAGCATAAATGCTCTTTTTACTGTGATGTTTGTTTAACAAATGTTAAGATTGCAGTGTTACAATTTCTTGTATTAAATATAAATGTTCTTTATAAAATTGCATTCCAGTTTGTTTGTGCTAAAGTAAGTATTTGCCTAAGTTTCCAGTTTTGCACCTGCCTAGAAACTAGGGAAACCCAAATAAGATGGTGAATGTATGACATTAAATCACATATGTGTTTTTGTTTTGTGACGTAAACAATACTGAACCACTTAATTTAATCTAGATATTTAAAATATAATTAGAAATACCTTTTAAATATTTTTCACTCAACCTCACTATTAGGTATCATTATTTAAATTATATTTCAGATGTGTTTGCCTC
Source organism: Deroplatys truncata (assembly GCA_030765065.1). NCBI lineage: Eukaryota > Metazoa > Arthropoda > Insecta > Mantodea > Mantidae > Deroplatys > Deroplatys truncata. Next base: position 115,690,704 of record CM060978.1, on the reverse strand, counting down.
TATGGAAAGCCATGTTCAACTGCAGAATTGTGGCGGAGGGCGATGGATTTTTTTTGTGCATAAAAGAACCTTTTACCTTCCTTCGGAAGGGAAGTCCTGTGTTGTAGATTTATGGCACATAAAAGAACCTCAAGCCCGATAAAGAGGCCTCTGAGCAAACTTACCGTTCTTTCACGCCCAATATAGAATGGGACACTGTGGACCACAGCAGTTAAAGAGCGTCCATAAATAAAATTCAATTTAACTGCAGAATTGTTGGACATGGCCTGTAGATGTCTCTTAAAGATTGAAGTGCTTGGAGATAAGGTTATTGTCCTATAGCAGGCATCACCAACTGGTTACTCATTGAGTAAAGCAGAAAGAGTAACCTTGCGCGTTACTCCTGCTGAATCAGGACTGTGCAATACGTGACCTTTAACTGTGCAGTGGCAGTATGTAACATTTTGCATTTGAAATATGTAATCCACCTTCCACAGGTTAATATATCTACGTATTATAGGCTCATCATTGATAGAATAATAGCTCTGTTACAATGTCTCTTACATTAAGTATTTATATTTCTGATATGAACATATACATATTTTCATAGACTTGGTAGTAGTAACATAAATAATTGTAAAAAATGACAATTATTATAGTATCAACATAGTAAAACAACAAGCTCTTTAACTTGGTCAATACCATTGTAATTGCATTATAAAGCTAACAGCATGAGAGTCAATTTCTAATGAAAGCTTTCACATTTATACCAGTGAATATGAACATGTCTCATGAAATTAATTGGTATCTAACACAATTTGAAAGAAAAGAAAAAAAAAATTCACATTTATAGGAGTGAATACGAACAGGTCTGTTAGTAAATAATTGGTATCTAACACAATTTGAAAAAAAAAAAAAAATTCACATTTATAGCAGTGAATATGAACAGGTCTCTTGGAATTGTTATCTAACACAATTTGAAAAAAAAAATTCACATCTATAGGAGTGAATAAGAACAGTCTGTTGGTAAATAATTGGTATCTAACATTATTAAAGAAAGGAAAAAAAAAACTCACATTTATAGCAGTGAATATGAACAGATCTCTTGGAATTAATTCTTATCTAACACAATTTGAAAAAAAAAAAATTTTCACATCTATAGGAGTGAAGAAGAACAGGTCTGTTGGTAAATAATTGGTATCTAACATTATTAAAGAAAGAAAAAAAAACTTTCACATTCATAGCAGTGAATATGAACAGATCTCTTGGAATTAATTGTTATCTAACACAATTTGAAAAAAAAAAAATTTCACATCTATAGGAGTGAATAAGAACAGGTCTGTTGGTAAATAATTGGTATCTAACATTAAAGAAAGAAAAAAAAAACTTTCACATTTATAGCAGTGAATATGAACAGATCTCTTGGAATTAATTGTTATCTAACACAATTTGAAAAAAAATCTTTCAGATTTATAGCAGTGAATGTGAACAGGTCTCTTGGTAATTAATTGCTTTCGAACACAATTCAAGGAAACTACAGTACTTATTAATTGAAGCATTACAAAGGAACAAGAGACCCACCACTGCTATCAGAAGCCTGTCTCTGATATCACATGCAGTGCATGGAGCAACCCTGCTTGTTCTAGTACACAACCAAGTTACTTTGTGATGCCTGTCCTATAGTATCTCAAAATGTAATAAGCTCTGTCTGTTTTTTATATGTAAAGATTTTTCCATACTCGTTCATTTGTTCATAACTAAGATTTTCATTGTGTTCCTTCAGTCAAGTATCCACATTCCTTTTCATTTTCTCTATATACCAAAATTTGGCTATAGTGTAAACAGTTGGCAACGGCGCAAGCACAGGTAAGCAAAGCTTAATTTGAGAACTGGTTATTAAAGAGAACATGTGGTGAAAGGTGAGTCATAATGACCTGAGTATTCGAGAGATTTTTTTTTAATGGACGCTCTTTAACTGCTGTGGTCCTTAACGTCCCATTCTATATTGGACATGAAAGACCAGTAATTTTGCTCAGACCTCTTTATCAGGCTTAAGGTTCTTTTACATGCCATAAATCTATGACACGGGACCACCAGCTTTACTTCCCTTCCAAAGGAAGCCATGCCCAAAAAAATCCATCGCCCTCCACCATGTTTCAACCCGCAACCTTGGGAACTAGAGGTTAGCATGATAACCACTACACCACGGAGGATGATATCTTTGTTGTAGAGCATTATTTCCGCACATATGGATCTAGCAGAAGCTTTGGTTCTAGTGTGCAACACATGCAGATCCTATTTAAGCAAGAACTTCAGATAACTCTCCAACAACCTGTTTTGTTGCTGGTGGCAAGATTTATCAAACAGGATCAGTGCTATCTTTTTGTTGAAGTTGATTTGTTAAAAAATGAGCAGCCATAGTAACAAACATGTGGGCTTACTGCTGGCAAAGATTCTGCACTCGCCAAGGTTACTTCGGTGACATAATGCTAAAGAACTGGGTATGAAATTTCACCTTTGGAAACAGTTGTCCATGAACTGGCAGTTTGTTCTTATTGTGTGCAAATGTGTCACCAGTTAATGAAGTGGACAAAATTGAAAGGACTCTTAATTTGTGCTTGAACCTTGATTAATGTATAAAGCAACCTTCTGGTTGATGTGTTGATACCTAACTTTTTCATTGCAACTTTATTTCTCATTATCCATACACTGCTAAATAAAAATGGAAAACTATAAGTATAATTCCTAAATATCCATGCAAAGCTGCAATAGCAATAGGCCATGATCTGCTAAACAGATAAATAGTTATGGGATAAAATTGGAATACTTTATCACTATGTCCACCAAGAGGATATGGACCATCTTCAGTGATGTCTGACCCAATTCTTGAGCAAGAACTACTGGAGAGCAAGAGAATTTATGTTGTCAACTCAGCATAAGTCCAAAAAAGAAAGGAAGCAGCAACAGTATAGGTATTGCATTTTAGTATTTTTTCCACCTATACTGTAAGTTGTATCACTCCTTGCATTTGATTTAGTATGCGGAAATGTTTTATGGTAATTGAATCATTCAAATTTGTTCCAATAAAGTATTTTGTGCTATATTGTTTACATGGACCACTTTGTATGATTCTTTTAACATTGACAAGTTTACCATGCTCCTAAGAATGGAAGGTAAGATTCTTAAATGCTGTGCCATTTTTAATCAGTTTCTTCTTTCAAATATATTGATCTTGTTTACATGTTCCTCTGTGGCATTATCAGAGATGTGTTTATGATGTCCTGAAACTCTTAATTATATAATGTGTCCTCTTCATTGATAAGTTTGTAGGTGAGGCTTCTGGGATACCACCTATCACATGCAGAAGGCAGTAAAATTGTTAACAGCAGTGAAAAAGACACAATAGGGTAGAAAATCCACATAAAAAAGATACAATTTATTAAATTTCAAGATATAAAAGGCAATGGCCTTATCACCAAGGAAGTATGGCATATAGGGAGAGACCTGCAGGCTGTATCAAAAGAATTGTGTAGTTCAGCACAGTTGATTATGGAGGTTAGTTGTTGGGAACAGTTGTGTTGCGTGCACAATCATAGCAGCTGGGCTCAACCCAGGAAGATAGAAGGGGGAAGTAAGCTGGCGAGACTTTTTTTTTTTTTGTGGTGGAGGGGTAAGCAGTTGGGGTGTTGTGCAGTTTAACGAACAAATGTAATGTATATGGGAGCATAAATTTAGATTAATAAATAGGTGTAATTCAATAGTGGTTTATTGGGAGAGCTACCAGGGTGTTGCCCAGCGCGCAACATTTTTTGGTCCTCCCGCGGCGGATTGATGTGCAACAAACGTAAAAGTCCGCGATTCGAAAGTCGGTGAACCCGAGCTGCAACTGAGGACTCTTGATTCTCTGGCCATCTCCACGACGGAGCACGGAAGCTGCGAGCGCCATTCCTGCCTACCAGAGCATATTATCTGAAAAGGCTACGTGTTTCGGTGAGCTTCACATCTCCGGTAAGTCAGTCTGGTTCAATTCCATTCATATCTATAGCGCCTCTTTTACCGCACAACATGAATGACGCAGAGAAACGCGCCGTAATAGGAAAAGAGCAGTGCTCAAATCAAGGTTGACTCGAATTAGTACCTTTATCAACTCTTTCGATCCTACTCTAAAGGACGTCAGGGTGAGGAAGAAATTATTAAAAACAATTGTCGATGATTACAATGGTATTCAGACGCAATTAGAAGTAGAGGATTACGAGAAACAACCTCATGATACAGATACAGCAGCCTTTGACGATCTTTGCTTAGAAGTAGAATCTAAATTGGACACATTGTTAGCTGCAGAAATTACAGTTCAACCTCCACTAGTAAGTGACAATGGCAGTAACAACGGTGCTGTGATGCTACTGACAATTCCATGCCTAAGTTTAGTGGCGCCTTACAAGAATTCATGCACTTTCATATCTTTAAAGTTTTGTCAACAATGACACACAGATATTCAGAGGTTTTACTATTCAATCTCGTGCTTGCTCAGAACCACACCAGCTTGTAGAAAATTTACTGGTAACACAGCAACTTTACAGTTGCATGGAACTTAATCTGTGGTCGGTATAATAATCCCAGGCTGATCCTGGATTTCCATATGCAACCAATGATTCTCCTAAAGAGCTTTGACAAAATCGCTAGCAACTTAATTGCCATAGAAGCTCTGAATGTACGAATTCCGTTGTATGAGAAAATACTGACGCATTAATTCGAGCCTCAGAAAACAGTGGGAGAACAAAACTTATAGCGATATCTCTCCACCACTGGGCAGTCTGATTAGTTTTCTGGATGCTAATTGCCAGACAAGGTTGCCGTTGTAGAAATTAAGGAAAGTGTAAACACGGCGCCTGTTCTGAAGTATCACGCCAACCTGACGTTAACAACCCTGCTTCTTGTATTTTGTGCAATGCTGCTCACAATACAATTAAATGTACAAAGTATAGGAACCTTAATGTAAAGGACCACAATCTTTGCTACAACTGTTTAAAATGTGATCATAGACTTAGTACTTGCAATGGAAGAAGTGCACAGTATGCAATAAGAAACACCATACTTCACTGCATGTTGACCAAAGTGGTGTATCTCAGTCTGGCAACGTTCAAATTAAAACCTATTCTTTAAGGAATACGTATTCTCACAGTGAGGTTTTACTATAAACAGCTATGTTTTACATTGCGGACAATAAAGGCAAGGTTCACCATTGCAGGGCATTACTAGACTACTTCTCAAATGAATTTCATCCCACGTGACATGGCTGACCGGTTAGAGCTGTAACTGCTTCAGCACCAATTCCTGTCGATAGCATCAGCAATGTTAAGACCCTCGCATCTGTGCCAAATCCGATTTCAGTCCAGAGTGGGCAGTTACAGTAACCATATTGTCTGCTTAGTTCTACAACAGATCACAGGACCACTGTCATCTTCAGTGATAAATTACGATAACTGGCAGCTAACCACTGGCCTTGCCCTAGCTTGTCCAAATTTCAATCAACCCGGAGGAATAGATTTACTTTTGGGAGCAGCAATCTAGAGAAGGTCATCCCATCCTACAGAATACTAGCTAGGCTGGATTCTTTCCGGATGTGTGCCAACACACGAGATCAGCCACTTTTCTATTAACCACCAACGACAAATTGCTAGCACAAGTGGAACGCCTTTGGCTACAGGAAGAAGAAAGGCACTGCGATGAGCACTTCTCAAAAACATTGCGCGTGACGACACAGGGAGATTCGTGGTACGACTGCCCCTTCGCCGCAGTTCCACAGAACTTGGTTGTTCCTATGAGAATGTCAAAAGGAACTTTGGATACTTGGAAAGGAAACTTAAAGGACAACTTAGCTTAAGGAAAGAGTACATTTTCATGTCGGAGTATCTACATCGCGGACATACGGAGCTTCTTAATATACAAGATAAGAACCAGAAATGTTACTACATACCTCATCATGCAGTGATGGGAGTCCAGTAGCACCACCAAACTGAGAGTAGTGTTCAATACTTCAGCAAAAACTACATTCTTTCGCTGAACGACCTGGTGATGATTGGACCAACTGTGCAGCAGGACTTGTTTTTTATTGTTCCGCACGTACAAATATGCTCTCACAGCGGACATAGAAAAGATGTACAGATAGATTCTCATGCACCAAGCTGACGAGATCTGCAGAGAATTCTCTGGCGCGAGACTCCCTAAGAGTCACTGAAATCGTACCGCTTAACGGCGGTCACATACGGAACTTCGGCAGCTCCATTTTTGGCTTCTCGTTACTTAATGCAGGTGGCAATTGACAATGGCCATTTGCATCCCAACGGAGCTGAAATCAAATGAGACTTTTATTCGATAACCTGCTGACTGGAACTAACGCGGTAGGAGATGCTATTGAGCTATGTAAAACGTTGATGTCAATTCTCAAATCAGCAGGGTTTCCCTTAAGAAAATGGCATTCCAACAACTTGAACATTTTGAGCGCCATACCAACAGTACTTTTGTGAGGATGACACATATTGGTGTGTTCCCTTTGAAGACGGCGCGGTAACGGCTGTCAATTTGAATTGGCGCCCTGGGAATTACTCATTACAATTCACTGTGTCAGATACCAAGCTAGGCAGCAGTTCTAGGTGGACGAAAAGGACGGTGCTTGCTAAAATCGCCTCTATATACGATCCCTTGGGTTTGCTGGGCCCTGTCGTTGTAGAGTGCAAGCTCTTCATTTAAAGTCTGTGACAAGAACAATTGGACTGGGACGAATCGCTTAACACTAGGTTAGGGGTGTAGTGGAAGAAGCTTTTTGAATACCTTCCTGAATTAAATTACATCATATTCCTCGAAGAGTAGCTGCCACCGAAGAGAACATCTCCATGGAACATCATGGATTTTCAGATGCGTCTGAAAAAACATATGGCGCCGGTGTATACCTGCGCTGCACAAGGACAGATGGAAATACTACCACTGCTATGCTTTCCCCTAAGTCTAGAATTGCACCACTGAAGCAAGTCTCTGCCAAGACTAGAGTGGAATGGTGCCGTACTACTTAGCTGATGGAGAAGGTACACAACGCTTTGAACCTTAAACAGCACTCAGCAATATTACTGAACTGATTCAAGAATAATGCTAGGTTGGATTTCTGGCGCTTCATCGTCCTGGAAGACATACGTGGCAAACAGGGTTGCGAAAATTCAGCGGCTCAGAGTTCAAGGGATATGGACACATGTACCATCAGAAGAAAACACCGCTGATCTAACTTCCAGGGGAATAGACCCACAAGGACTACAATGTAGTCGGCTACGGTGGGCGGACCCCTACAGGCTCACTCAGGACAGCTCTACGTGGGAACAATTATCTGTACCAACGACATTCCTTAACAAAGGGGAGGAAGGATCTGTTTGCTCAATACGCATTCAGAGCTAGAGGAGACGGAGCAAATTTTCCAGTGACCTCACGTTTGCTCAGAAACACCCTATGATATTGTCCCCGAAACATCATGTGGCCAAACTGTTATGTGGCAGGAGCACATACGCCTGATGCACGCTGGGAGTCAACTTCTATTGGCTTCGTTACGACAGCGATTTTGGTTAACAAATGGCCGATCTGTTGTTCGAGGAATTATAAATAAATGCGTGACCTGCTTCAGGATTAAAGCTAGCACAATCAATCAACTTTTGGGACAGTTGCCCTCGCCCAGGGTTAATAAAAGCATACCATTTTTTCACTGTGGCGTTGATTATGGCGGATCCTTGCACATCAAACAAGGTAATCCCCGAAGCAAGTTGCAGATAAAGTGCTACATATTGCTGTTCGTTTGCATGGCAACTAAGGTCATGCACATTGAGTTGGTTAGCAACTTAACTGAAGTCTTTATTGGTGCTTTACGGCGGTTTATCTCCAGAAGTGGGATCTGCTCGCATATGTGCCGTGTTAACGGCACATGCCTCATAGGTCAAGGAACAAGTTAAAGGAGTTGGCCTGTTTGCTCCGTTCCCAGAAACACAGGTAGAGTAACTTCGCAGTGCAACAAGGAATACAATGGCACTTTATTCCTCCTCACCGGCGGGAAACTGGGATTAAGTCGGTAAAGAGTCATTTGACGAAAGCAGTTGGTAATAATACTCTCACATTTGAAGAGATGATAACACTATTAACACAAATTGAGGTACGCTTAAATTTCGGTCCCATTATTCATGTACCCAACAGTTCTGACAAGTACTCGTTTTTTACATTTGGTCACTTCCTGATTGGCGAACTCTTGGTCTCCTTTCCTGAGCCAGGACCATCATCGCGTCTGTCAAGATGGCAAGTAATTTAGTGGCATCGAGAGGTCATCTCGAAACCCTGGTTAAAGGACTATCTGAACCAGCTTCAGCAGTGCTCCAAATGGCTGTACAAATATCCAAATCTACAGGCTGGGAAGTTGGTGCTGTTGAAGGAGGATAATCTTCCTCCTCGCTAATGGCCAATTGGAATTGTTAAGGAAACACTACCGAGAGTGACGGCTTAGTTCGAGTAGTGACAGTACGCACTGCAAAGGGCACCCACAAGTGACCCATTGCAAAGGTTTGCACTTTTCCCGAGGACTATGTTTAAGAATTCTTGCTTGAGACTCGATGCAATTTCACATAATTTGTGACATATATAACATAGTTGGAGAAACACTCCCGAGAGTGACGGTTAAGTTCGGGTAGTGATAGTACGCACTGCAAAGGGCACCTACAAGTGACCCGTTGCAAAGGTTTGCCCTTTTCCCGAGGACTGTGTTAAGAATTCTTGCTTGAGACTCAATGCAATTTCACATAATTTGTGACACAAATTAGGTGGGCAGAATGTTGTGAACAGCTGTGTCATGTACACAATTGCAGCAACAGGGCTCAACCCAGACGATATATCCTGTGAAGTAAATGTATCCAATGGCGAAGTTGAGTGCGAAATAGTTTAATTGTTTCTGTCAGTGCTTAAAAATTTGAAATATAGTTGGAAACCACATCTTTATTTTTGAACTAAGTGATAATACTTCTTTCTAATGTGTTTGAAACCTTGAGATAGTCTGCAAAGTCCAGTAACAGATGAGCTCCCCTTCCCTCCCATTCAGTACAGGCAACTTCAGGTTTGACTAGCATAGCATTTGTTACATCACCAAAGATAGTTATACAAATGGAATGAGCCAGTGTTGATGTTTAACACACATGCCTATATATCCATATTAAGATAAAAGCTGCAACAGAAGTATATTCCTCTGCTGGAAAGTGCAGTGAAGATGACAATCTGGAAGATACAGTAAAAGTGGTAAGTAAATTCCACACAGTTTGTTAACATCAATATTATTATGCCATACTTCTTGTGTTAACCACCTGCTGCTCACTCTATAGGAAATGGTCAGCATTGTGCACATGGCTGCAACAGGATTTGCTTGACCTTGTTTCATACAAGTGCAGAGGACAATGCAGACTTTAACTAATCCACTAGTTTCCGGCTTCTAGAGATTAAATAAACTGTTTTATTTAAAAATGCAAGATAGATTTCCCCTGTATTTATATATGATAGCCCAGATATTTCTTTGTTCAGCTTATCCATGAATTGTTTATGACAGGAGACATACTTGAATAGGCATGGTGAATATGTATGAATAAAGTATCGAAGTGTTCTGTGTTCAAAAACAGCAAAACCCTGTTAATACATTCCTGCTGATAATGCTATTCTCTTCATTGCACTCCCTGAAGGGTTGATAGAACTTTTCATAATTTTATCTTCTTGTGCTGTTTCAAATACATCTGTAGTGCTTTTTGGGGGAGAGCTGGGTTGACTAAAAACTATGATTAAAATGTGTGCATATAAAAAGAGCATAGTGAGTTAATAAGTTGCTTCCAACAGGAGACAAATTTTAATGCTTTGTGGAATGAAGTTGGAAACCTAGCTGCTCTATCCTACTCCTTAAGTTAATGTTTCTGTAAATAAAAGGAATTGGACACTCAAATGTTAGCGTTCTCCTTCAGCAAGCTTAATCATCTTTGAATTCTGTGTTGTGTGCAGCCAGTTGTGATGTGTAAAATGATAAAGTTGGATCTCCTGTTACACAAAAATAGTCTGTGCTAGTTTCTGCATTCTGCAATAGTTTTCCACAGATTTTTTTAAACTTATTTATGGATGCTTTTTAACTGCGATGGTTCCCAGTGTCCCATTCCATATTGGGCATGAAAGACCAGAAATTTTGCTCAGAGGCCTCTTTATCAGGCTTGAGGTTATTTTACATTGTGTAAATCTATGACATGGGGCCACCAGCTTTACTTCCATTCCGAAGGAAGCATGCTAAGGATTTTTACACCTGAAACAATACTCTACAGATGATGATTATAGAACAAAAAATCTGATGTGTTACACTCACATGACTTTCTCTACTCTTGTAAAAACTATTTTTACAAACGCTTATTCTCAATATGCTTCATGCTAATGGAGATATCGAGATGTTAATCTTATTGCTAATTTTCTGGCAGATGCAAGAGGAATTGGTAGGCTTTAAGCGATAGTCAAATATTTTAAGAGCTGGTTGCTATGTGGAGTATTCCATTCTCTTTGCATTACCAGGACGAAAAAAAATTAATAATGAATTCCCAGATAAGAAAAAGAAGTATTGGAAAAGCTAAGGGAATAACAAACAATATCTCGAAAATGGTTCACTCAGCAAAAAAAATGTACATGACATAAATTGTGTATTTTAATGTGCTCTACATTTT